>JANBVO010000020.1:0-663977 GCA_030052745.1 Pleurostoma richardsiae
GGCCCAGCGGCGGGGCGCTGCCGCCGCCGCCGGTGTCTGCTTTCTCTCTTGCTCCTTGTCGGCGGGCGCCACGGCGGGCGACGACGTCGTGGGAGTGGAGGAGTCGCTTTTCTCGGCGGCGACAGCGAGGCTGGTGCTGTTGTCGTTGTTGTCTGGTGCGGCTTCCTGCTGCTGCTGCTGCTGCTGCTGCTGCTGCTGGAGACGCAAATCTTCCTCCGCGCGCCTCTGCCGCGCGAGGATGGAGGCGCGCAACGAGGCCTCGTCGTGGACGCGCTCATCCTCCAGGGCCTCGAGGATCACGCGGTTGCGCAGCGCCGCGCTGAGCTCCGCGTCGCTGGCGGCTGCCGCAGCGGGCTTGGGCCGGGTGGCGAGTGTCGTCGTGCTGTTAATAGCTGCGCCATCTTGAGGCGCAGACGAAGCGTCTGCTGCGTCCGAGGCGGTGATGGCGGGCAGATTACTGCTCTTGGGCGTGGGCGGCTGGCGCGCGTTGCTGTTGTGGGCCGGCGGCTGCTGCTGCTGCTGCTGCTGCTGCTGACCGAGCAAGGGCAGCGGCGCCGGCGCGCAGAGCGACTCCCAGCTACCCACGAGCTGGATCCAGTTGTCGCACCGGCGGATGATCTCGATCCAGTCGGCGCGCGCCGGCGACCGGCTGGACTGGAAGACGGGGTACCCGTCCGTCAGGCGGGCGAGGCGGGCGACCATGTACGCGTGGCGCAGGAGCTCCTTGGCGGAGGTCTGGACCAGCGCGTGGCAGAGGAGCAGCGCGTGCAGGGCGTCCGTCAGCAGGGGGTGGTAGGTCACCATCTCCGTCGTCGCCGGCGCGTCGGCCTCCCCTGCGGCGGTGCCTGGCGCCCTCGAGGACTTCGGAGCTGCGAGCTCTGTGGATGGGTAGGGAGGCAGGCCTGGCGGTGGCGTGGCCGAGAAGAGCTCAGACAGGGAGTACACCCTGTACGATACATCACTGGCGGGCGAGTCGGAGCGGCCATGGTGCTGCCCGCGATGGCTGCCCCGCGTGTGGTTCGCGACGGCAGAGACTCTCCGAGTGAAGTCCTCGGGTATATCGACGGGCAGGTCGGGGGAGTAGTCGAAGTGAGAGATGTAGGCCATGTAGTCACGCAGGGCCTTCTTGGCGTTCGTCTTCACAATCTTCCGCGCTTCAAGGGCGTAGCTCAGGGTTTCTTTCTCGGCCGCGGTCGGCCCGGGAGGGGTCGTAGCCTCTGTCGTGTCCTCCGTGGCGTCATCGTCCGCCGTTGACGCATCACCGCCGGTTGCATGCTCGTCGGCGCCGCCATTAAGCGATCCAACATCAAAGAGCGCATCACTTACGTGCTTGCAGGCGATCGTCAGGTATACACCTGCCCGCTGGAACAGTAGCTGTATTTCCAGCCCCGTTGGCTGTTGCTCCTCGTCTAACACCACCTCCTGGCGTCTGCTCCTCTTCTCGTAATGCTGTAACTGCTGCTGGGGCTCCTGACTGGTGCCCTGCGCCTTGTTTGTATGCGGCCTGTAGAGCCTCATCACCTGCAGCGCACTAGTCAGGTCCGCCGCCGCGCCCTCGAAGTCCGCCTTGAACACGCGGACCGTGGCCCTCGTGCGCAGCGGCTCCCCGTCCGTGGGCCGGGCGGCAATGATCTCGCTGAGGGGGTCGAGGCTCGTAGACTCGGCGAGCTGCCGGCTGGGGATCTTCTCGTGGAAGAAGTGCACGTACTTGGCGTCGGAGTCGGCCGGGTTCCGCTGTAGCACCAAGCTGGCGACTTCCTCGAGCGAGCTGGCGCTCTGCATGGTCGCGACGCTGCAGGCGATCTCGTCGAGGCGGTACGCCCGGCTCAGCTTCTGGGTGGCCTGCTCGCGCATGCGGTGCCTGCGCTCCTTGCTCAGCTTCATGTGGCCGCCCCCGCCGCCGAACCCCAGCCCCAGCGCGGCGGCATGTCCGAGGGGTCCCCCTCCACCGAAGCTGTTGGAGAGCACGGGCGAGGCGACGCCGCTGGCAGCGCGGACGGAGAGGTTGGTGGCCTCGTCGACATTGCGACGGATCTTAACGAGGTCGAAGAAGACGGAGGGGTCGACGGGGCGGGGCCGGGGGCTATTGTAGTTTATGTTGGCAAGCGTCTCGAGGATGTCGGGGGGGAGCTGTAGCCAGGGTCCGTGGAAGGAGGAGATGTAGCGCCAGTGTCTGTCCCGCGCCTTGTCAGCTCGGCTCGCCTTCAGGGCGGGAAGTGCGCAACAGGAGGGGCAGAGAGAAGCAGCAACAAAGGGCGGCAAGGTGCAGTCGCACCTATGCGACTGTGGTCCGTACTGTCGGCGCAGAGTGGAGGTACGTCAATGGAAGAACAGCATTGTCTGTGCTTACTTGTTCCGGCAGATAATCAGCGCTGGGGAGGAGGGAGGTGGTTGCGACGCGGGCTTCGTCTTCGAGGTCGAGGTCGAGCTCGTCTTTTCTAGCGCGACCGAAGGCGGTTTGGGGAACGAGGTCAAGGACACAGAGCTATCGTTGGGGTCGCCGTCATCTTGCGAAGCCAATTGCTGCCTGTTCTTCTTCTTAGCCATGCTTTATAGGAGCTGATCGCGCACAGAAGCTCGAGAGAGGCCCTGAGCTCTCGGCATCGGCCAGCAAAAAATCGCAGTTGTCGTTCAATGGACCCCCCCGGGGTCCGGCGAGGTGGGTGGTGTCCTGCACTAGCGGCAGCGCCGATCCGGTCCCAAGGAAACTGCATAGTTAAGGTACAGGGCTACTGTTAGCTTACCTAAGTACCTAACAATGCGGGGCGACCGTTGGGCGATGAGATCTGTATCAATTAGGTACTGCGTATTTCTAGGTGAAGCTCTCTCTCCTCTCTCTCCTCTCCTCTCACATTCCCAAGTCTAAACACCTGCGAGACTGCCCTCCGAAACCGAGGTTTGATTGCCTCTGGATGAGGCTTCCTGGTACATATAGAATAAAGTGCAGAAGAGACATACACACCTCACAGACCTCAGAGACCCCATGGACTTGATCGCTCATCCCTGGATGGGCCGCTAAAGGCTGTATAGCATGTCGTGTGGTGTTACAGAAGGGAAGTCAAGGAACTCGATGGAGCCTCCAGGTCTGAGGGCGTGTTTGAAGCGGCGATGCCATCTTCTCTTCTCCTTGCGCATGGGCAACTCGAAGTCCGCACTGCCGAACACTCTTTGCTTCTCAAACGGCACAGCGGGGTCATCTTTGCCCGTGCCGTACAGGTCGTGGGCGTCCTCATCGCCATTCTCATCACGACCCTCGTCCTCAGCCTCTGGTTCTTCTTTATGATCACACCATTGCCAGTGGTCCTCAGGGATGTACTTAGAATACGACATGAGCCCGCAAACGATAAGCTTCGAGAGGCGCATGCCCTTCATCCGCTCCGCCCCCGTCTCGATTACCGACTCTGGGACCTCTCCCGAGCTGTGGGCGTGGAGGTCCAGGCAGAGAGTCTGCAGGTTTGGAAGTTCGCCCCAATCCACCTTCAGCGGCCAGACCAGCTCGTCTCTCAAAGTCCTGGCCACCATCCGCTTCTGACCGTCTGTCCAGGGAGTAACAAGCGGAGGCTGCTCGGCTGGATGGTCCATGGTGGAGGGATATCGACTGAGGCTGAGGCTTAGCCTGCCTTCGGGCAGCGAGGCGTTGCTTCCCTCGGCCTGGAAGGTCGCCCCGAACTCATCGTCTGGTAATCGGAACCAACTGTTATTAAACGTCCGCCACCCCATGCTCAGCACTATCGTGCGGATTCTCCGCCGGAAGAAGAAGCGCATCCTGTATCTGTCTGAGCACAGGTCAGGCTGGTCCACAAATGGGAGTGGTGCTGTGTCGGAGTCGAGCCGAGGCCGTAAGCAGCCATGCAGTGACTTCGCCGCGACCTCGGCGTTATGGAAGCGTGGCAGCCAGAGTCCGCTCCTCTCGTCGGGGTTCTCGAAGCTTCTGCCCTGAAAAAGGACGGCTTGGGTGCGAGCCAAGTGGCACAGGTACTCTTCCATCACTTCTGGGCAGATTCTGAACCATTTCCTATCGACTGTCGTGGTCTGGAACCGCCGGTGGTTGCACTGGTCGTGGTCGGAGAGGTACCTGCACCAGTTGGATGCCAGGAGCTGGTAGAGGCAGCGCAAAGGCCTGTCTTGCTGATGCGAGTCGAAGGCACACTACAGATCGACAGCCTTTGTTAGAAACGTCGGTACAACGATACACCAGTCCAGAAGAGTTGACACGATTGAAAGCACGCACCTTGAAGATGAGCAGAAGTACCTCTCTAGGCAGTCGATGGCTTGCTGGTATCGCAACTAGATTATAGGTCGCACGTTCCTCCATGGCGAGACAAAAAGTAAAAAGGTGAGGATGGTCGACAGACAGGACGTTGGCGGTCTGGGGCGTACCTCCGCTTATGTACCCGGAACCTTGTGGTCTGGTAAATCCAAAACCGTGGTTTAGCCACACTGCAACGGACAAACGAGCTCTCCAAAACGTAAAACCTAAAGCATATGCGAACTTTATTAGCTATAGGCGATATGTGGGCTCAGTTGAGAAGGAGGTTCCTATCAGGCCAAGGCACTGAAAGACGGTTAGGTACTAACGACGGTTTTAAATCCGTATTCAAGGCAAAAGATCCTTTCTCCAAGGTATACGTGTTTCTAAGCGTCAGAGCCGGCATCAAATGGGTCGATATAAGAGCTTGAAGTGCGCATTCAGTGCTCCCGTGGATACATACGACCTAGATCAACCTCGACTTGTAGATGCTTCAAACTGTCGATCGCAAATTCACATCACGTACTGCTACTACAAGTCATAGTTCTTCTAGGAAATCATGCGTAGGCAAGTTAACATCTGCATCATATTGATTTGTGTCATGAACTCTCGGTCCTTTATGCGCCTTCTCTGGCCTAGTATACACTGGGTGCTTCTGGGCCATCAATCATAGTATCAACGGTGAGTGCTACTTACTTCTAGTGGTCACAGTAGAGCTTGGTAGATATTATTTAGTTGCTACGAAGACTTGAGGTACTCAATGTATCAAGTCACGATTAGAGCTCCGAGCCTGTCTACTAAAGACACGCACGAGATACTTCCTCGGCATTTCCACCACCATAGGCATCTTAAACGATTGAACCGCGCACGCTAGGGCATATCCTCCAACGCCAAGCACATGTTAGGTATCCATATGGGACTTGAGAATTTGAGAAAGTATGAACAAGTTTAGAGATCATCCTTTTAACTACTAGAACACGACGTGATCGTCACTGGTGGTCAAGATGCCAACACACCGCATACCAACAACCTAAAAAGCAAAACATTTTGTAGTACAAACAAGCCGCATCAACTGGATGAAATCGAGTCATTTTTCTACCAAATAGAAGCAGATATAAGGTGTCACGACGTTGAACATCTTCTAAATAGTACTTATGTATGACCTCAATACTCCTTTCTTGTATCCCGTAGATAGCGTAGAGATAGTTGCCGGACCACGTCCTCGGCTAGCAACATATAAGTGAATTACAATTTGGCCTTGCACTAAAGAAACCATCTACCTGCAGACCCTTACGTACTATACATAGTTAATCGAGTTACGGATATACGAGCACCTCGAGTCGACGTGAAATACGTAAGCAATTGGAACTACATTTGACTACGAACAGGACGATAAACTACCTCTAGTAGTAGCAGAGGCTCTGGGAGTCTAAAAACGGCGATCAACCACTCCAATTTATAGCTTAGCCTCTGAGACATTACAGTCCATCTTTACTGTCGGGGCCAAGGAGTCTATTAGCAGGTGGGGAGAGGGAGGTGGTAGAGTTGGCGAAAGAAATCACTCGAAATCAGGGGAATGGGACAAAGCACTCCAAAGTGAAGAGGTCCTCGAAACAATGAAGATAATGTCTGGATGGTTCAGGAAGTGGGCAGCGCCACGTGGACACATTTATTACAGAAGCTGCATGCCGATATGAGCCTAATTCACCGGCCAAACCCTGAAGTTTCACATCCTTTTCGATCTGAAATAACAAGGATCTGTGAAGAGTCTAGGTTCTTCATAGAACCTCACGCTGGTTCTGGACTGTATTAGGCAGTCGATATGAAAGTGAATCGGACAGTGGAATTGACAGCAAAGGCAAATAGAGAAATGAAACCTTGATCTCTTGATTTTCTAGGGTCGAGCAGAAGCTGCGGCCCAACAGAGGCATCTAAAAACATTCTTCAGTATTCACATGTGTTTCTTTCTGTAAACCCCTAGGAGGAATTGCTCTCCTCTTAAGAGTGTATACATTGACTGGTTTCTTCGCTCTCCTTGGTTCTAGCAGTGGCCATGGTTGTTGTCCTTTGAGGTTGCTCTTAACTGCTCCCGAATCTTAGGTATTACACTGGCGGCAGCGTTGACCTCTGCCACTCCTCATACTTATATATACTCTCTCTTCCGCCTCCTTTCGCGTATGGTCTTCTCTTACCAATATCATTCTGACAACACGCGACGTCTTATCCTCTCGTTTGCAACTCAACCCCTATTTCCAGTCTTCAAGCCGCAGACTCCGAACCAAGCAGGCTGTCCTTCAATATGGATCCTCCTTTCACTCCAGTCCGCCCCAGCGATGGAGACCCTGAGACTCCGTCTTCACCTGCCACGGTGGCTAATGGCCGCGACAAGATCTTTCCCACCACTCCTCCGACCATCATGTACAATGGCGGGTACAACAACGCTATTGACATTACCCCCACAAACCATGGTTTGTACATCCCGCCCCGTGGACCGCCCTCTATCAACACCCCAGCCTTCCAAGGTCAAGGAATCCGGCGATCATTCTTCAGTCCCCGCACAGAATACAGCATGGCTCGCAGTGAGCCAGAGACTGAACCGCCGAAGACCCCTCGTGGGAGTATCAGCCTCGGCCAGATGACAAATCCTTGGAGCCCCCAGGGTCCGGCTACCTATGACGGCACACGCTGGGTCCCTATCAACCTGCCGAAGCCTCACACTCTCCTTCCTCAGGAGCCCGCGGCCGTGTATCGCGATGAATATTTGACGCAGGACTTAGCTCTACGCTCGAGAACCCTTGATATTGAGGATCCGCTCGCTAGACTCAGTCTCGGCAACACATCCATCGACACCCCCGAACCTCCACAGCCCGCCCAGGCCGCCAGTGGCATCTTTCGGCCTATGGAGAGCCTCAACCGCCACGTCGGGGAGCGACGCCCCTCTCAGGAGACTGTCATCCTCAGCGGCCATAGCCTCGACACCTTGGCTGTGCGCACCCATCGCGGCGTGCTCAATGCGCTGCTGGGGTTCTCACCTAAGTACCGCGGAGATACCTCTCTCTTGCGCAACCGCAGTGCCGACATCCCCGAGTCTCACAACTGCTCGCTCTTCGTCATGGGCCTCCCGCCGGACACCACCATCCACGCCCTGCTGTCGCAGATCCGCAACGTGGGCCGCATCTACGCGACGCACATCAACCGACCGGAGCCGGACCGCGGCCACTTCACCTGCGCCGCCAAGATCATCTTCTTCGAGCGGGAGGCGGCGCAGCGGTTCTACGCGCGGTGCCAGGAGCGCGGGTTTGCGCTGCCGGGGAGCGGCGGGGGCGGCGGCCAGGGGCCGCGCGTGGTGTGGAACCGGATCCGCACGGCGCAGCAGGACGGGCCCAAGCACAAGTCGCGGGTGCTCATCATCGCGGGCGACCGCCGCTTCGTCAACACGGCCGCGCTGACGGCGTACTTCCGCACGAAGCTGGACTTCCAGATCGACGAGGTGCTCACGCTGGCGGACATGGGCGGCCGCGCCGTCGTCGAGTTCCGCTTCGGCAGCTATCGGTGCCAGGCGGAGGCGGCGAAGATGGCGCTCGCCAGGGAGTACTCTGAGACGGTCAAGGTTTACTACGGAGAGGATCCCTGCGCGTTTCCTTGAACGGAGCGGTACAATTCGGAGACAGGAGGATGTGTGAGGGAAGTCGATCTAGAATTGGGATTTTGTGAGAGAACCCGACCCGTCACTCATCTATGCCTTGAGAAGGATGGACCTGTTTAGTTATTTGGAGGCAAGTTGGCGTTTAGACAAGTCAGGCTGCGATTCAACAGTGAATAGGGCCGGTAGTGCACTTTTCCAAAGACCGGGGAGACTGTGACTCTGTTTATTTGGTTGTGGCGCTGCAGGAGGGCAACAATCTCGGGCATCGACTCGACTGTGCTGGCACGGTCGTGGGGCTTTGTGATTTAGATGACGAGGTCTTGACCTCGATACATAGTGATTGAAGACCTTCTTCACATTCTCTTTGGAGTCTCTTGGAACTCGACGGTGACACTTCTGAAGTCCGTGAATGATCAGAGTATGCGGTACCGCTGGGTAATCAAATGGGACAGCTTACAGCGTAGTAACAAACCCCGTCTCGTCATCTCACGACTATCAGGGAGTTTAGCGGCAATCACGTATCATACTTACGAGACTTGTCCGACAAGTTGAAATTATATGTGTTTCCTTCAGGGTTACACTGCAACTTCGACCTTATTTACGCCGCTCACTGCAGGAACAGCTGGTGCCTCTTCCTTCGTAGGTCCCTTACCGGAATCCTTGTAGTGCTGCGTGAAATCGTACCGCACCGCAAACGCACCCATTAGGAGCTCTCGCTCATAGTCCTCATCCGTCTCAGCCTTCTTCAGCGCCTGCAGCCACTCGTCCCGCCCGAACCGTGTCGCCGGGTCCGCGTCAGACACACGCCGGAAGTTCTCTTGCGAGATGGGGTCGATGACCGTCTTCCATTTCTCAATACGCTTCTCGCTGTATAGATCCAGGATTGACTCGTCGGCCTTGCCGTCGTAAATACCCGCCAGGCAGTCATACAGTCCGCCGACATCGACAAACCCGCCGGTAATACCCATGCCACCCCAGGGGTTGCACAGGTGAGCGGCGTCCGCAGCCAGCAGCACGCGGCCGACACGGAATTTAGGCGCGCACCTCTGGTGCATCTTATAGGGAGCAAAGTTGATCATCTTGTACTCGTCTGGCTTTGGGTGGCCCGGCAGGATGGTCTCAAACTTCCAGGGTTGACGCTCCTTCATCTGCTCGTAGGTCAAGCCGGGTGTCTCGCCATACGTAATCCGGTAGAGGCCGTCCTCGGTAATCTTTGCTGCCATCTAATGCGTGTTAGGCGCTATTGTGTAAGACAAGGTCTGTTCTAGTAGTATGGACTTACGAAGAAGTGTTCGGGGTGGATGATGAAGTTCGCGTCAGCGAAGCCAAACTTGCCCTCGAAGTCGTAGTATGTCTGGCGGCACATGTGTTAGCATCATTGTCACCCGCTGTAGGAACCACGATGCAAGACTGACATTAGTCGCGACAATTTGCGCGTCCCACGTGAAGCCCGGGTACTCGTTGCCAAACAGGCTCTTCCTAACGATGCTGTTCGCGCCGTCACATCCGACAACGTAGTCACCCTCGACCTTTTTCTTCCCCTGCGGCGTCTCCACCTCGCACCAGGCTTTGCCCGCGTCCTGGCCCACGGCCACGACCTTGTGCTCCCAGCTGATCTTTCCGTTGTACTTCTCCAGGAAGCGGTCCAGCATCAGCTGGTCGAGATCCTGAAGCACCAGACACGCCGTGCGCAGGTCCTTGCCGTCGATGTCGCTGATGACCTTGGCGTCGAACCCCGCGATGAAGCTGTGGTCCTCTAAGCGCCTCCAGCACATCGTGTTTAGCGACAGGCCCGTCCGGCGCACATCGTCGATGACACCCGCTCGCTCGAGATCCGGGATGGCGGGCGGCCCGTAATGGGCGGCGCGCGGCTGCTGGTCGAGATGGTCTGAGGCCTCCAGGATCTCTACGGGTATTCCATGCTTTGAGAGGAGAAGCGCCAGGAGCAGGCCGGACGGCCCGGCGCCCACCACGATCACCTTCAGGTCTGTAAGCGAATCTCTACCTCTGCATGGATACGAAGCCGTTAAGGCCAACTTACCTTCTTGAAAGGAGGGGCCATAATCTTCTACTGTCTCGAAGGTTCTTCAGCGAGATACCAGGAGAGACTCTCGGCCCATCCTTCTACAGTGACAGAGGAAACACGTCTACATGTACTCCGATCGTGATCCGGTTCGCCGCCCAGAGCATCCGGGCCGCGGCACATAAAAGTGAGCCCGACCCTGCGCGGGGTGTCGACGGCGTCCATGAGGGGACTCTCGACGTCTTGGCCCGTAGCAAGCCATGCGGGGAAGATGCGACTAACTTTCGCCCTTGTGACAGCGGATGGGGGCCATTGGCCAGCCAGGTTGTCCCTATGCTGCCGGCTAGACGGTTGGGACCAGAATGGCGTGGTCGGACGTCGACGAAGGCCGGTTCATCTGCCTGCTCCGCAGTCTCTAGCGCAGGCAGAGTTTGACATGGCGCGACAAAATCAATTTGGAGGATGGCGGCGGAGTTCTTGGCGTATCGAAAGCACATCCTGCATGAGGGAGAAATCGTATATCTATCTACTTGTCTTGCGCCTTCTATCGCATTTATTGTATTTGCAGGAAGTTGTCTCAGTTGTCTCGCCAGGGATGCTATAATTACGATGTAAACAAAATAGTGCTTTAGCTTGCGTAAGACATAATTACCTGGCACCTCCTATACTTCTTACGCAATGGTCACCAAGATGTCACCCGTACCTGCAGCTAGGTAGTCGTCACTCTCCTCGTCTGTCAAAAACCGCAGCGACTTATAAGACTTCCTACCATTCTAAGCGATAGTGTATGTGAGCTACAGTGGTAGAATTGCATCGCCGCCCGACTCCGTGTGGAAGATAGTAGACTGATTGTTTTTGGAAGACGTCGAGGCTCGGGTCAACAAAGACGCTCTCCAGTGAGACGGTATCATGAAGGTAAAGAGAAGATGTCCTTTCTCTCCCCTGCAGCTCACAATGAAGTATAGATGCCACAAGGGTCCTCGCCCCCTGCCTGAGAACCTCTGCTCCCGCCTCTACCAAGTAAAGCGTTCTGGCCGTGGGAGGGACTCATTGATTGCCATGTCCAAGACCCACAGAGCTGTTCAGCTGAGCCCGCGAGTTGGATTAGAAGTGGATATGGGCTGGATTAAATAAAAGGCGCTCCCCGCGCCCGACTGAGGCTAAAGATCGTTTGCCAGGAGGAATGCACAAACACGGGCGCACCAACACATGAGAGCTTTCACCCCGATGAACGCAACGCTCACGCGGGCGGTCGCACCCGCACCATGGGTGTGGTGCGCCTCCCCCGTCGACAGCCTGCTCACCAGGGCCTACCGCCTGCTCTTCTGGGTCGCCATGCTCCTGGTCCCTCTGGAGCTGCATCAAAACATCACAATCTTCGCCCTCACGGTTGCGATCACCTATCTCTCGCCTGCGGCGGTGCTTGGCGCTTTGATCGGGTCCTGGCCCAAGTCGGCGCTCGCAGCCGACATCTTCGCGCTGCCACTCACGCTGCAGCATGCCGTTACTGCAATCATGCTGTGCCTCCTCTTTCTGCCCCGTCAAATGAGACTTAAGCATGTGGACTTGCGGCCTTTTTACTCGTTTTGGTGCCAGTTCATCTTCGTGCCGCGCATGGTCATGCAGTACGTCTCGCTCCCCAAGGCTGCGCGGCTCGGAGACCTTGTAGTGCCGGCGACGTGCGACGCAGCAGGACTGTGTACGAACCCTTGCGCAAATGTGAACGCGAGGCCAGTGATCTGGGAAATGGGGAGCCCACTGGAGATAGAAAGACTCTGGACGACGAACGAGTGGTTGGCGCATGCCTCGGAAGTCGATGGGGCGGGCTATCATGCCTGGCTGCGCATTATGCGGCTCTCTTACTACATGCTCGGCCCGCTGTTCCAGTTCGTGCTGATCAACTCGAACGCGCCACTCCGCGAGACACGTAATCGAATATTCCTGCGTCTGCGACAGGACTACTATCCGAAGACAAGAGGCTGCTCCTGGAGAATGCGGGTCTGCATACGCTTGCTGGTGTGGGCACGGTACGCTTGTGTACTTCTTCGAGCCGCTTCCATGGATATCCGTGTCATTCAGGGGGCAATCAGACTGGTAGTGTGGGCTGGAGAGCGAATACTCAAGGCCAAGATGGTCTCCTTCGAGGATTTGGTGGTGCTCAGAGAAGACCCGTCACGCCAGCGATACAAGACGGCTAAGCATCTTGCGGCACTCTGGTATTTCTGGGCACTCAGTTTCTATATTCTGTTCCCAGCCTATACCATTTATGTCACTACTTCGTTGGAGCGCAGTATTTGGGGTTGGATCCCAGAGTCGCAGAGCATACATGAATTTAGCCAGTGGATAGGATGGGCTGTGGTCGGTTTACCGGGAGCAGCTGCAGTCCTTTGGTATCTTGCTTTCAATATAATCCCCGGTCTGTTTCCCAGGAGACAGAGTGGGAAAGGGAAGGAGAAGATCTACGTATCTGGACCGGTGTTCGAGATGGATGAGCTGGAAAGGATCGCTCTGATAGAAAAGAGCATCGCAGACGACCCCCGTGACCTGCAACGACGGCTTACAGCGCGGGTACTGGCCGAGTGGTATGATTTCAAATACTGGTGGAAGAATCCGGTAGGCGCGTCCGTGGAGGAACGGAGGCAACATAATGATGATCCATGGCTCTGGGACGAACCCTGGCGAAGGGGTGGTGAGCGGGGAGATGAGATTCAGCATTGGGCGACGTTGCCTGAAGATATACAACTTACACATCGTCGGTGAGACGACCATCCTCAGATGCTATTGGAAGTAGACATATCGGATACTTGAATGATACCCCGTTGATAGAAGATGTAGCTTCCCGAAGCCAAGGCTCTATCTTCAAGCCGTCTCGCCTACCATTGCCGTTTCTGAAGCGACAAAGTCATTTCTGTCTCTATCTGGCAGTTTCTGAGGGCCAGATGATTCACCTTCCAAACACAGGAGGCTACGCCGGGCTAGGACACTTCCGTCTCACCTCAGCTGCCCCCTTTTATGGTTAAAGCCTACCGAGAGCAGACGATATGATAAGCGACCGAGTTCGAACAAGGGACAGCGATTTGATAGGTCTTAGTCAGGAAAGCTCAGGTACGAGGTTACAGTTCAGGTGTGACTGCATTGTAATAGTATGGGGCATGCTTTGGTTGGTCAAATGAAGCATATATAGATGGCTCCCTCAGTACGACCTTTCTGATATACCCCTCTCAAGCAAGGACCTTCAAGAAGCAGGCCTAGAGTCCAGAACACTGCCGACCCCGAACCCTTGTCGATCCTCCATTCTCCATATATTGCTAACAGCCCCACGCACTATAACCGCAAGGCCGTTATTTACTGCTCACCGAAATACACTGCGTCAGCATCCTTTGACCTGAAACTAAGCTACCAGCGAAGCCACCAGCGAAGATGGTTCTCATTCCTCACACCGAAGGTTTTATCTCCTTCAAGCATCCTTCCCTCCCTGCTGATGTCGAGTGCAAGACATGGTACAAAGTCGTCGGAAACCTATCCTCCGGAAAGCGGCCTCTCGTCACCCTCCACGGCGGGCCAGGTGCCACACACCTCTACGTGACCGAGCCTTTTGACTCTTACGCCGCTAAGACCGGCACGCCTGTCGTCTACTACGACCAGATTGGCTGTGGCAAGAGCACTCACCTGCGCGAGAAGCGCCTCGACGAGAGCTTCTGGACCATTGATCTCTTCGTTGCGGAGCTGGACAACGTCCTGACGCACCTCGGCATCCGAGGGGACTTCGACCTCTATGGCCACTCATGGGGCGCCATGCTCGCACCCAACTACGCTCTGTCCACGGTATCTCAGGGCTGTGGTCTGCACAGATTGATCCTGGCCAGCGGCCCTTGCAGCATGGCGGACTGGGAAGCGGCGGGGGAGAAGTTCGTTCAGGAGCAGCCGAAGGAGGTGCAGGAGGCGATCAGGAAGTATTCAAAGGAGGGCAAGTATGACGCCCCAGAGTACAAGGAGGC
This sequence comes from Pleurostoma richardsiae, assembly GCA_030052745.1. Taxonomy (NCBI): domain Eukaryota; kingdom Fungi; phylum Ascomycota; class Sordariomycetes; order Calosphaeriales; family Pleurostomataceae; genus Pleurostoma; species Pleurostoma richardsiae. The sequence goes on from JANBVO010000020.1 coordinate 13,917, forward strand.
GCTTATGCGCATCTACTCTGTGCACATGTGTCGACTGGACCCCTGGCCGCAAGTCCTGGTCGACGCGTTCACGCAGCTAGAGGAGGACGACACGGTATACATGACCATGCAGGGCCCGGACGAGCTGACCGTCCTGGGGAGCTTGAAAAGTGAGTTACGACCCTCCGTGGTTGCTGGCCGATTGTATAAACGACTAATCTCGGTCCAGACTTTGATATGTCCGAGAGTTGCAAGGGCATCAAGGTACCCACCCTGGTTATCAATGGGGAGTTCGATCAGTGCTCCGATGCCTGCGCGAAGCCGTGGTTCGACGGGATTGACAAAGTCAAGTGGATTACCATCGGTGATGGTGCTCATATGGTTCACCTGGAACAGCCTGACAAGTATATTGACGTAGTCCGGAACTTCCTTTCCTGATACAAGGGGTTGTTTCTGGTCGAAATATTTTCTCATGCGATGCTGATCATGGCGATGATGGCCTCACGTCGGCAAGCTTTCCGTCCGATGACTTGACATCTAAGCACAGAGGCAGGAGAGCTCGATTTCAGCTATTTAGCCCCGTTAGCAATACTTGCCAAGGGAGTCTTCACGCAAAAGCCAACCAAAGGGTGACTCGTACCAAGTCTGTGAGCGTCTAAGTGCCTTCATCGCGGTTTTTCTTAACCTCAATTGTCAGGTGGCCTTCGTTGATTCGCATCTCCCACATTTTAACCACCTCTATTTAAAAGTTTCCCTGTCTAGCAGCGGAATGTCACTCTTCTTGGGGGTCGTCTGGAATAAGTTGAGGATGTGTGCCTTCACGGGGCGGAAGCGTATGTGGCCAGTAGGGTTAGCATCTAGAATCACGTCGCGCATGCGCCCGGAGAAGGCGGAGTGCTTGCCGTGCTCGGTGGCGCTTCCCGGCAGCCACAGATATTGCGACAGACACCCGAGTGCTTATAGGTCAGGGTGCCGGGGTGACGCGCACCACATCGCTATGTCGTCGGCGGAGTCGGTGGACCTCGAGGATATGCTCGTGGCTCCGTCCGGATAGGTATACCTTCACTTAGGGGATGCGCGATATGGCCCATGGCTTTGGGCTTGGGGACTTGCGAAGGGGATGGCAGCATGGGTTGTAATTAGATCGTTATCAATAGTATGTAGACCAGTCCTCCTGCGTGGTAATGTTAGACTGTATGCCTACTTCTTCGGAGCATGGAGACTATCAAGGTTTGCATCTGTTCCAGACAAAGCAGAACGCCCCGGGCATCGGCTCCTCACCAGGCCTGGAGTCAGCGCTGGAGCGAGCAATGCTGCCTTAGCAGCGAATAGACAGATAGGCGTCATTATCGCAAGACAAACTTCCTTCCAGCAATTCAGAAGAGCAAGTAAGCGAAAGCCTCTATGGCGTTGGTTACAGCTGGAGATCCTACCATCCGCTTAGACAAGAGCAGCCCACGAGCGGGAAAAGTTAAGAAGGCCCCGATTCATATCTATCGAAAGCGACAGGCATACATTGCTTTGTCACAGCTTAGATGAACACGTGTGGCATATGGAGAGGAAAGAAAGAAAGGCCAGTGGAAGACGACGAGACCGTCACTGTGCGCCCGACAGCTATCTAGCTTCTTCGACCCGCACAAATATGCAGCTACGCGACGTTAGGGGCTAGAGGCTTGATGCATGTAGTAAAAAGTCCTAAATGAACGACGGAAAGAGCTCATCTTTTGGAGGGTTTCTTCAGTGGGCTCGAGGTCCGTGAGGTTGGGATGCCCCGATGGTTGGCTTCCACTCCTCAGGAGCCGACTTGCTCCCTCTGACCAAGGCGTTGAGAGCGAAACACGAAGTTTCTATCTCCACTTCTTATGCACTCGGGCGACTCCTTCAGACTGTGGAATTAATAGAATACTGCGAAACAATCTGGCTGGGGCGCTAGAAATTGATAAAGCAGGACTTTGTTTCACGGATCGAAGTTCTCTAAGATGAAGCTTGCCATAGCAATCGAACTAGGATTCGAAGGCGCATCGGATTCTCTGACGAATCCCAGTCAGCCCTTTTTTCAATTGAAAGCGACCGAAACAATTCAAAGACCGTGCGCCGAGCCGTGATAGATCGGCAGTGCTACAGTAATATCCCGTAGATAAGAATGCGACGTTGCTTGGGACCCGTCGCGTCTTCCTTTGCGGAATAGACTCATTAATGAGTCTCCATTGCTCATGAAGAGGGATGATCGGGGACACTGTCCGCTGTTGGCTCGATAAGACAGAGCGGGTTTTGGGGGCTGGCTTCGCAATGGAATAGCGGAGAGGTCTACTTTGGTCTCGCTACTATTTCCGTTTTCGAGGGCCCGCGTCGTCATCCAAGTCCAGGGGCTGTTCCTGGCACGAATCCCAAACACACGGTTTGTGAGAAAATCCTCCGAGGCTCCGCTTAAGCCCCGAACTGAGACGAAACACAGGGCGGAGGGCCTATACTGCAAGGGGGTCCTCTCGACCTGCGATGACAACAGCAGCCTCGTAACCCGATGGCCTCTTATTGCAGTTGATATTAGGGTCGCAATCTGGTGTTTTCTGCCTGCCCAGCGTCCAGACATGGCAGAACTATGGTACGCCCTCGCTAAGAAATGCCGGTAGAGGGATGGATGAAAAGTCTGGGGCCAGAGGTGCAGCCATTCGGAGGGGGCTCTGATCCCAACCCAGATGGGCTGACCTCCGAACCAGGGCCATACCAGGCCAGGAAAAGCCCCGGCAACCACCATTGAGGCCGGCCTTGGCAGCCAATGGTGCCGTCGCGCACGCCCCTGTCTGGGGAAAGTGGTTCTGCTGGCCCTGACCCGACGATATGAACCGACCCGCGAAGGGAATGGTTCCCGGTCCGACCAGGGCAGATGAGATGAACGGCGTGGAGGATCGGCCTTTTATTTAAAGCAACGCGCATCATGCAAAGAAACGGCCCATGCCGCCACGTATAATGAGACAGAAATCTCCGAGGTTAGAGATCGTCGTGGTCTTCTCTCCCTGACGAGCCCCCTCCGACGACGTACAATGCCTCGCTCGGACGACCGAGCGACAGAGATAGCACAACGAAGCGAAGGCACAAGGCCTCAGACGGTCATCAGCCGGTTGAGCAGATGACAGCTGCAGGCCACCGGGAATCTCAATGTCGACCGACAATGGCAGCGCTTCTTCTTCCGCGACAGACCTGCCCCGCGACTCGCGGCAGCCGAACCTCATCGCGTGCGCCGTCATCACCTGGCTGGCCAGCGGCATCTTTGTCGGCCTACGCTTATATACTAGGCGCATCCTCATCAACGTGCTCGGCCCGACCGACTGGTGCATCCTCGCGGCGTGGATATTCTCGGCCGGTGTCACCGCCAGCGTCCTCGAAGGTCCGTCTCCTCTTGCAGCTTCCGGCCGTCGGTTCATCGCTGATATGTAGCCTGCAGAGGTCTACCACGGCCTGGGCCTCCATGCGTGGAACTTCGACTTCTCTGAATATATCGAATATGCGAGGGTATGTTGGCAATAGGTGGCAGTGTCGGGTTGATTGGAGGTGGCTGACTTGACTCGTCGACAGGCCGGCTGGTACCAGCTCGTGTTCTACTTCCTGGCACTGTGTCTAACAAAGGTCTCGATTCTCCTCCTCTACCTCCACATCTTCAGCTTCCACTGGGTCCGGGTCGCGGCCAAGGTCGTGCTGGCTGTTGTCGTCTTGTCCAACCTCTACATCATGGCCGTCGTCTTCACCGCTTGCGTTCCACTGAAGGCGTTTTGGGACTACACCCTTCGCGGGTCGGCCTACTGCCAGCCCAATAGCATGTGGTGGTCGAACACCGGCCTGCACATGTCAACAGATTTCTTGATCTGGGCCCTGCCCTTGCCGATAATAGGCTCGCTGCGGCTGCCCAGGCGGGAGAAAGTTGTCCTGCTCGGCCTCTTTGCCATGGGGTTCTTGTACGTCCAATCCCCCCTTTTCTATCTTGGCTTGGACCAAAGTGATGTATATCTAAACGGCTTCGTGCAGCGTCTGCTTTGTATCGATCCTCCGGCTGTGGACAGCCATCGACAGCGAGGAGCATCCATCCTCCGACTTCTTTTACGATCAAGCCATCCTCACCTACTGGACGCTGGTGGAGGTCAACACCGCCATCCTGTGCGCCTGCACGATGACGCTGAAGCCGCTGGTAGGCAAGTGGTTACCCGCAATGGTCGAGCCGCCGGAATCGGGCTTCGACGGGCGCGATCCCTACTCCGCCGACGGCGCCGGCCCGCCCCTCACGGTCGGGAGCAAGCCCAGCAGGGGCCAGCTGAGAGTGCGCACCAGCTACGACAGCTGGCTGCGCGACTTCCGCGACTTCCCCAGGAAGCCTGCGGACGTACAGGTCGTTGCACTGAACGACGGGCTCAATCGGGAGAATACGGTCAGGATTTCGGCGACAGAAACGGCGGACTCGCTGAGAAGTCCGAACAGTCCAGACAGCCTTGGGATAGGAGGCGCGGCCGGCGACGAGCCGCCAACACCAGGGCTGAATCCGCCTCCTCTAGCGCACCTTTATGCGTTGCCAGCGAGAGTAGCTGATCGAGCGCGTGATTCATCCTCAAGGCCGAGGGAAGTTCCACTGACGCCCTTCCGGCGTCCGAGCTCGACGCTCGACTTTGGCGACTCTGCTTCAGAGAGGACGGAATGGGGGCCGGACAGGTCTGACTCTCTAAGGTGATCACAGCAACATCCTTTCGTATGATTATTTTAGGGTCGCGAGCATTGCATACTTAGAAACGGAAAGATATCGGCGGCTCAGGGTACACAAAAGACGGCGCCTTTGGAGTAGAGCGGCGTCCTTATGAGGTTTTCGGATCAGTGACGAACATGTTAGCCTGGTGGCGGTCGTATTCCCGGTCAAAACGCTCTTTCTTTTGTTGTTAGAACAATGAGACGTTCCTTGGTTGCATCCACGAGCAATAGTCTGCTCATCTCTCAACGCACTGTCGAACAATCTCACTGTATGTCGTCTAATCTCATGGGATGCGGGACGTCCCAATGAGACCTTTGACAGGTTCCCAGTCCGTCGCCTCTCCGATCTCAAGCTTCCACCTCTTCAACTTGACTTCGTCTTCCGTCTCAGGTGCCCAATTAAGTGGTTCCTCTAGCTTTTCGCCAGCATCAAGGAATGCAATCTTTATGCCTTTCGGCTCGGGCAGTCCCATCCCGATCTGAAAGGTCAATCGCTTCAGGGCAGGCATCCTCGCGACCGCGTCCAGCATCGACTTGACCATCGGATCGAATATTTCCCGATCTGGTTTGGTCCGCCACTGATGGACCGGCAGGTCCCCGTTCTCCCAGGCCTCTTTACGCTTATCGATCCGATCAGGAGTCAGCAACTCTGGTTCTGCAGAGCTTCGCCCAGACTCCGTCCCGGATTCACCGCCTCTCGTCGAGCTGCCAGGTCCGAAGTTCCATTCCATCGGGACCACGAGCGGCTCGATAGTCTGGGAGTTCGGATCGCCCGTGTAGTACCATCTTCCATCCGGCGTCACGAGGCTTGCATCGATATCAAGTCGCTCGAGACTCGGCCACGTCCTCGAAACGGGATCCTTGGGGTCCTCCAGGTCCTGAAAGAGCTCAGGCGAGACGATCGCATTCACAAGCTCCATGCTGACTAGCGGGCACATCTGCGACACCTTCCGGAGGGCGGTGTTCAGGCTGTCAATGTCCGAGTAGTCTAGATCATGCAGGTTTCCCGTATGCACGCTGTGATTGAGCGGGTCTGGCGCTTCGTGACGGATTCTTAGGTGTGTGAGGTTCTTCAAGTCCAGAGACTCAAGGCCGGTGGCTAGGGCGATGCGATGTTCCCTCCTCATCAGCTCTCGCTTCCTCCTTGGTTCCGTTATGCTGAGATCCAGGTCTTGGATGTTGGGCATCGCCGCGATGAGCTTGTAGGCCGCCGAAGGATGGATATGGCGGCAGGGGTCAAGGGGCAGCTCGAACCTCGATATTCTCTCCACCTCGGGTAGCTCGAACCCTTCAATAGTAAGGAAATGCCCCTCCATCCTATCCGCACCAAGCCCGGGCGGCGCATTTGGATGCCCGGGGTCCGAGTCCGAGTGCGCTCCTAATGAGAACTCGAGCCTCGGCGCGTCCATCGGCCCGCCTCTGACATCTCCGTCCAGTTCCCAGTGCCGCAGCTGCTTGAACAGCGTGTGCAGCGCCCGCGCGAACACATCCGCGTTGGCCGCGTGCTCCCTCGCCGTCTCGCGCCTCAACGCAGCGACCCCAACGTACTCGGGCAGCACGACGTCGAACGCGAGCCTGCGTAGCAGGGCGCGCCGCCGGGGAGAAGAAAAGATGCGCGCAAAGTCCGGGAGCTCGGTGCTGCGCAGCTTGATGGCGGCGAAGGCGCGCGGCTCGACGGCGTGCTGCCACCGGCGGGATATGGCGGCATATGGGACAAATGGAGGGCGGGGGACTGGGGCGTGCGGGTTGAAGGGCGGGGAGATGTGTGGGTCCGGGATGTAGAGGTGGGCGATGATCAGAGAGAGGAGCTCGGGGCCGAGTCTCTCCATGTCTCCAGCGCCGGGGATGGTCTCACCAAGTCGTCTGATGCGATACAATGAAGCTGAGACACCTATGAGAGCGTGATGCCCGTTGTCTCCGGATGTAAGAAGAGGTTGAGAGAGGAGATCTCGGCCTTGGCGAGCACGGAACGGATCAATCTTGGTGGTGGCAAAACCGCATCACGACGATGACAGAGCCACACCTGGGGTAAGCGTACGAATACCTCGCAGGATATCAGCCCGTCTTAGTTGGCAGCAGAGCGCAACTACTGTACTCTACAATATCTCTTTACAAATGTCTTCAACTCTTGAGTGCGGACAGGACGTGTAACATTAAAGATAGCTTAATACACTGCCTAGGAACGCTAAATGACATATCTGTAGCTGTGATCCTTCAGTAAAGTTCGAACCGCTCGAGGTTGGACTGTTCACCGAAGAGAGACCTCGCTTCCCCTAGCTTCAAGCCCGGGACAAAGCACCTGCCCACAAAGACATAATGATCGGCCACCTTCCTCAGCAGGACCGGTACAGCGCACTGGTGCAAAATACAGACTTGATCTCCAGCCATTGCGTACCTAGGTGCCAGACCCATGTAGTTCGCTGTCGTTGCGAATAGTCTCCAACGTCCACTGAGATTCAGCAGAGCTGTGCTGGCCTGACCCCTTGCAGTCGCGTCTATTGACCAATTTGGCGGCGTCAATGCGACCAACTCTTCATGAGTGACCCCAGGGCAAGAACACAGTGCTTCTTCTGAGACCGGCTCCTGGCCAAATATCCTTTGCAGTTTCACTCGACAGTCGGGCCTGCTTTCCACGATCCGGAGACCCTCAACAGTCTCTACGAACTCCATATTCTCTAGAAGGCCCGGAATGGATAAAGATTGGAGCAGTTCGGCGCGAGAGTCGACACTTTGAAGAAGGGTCCGGAGGAGAAGTCCCAGCAACGGAGTGCTGCCAAATTCAGAGTCCCGAGCCTTAGTCGCAAAGTTTTCGAGAAACTCTACCGCTCCCAAAGTGTCCGGGATAGGAAAGTCTCGGACGTACTCTGTTTGGGACACGCTGCCTAGTATCTCGATGGAGTGAATGCTTCTCCCGGTGACGAACAGGCTCCGCCCACGGACGGCGGCACCTTCCGTGCGTATTGGGAACACCCGCTCGCTAGCTTTCCTCATTGGGTGAAAGTCAATACTCCGGTCCACGTCGGAATAGTTTGGGGCCCAGGTGGGAATCGGGGAGTTCAGGAAAAAGCCGATCCCGGCCTGGCTTAGAAAGTGCTCTAGATGCGTCACTTCGCTTCTTCCGTGAGAGATGAGCCATGAGACCATGTTACAGTACACGTCTGCAATGTCCTTATCGTAATCGGATATGATATTGAACTTTGTCAACCCAAGCAGCCCATAGACAAAGTCCTTCGGGTCAGAGGCATCGAGGTTTTTCAAGGCCGCTGTAACGAACTGTTGTGCTCTAGATCCGCCAGCTACACAATCATTCAAGACTGCGATGCATCCACCGATGGACAATGCAGATGTAAGGGAGGACTCCACCCACGTCCAGAGATCAGCAGATAAAAACGACGGAAGGAGTTCGGACATGGTGTCGAATTTCCTCACGACTTCACGTAGGATTCGAAGAATGTATTCCGAGGTCGTTGGCAATACGTCCCCGGAGATCATTGCTGAAGGGCACGCGAAGAGAAGGATGTCGGCGAGCACCGCTTCTTGCATGATCCAGAATCTGTTCCAGTAACTTAGGCGAGCAAGGTCTTCGAGAGCGGCCCATCCGCCTGGATAGTCGCACAGCTCGGGGTGCCGAGCTTAGTGTCGTCTCCTCCTACAGCTTCTAGCTCATTGTAGACAGTCTGAAGCGTTCTGAAGGAAACGGGGATATCGCCATCCTCGGGTGCTAGCCATGCCATGACGATAGTGGCCGAGGAAAATATGTCTCCCATGAGCCTGACCTGAGAGCTGCGCTCGTCGGTGTCTCCCTAGTTGATGCAGATGGCGTCGGCCCAAAGCCGCATTGATGGAGCCTCGAGCCCCTCGTGAGAAAGAAACGCACAAAAGGTTCTCTCCACATGCCGAAGCGCGCTGGCCAGGTTGGCCCTCACTGACAGCACCCAGGCATCCACGATAATATCCTCAGTCGCGGACATATCTCCGCGGCCGTAGGGGTCATTCCAGGTATTGGAGAGGGCCAGGAACCCAGGATTGTTGTCAAGAGAGACCCTAGAGAGTCTGCAGACGATAGGCCCGTCCGAAAATCTATCATCTTCCATTATGTATATCTCAAGAAGCCGGATATGGCGCCCTGCGATGTCGAGTGGCTTGTTATAGATTGTGCTCGGTACGCACTCCAGTTCAGCCAGGAAAGTATCGGACGTCTCCGCCATTAAGACGTGAGAGGTCAGTGAGGAGTATTATTGTGGTCGCTTGATTACAACGACGTCGAGAGGGGCGCAGTGATGACTTCAAATTCTCAGGGGGTGCATCAAGGCTGCAGATGCAGATCACGAGCGATTGCTACCCAACAGCGAGTACCATTGGTCGCGTCGACAGAATATTGGCTCAGTTAGTAAGCTGCAGGTGACTACAAACAAGCGATTCGAATTAAATCAGTCTCAGCCAGTCAGGTTGCTTGCTTGTACAGCCTCCGCACAGCCTAACACAGTTTGCACAGCCAACCAACTCGACAAACTGGACCAACGACAGAACGTTCATACACCCTACCTGAAATCATTCAAGAACCGAGGAGCCGGAAGCAGAATTTAAACGAGCTCCTTCTTTCCTTTTGAAAGCGTCACGCATCAGCATTAGCTTACCACCACTTATGGCGCTTTGCTCAACATGTTTTGGCGCTGTCAAAAGATTACATCCTTCCACTGTTCCGCTGCAGAAGAGGTTTTCCGTCGTTTTACCGTCTTACAACCCCGCAACGAGGCAAAACTGTTGGATTTGTTGCAAGTTCTCCCTCTGGCTTGAAAAGGATTACCAGGAGGTACACGAGTTATGGAGGAAATGCACCTTGGAAGTTGTCTTCTTCCGCGACCAACTTCAGCCTGCTTCCTGGGTTGAGAGAAAACCAGGCTGTTGTGAAGTACTGTTTTACGACTTTGGGGTATGCCATGCGACGGAAGAACCTGCCAAATACGCACCTCGCTGTAGTATGGCATGTTATTTCATCCCGGTGCAAGGTTCGTGTGTTCCAATACCCGTATTCACTCCCATCAGCGCTTGCTAAGGCTCTCAACTCTGGAAGAATATCCTATATATGCGAGCACGACTTCACCTGCTGTAGGAAGGAAGCTAACGACTTCTTTCAATGCGGAATTGATTCAATATTGGATCCTCCAATGCACTACAACTCACGAGCGGTGCCCTCGCCCTCAAATTACCTCGTGGTATCCGACCAGACTACTAGAATTAGGCCAAGATGGCCAAACCATGCGCTTGGTCATTACGAAAATTCACAAGCCGACAGGACCTTATATCACCCTGAGTCATCGATGGGGTTCGCCAAACTACCGCATGTTAACTTCAACAACCATCGATGAGTTTCAGAATGGGCTTGACGTTGCCTCACTACCCAGGGCTTTCCAGGAGGCTGGTGCGCTTGCCAGCAGTCTCAAAATTTACTATATATGGATTGACTCGCTTTGCATTAAGCAAGATTCTGACCTGCACGACTGGATGATAGAGGCGCCCAAGATGCGAGACGTCTACAGCAACTCTTTCCTCAATGTGGCGGCTACTTTGTCCTCTGATAACGGCACGTCGGCCCTATTTCACCCGCAAACCCAACATCCTTTCAAACCGTCACGGATCAATAGCAATGCTGTCGTTATGCGAAGAAAGTTCCAGGCTCGCAGGATTCGAGCAAAACCCTACGGACGTGCCTCTTTCTATAAACGGTATTATCGAGCAATAGGTGTCAAGTTCTCTCTCAGCCAGAAACAATACTACCTAGTTGACCATGAAATCTGGGAGCATGAAATTGAGGAGACGCCACTGCAAAAGAGGGCATGGGTCTACCAGGAGCGACTCTTGGCACCCAGAGTACTCCATTTCGGGTCGACGCAGCTCGGGTGGGAATGCAGGGAGAATGTCGCACTCGAAGTGTTTCCAAACAGATTACCCCCGGGGTTGATAGCAGATGCCACGTCAGACATTCTGGCCAAAGCTTTGTCATCACGGTCAAGCGACCCTTCCCACGGGTCTTTTCGAAGTGCGTGGTCCGATCTGGTGAATAGGTATAGCAACTGCAGCCTGACGAGGAAAGAGGACAAGCTGATTGCATTTTCGGGACTCGCAAAGTGGATTGAAGAGGCAAGACAGGACCAGTATGTCGCTGGGCTATGGAAGAGTACCCTGCTGCTGGATCTAGCATGGACAAGCTACAGCGGCGTTGAGGCCCTTCCGGGAATTATACAGCTCAGGGCCCCAACCTGGTCGTGGTTGTCTTTGGATTCGGAGATACACTTTCCGAGACCCGATCCACCTCAGGAGTATCTCGCTAACATCATAGGATACCCTGATCCAGCTCAAGTTGGGTGCTCCGTGCTTACCGCCCAAGGCATCATTCAACTACTGGGGGTGCTGTGGCCACTTGACATGATCGAGTGGTCGGGAGATATAATCGAAAGTTTCACGGTGGCTGCCCTTCGGTTCCAGGAAGGATCAGCAGAAGAGGAAACACATCTCGACCTCACCGGTGACAAAACGGCACAAACGGAGCTTCTGAGGCAGGGAGTTTTCATCCTACCTTTGTTTGTCACAATCACAACGGTTTACGGAATAGCGGTCGCTCAATGTCCTGACGCCAATTACCGTCGGGTTGGTGCAGCACATTTCCGATTCTTAATTCCTTATGATTCTCAAAATTACATTGACGAAGGCTGGGTACTACGTTCTTTGAGGCTTCGGAATTCCGATCGAGAAGGTAAATTTCTCATAAATCGTGCTGGTTGGGAACTTGTTCGAATTACTCGAAGGGAACGTGAAGGACTCGGAGCGAGAGTTATTGATCTAGTCTGAGGATCTAATTATCATCGCCCACGATTCCCCATGTAGGCAATTGCGAAACCACATTTATCTCAGTCATCCGCAATCGTATTTCAATTGACACTAAGCTATTCCAAAGCCGGCGCGGTCAAGTTGTTTAAACCCTTGATAGTGATGGACCAGGCATATCAAGGCTACCTACCTACCTCGTATGTTCCAAGCTCAAGACTGGACATCCCCAAGCCAAGGTCCTACGACAAAGCTCGGGCACCGAAGGAGGGGATAACCGTGACTGTCCGCTTGTAAATACGTAGTAGAGGTTTTTAAGAGCAAGGGCGTTGCGACAGAGCTTCCTGCATCTCATGGAAGGATCTGGCTGATCGAGGCTGCGGTCAAATCGAAGTTGGCTAGTAGGAGAAACTGAGGAAAAGGCAATCGCCGGAGCTCCCAGATGGGACCTCTGGGGGCTCAATAATCACTAATCTGATTGGTGAACAAAGATATGAGTTGAATCTCCAGAGAACGCATTAAATTGTCCTTGCCTTAACATGACTGTCTGTAGCTCATCAACATTGGTCTTAGACGATGTGACCAGAGTCGATGTTGCTGATGAGGAGAATAGGAGGTCTGGAGGCAAGGGAATGACCACGGCAAGCAAACTCCACGAGCAGACTAAAGCGTCACAACAATATCGCAGAAGTATATCAGACTGTACGTGCTGTCAGTCGTGTCGACGCATCCTCCGTATGCCCAGTTCTGGTAACCACCGTCTCCAGCTAGCTCGAACCAGCCGTAGTCAAATACCCAGATCTCGTATCCCTTGGTGAATCCCAACTCGAGGTCCAGCTCGTAGTGCCTGTGAGCGCCGTTGTAGAACTCGTAACCGCTGTCTTGGTCGTAATAGACGACGACGTTCTTGTCGGGGTACGCCGATAATAGCGCCGAGACCGTGTCGGTGGTGAACTTTCCTTCTTTCTGGGCGTTCTCCTCGTTGAGGTTGATAATCTCGCTGACGATGAACTCAGCGACATCGAGGATAGCTTGCGGAGTTGGCGAGTTAGAATACTCGTGAGACGAGGATATGCTTACAGACACCGAGAATGAAAAGAAGCACATGCTAACCTTCGACTATGTCGTCAATAGCGCCTCGGTCTTCAATGATATTCTTAGTAACGAGGTGGCCATGACTCGGTATGGGTCCTGGAGCTGCTGAGAGCCATGGGACATTCAACAAAGCCAAGAAGACGTAGGGCAGGAAACGCATTGTTAAATAGAAGTTTGCTTGGGAGGTTGGATTCTTTGAGACTGCTTCTACGACTACTGCGCTGAAACGATGAATGCCTCGCTCGAGAGTCTTCTTCTAGGTAGCTGAAGATGTTTGGAGCAGTTTGTCTCGCAGAACGGGCTTCTTATAGACAACACATCTACGCAACGCAAGGCTACAGTACAGCTCCCTCATGCGCAATATCATATTTCATAATGGATCTGCCCAGAACCTGCAGGCAGATTCATGTATTATGCCCACTATAGTCTCGTTGTCGCATTGCATGTTTTCCTTTCCCGTACTCCGTAGAGCACGTTACACAGCGTCCTAACGCACTGCAACGATACCCAATTAATACGTGGCTCTTCACATCGCGCCTTGAAGTCCGCCTCTATCCGTTCGCCCGTTAGTACGCGTTGTGGATGTCGCGCTTCTGAGAGTCACAATGGAAGTCGGGTCGTCCAAGTGGCTGCGGGAGCCTGGACCCGGTCTGCCCGATGGAGGATGCGGCTGAAAGAAGGACCGTCTGAGTGGTATATCCCCCAGCGGGACACCAACCAGAGGCCAAGAAGAAGTGCCTGTCTGATACTGTCACCCAGTAGGAGCGTTGCTGACAGAGATCTGCACGCAGCTTTGGGTTGAAACAGCACAACTCGTCCGATAGGATACATCCTATGCGGGGATCTTTAAGAGCCTCTCTAGTTGCGGCGCAACTGTCAAGAGGCAGCCTCGTTCCCGAAGTTGCATGCGAGTTGAGGGCCCTACGCTTAGACTTGGCAGTGATGGTAAAGTAAGGCGTAGTGTTGGCGAGAACGCGGTCTCATAACGTCAAGTTTTACAAATGGCTGTCCGTATTTCCCTTGTTGAGCCGAGGCTTCCTTCCTATTATTTCGGCGTCGTTCGGGTAATCCTTTGCTGAAGAGTGAAGTTTTGAGCCATGGTCGTCTGGTAGACGGAGTGAAGGTATTTAACCCCCATGAAATATGCAGAGGTAGAAAGGCCACTAGTTGGTTGGGACGTACTTACGCTGTTAGGCTTTCCTTAGCTACCCGGACTTCTGTAAGACGGGGGAATCGAGCCGCCTGTTGGTTGCTCGTTATGCGCATTAGCTGTAGGCGTACTTGTGATGAGGTAAATGCGCATGAAATCTGCCTTACGCCTCCTCACCACCAGTCGTCCATTTTCATCCGATGACCTCCCCATATAGGTCAAAGAAGGGCCAAAGATCTTCGACGGCCAAAGACCACAGGAACCACGTAGCGCCTTCCTCCCTGACCTGGTCTCAAATCTGCATGCAGATGGCCTCTAGTGAGAATAAAGTAGTGAGACCATTTCGGTCTCCTTCTGGCGATTATTTCGCTCCTTAGTTCGACCTGCACCCACTGCAGTCATAGTACCTACTCCGTATTTAGTTTTTGGTTCTTTTTACGCCGTCCTATGTCTATCGTACCTTACTATTCCCTTTACTCTTTCCTCAAGAACCTAAACAAACGCCTCAGTCCATTCAGTACGGTGGCTTCTACTCTGGTCGCACCGACGCCATGTTCAAGGTTGGAAGCGGTCGGCGATGGTGACTCCCCGGACCCCGGCACGGAACGAGGTGGGCCCAGCTCAGTCTGGCAATGCAATGCGCCGGCTGTGTACTTCCGTGAGCTCGGCTTCGAGCGAAGATAAGGCACCTGAGCTAGCCGACGGATAGCTGCGCAACAGATTGCCGATGATAAGGAGCAACATAAGCGACGTAGCCGACGTATTAACGGAGCACAGTTGCGCCTCTACCGCCTCTCTTCTCGCTTGTGCAGGTCTTACCAAAGCCTACGCGAAGTAATGCTCTGCGACACCACTCGAGCCCGCAAGAAGCGGTCCAAGACAGGCTGCTTTACCTGTCGCCAACGCAAGGTGCGCTGCGACGAGCAGCACCCTCGCTGTAGGGCTTGCCGCCGCCTTGGTCTCGCCTGTTCGTTTCCCCCACCCCGCCCTGCCGACCACCACCTCCCACAGTCACCGCAACCCAGACGGAAACAGCAGCATGAATGGCCGAGCAACCGGCCCAGTAACGCGGCCTCATTCGCGTCGAACTCCCAATCCTCTACCCTGCAGCCAACTCCCAGCCTGGATGACGGCGGGGGATCTGCTACCCAGCAGTCGTCCTTCTCATGGTGGTCGTCTCTCGGCGAGGGACTTCTAGATCTCAACTGGCTAGAGCATTGGGTGCCGGAAGAAGAAGACATATTCGACGACTTTGGCCTTGGCTCCGGCATATTTCAGCCGCAGGCGCGGAGGACGCCGTCGCCTTCCCAGCCTGCGAGATACTGCCGTGATGTGACCCTCCTCCCGCAAGATAGGGAGGCCCTGCAGCACTTCACCACCACCATGGTCCGCTTCTGCATCTTGCGCAACTGCGTCCACGACAACCTTTATAGCTACATCCTGATCAACATGGGCCTCTTCCACAGCACTCTGTTTGACGCCATGATGGCATGGTCGTCGCTGCATCTAGCGCATGTGCTGAAGAGGAGCAACCGCGATGCGAGGAGGCGGTATGACCGCGCATACACCGCCTTGATTGAAGACCTAGGGAACGATGTTTCTCCGAGCCTGCTGCTGGCGACAATATGGTTTCTCGTCCAGTACCAGCTGATCCTCGCAGAGGGCGTGGAGGGATTCTGCGAGCTGATCGGACTGGCAGCGGAGGTTGCCCGTTCCGAGCTCCAGAACACAGATGCGGAGACATCAATGAGCCGTATTGGTCCGATTGGATCACTCATTCTGGTGTGGATGAGTGCCAGGGATAGCCAGGCTGCTTGTCTAGGTCTCGGTGGCAAGCTACTCGGCTGTCTGAAAACGTACCCGCACATCTACGAGCTTGTCGACACGTCGTCCCTCTCCAATGAGTCGGATGAGACTCCCGACATTGTGTTCATGGAGAGGGAGCAGATCTCCAAGCGTCAGGAGCCTAGCGAGATGCAGAACTGCATGAGGCTCAGTTTCAAGAGCGTCACCGTGGCTGGGCAGATAAAGTTCCTCGGCCGCAGCCAGCTGCAGCCCGTGGAGAGCTCAGCCTGGCATACAATACGCGGAAGCCTGGGTGTCCTTCGGCGGGAGATAGAGCAGGACGACACTTTGGCCGCGAGAGCCGCCTTGGGTGTGGCCACCGGGAACGTGGCCGCCATGCGAGTGGTTAACCCCATCAACTACAATCGTCTGCTTCTCCTCGCCGGCTACTACACCACGTTATTACAGTATCACATGTACCGGCCGTGCGCCGTCCATGAACCAGAACTGCTATCCCCTGAAGAGTGTGCCGACCGCATCATCCGCCTATGCCAGCGGGTCGAGACTGAGCGGCCCGAGTCACCTCAGGGGGTCTGGCCAACACACATTCTCCTCGCGGGCATCACGACTCGGGACCCCGTGTACCAGGCCTGGGCCATTCATGCTTTTGAGAAAGCAGAGCGCTGGGGTGCCCACATTGTGAAGACGCGTCGGCTCCTCGAAGCCGTGGTCCGGAGACAGAACTCAACGGGGGAGAGGGCTGACCTGATCCAGGTGATGAAAGAGACGACGGGATTCTTCATATTCTAATTCTATGTATCCGTTCATATAATAGCAGCAATATGGAACAGTTGCAAACGCCAGAACTGCCTATCTCGCTCACTGCTTTGGCAAAATAGCCACCATTGATCGAGCTTCGTCCCATCATATCTAATGATCAATAAACGTATTTGAAGTGCGGCTGCTCCCTGTCCGTCAGATCCATCAGGCCTTCCTGGGCTAGCTCCTCTTCGCTGATCTCAGGCGCACCATCCAGCGCCGCTCTCTTCTTCCTGTTTAGCCAGAGGCTATGAGCGATCACGGCGAACGGAAGCGCAATCAGAATCGCGAAGCAGCTGATGGCCGCATTGAAAGCGGTTGGATAGCGAGGCGCCTCCCCAGCCTTGAACAGCTGGGGACCGATGATGAGTCCAAGGGAGCCGGCCACGAACATCATGGCCGAGCCAGTGAGCTTCTTCGTGAAGCCGGACGTGTTGCCAGAGAACACTGAGTACATCATGACGTTGGTGACAGTGTGCGTTTGGATGATGTAGTAGGCGATGAGGCGGCCCACGTGGTTGTGCTGCGGGAGCGTGGTCAGGAGAACCGCTCCAATCAGCGGTGGGATCTGTGTGACGGAAGCCACGATGCAGCGGATGTTCTTGAAGCGAGAGTTTAGCCAGCCACTGGCGAGGAGCGAGACTGTCTGTACCGCTCCGAGCGGGATGGTAAGGAGTGTTGTCCGAAGCGCAGAGAATCCAAACTGGGCGATGACGATATTGCCGAAAGACGCCACACCGCCAGAAGGAATGGCGCTGAGGAAGAGAACGATGCAGTACATCCATATGTTCAAGTCCAACATGCACTCGCGGAACTGGGCCCATTTCCACTGGTGGTTGATGATACCGGTCTGGTTCTCCCGAACACGCTCAACGGCCATGGCCCTTTCGCGGGGTGTGAGAAATTTCGCATTCATTGGGTTGTCTGGTAAGATGAAGAGCAAGACGATCCCCCAGCAGAAAGTTATCGAGCCGACGATAATGAAGAACCAGATCCAAGGGCCGACGTTCAAGTCGCTGTTGATATGACCAACGCCGTAGCCCACGAGACCGCCAACCATTTGCTATAGGATCAATGTCAGTTATAGCTGTTGCATCCTGAAATACATGGCTGGGGGGCCACAAACTGCGATCGCGTTACCGATAAACCAAGCACCCTGTCGGCCAGGCTGCTCGCCGTTTCTCTTGTACCACATAGACACTATCAAGACCATTGCAGGCGAGATTCCAGATTCGGAAAAGCCGAGGAATACTCGCAGCACGGAGATGGCGGCGAAGGACCGTGCTGCGGCAGTGCACATAAGTAAACCTCCCCATAGGAGCACGGAGACCGAGACGAACCGCCCAAGGGGGACGATTTGCATGATTCTGCTGGCCACCGGCTGGAAGATCATGACGGCTATGAGGCTTTCGTCAGCTCTGCCCTGTTTTTCCTGCAGAGGTAAATCAATAGCAGCGGTGTGGACCAACCTAGGTTGAGGATGGAGCCAGATGCCCAGGCGTATTGGTTCAGGGTTAAGTGCTATGACGAGTGTGAGTGACTTGCAGGCCGATCCTCCATGTATCTATATGTCAACTCACCATGTCTGTCCTAAGTCCAAAGTTGGAGGAATAAGACATGGCCTGCTGGTCCAGAAATTTCAAAGCGTACGTGAAGACAAGCTTTGTGACGAATTAGCGGCCTCCGAGTTGACACTGGGACTCAACAAGATGTCACTCACAATAGGCAACAAGACGGAGTCAATCTTGCGCAGGAGCCGCTTGTCTTCCTCGGCCGTGAGAGTGCCGACATGGTGCTCGGCGGCAAAGGCGAGGGCGTCATCATTGGCCTTGTCGTTAACTTCCTTACCGAGCGCGACGTTGTCGATGGATGCGCTTGCGGCAGCGGCAACATCTGGCTCGGTGCTCTTCTTTTCGGAAGACGGAGACATGTTGGGCTCTTTCCCTGAAAGTCCTCTGCGGGTGATACGGAGAATGTTAGCAAAATGGGACTGAACACCCCCGTGTCTGGAATGAGATTTGGTGACCTATTTTATCGTCGAACCTGCCTTCCTCGACAAGTGCATAGCCAAGCCCCTGTGCTTATCTTCAGAATGGGGAAACATTGATACCGGCGGGGATCTTGATACCATGATGTCGGTTCTGTAGCATCGTCGGCAAATGAATGCTTTTAGTGTCTTGATCCAGCACGACGTTCATATCTAAGCGAGCACGGATATATCGCGGGGTATCTCCGATCTGGCGCTGTCGTTATGGATGCGGATGCCACGTAGAACGATTGAATTGGTCAAAAGAGATGTGGTATTTATGGCTTGCCTCGGAGGCTCGACCCCAGGGGTTATGGGTGAGTTAGGATACAACACAGTCTATCCCTTCTACGTTTTCCTCCTCCGCGGTTCTTTAGTTCGGTCATCTATTGTACCCTACAAAGTCCTCATGAACCGCCAACATCAGCCCCTGGCCAGTAGCGTTCGGCGTCCTAACAGCGCAGGAGCTCCGGTGGTAACGTTATTGCTACCCTGTCACCAACAGTGATGATGACAATCGTAGGAGGAGAGGTGAGACAACTAGTCCTGGCGGCAGTAAAAAGGCTGCATTGCCGATATTTCAGCTCGCGATCATATAGTGTCAGTTGCATGCTAACAAGAAGCAGGCCCTAAGGAACCAGGTGGAGTCCTAGAAACGGGCCTTGGCCAATCTGCCTGCCTAGGGCGTAATGACGAGTTTTACCGCTCTTTCACTATAATAGAGGATCTCATCCCCAGTGACTAATCCCGGCGATAGGTAGAGGAATGCCCAACTGGAAAGCATTCCTAAAATGGAGAAGGTAGTCGATACTACTGGCATAGTCGCGTCGGCCGGGGCAGCTTAGTGGAAAGGAAAAATGAGTCAGGTGAACCGACGGAGGAGCTTCGGCTCCACGCTCAGTTCCCGGTGCTCGGGTTTGTCGACTCGGCTCGACATAGACTGATCAATTAGAGGATAGAGAAGGGCCCGCTTCACGGTGTCGGCGCTCGAATGCTTATTCTTTCGGATCTGATAAGACTTCTAGGCTGAAATTCGATCTGATTAGATCTCGGGCCTTCCTGAACTGGTATAGACAGCACACGTCTGCCTTCTGACTCCATAATTTCATCTCGTCTCCGACTTGCCCGATCTCGGCTTTGTATAACGTCCGTCGTATAAAGGTCTTAACGTTTCTGACTCTTCTCTCTGCGGAACTGTGCTTGTCATGACCACTCATACATTCTTGCCAGTCTACTGCGACTCCCATCCTACACACCCGTCATGATTCCGAGTATCAACAATGAGTCGGCAGCTGGCAAACAGAACCCTGGGCCAGCTGCCGACACCGAGATTGCAGACATCGAGATGGCGCCGATGGCCGTGCCCGCCCTAGCGGAACCTGCGCTTAAACGGGATGATGACCCCTTCCTAGTAGCTTTCGCACCATCAGACCCGGAGAATCCTCTCAACTGGCCAACCGGTCGTAAGTGGGCTGTCACCGACGTCCTTTCCGCCACGGGATTCAACCGCATCATGGTGTCGACTATTATGGCGCCGGCCCTGCCACTAATATCCAAGGAACTCGACATGACCACGACCCAGTCCGTCATGGCCATGTCCATCTACCTTCTGGCCACTGCATTTGGCCCACTTGTCATCGGGCCACTGTCCGAGGTCTACGGCCGCCAGCGCATTCTTCACGCTTCTAACCTCTGGTTTCTAGTATGGAACATCGCCTGTGGCTTCGCTACTACCAAGGGCCTCCTCATTGCAGCGAGGTTCCTCGCTGGGTTTGGTGCCAGTGCAATCTATTCATTGGCAGGTGGTGTGCTAGGAGATGTCTGGCACCCTGAACAGCGCGGCCGCTCTCTGGGAATCTACCTCTTGATCCCGGTATTGGGTGCTGCTATCGGTTCGTTCCGTCTCCCGCCTCCTTTCGCTCCAGACTCATAGTCCAAGAGAAGCGATTTATTTTAACATCTAAGTTACAGGTCCTATTATTGGAGGCTTTATGGCAGGCCGAGCTAGTTGGCGTTGGATGTTTTGGGCGACGTCCATGTTCCAAGGCGTGATGATCCTCGTTTCTTTCACCACTTTCCGCGAAACTTATGCGCCTTATATTCTGCAGAAGAAAGCCGAACGCCGCAGACGAGAGACAGGAGATCCACGATATCAAACTGTGCTTGAGCGTCTACACACCGTTCAATCCAAATCCCCGTCTATTCTCTCCACCATTGGGCGTGCCCTCGCTAGGCCAATTCGCCTCCTGGCATTCCACCCTATTATTCAAGTAACGGCGATGATATCAGCCTTCAATTACGGCGTCCTCTACATTGTCCTGTCAAGCTTCGCAGATCTCTGGACCCAGCAATATGGCACGTCCGTCGAGCTCAGCGGCCTGCACTACATAGCGTGCGCCCTAGGTGAGGGAGCCGGGTCGCAACTCGGGGCGCCGCTCATGGACAGGCTATACAAACATATGAAAGCGCGGTCCGGCAATGAACACATGCCCGAGTACCGAGTCCCGCTCACCTTCGCCGGCGCCTTGATTGGCCCACTCGGCCTCTTCATCTACGGGTGGACGGCCCAGAACCACGTCCACTGGGCGGCCGTGGACGTGGGAATCTTCATCGCCATGTTCGGCGGGCAGATCGCGTCCATGCCGCTGTCAGCGTACGTGATCGATGCGTACCAGGAGCACGCGAGCAGCGCGCTGGCGGCATCACAGTTCCTGCGGAGCCTCACGGCGTTCCTCTTCCCGCTGTTCGCCCCGAGCATGTATCACGCGCTTGGATACGGCTGGGGAAATAGTCTGCTCGCTTTTGCCAGCCTGCTCTTAGGGCTTCCGGCGCCTTTGGTTATATGGAAGTACGGCGCGCGGTTGCGGGCCAAAGCTGTCTCGAGCTACTGATTCCACCCGTGAAGAGCCACATTCGCTTCCATAAAGCCCACTACAACTCCCTGGTAGAAGAGCTTGTGTAGTTCCACGGGCTTAGCTGTGTGTCTAAAACGAGAGAGGCAGATAGAGTCTCGTGATATGTCGCAGAGTAGTCGAACGGAAGTCCACATAAGCTTGAAGGAGCTCGGCAAGTGTGGGATGCGATGCTGACAAACAGTGAGATAAGCATTGAATAACTCTTAAAAGCTGGGCTGATGAATCAGTACTGCATGGAACAGCTTTGGATGGTGGCCTGATACCAGATCCGGGGTTGTGGTATGACAGCTACACTACAGCCTACCGGTTGGTCAGCAAATCCCCAGATTCGGCGCAACCGGTGCTCTTCTGGCCGCTTCGGGCTTCGGCACCGGCTTTCAAGGGCCCTAGAATGGCTTCTACTCGCTCCGGCGCTAGTAAATTGCTAGGACCTGATCGCTGCAGTCTTCCACTGTCCCGTTAAGGCCTTTACGTGGAGTGTGGGCCCCAGGACGGGTGCATGTCTTTACTGGAACATCATAGTGGCTGAACTGATTATCGAACGGTCATAAAAAGACATTGCATATTTTCCAAATGCTGGCTACAATTCCGGACGTTCAAGCGGTCGTGAAGCTGAGTTGTGAAGCGTCTACCACGAATGTTGAGCGAGCAATATTCAATGATGCCAGTTACCTTAGTTGGAAGGGCGGAGATAAATCACTATCTCCTGACTGATCTAGCCACTTTGCGGATATACATCAAGATTGTAGTAGCGATACCCCGAATGTCGGCATCTGAATCACCGTGGCTCCGATGCTCCTAAAGACGACTCCTTGATGACATACGTACAGGCATTCTTTGAGCACTGCGAGGTAAAGTAGCGTGACGAGCATGAAAGCATCACTAGATCCACACGATCTCCAAACTGCGTGCAGGCTGCCCGGTATAGGAAATACACCCAGGTCCACTTATCTCCGACTAATGTGGTGTTATTCCAGCCGTCAAAGTCCGGCGTTCCTGACTTAGCCAGGTCTATTTGAGGGCCTTCAAGCTGGCCCGGCCTCATACTGTGTCTGGAGCTGTATCAAATGGTTCTTCTCTATTGACAAATTTCATCGAGTACTCTTACTTCTCATAACCATGCCTGTGCAGTATCAAGCAACTAAACTGGGCGGCCCGTTCGCCATCGTCACCGTGCCGGAGCCCAAGCCCGGTGCCAATGAAGTGATTATTCGAACCAAGGCTATCGGACTGAATCCGCTCGACTGGAAGAGCCTCAGGTTCGGGGTCATGGTCGAGTCATGGCCGAAAGTACTGGGCATTGACGGTGCTGGGGTTGTCGAGAGCGTTGGGGAGGGAGTCACGTCCTTCCAACCGGGCGACGAAGTCTTCAGTCTTGCCGGAGGAAGCAAGTCAGGCGGCTCGTACCAGGAGCTATACGTCGTGCCAGAGCATTTCGTTGCCAAAAAGCCGGCATCGCTGAGCTTTGAGGAGGCAGCCACCCTCCCGTAAGTGCACCCAATGCAAGCCGTGTAATTGTCACGTCTTCACCTTCCCATCTCCATTTTTCTTCTCTCCTGAATACTGACTGTGAACCCACTGTCTAGGATCTGCTTCATCACTGCGGTCGCCTCCATTGTCGTGGGGCTCAAAATCCCACTACCCGGCTTAGGGAAGGAAAAGCCATCTACCGAGCTGCCTCAGTCGATCCTCGTACTAGGCGGCAGTTCTGCCATTGGCGCGAACTCAATACAACTACTCCGCCTGGCACTGCCGTCCGCGAGCATCATTGCCACCAGCTCGCCGGCCCATCACGAACGCCTGATGTCCCTGGGAGCTACCAAATGCCTTGACCGCGCGGCTCAGAAAGATGCCGCGGCGATCAAGGCAGTAACCCCCGGTGCAGCTGGTGTAGATGCGATCCTTGACGCTGTTGCGGCGGCTTCGTCGGACCCGGCGGTTTTCGATGCCCTCAAGACCGACGGCCCTAAGTTGTATGGAGGACCTGTCACGGGCCAGAACGTCAGCATCCCTGATGGGATTCAAGGGACTTCCGTGTTTGGTCAACAGACGTTTGGCGCGGATGGAGGGATCGGTGTCATGTCATTCTTGGCCAGTCTAATCGAGCAAGGAAAGTACGAGCTGCCCACCAAGGTCGAAGTAGTGGGCAAGGGGTTCGAGGCGATTGAAGTCGGTTTGAACAAGCTCATGCAGGGCGTCAGTGGCACCAAGCTCGTGGTCAGCCTGTGAAGTTGATACCGTCGTGAGCTGAGCAGTGGAGTGAGCTAGCTGTGTCCCAGACATTCAGAAACCACATGGCTTTCCCCTCCCGTTTAGAAGGCCGCATAGGTGCTATTAGAGCAAGATACACTCTCTAAAGTTCTTCCAAACCTACCCACGATGCAATAAACAAGTGGCTTTCTGACAAGGTTATAAGAGCTTGTAGGAATAGATTGATTCCGCATGACTTTTTAAAGTACTGTACACAACTGCCTATGGATTTTATTACTCCAACGTTATATCGTGTCGACGGTTATCCAAGTCTCACTGTTCTCCATCTACCTATACACTCCTGAATGTCTAGTGACAGCGTCCCATCCTCTCTGGCGGCGGCCCTCTTGATCAACGCCAACAGTACACTCCCATGAGCAAATGCCACCTGGACGTCTTGTAGAGCAGAAAAATCTGACATCCTCATACCACCGCTGGCCACCCAAGTCTTCCAGGAACATAAAACCTTGAAGACTGAAGAAGCAAATTCTACATCCCGAACCATCCTATAGAGAACAGCACCGGCTGCCTCTTCTAGCGTGAGGGGTTGCTCGATATATCCGCTTCTCTTCAGCCAACGGAGGTTGTGCTCTGCGACGAGCTTGGCGTCCCACTTTGAGCTTTGGAAAGCCGCTGAAATGCGAGCTGTACGAGACTGGTCTGCTAGCAGCACTTCGTCATGCACTAGAAGTCTTTCTGTCAGACGCATGATCCATATATCAAATAATTAGCGTAACTTGAAGTCCGAGACATACTGTCTTGTATTCTTCGCTGTTGTTCTATTCGTGTTCTGTCCTGAGCCGTGTATTGTTCATGGGGCTTCCAATTCTCAATCTGTCTGGTAGGACTCATACTAGGCGTCCTTCTTGCGTATGAGAAATCAGGCGGCGGAGTCTGAGGAGAGGTAGAGTCCGGAGCCCAATGCGGTGTCGCCGACTCATCCACGAAACCAAGCATGACGAGCACACCACAAGGAATTGTTCCGTGCCGCGCAAAGTCGAGGATTTCATGCGGGATCTGATACTTCCAAAGAGCCGTCCTGCTTGTGGTTCCGTAGGCTGTTGCGGCACTAGCGAACCAGATGCCGTTGAGGCTCCCACTGCGGATTTGAAGATGGTCGATGCGGAACTTATGGGAGGTTGGGACTGAGCCGTCCTGACTAGCTTCGTTGGTGGACTCGGCGACTAATAGTCCGTCGGCGGAAATCTCACAGATAATAGCCGCGCCGTTCGTGCCTTTCTCTTGATCTGGGGAAGAGTTGAGCCACCTTGGGGCGGAATCTTCTGGAGTTCCTGCCGGCCTGGTCTCCGGCCCGTCTAATCCTTCACGGACTTTCTCTTTCTCTGGTAGAGTGGCAGGCTGCGATAAACACACAGAGTATGGCGGCAACGAAGAAGCATTTCGCACGGTCCAGCCTTGCAGCCAAGTCAGGGACAGGGAGAGGTGGCCATCCGAGTCGTCCCGGGAGGCTATCTTCAGAGCACCATAGCAGCCATCCGGGGACTTCATTAGCTCTGACCCCGTGGAGATCCACAGCTCTCTTGATCTGAGTGCCCCCCAGCCCTGTTGGTTAGGAACAGCTCCCAGATCGAGCAAATATGATACGAGGTCGCTGAAGTCTACCTCGGACTGGGGCTGTCGCAGCTGGTCTGCGTACTGGACTCGCTGTGTCTTTCGCCCGATTGACTGCTTTTTCCACTGGAAAATGGACCACGTTCCGCCTTCCAACAAGCTGGGCTCTGGGGATAACTCCCAATAGCCACTCTTCTGGTAGGAGCGATCGAGAGGAGTGATGGCATATCTCTCAAATTCGACTTCAATCACCCTGTTGATGATATCGCTCCGAACCGAGGTTGAGCTCTGTAACTTGCTCCGTTTAAGCCACCGGTTGATCTTGTATGACGCGGCCAGAGTGAGAACCGTGTTGTAGAAGACCGGGAGAATTCCAATCACGGCAAGGGGTACACCGATGTATGTGATAACGTCGGAAGCCAAGGAGCCTGAATTTTGACTCGAGGACATCGTTTAATCTTGTGCTTGACGACGTTCCTATGCATTACTAAGAGCGTGAAGATGGGCCGACGGGGCAGATTTTTGATCATCTGGGGATAGTTGCTGCGCTGCAAAGTGAAGAGCGGAAGGCTGTGCGGCTGGGTCTATCTTTGCGTGCCTAAGGCCGAGTTCGGTGCATGCCTTTGGCCCCCTCGGTGTAACCAGTCGGGGTTGTGTGCGTCCCTAGTCGCTGATAATAATGACTGCTATCAGCGCTTATGCAAACGTAGCACATCAATAGTCCACCCGTTCCGCTTTTCCACGGCAGCTGTGTCTCCTGCAGGGTGACTGATGCCGCTTTCTGTAGGAAGCCACGCGTCGCGTACATGAGTTACCCGCGCCCCTAACAGGCCCCAGGATTCAAAGACACTGAAATCAGGGCTAAACACATAATTTACTACGAATCACTATGTTCACTTGACTATACAGGGGTAGTTGTTTGATAAACGGCCTTGAAAGTTGCCATGACGTTATTCGGGAAACTGCCTTACCCCTACAGGCAAAACCCCTTATGCTACTGTACATACATGCAATGTCTGGTGGATTTAGGATCACGACCGGCTGCCTGACTGAGGAAGATGCCTATTCAATCAGGACCTTAGCTCCTTCAGTACTGGATAGCACAATTGTCAAGTTTTGTCTCTCAGCCCCAACTGGTTCATTGGGCACACCTGGTGGGAGCCGTGTGTTGGGGAATGTCTGCAGAATGCGCACGACAGCATAGGTGGATTCCATGAGGGCATAGTCTTCTGTTCATAGTAGGGTCCGTCAGCGCCCGTTGTAATTATCTGCGTGTCAGGGTTGTGGGTGAGGTCAAGGGCCTATCAAGACTTACTGCCTAGGCAGACTCTGGGACCGCCATGGAAATCCACAAATCCTGCTCCCAGGCCAACCTTGCGGATCAGCTCGCCGCTCTCCCACCTCTCGGGCCGATACACGCGAGCGTCAGGCCCGTACAGAGCCTCGGAGCGGTGTAGATGGTATGTAGACCATCCGACACCAGTACCTTTGCGGAGGAGGAAGGGAGAGGTGCCGTCGGGTCCACCACCCCGAGGAAGGAAGGTGGTCCGAGTAGCGAATCGGACATTGGCGGGAAGCTGTGGGTAGAGACGGAGTGCTGTATTTTGAGGTTAGGTGGCTATGACGAGCTGCGCAGCAAAAGAAGGGTGTGGTCTTGACTGACTCTCATTGAGACAACAACGTAGAAAGGAAAGTTGCTGGATGTCATGGCGCGTGAGTTCCGTGGCGCCCGGGGGGATGACCGTGGCGATCTCAGCTTTCAGGCGGTCGATTAAGTGTGGATTTCGGACAAGATGGAAACTAGGTGTGAGAGTCAGCTATTGATAAGTTGTGCCATGTGCAGTGTTTTGGGTTCAATATCGGAACTTACAACGTCCAGGTCAGCAAACAAGCCGTAGTATCTCGCCCGGCGATGAGGACATGTAACAGCTGATCGCGAACCAGAGCGCGGTCCTTCATTTCCAGCCACAGATCTATAATGAAGGGATACTTCTCCCTTGCAGCCTCCTCGCCAAACTCATCCATGTAGTCAAGCGCCTTGTTGGCGAAGAACATAGCCCAGTTCCGCACCTCCTGGCAGGCACGACGGAACTTGGCCGGCTTGTACGCCCACGCTAGGTCGGCTAGCCGCAGCCGTATAGCCGAGATGAGGCTGGCGTAGTCGAAGTTGTCCCGCAAGGCCTCCCTCTCGGCCTTGGGCATGCTGCTGTGCGGCTCGCCGAAGAGCAGCGCGGTGGTGGTGCCGAGGGTGTACTCGAAGAAGTGAGGCTGCAGGTCGACGACGCCGTCGGGCGCCGCGCTGGCCTCTCGCTCTATCGCGGCGAGCAGCTGGTCGGCGTGCGGCCGTAGGACGGATAGCCCAGCCTCACGTAGGCGCGCGAACTGACGGCGCAGCAGCTCGCGAGAGTGGCGCCAGGGCGGACCGTCCTGGGTGAATATGCCCTCGCCCAGCAGCGGGTATAGGCCGGGGCGGCGGCAGCCCATGCCGAAGTCGTCAAAACGGGTGCTCAGAATGGCTTCGACGTTGGCTGGGTCCGTCACAATGTAGCCTTCCCCGAGGATGTCGATGCGGATGGTCGGTGCAGTCGCCAGGAAGGGGGTTTGGAATTCGAGGAGGCGCCCAGAGGGAAGCGCGCGGTACTGCCGTAGGAGCAGGTCCAAGGCAAAGGGCCACTTGTACGGCAGCGTTGCCTCGACGGGCTTGCAGCCATGTTTCGCGGCGAAGGTATCGTCAGCCTGAATGGACGAGGAACGGAAAGGGACTGAGTCAGCTTGTGGCCATGTATGGACAAGTGAACAAACGAGAGACGAAGAGTCTCAGGTGTGTTCGCCCGGTTGTCTTTCGACTTGTATATACCCACCTGTCTGGCAGCTCTTCTGTCCCAGTACCAATACGCCCAGTAGCACAGCACCAGGAGGGTTGTCAAGCCTCGTAGGCCCAGCAAAGAGGCAGTGGCATCAGCGGCGTCATCGGACACTACGGTGGTGAGGTTGTGGGGACCCCAGAACCGAGCCGCGGACAGCATTTGTGTCTGCTCGTTGTCGGCGTCCACGTGAGTATTGTAAGCACTGGGCAACTTCAGACAATTGGCGATTTCAACGATAGATACCAGTGCCAGAAATAATCTATCAACTGTACACCAAGCAACGAAAGAGATCACAAAAGAGGAAAAGCAGTGTCCGTGAATGAAGCTTCGAAGAATCTACAGCCAAGGGTCTTGACAGGCGGCGCTACTTTATTACCAAGTGACGGTAGGCGCAACGCACTCCACTCCTGGCCATGGGGGTCGAACTTAAGGGAAATTATGAGATATGATAAGGACGGCTGGCGAGCAGGCCAAAACGAGGCTCCAAGGCACCAAGGCTGCAGCGGCGCTCTATTGCCTGCCTGAAGTGTACATTGGGCGGAAACTGAAGCGCTGTGGCGGACAGACGGCGGTTCAGCTTCAGTCAAGCACCTTCATCCGTCCCACTCACCCCCTGCCAGGTTACATCGCACTGTGCCGATAATGCCGGACACTTTGGGGGCCGTTGGGGGCGCAAAATCATAACAAGGAACCAAGATGCTCGTGTGCTGTCTGCGGAATACAACGAACGAGAAAGCGGTGTGGACAGTGGAAGAGATGCGAGGAGAAAGAGGGTGTCCGTCGACTTGTCGTGTGTGTGCCCTAGTTTCCTGTATGATCGACAAATGCGCCGCAGTGTCTCTCCTCTTGTCCCTCCCACACGAGTGAGCGAGCATATGCATGTAGGACAAGTCCGGGTGGTGGGGGTGGGTTGTGTGTGTGCATATGGGAGGGGGGGGAGGAAGGGGAGGGAAAAGAGCAGGCTGCAAGAACCGATCTTGCTCCCCTCTCCGTTCCGATTCCCATCCCGGTCCTTGCCTCAGCCCCTCCCTCTTCCTGCCATCTATTTCAAAACTAAATAGACGGATGGCTTTCACTGCCCGTCAGATCTACTCATACCAAAGCTCCGTGACACCCACGTGGTTCGGTTCATTTCAAGCGGACGGCAAGGGAGAAACGCGTATCTCTCAGCTTGGCTTCCATGTCCTTCAATGACTTGATCCATCATCATGGCGGAAAACGGCGATTCCATCGTCTCCACGCCAATCATGGCTGAATACCCCTCGCCGCCGTCAACTGGCTCGTTGCAGTCGCCGTTCCCAAAGCGCCGATCAATATCGGAATTTGGCACGGAGGCGTTATACCATGCGGCTTGCAACTTATACAAATCTCTGGTGCCCTTCATGAGGGTATCTACTCCGCAGAAGGAGGTCACCAACCTCTACGGCCAGGCCAAGATGCTAGAGACTGTGAGCTACGACGTGAAAACAGAAGCGGACAGCTACAGGCTCGACCATAGATCTACTTCGTCTCTGTATCTGACAGATCCTATCCAGTCCCACCTGCATCGACTCTGGGACAGTGTCAACAGCGTTGGCGAGCGCTGCTCTAACGACACAGTAGGCCCGCTGCAGGATCGACTGAACAGAATCAACGGCCCTTATGTGCAGTCCGCCCAATATGATGAGAAGCTCCGGCTACCGGAGGAAGACTTGGACTGGTACAAGGCAACTTTCAGAACCTTGAAACACCAGACCGGTACTTTGCGCGTCTTGAAGACAGCCATCAATCTCGCGAACTGCATGAACGACATCAATGAGCGGGGTGAATTGTCCGGTCCTGCTCGGGATGCTTCGTCGACTCTTCAGCCCCTCATTGCGGCCGTGAAACCTGAACTTTACAGTGCTCCCCAGTAGGTCTTATCTTTATATCATACTTTAAGTTCCATTTCGCATCGTGGCGGTCGGCTGCTGGGTTGCCACAAGACCCCTTGTAAAGACCCGTGCGTGCTACTGTGAAGGCAAGCAACTAACGGTGACCGTCTCTGGCCCGCTCTTCTTGACTCTTTGAGAAATATCTTTCTTTTCAGTGCCCGAGACCCTCTTCTGCCCCTGGATAACTCTGCTGACCGTGTCTCAAAAGGTTCTATGCTGATAGCTATGACGATGGCATCGCTGACATGCGCAAGGCCATTCAGGACGCCGAAGTGTTGGCCCAGATGCTACCTACAGTATCTATCAACGTCCACTATCATGTTCCAAGGCATTCAAGGGATTTCTACACCGGCCGTCAGCAGCAAATGCAAAACATCGAAGATGCGTTCCGTCCGTCTTATCCGACAATGCAGAAACGTTTCGTCATCCAAGGGCAGCCTGGGACGGGCAAGACTGAATTGGCCCTCAAGTACGCCGAAGAGCATTTAAAACAGTACTGGGGCATCTTCTGGGTCGATGCGAGTAGTCGCGCAAGCGCAGCACTCTCTTACGGCGCTATTGCCAACATTGGCGGTGTC
Organism: Pleurostoma richardsiae; assembly: GCA_030052745.1. Lineage (NCBI taxonomy): Eukaryota > Fungi > Ascomycota > Sordariomycetes > Calosphaeriales > Pleurostomataceae > Pleurostoma > Pleurostoma richardsiae. The sequence continues at coordinate 44,419 of JANBVO010000020.1, forward strand.
GAGCCAAATGAGCAGTCGGCAAAACACTGGCTGTCTAACTGCGTATCCCCATGGCTGCTAGTCGTCGACAATGCCGACGATGACGAGCCGATAGAGGATCTCCTGCCTTCAGGTGATCTTGGCTGCGTGCTGGTGACAACTCGAAACCCTAGACACATCACGTACGGCATCGTCGGAAGGGAGTCACTCGAGCTCGGCGAGATGAATAGTGACGAGGCCAAAGACCTGTTATTACGGGCAGCTCACGAGCCTACGCCCTGGACAGAAACCGTGACGCGCCACGCCATGGCCATCTGCAAACACCTTCACTTTTTGCCCCTAGCTTTGGTGCACGCGGGGAAGGCCATCGTCACCAATGTCTGCAAGTTGGGAACTTATATCACCCACTTCGAAGGAGAGGCGACGCGCATCCGTCGAGAGAGGCACCAGCGACAACGTAGCCGATCTTCGGCGTCGAAGCGCATCCGAGAGGACGAGGCGAGCATGATGGTGTTCGGGAGTTATGAGATCCTCCACCAGTCTCTCGTTGGCGCTGCCAGGAAAGATAAGCGATTTCGAGATGCCCTGCAGCTCCTCCATGTGTTTTCCTACATGCATTGCCAGAACATTCTTTTGAACGTTCTCGTCCAGGCTGCTGTTGCTCCCCTTCGAGAGGCCGAGGATCACGCAGAAGGCCAGCGGAGGGAAGCTGAACTCATGCAGAAGCTCGGGCTAAAACTTCCGCGTCAGTCGTGGCTGACTTGGTTGCAGGGTATTTTGCGCAGTATCGCTAGCAGCTCTGCGATGCCGCCCGTCCTCCCCGAGGTGCTAAAGAACCCTTATAATCTAGACGCTGACGAATTGGAGGAAGACATTACGGACAACTTACACCTAGCCCTTGGAGTGCTGGTGTCTAGGTCATTGGTCGTTGAGGCTCCCCTCCGTGGCAAGCAGGGGCAAGAAACCGAGCGGTATCATATGCACCCCATGGTGCATAAGTGGGTGCGCGAGCGGCCCCAGCTCTCGGAGTACGACAGCGTCGCGTACGATGCGCTAGTCTGCCAGTATGCGAAGACGATCCTCTCGCGTGCAGTGCGGCTTGAGGGAGGTAACGCACCAGAGGAGTTAGCCATGCGGCGCGACATGAAGCCGCACGTCGACCACGTACGGCGATGCGCCGAGGAAATCCAGGAACACATACAACGAAACGCCCGGAAACGCCAGAAGTCGGCTTGGCTGATCTTCCCTCGTGGGGAGAACAAGCCAGTCTTCGGACCACTACAGGCCCAGGAGTCTGCGCGCTTCGCCAGAGTCTATATAGAATGCGGCGACTTCACCGAGGCGTATCGGCTCCTAAAACAAGTAGAAGACTTTCTAGTGAGCCGTGTCGGCCATGATCACCCCTTATCCCAACGCGTCAAGCTAGCTCGATCCGAGGCGCTCTACGCCTTGACACAGTGGAACGATGCGGCCGAGCTACTTGGTCAGGTGTACGAATCCCGCCGGAGGACTCTTGGCAACAAGCACCCTCTCACTTTGCAGAGTGCCTTGCGCCTCGCCTCTAGCACGCTGAGCCAGGGCCGAATGACCGACTCACTAGAGGTCTGCGAGGTCGCGCACCGCGGCCTGATGGAGATCTACGGGGCCGCTCATTCGGAAACGCTCAAGTGCATCAACCAGATCGGCAAGGTACATTCATACTACCTCGACCGGCCGACAGCGGTGCGCCACTACGAGGAGGCACTCCGGGGGATGGAAGAGCTCTTCTTATCTGGAGGTGACGACGCGCCGCCCGAGACGGACGTGCTACTCCTCATGGAGGACCTCGCTATTGAGTATTGCCAAGACCCCAAGGCAGGGAAAGACCAGCTCCAGACGGCCGAAGACATGATGCACCACGTAGTGGAGCGCCGGACTGCCATACTCGGCAAGGAACAGCCGTTCACGCTCCTCGCCAAGGCGGGACTGGGCCGGACGATGGCGGCTAATGGGCGCCTCGAAGAGGCGGCGCAGCTGATGGGGGAGACGCTCGAGGTCGCGCAGCGGAATGTCGGTCCTGACAACCTCGCCGTGCTAGCGGGAAAGGGGTGGTACGCGCAGGTGCTGATCCAGAAGGGCGACCTGAACCTGGCCGAGCGGTGGCTCCGCGATGCGACGGACGAGCGCAAGTATTCCAAGGCGGCGGCGGCGGACGGGGAGCATCCGGACCGCATCATGCATGTGTGGCACCTTGCCAGATGCCTGGAGCTGCAGGGGAAGTTCGAGGAGGCGCTGGAGCTCTGCAGGGAGCTGAAGTGCAAGATACCCCTCGTAGGGGGTCATGGACTGGGCAAGAAACATCGGTTTAATATTACGTTGGCGGAGAAGACCGAAGTGTTGGAGCGCAAGTGTAGCAAAGTGGAGTAGCATGAGGATGCTTTCCATTGCTTCCATCGTGGTCTGCGTACAGCGGGAGTTGAGACGGGCTGAGGAGTGCTTAGTTACATGATACCACTGCAGACTTGCATGATGCTTCTCCATGATAATATTATTATATCTTTCACATTTGCCTCCTAGGTATGTAAATGAAGGACCTTTTCTTTGAAGCCACAAGTATCCATCAAGCGGGAGGCTTAGTAATACTCAGGGGCTACCCGTGAACTAACCCGGCTCCATATCCCCTTGCCTCACTTACAAATCAACAATGGAGGAGGAAGTGCGGATCACCGAGTTTGCAGGCTTTCTATCCTTCGAACCCGACCATGGTCTACCGTACTCCGGGCTGTCGTACCTGTAAGCAGCGGCGCGTAAAGGTTTGTCCAACGTAGCTATTCCCGCCACATTCTCGGCACACCGTTCTTAGTCCTCCGCCGCCAGACACCCTACTAATGCTTGCCATCAGTGTGACACAGCAAGGCCCATCTGTGGCCGGTGCCAGAAGGCAGGCCGAACATGCACCTGGATTCCGGAGGATGACAGTGAGACGGGCCTGCAATTCCGGAGCGAGAATGCGTTTGCCCAGGGCATGCCCAGGCGACCGCGAAACAAGACCAACACCAACGTCGTCACTGCCACGGCGGCTCTTACTAGCCCCAAGGGCAGCAGAGCCCTGGCCCTCACCGGACGTTCTCCGACAGTTCTGCGCAGGCTGCCGCCGACGCAACCTTCCCGTGCTAGTGGCGAGCCTTCCGTGTCCAGCCTGCGTCACAGCCTCCCTGTCCCTGTCGAGGTCCACGCCCTCAATTACTGGGTGCACAGCTTCGTCTTCCGTCCCTACGAACTTCCTGACATCGGCTGCGAGTACACCGCATATGTACTGGAGCAGTGGGACCGCGCGGGGCCAGATTCGATTCTCAACCTCGCCCTCTCGGCGGTCACGCACGCCGTCTTTGGGAGAGCCAGAGGTGTCTCCGATGCCCTAGAGCAGGCCGGCAGGAAGTACGCCCGTAGTGTGATGAGAGCGCACGCGGCGCTGAGAGAGCCGGTCGTGGAGGGCACGATAGATGGGCTGCTTCTGGCGAGCATGCTTATGTCTTACTACGAGGTATGGTGTACAATCGTGGTGAGATCTACCATTTCCAAGGGCATGCGCTGATAAGAAACGCCGCAGAATGTCATGTTCCATAGAAATAAAGACACGGCATCAGCCCAGCCTCGGACCCGATTTTGGAGAAATTTCTGTCATCATACGGGTGCTTCAGGTCTACTGAAGCTACGACGGCAGAAACGTTATCCGCCTAATCCTCCGCTGGATAGAGCAGCACGGAGACAGATTGTGAGGTCTCCGAATATAGTTGTTGTATACCTTGCTAACTAGGTGTACGTAGATCCGCTCATGCATCATCCAAGGCATACCGATCCCATGTTGTCTACGAGACGGCGAGTGGTTTGGCGAAGAGGGAGCAACACTGACGCTCGACTCGCTTATTGTCCAGCTGGGTGATCTCCGGGCGAGATATCTGGGCCGCTTCGCGGAATGGTGGTCGTCCGACACACGGGACATCTCTGGTCAGGCTCTCGACCTCGACCGCGCACTGATAGCCTGGGCTGGGACGCGGCCTAAAGACTGGGACTTTTCGACATCGTTCATACCTGATACAATGTCAGGCAGAGGACAAGACGCACCGTCACACTCATATACGACTGCCGGGCATGCTACGGTATGGAACAGATACCGTGCTACGCGCATCCTCACCAACAGTATCCGAATGCGCTCGGTCTCAGCTTCGGCACAATCTTTCTTGGCTGTCGCAGCCGAGTACGCAGATTGCCAGAAGAACATCGACTTGATGGCGAAAGACCTGCAGAGCGGAATTCTCTCACTTCTCAAATCTGGAACCCCTTCTGATTTCCAAAGCTCTGGCGCCGCAACCGAAGGCGAGCTCTTACCCAAGGTAGCTTCAATGTTGGCATGGCCTCTCACTATCTCAGTAAGCACGCAGGGCGTTCCGACAGCCGAGCGGGAGTGGTTCAGACTCCAGCTGAAAGCCACCGCCCGCTCATTAGGCGATTCCGTATTGGAGACCATTGCAGAGCAAGAGAACTTCAATTTTTAGGTTATTGGACGTTGTTGTCCTAAGAGCTAGCAAACATCTCGATGTCTAGTCTAGAAGTGGCCAACGATTGCCCTGGGAACGTATGGCTCCTCGAGATACTTGATCTCATCCTCAGTCAACTCCTTCCCTCGAATACCACATGCATCATCAATGCGGCTCACAGAGTTGAAGCCGACGATAGGAACCGCACCCTTGCTCCTTAGCCATACTAGCGCCACCTGGCTCATCTTCCACTTCTTCTCATGTGCGACCTCTTCCACGCGGCGGATGATCTCCTCTTCTGCCGTCGTGACATTGTCCCCAAGCGGGGACGGAACGTTCGCGCGCAGCGAGTTCCCCTTCTCCGACAGCGGCCTGGCTAGCTTGCCGCCAAACAGCGGCGACCAGGGGATAATCCCCACCCCCGTGTCACGGCAGTAGCGCAGCATCTCCCGCTCCTCTTCGCGGTAGCACACGTTATAGTAGTTCTGCATGCTGATGAAGGGCGTCCAGCCGTTGGATCTGGCGACTTCCTGCATGCGAGCGAACTGGCTTGCCCACATGGAACTCGCACCGATGTAGCGCACCTTGTTGGAGCGGATGAGGTCGTGCAGGGCGAGCATAGTCTCCTCGATGGGTGTGGCTGGATCGAAACGGTGGATCTGGAAGACATCGACGTACGAAGTCCCGAGACGCCTTAAAGATGCCTCGACGGCGTTAAAGATGGCGGCTCGGGAAAGCCCTAGGCATGTCAGCTTCCAGTACTGTCTTGTCCATTTCCAGCAATCCATTACCTCCGTTATTGACATAATCTTTGCTCCGGGCCATCTGTTCTAGGTATATAGGGGTGATAACGGTCGGGTCCTCGCTGACATAGGTCCAGCACTTGGTCATGATGACGAGTTTCTCGCGCGGGATGTTGAACTTGTGGATGGCCTTGCCGATGACCTCCTCACTGATGCCATTGGAGTACATGTTGGCAGTATCCCACGTGTTGATGCCTCGGTCGTAGGCGGCCTTGAGGATCTCGAGGGATGGCTCTTCGTCGAGAACCCAACGCTCCCACTTCGAGCTGCCTAGGCCCATGGTGCCGAGGACAGGCACCGAGATGCGGAGTCCAGAGCCGCCTAGATTGACGTAGTCCACCTTTGTATCGTCAAGGCTCTTTTGAAGAGATGCTGGGAGCTGGGCCATAGTGAGTGAAGTGACTGCTGTGGATTGAATAGGGAGGGCTTTTGCTGGGTAGGATAGTTGCGCATTGGGAAAGATAGGAGCTCCCAACGTAGAACCATGATCCTTTATATCTCACTCAGATTCATCTCTCTTTCTCTCTCTTATCTCTTTGATTTCAAAGCATGTTCGTCGTATCTTGGTCCTCGTCAGAGTATGGTATGGGTTCGATGCATTCATTTCGGGTCTAGGAGAAAGCGAACCGCCCAATGGCGGCATCATGGCTCTGCAACTTTCATCAAGTCGAGTCCACCGACGACCATTTCGGGAAAAACTTGCACGAGGAGAAGATGGGAGGCGCTTAAAGCCCAGTGGTGTTAACACTTCGCGAGGGCATCACTGCATTGCCTTACAGTCTAGCCCCTGAGCTCGCTGTTTTTGCTGAAAAGGGTAAAGCGTCGATCCGTCACTCCTGCTGGGACAATGGAGCTGGCTTAACTAGTGCAAACCCAACGTAGGTAGCTTCATGACTGGTGGAAAGTTCTATTTACTTTGGTACCAGCTTCTATCAGTAATCAGAGTCCCCGTTTCCATCCGCCCTCTGCCTCAAATATCTCTCCAACAGCCTTTGACACTGCCAATAAGTGTTTGTCACTATACCTTGCCCCGACTAGGGACAAGCCGATCGGCAAACCATGTTCCCCCTTAAATCCCGGAACATTCACGACGGGCGTGTGAAGAGCCTGTGAGCCCGGTTAGCTTATTGATGAGGCAGCGCGACGGTAATTCCAATATTATATTATCGTCTACATGAGATTGAAAGCCGAACTTCCTGTCGATTCAAGGCCGACAGGCGCCTCGTCGAGCGCGCTCGACGTAAGTATGGTCGCATATCTACGTACAATGTCATCAATTTTCGGTCTCAGCGTCGCATTGCCATCAAAAGCCGGTAGCTGTTCCGCTCGCGAGGCTCGGTGCCTTTCTCGACGTGCCCGACCAAGAAGTCGTCTAATTCCTTCCTTGCAGTGCTGTACTCGGGTAGGAAGGCCCTCCGCCTTTCCGACGTCAACCATATGCGGTGACAGTGTGGCAGCTCTTCAAAATCTGGCGGCATCTCGATTTCTTCGACGTCAGCACCATGTTCACGAAGAAGCCTCGCCCCAGCTTCCAGTGCGGTCATCGTATCCGGTCCTGCTTGTGGCCAGACCATGGTCTTAGGGAGTGCGAACCTGGTGCCTCTCACACCAAAGGGCCCTTGAGCAGGCTCGTCATTCCTGACGCCGAGGGCATCTGCGAGGAGCTTCAGATCCTCGATACTGCGAGTGTAGATACCGACGGTGTCGAAAAGGAGCGAGTAGATCTTCACGCCCTCGCGACTGATGGAGTTCCAGGTAGGCTTCAAGGCATAGATGCCATTGAACGAGGCAGGTCGAATTGTACTCCCCCGGCCTGGGTAGCCAAGGCAATAGGTGCCTGGAAGTCACCAACTGCAGCGCCAGATCCAGATGATGAGCCTCCAGGCGTTCGGTTGGGCCCGTGAGGATTGCGTGTTTTGGAGCTTTTGTTGGTCGCCGCGAACTTAGCCGTCGCTGTTTTGCCTAGGTTCAATTAATAGACAAAATCATGTCGATTAGAAATTCAACACGCCGAGACCTACCTAACAGCAGAGCTCTGGAATTACGCAACACTGTTATACAAGAACGCATCGACTTCTGGTGCGTTTCCTTCATATATGGGGGAGTTGAACTGGGTTGGCATGTCTGTACGAATCTCAACCTTGCTGTCCAATAATATCGTTTGAAGAAAACACTAATAACCTTTCATATATATGATATCCTTCACCGCAACGTCTACTTCGTGAAGAGGTCCCCGTCTGTCAAAGGGGACTTTGTCAAGCCTCCTGGCTTGCTCAATGACGGACTCGGGGTCGAGATAAGCCCAAGCATTAACGGCTTCATCACGCTGTGTAATACTTGACAGTAGTGTGCGGGCATACTTTTCCACCGTGAGAGCGACCGTGATGGAGCCGTTCATTTTCAACCTTGCAACTGTTTCCTCCCCGATCAATCAGGCATCGAGGGTCATCAAGTTGGCCTACTATATTGAGAAAAGCTACTTTTCCATTGTTTTTAAGGAGTGTTGAGGAAGAAGAGGAGTTTCTAAGCAGATGATCAAGGCATATTTTCACACGAAAGGCAAGATTACATAGCTCGGTGTGTCCCCTCCAAAGTGAATCCTGTGCCTGCCTCGGTTGTCAACATGCTCGGAGGAGCCAAAGTTACTGACGGCCATGTCGCGCCCGCTGATCCGTACTCGGAGACCCTCTCCCGCCTCATATTCAACTCCGTAGGCCCAAATTCCGATTTCAAGCTTGACCACATCGCCGCGTGGTATCTTCTGCTGCGTTTGCAGAGGAAAGAAAGGCCAGTTCTGATGCATGCTTTTTCTCTCGTCGATTTCGCGAAGCGACGCTCGCAGAACTCCAGTCGGCCCTTTGTATAATATCACTTCTGTCTGCTCTTCGGGCCTCAATTCCTCGAAGGACTTCACCGGGACCCTAGACCACGGAATATTGAGGTTCAACATCGGATTGCCTTGTGCGTCTATCTTCTCGATAAGCACATAGATATCCAGGTCGTCATGCTCGAGACACGACATGTAGAGCACTGCTTTCGGTATTCCCATGATGCGTGTCGTCTTGTTAAAGGTTAATGCGAATGAAGCAGACTCGGCGGTCTCTGCGTCGTAGCTGGCAAGACCAGGCTGCGTAGGCTTCACAGAGGCCAACTGACCCTTCGACGCAAGGTAGTATTTGCGATACTCCGTCCGGTGCGGCGGGAAGTCGTCCTCGACGATGTTTGAGATTGGGTCTTTGAGGCCGAATCTTAGCACGGACATCCGCACATGTGGTGTCTTCTCCCATCCGTTGTCCTCATTCTTGAGATAGTGGTCCAAGAAGAGCATAAGCTCTTCACGCGACTCTTCATTGCCCCAAAGGTCGTACCACTCCTGAGTCCCATGCCAGCGGAGCCATTTGTGGGGAGTATCAACCTCCAACCACCCACGGATGGCACCCATGCCATGCATGGTATTTGTCCATGTCCCGGTTATGTAGGTAGGGACTTGAATCTTGGTCATGTCTGGCCGCTTGTCATTCCACCAGTCGTTGGCTAAGGGATGCTTCGCGTACATTTCCTTGAAGCTCTCCATTCCGTGCCGCCCATGCAGCAAGTACTTGGAAATCAGTTTGTCAAACAGATCGCCTGCGTAGATGCCACCCTTCGCGAACTGCTCGCGATACAGGTCGCCGCAGCCCTCCCATGGAGCAATGGCCTTTAGGGACGGAGGCCTGAGGGCGGCGATGAACCACTGGATGATGGCAAGGTGTGAATTACCAACGAGGCCAACGGCGCCACTACACCAGGACATCTTGGCCAGCTCCTCGATTGTGTCATAGCCATCCTCGGCCTCTTGAGTACCCATAATACACATGACACCATCTGAATCGCCGGAGCCGCGTGAGTCAATATTCACGACGGCATATCCCCGCGGGATCCAGTCAGCCGGATCTGGAGCTTCGAATTTTTCCAGTCCACTCAAGGCAGAAGAAGGGATACCGAGGTTCCATGGCGTCATGAACTTGAGTGAGCTCAGACCGTTGAACTTCTTGCCAAAGGGGCTCCAGCACAGCAGTGCAGGCACCTTAGTATTGGAACCAGGCGGACGGTAGATATCGCAGTAGACCTTGGCACCATCACGGACAGTGATGGCAACGTCATGCTCGACTAGAATATCGCAAGGAAGGGGACGGCCACCGAAGCCATTCCATCCAGCCGGCAGCACCTCACTGCGGGGGTTGAGCTCTTGGTAGCCCCCAACCCCAGGCTCAGGGGGGGTGATAGGAACAACAGTAGGCTCGGCCCGTACAGGCATGTTGATGCTGGAGACTCGCAAGGATTAGTGGAAAGTGTGGTATAAGGTATTATGTGACAAGGTGAACTGTACACACAAACAGACTAAGTCTGGGCTGTTGGTCCCTTAAATCATTGATATTTGGGACATGTTCTAGACAAGAGAACGAGAATCAGGCAATCTAGTAAGGTCGGGTGACTGGCCTTTTGTCATTAAGTCAACTTCATCTACTGTGGCTCTTCCCTTCCCTCCCGGGGGGAGGAGGGAGGGGCGCGGGACCAGCACGCTATTGAAAATGGACGAAGCCCCATGGGGCGCCAGCGGGGGAGAGGCGGGAAGGGGAGATCTGTGGATTAAATCTGTGCCCTCTCTCCGGACTGCAACTACTTTGCTGGTAACAATTATGGGATTAAGGAGTCAATATCGTGTTAGTCTATCCGTACCAAATGTTAGCATGTGGGCCACAGCTCGGGGAGAGAACTCGAGAGAACCTCAAATCTACAAGTTCCGAGCCGAGGGAGCTGAGGAGTTCATCCACGGAGAGTCGCACCCTATTCATCGGAGGTGATCTTAGTCGACCAACCGTTTCCGATTCGTCCGAGCCTTTGACTATGCGGGGCCCCACTAGATGCCGAGCCGCGGAGGGACACTCCGAGCCGAAGAGACGATCTAATCTGCCGGCTTTCCGATGCTGCCGGTTCCTCAAGGGCCAGATGCCGACCGTGATGCCGCAAGGCTTCATAGGTGCTTCTCACCACCGTGAAAACTATCGGAAGAAACATAAGTAACGCGACGATCGAACGAGGTTCAAGCTGCTCCATCAGGCCCATCAACAACGACTCCAACGACTTGGACTGACAGACCAGATACAACTCCATCAAGAGACAGCATCTTTCACAATGACTATCGCGACTGGGTCTTTGACCTCCACCGACTATGCGGTCCCCGTCTCTAAGAGCCCTGCGACCCTGGAGTCTGCCGGCGGCGGCATCAAGCCTAGGCCATCTGGACCCAACCGAACTTTCGCCGAAGAGGGTGCCACATACGGCGACTGGCGCGACGATCTGGTTCGAGATGGCTACTACGTTGTCAGGAATGCGATCCCCCGTGAGCGTGTCGAGAAGTATGGCGACGACATGCTGTCCTGGCTGGAGAGTTTGTACGTACCCCCTATTTCCGCTCTAACGTCGCTTCATCGATGTGCCGGCTGACTGAGCCGGACAGCGCTGGTGGTCTTGGCTTCAAGCGTGACGATCCATCCACCATCAAGGAGGAGAATCTCCCCATCATCAATGAGAAGGGTATGTGCATGGGCTACGGTGTAGCGCATGAGAGCTTCACCTGGGCGATTCGCGAGGAGCCTGGCGTTGTCGAGGCCTTTGCTCGCGTGTACGACACAGACGATCTGATCGTATCGTTCGACAATGTCAATATGGCGTTCCCTAACCGCACCGATGTGCCCCCCAACAAGCCGTGGCCGCACCAGGATCAGGACCCTGAAAAGCCTGGGTTCCGGTGCCTGCAGGGTTTGGTCAACATTTTCCCGAACGGCGACGAGGATGGTGGCTTGATTGTTTGCAAGGGAGCGCACCTGCTGTCAGAGGAGTTCCATGAGCAGTTCAAGAATGAGGCAAACCGCGTCTGGGCCTGGACAAAGGAGTGGTATGGCTTTACCGAGGAAGGCATGGCGTGGCTGAAGGAGAAAGGATGCGAGTGGATCAAGATCAACGCTGAGCCTGGTGACCTCCTGTTGTGGGACTCGCGCACGCCTCACTACAACGTGTCACCGACGGGCACCATGCCGCGCTTCTGTGTGTATACTTGCTATATGCCGGCGGCGGAGGCCTCGCAGGAGGACTTGATCAGGAAGAAGGCGGCGTTCGAGAACACTCAGAGCACTACACATTGGCCGAATGCCATGCATGTTGGCGGGGTGCCCGTCAACCGGAACGGGAAACTTTGTCCATACAACACGGGAAAGCCGAGGCAGCCGGTCCAGTTGACTGAAAGAGGCTACCGGTTGACTGGAATCCCCTACGTCGAGGCATCTACCTGAGCAAGTTCATCGCGGGGTTGAAATGACTGGCCCAGATCTGTCAAGTGGTCGTATCCAGAACAATAGCCTATGTGAGATTTACCGAGGCTTATTCGCCACAACAACAGCAGTTAGAATTGAACCATATTTTTTACATTATTAGAAAATCGATGCACGTCAGTTTTAACTCCTTAGAGTAATGATGTAGCTTATGCTTGCAGTGTTTTAATAAGGCAAATGTTCAATGCCCGCCGAATAGCAATGTCAAACCAGACCTATCAACGCGATCACAACCCCACACACCACGGCCGGGGAGATTCTACTTCTCTGAATATTGTGCTCATGCTGCATGCCTCAGGACTGTTGATTGCGATATCCGTGGTAGAGTTCCGGGTACAATATTCTGAAGGGAATGCTAATGGTAAGAAAAACTCCAGACACAATATCCATTTATTGCAGCCAGAAGAGATAGTCGTCTGTAGATGAGTCTGTCTCCTTTTGCCTTCATCATTACATCGTATTGAATGAGCTTCCAACAGCTCACGGTTTTCGGCCTGTGCTATGTTGATAAATGTTATCTTAGTAAAGGCAGCCCCAGGGGGGAAGGAAATATAGGGGGAAAAGGGCATGTCTGCCAGTCACTTGTAGTATAATTGTAGGGCAAATAAATCTAACGTGTTTAAATCCCAGCCAGAGCCTCCAGAGATTTCCTCTAGTATAAATGTCCAGTGGTAGTGAAGACATCACACCTCCTTCCACACACGCCTGTGCGCCCACTGCCTGACAGTCTTGCCAAAGACATAGGCCAAGATGCCACAAGCACTCAGCACGCCACAGATGATAGCGAAGACATTCATCGCCCCGTCGTAGCCTATGAGGTTGGCAAACGGGACAGTCGAGTAGCTCAGACCAAACGCGATGAATCCACGTCCGGCACAAATCAAGAGAAGTAGAGGGCCAGCTTGCTCTGGAAAGCTGTCAACCGCATACGTTATGCCGACAAGATTCACGCCCAGGAAGGCGAAGTAACAGACAGTGTACGGCACTGCGACGGCCGACCAGCTCCACACGTCAGGGTGGGCACCGGCACGGCCATATATCACACAGCTGATGACCGCTGCAATGGTTGGAATGATGAGCGTAAGGAGACGGTATTCCGGCTAATAACTGTGTGAGCGAATTTCTGCTGCGTGATTGCCTGTTCTTGAAGATCGCACGCACCTCAAAAAGTCCCTTATTCTGTCTACTCATCATCTTCGCGATGAAGTCAGAGCCATAACCCAGAATAGGAAGCATGACAAGACAGTCGACAATCTGTGCCATCTGGATAAAGCCCAGCCAACCGGACTTGAAGTTATAGGGCGCTGCCGTGAGGATGGTGCCAAATGTGGAAGATTGAAAGACGTAGACGCCGAGAAAAGCGCCATTGAGGAGAATTAGCCAAAGAATCGTGGGCAAGACCAGTCCCTGGCCTGTCTCTTTATAGAAAGTCAACATCGCACGCCATTCGGGCTTGGAGTGCAACAGCTTCAAGTCGTGGCGCCAGGTCCTCGGGCCGTACTTCTCAGGCTCGAGTACGTGGTTCTCAGCAGTCGTGACACGGTAGACCATCTCGCGGCCACCCTTCTGGATGACATTCCCTTGTTCGTCGAAGTGAAGATGCACGTTGCCATCTGGCCAAGGGTTAGGTTCTGGCCGGTCCATAAAATTGGGATGTATGGGATGGACTGACCGTTGGCATCATGCGGCCGTTCAAACTTGGTCTCGACAACGAAACAGAATGCCAGTACCAAGATTGCTCCGTTCACAATGGTAATTATCCAGTACCACCAGCTGATTCCCCATGCCGGCGCAATATACGTCGTAGCCAAAAACATGGCCGCCGTGCCGATGGCCTGCACGGAGATAAACCATGCCACTCTGTTGCCTCGCTCGTGAAGAAAGTGGATCTCCTGGACCATCATGGGTGCCAGTGCCTCACTCTGGCCGGCCGCTAGAGAGAAGACGTCTCGGCCAGCAATGTGAGTTCCGAGGTCCTTAGCGCAGGCGCACCAGATACCGGAGGCTACAAGAACCACGAGGGAGATGAGAAAGACAGGGCGGCGGCCTATGGCCACACAAAGCGGCATGCTCAGCAAGTTGCCGATGCCCATGAAGAGCGTCGGGTACGTCAGTAGATCGGTTGCACGCTCCTCTTGCCCCGGGTACATTGCCGATACCGTCGGGAAGACAGCGCCTAGGCCGGAGGTTCCCAGCACAGAGAAGGCAGAATACAATCCGACGGTCAAGACAATGAGACCCTTGTGCCACAAGGGAAGATTGAGCGGATCTGGCTTCTGTGTAAGCGGCGGAGTGCGTCGAGTGCAGAGCAGCTTACCTTTGGGGTCAGGGCTTGGTGTGGGGATAAGAACGACCGTGTTCTTATCGAACAGCTGAACCGTCCCGGTCCCATGCTCTGCTGGAAGCTCCACGGCGTCTGTGGACTCGATCCTCTCAACGTCAGGGTTCTCAACATCGGGGCCGAACCCATCCTTGATTTCTTGGGGGCCCATCTTTCGCAGAGACTTTCCCAAGTGCGAATGTATGAATATCTGGTCTGAACGTAGGCCTCGATAGGCTGCTCCCGAGACTACCAATTGGCTAGATGGTATGGAGGCTCCGAGGCAGGCTCCTTGAGAAATATTAGATACTGTCGAGCCCGGCCTATTTAGAGATTCTTAGGCTGCCCGGTTGCCGCGGAGTCTGGGAGTCTCGGCTCGGGATGTCCCTTGGATGGTACATTGGCTTTCAGCGCCTCTTGTGGAAGGGATATGCGTGGGCTCTCCAGTCTAAACCGTTCCTAGCCCGTTGAATGAAGTCATACTCCATGTGTGGGTAACATGACCTTGACGGCGTTTCTGGCGCCCATTCGGGCTTTCTCTCCACATCCCGCTTTCCGGGGATCTCAGTGTGACGGAGTGCTTCCCCGCAATCTGCTGGCCTCCCCGCGATTCTAATCCGCTAGGGCCAATGTCTTCAAATCCTCCAACCTGGCTTCTCCGCGGCATGTCCAAAGGGCTACAAATACCGACTCCGATAGTCCCGCAGAAGGGAAGGGAAAGAGAGAGGGAAAGGCGCCACACAGAAGCGAACCGGCAATGGATTCCGAGCCGAACGAACCGCTCCAAGTCACACCGACGCCACGTCCAAAGCGCAGACGGCTTAACTTTGCCTGCAACTACTGCAGAAGCCGCAAGACCAGATGTGATGAGCAGAAGCCTTCGTGCCACGCCTGTCTGGCTGCCGGCGTGCCGTGCATCACTACTGACAGGCGCCGGCCCGGTGTCGAGGTTGAGCGGCGCGGCTTCAAGCAGCCTGATGGCGCGTCTGTCTCAACTGCAAGCCCGCAATCTGTCACCAAGGGCGCTTCTCCGCCAGACCTGACCCTAGCCATGGACGCGGCCATGACCCTGCCGCTGCTGAATCCGTCAGAGCCTCAGCCGTCTAACCTCACGGGCCTCCAGGCTTCAACCGTGATGACTAGAGGAGCGTTCCACTCCTCGTCGCCATCATCTTCAACTGGGGACGCCGGCGTGAAGACGACATTAGCAGGCCAGACCCTCGCAAGAGCATCGGAACAACAGGAGGGCGACTACCTAACCGGCGAGACGCCGCCCAACTCTGAGAGCATGAGGTTCGTAGGCCGTCTGCCCTTGGAAATAAGACTCAGTGGCCGGGACACTCTAGAGGTCCTTACCGGTTGGCTAGATACCGCATTCCTACGACTCGGGATGCCCCTTAATTTTGGTGCCCGGGTCCACTCAGACGAAACACGGCTGCCGTCCAAAGTGTTTTTATCTCTCTCACCACCTGCCCTTCCAGATCCTCAAGAGTGCCAAAGGCTCTTCGACGCCTACTTCCGCTACATACACACTATCTTCCCTGTGGTTTCGGCAGAAAGATCTCGCGATACGCTCCACAGAGCCCTTGAAAATGGACCTCAGGCCTTAGCCCGAGAAGGAAGCTTCCCATCCCTCCTCCTCTTGTATCTGGTTCTGTCGTTGGCGTGTCTAGGTTGTCATGACTCGGCGGTGCTACGGGCCGCAGAGTATATAGGGTATTGCAAAACTCTGCTTGGACACGTTATAGACGGTGCCTCGCTTGAGGTTGTCCAGGTCGTCTTCCTTCTGTCGGTGACGCTCAAGTATCGAGATCTGACGGCTTCGGCATGGTCGATGCTCGGTTTGTGCGTCTCTATGGCAGCGGTTGTTAGTCTGGACCGGGGCAGAGCAGCCACAAGAAGGCAGAACTCCACCTCGGGCGTTGCCGACTTGGAGGAAGAGAAGCGCCGGACATGGTGGAGTATCTATTGCTTTGAGAAGCTGTTCGCCTTCGAGCTTGGGAGGCCGTCAATCATCTGTGACCAGGATTGCGACCAAGAAATGCCAGAGACTGACTTTTCATCCGAGGACAATGGCACGCCAGATTTCTTTCGCATCAACATCAGTTTTGCGAAACTAATCAGCACCATCAACCAGGATGGACTACGAGCGAGGAAGCTAGAAGATAATGCCGATAACAAGAACATCGAGCCCGCCATCCACGACAAGGTACGGTTCACGGGAGAGTCGGTCCTCCTGCTAATGAAGTGGGCGAACAGTCTTCCAGAAGGATACAGGTGCTTGATTCACACATCCAGTCATATATATGCCAAGCTGGTTCTGACCAGCATTTGCAGGCCCAACTCTCACATAATATGTGATCCAGCAACACTTTCACTTGCTGCTTTCATATCGCTGCAGTATAATAATGCGTAAGCCGCCGCCGAATTCCACAAGAGGCACTGCACTTCCCTGCACCTTGCCGGTGCATTGCCTAAGGATTTCTTTCCCGAGCACCACTAAATGACTACTAGGCTCGTTAAACTCACCCAAAATAGCATCCTGGTTAGCGAAAAAGCCACACGGCATGCAGTTGACATCGTGGCTAAGGATCAGCCCTGGAACAATGTCATCCGCAACGGGCGCTCTATTGCTGCAAATGCGGCTCGCTCGCAAGTCAGGCTGATCCTCGAGACAGCCGAACAAAGCCTGAGCCCTGCGCTAACCTCGCTGTCAACGCTTCTGAGCGCTCTGTACGTCCTTGCCGTACAGCTCGTGACGATTCCGAGGTCGAGGTTGGCCAGCTCAGATCTGAGCGTGAGCCTTCGCCCCATTGAGCAGGGCCGCCTATCCAAGAGACTGACTAACCCGTTCCCTTATAGCTTATCGAAAATACGGCCGACTTCGCAAAGCAGCGATACGAGCAATTGCACAATGATAGAAAGCTTCATGATGTCCTAGACCTGCTTGGGGCGGTCCTAAAACTGAACATTGGATCACCTGTCATGGGTCGTGAGTGCGCATCGTCTACGTCCTACGAAGTGTCCTTGAATAACAATATCCCTCTTAATATGAGCCTTGATACCAGCTTGATGTTCCGATCAAACATTGTAGGGAATGGGCTACCTGGACCGACGGCGACGATGGAAAACACTGCCTGGGATTCCGGGTTTCTGGACGACATCAGCTGGGATTGGGGAGACCTGAATTCTATTACGGGACACGCCATTGGCTAATACATAGTCTGGTCATCAGTAAAATCCGATCCAACTTTCCTTTGCCCGATCGAGACATCTTCAGCCTATGCTTCATTGCGCTCGCAATTGTGACGGAGATGGCTCCCAGCACGATGCCTATGGGGACTCCGAGAAGCTGGTTGCCCTCTCATTCTTGAATTCTACGCTTTGGTAGGTAGGGTTGCTCGTCTGGACATCTGCATTCAGGAAGACGGTCTTGCATCCATGGGTGTTCACCATTGGCGTCAGCCAATACCCTGCACCAAACGCGAGGACGATAATTTTTCGCTCCCATCACCACAACCATCGCCGGCCCTGTACAAATATATTAGGAATTGCTTTTTGCGTAAAAGAGATCCGAACGGTGGCCTACCCACCCGGATTCTGATCCAGAGCCTATGTCTTGCCAATGATGAGCACAGCAATGAAGGAAGCCTTGGACAGTCCCCAGCCTGGAGGGTCATCGATTAGTGCGGTACAAGTCATAGCTGCGCACTCCTAGTAAGTGTGGATTTGATTCCCTCAAATCACTTCCGTAGTATACTGTGGATACAGGCAAGCTACTCGCTGTTGACCGCTTATTCCGCGCTGCTTCATCTTGGCACGTCAAGGCGAGTCGCTGCAACACTACGAGAAGGTGCGAGCAAGACCCGCTCACTAGATTTACGTGCGAAAACTACTCGCATCAGGCATCTAAGCTCCTTCAGATCTATGTAATAATTTGTTTCAAGTTGTGATACAGCATTCCTCGGCCCCCTACGGAGATATTGCCCTAGGGACAGTTGACGAGGCCGCGAATACTTAAGCTGGTACTTCTCCTTCAAATTTCTTCCTTCGAATCCCTTCCTTCCTCTGTAGTGTGAGACGGCGCTTGTAGTACTGTGGCTGTTAGACACTTCGTGTTCTGAAGTACTAAGATGGGTAGACTCACTTCGGCGACAGTGATGGGCTCATATGCGGCGACTTGTTCCTCCGTAACATAGTTCGGCAATACCTGCACCCATGTTAGCTGCTCCTCCAGAACATTCGAAGGATGAGGGCTAAAACAAACCTCAACGATGGCATCAAGGTTAAAGGAACAGAACCACGGCATCGAGTATCTCTCTTTCCCTGACTTATTGGTGACGCGATGAACTGTCGAGAGAAATCTTCTGTTGGTGAGACGCATGAGGAAATCGCCAACGTTAATAACGAAAGCACCGGGAATCGGTGGTGCTGGGATCCAGTGCGCATTCGCGTTGAGGACCTCAAGTCCGCCCACGTTGTCTTGGAGAAGCATGGTGAAACCTAGAGTCTGATCAGCAACCTAGCCAGCCAGCTGGAGAAAGGATTTCGCTGACAGACGAAGTCCGTATGTGCACCAATTCCCGTCTCGTCTTCACTTGAGGGGTCTTGAGGGGGGTAATGAATCATCTTGCAGGACGCGAGGGGATGGGTGACCTTCTGGTCGAAGAAATGTTCATCAAAACCGAGGCCAAGGGCGAACATCTGGACCATCTTTCGCATGAGAACAATCATGTTCCTGTCGTACTTGTAGCAGGCCTTCTTGAAATCTAGGTCATCAGATGGCCATAGATTCTGGTGGAGTAGGGCGCGCTGCTCCTCCGTCAGTTTCGCCGGAACAGGGTCGCATTCCGGTTCAAAGTTGTGGAGGAAAGACTCCTTGCGATCTGACGGATTGTGAGCTCGGGATGTCCAGACTCCCACCGTGATCAGGTGATAAGCTCACCTCCTTTAGGCTTTCTGGGATCTACGTTGGCCCCGTGAACCGGCTCGTAGCCTCTCATGTCTTTGCTCTTGTAGATGTGTTCACGCATCTTGACGTCCACCGGCTTGTCAAAGTATCGCCGAGCCGCATCCATGGTCCCGTCCATCAGCTGCTGAGAAATGCCGTGGTTCTTGATGTAAAAGAAGCCGACTTGCTCGCAAGCATTAGCTATCTGTTTGGCCACCTTAAGGCGGTCGTCGAAGTTATCGCTGAAACTGCCGGCCACGTCTATCAACGGGATTTCCTCGAAGGTTGGCTTCGCCCGGTCCCCTTTCAGGACCTCGCGCTTGTGACCCCACGATCCCTCATGGCTGAACTCGACATACTCCGGCTCAGGATCAATTGCTGATGGTGCCATGTTTGCCTGTCTGGTCTCCGTAGATCCTGTGTTGGGAGTCGGGGCAATTGCATTCAAGGCTCAATACCGATGACTGCGAGCTGCGCCGCTGTGCAACCACGGTGATTGAGATGATCAATTTGTACGCATTCAAAAATCAAAGATTCGATCAAGTTCGTGGCAGTCGTTCATGTCTGGTCCTCATGACCTGCTCAGGCGAGCTCTTAGCCGACCGAGTGCGGCAGCCGAGTTGACAATCAGAATCTCGCAGATTTAGCGACAGCCGACCACCTTATCAGCATTAACGACCACGCTCAATGCCGATTATCACTGCTGATTGTCACTTGATAAGACGGCCAAGGGAGCTTCCATCCAAGATTAACTGGCCGTCGAGATGGCCGACGGCCAGCCGGCCGCCGATCCCCGCAACTCGGCTATTGCCGTCGAACCTCCTTGATCCTACAGAGGAGGGTGAATACTGTAGCCGTGATGTTACGCAGCGACGACTGCGAAGCATCAGTCAAGCCTGTCTCTCTCTGTGTCACGTTGAGCAAACATGAGCTACGAAGCACCCATGAACATAGACCCTCTCCGAGGCACCCAGTATGACTTTCCCCGCGACCATGTCGGGTTCGGCCGGCATCCGCCAAACCCACAGTGGCCCAACGGCGCGAAAATCGCCGTCTCGTTTGTGATCAACTACGAAGAGGGTGCAGAGCGTACCACTCTCAATGGAGACCCACAGTCTGAGAACATGCTATGGGAGCAGGCTCACATCGCGCCACGGGTCGGCGAGCGTGCCGTCAACGTAGAGAGTGACTACGACTACGGGTCCCGCCGCGGCGTGTGGAGGCTCTTGAACATACTCGAGGAGCACAAGATGCAGTCTACCGTGTATGCCGTCGGGATGGCTCTGGAGAAGAACCCCGATGTTGTAAAGGCATTTGTTGACGGCGGTCATGAGATTGCATCGCACGGCTATCGGTAGGATATTTATGCCTCCTATAAGACCGACGTGAAAATGTCCCTGACTGGACCACAGATGGATAGACTACCATACAGTTGGACTTGAAAAAGAAAAAGCCTTTGTTCATCGTCAAATGGAATGCCTTAAGACTCTGACAGGGGAGTATCCGGTGGGATGGTACTACGGCCGCCTCTCCCCCTATTCGAAAGCTCTCGTGCATGAAGTCCACCAGGAGCTTGAGGCCCCCTTGCTTTGGGAGGCGGATACATACGCAGACGACTTGCCATACTGGGTTGATGTCCCGGCAGAAAAAGATGCCCAGTCGCCGCGGGGCATGCTCATGATGCCCTATAGGTCAGTTCTCGGTCCCAGCTACCTGGTGTTCATACGTTCAGCAACTGACATACACACCAAGCTACGACTGCAATGACCTGAAGTACTGTGCCCCTCATGGTTGGGGATCCGTTGGAGCCTTCACAGAGTACTTGAAGAACGCATTCGACATCCTGTATGCGGAGGGTGAAAAGGGGGAGCCTGGAATGATGACGGTTGCCCTGCACTGTCGTATCAGTGGTAAGCCGGGACGGGCAGCGGCCCTGAGAGATTTTGTCGAATACATCTCGGCCAAAGAAGGCGTTTGGGTGGCTAGGCGGAAGGATATCGCCATTCATTTCCGGGAGAAATTCCCTTATCGTAAGGGCCATGTAATATGAGGGCGGTCAAGCCCTCATAGCGACACCAAGTACGAAAGAGACATGGGGACCAGAGAGCAAGCAGATGGACTGCGAGTGAACGGGTCGATCCGATGAATTGAAAGACAAGACTGCGACAATATCGTCATAGTTTCCCATTTCTTTCTTTCCGAAGCTGACAGTCTCCCCCGGCTCATCGGAACAGTGAAGTTTAGGGAGACTGTCTTCTTGAATTGTATTTGGCTGCCTTTCGAGGGACACAATTGTCCTATTCCGGAGGGTATCTAATTAGTCGATACCGAGACACTGACTAATGCAATACAGAGCGTCCTCCTATATAGCCCTCGACAAGCGCATCGAACATCAGAGTCGACTTGCAGGACCAACTCTGACCCCGCCGAGTAAGGGGCTTGGTCAACGACAAAACCAGGGGAATACCTTTCGAACATGACGGCATCTGCGCATGTACACCGGGAGCCCTGTTGGCTGGACCATGTAAGGTTCGAACTCATGTTCCCAAGAAACTCTAACTCAGAAGAAGCCGGAAGGCATCCGCGGTCTAGGGAAAGGCCGACGGCAACCGTGAAACTTGCGATGTCAATGGCTGCGTCTCCACATACTAGTCCATTCTTGAATCCAGTCATAAAAACCTCAAACTCAAATATCATAGCCAGGTAGCCGTAGTCTCTAACCCTGCCCCGTCCAATCGCAGAGTCGTGTGGATGTGATCTCTTCGAGGTCAAATCCCTGTAACTCATCAGACTGTGATGTTCTGTCGCCTGGCGGATGGTAGCCGATCGGTTCATCATCCTTCATGGAATCTAACTGAGGCTTGGAGATGCCTATCATAGCCCGGTCAAGTTCAGGATAGCGGACTGCTAGACACTGTTTCGGTCCGAGGGCTGCGCTTCTTTTACCCAACAGCTTCTTCTATGTAACTGAACTGGTCAGTGGTTCGGTGTAGTATGAATCTTCAAGAGGTCAGGTGTCCTAAGGTTTCCTCAGGTTGCCTGAGGTAAGATACGATTTTTGGATCCTTCAGAAGACATCCCACACGCTGACTTTGCCATCTTTACTGCCTGCCGCTAACCAGTGCGCTGTTTTTGCCTGCATCACTCGTCTGTCTCTCACAGTAACTTCGACCAACTTAGGCACGAGGCCCGCTGACGTGTTGGCGGGACCAGGTCGTAGCTGGTCGGGATTCGATGGCTCTAGGGAACCGCGTTGCATATTTCCGAGGTTCACAGAGTTCTCGTCGACATCTGAGAAGGCAACGGCATAACAGCCCAGTTGGTGCCATTTCAATACTGCTACTTCCCTCAGTGTCTTCGTCGAGTAGACCCGGACACGGGAGTCCCAGCCGCCCGTAGCAAAGATCCGAGCGTCCGATCTTATCCTCAGACTCTGCTGGCCCGAGTGCTTGGTATTGACCACTTTGATAGGTTGCGTGTCGACTGCAATCATGCTGCTAGGACTGATCAGGGGCGAGGGCGTAGGTTGCGCTGCCAACGCGGCAGAGAGCAGCGAAGTTGACGTCCCAGTCGCAGGCTTCTTCCGGTCTTGAACCTCTTCGGGTGTCACCTTCTCATCCCGTGACGAATCTGTGGAATCGGTGATTAACCCGTGCTCATGCTTGAGAATCCGCGTCGGGATGGGATGTTTAACAATGACCACATCAGCCCCAGAGGTCAGAAAATAGGCGTCATTAACATTAACGTCAAGGGAAAGGATAGGCTGCGAGTGGCACTGTGCTCGGTACGTGACCGCCCAGCTGCCCCCATCCTCCAAACGCGCGACTGTTGCGAGGCCATTCTCATACCCAGCTGCTAACGTAAGGGCTCCTTCATGGTAGAAGATGCGCAGCGCCATAACCATTCCGTTGTTGCCCCCTAGTTTGACCGTATGCCGCCGCTGCTGTGATGGCAGGTGGAAGACGTCGATGGCTTCGGACGCCAGCGTATTCGGCACTGCAATCAAGAGCTCACCAGGTGGAGGATCCTCAGACAATTCCGCCCGACACGAGGAGAAGGAGCAGAAGTTCATGGTGTTGACCTCTAGCAGATGCAGCATCCAGGGCCGTGGCCTCGAGGGAGATGAGGGATCGAGCGGCAGCGCCGTGCTCATCCGGGGCTCATCCTCCGCCGCCAGCTTCCACACGATGAGCTTGTTGTCTCTGCCGTGAGTGATGATTCTGTCGCAGCCCCAGCTGGTAATGCCGAGAATTGCATTGGTGTGCGCCTGCCAGACTGCTCGAGGCCGCATGATGGTGAGATCCCATAGAATGACGAACCCGTCGGCATCTCCGGTTGCAAGGCGGTCGTTGCACCTGACGAAGGAGGCCGCATGGACCTGAGCCTTGTGTCCGCGCAGTATGGACTTTGGCTGCAGAGGAGCTGCATCGCTCGACATGATGGTGGCGTGCCTCTTCACCTTTGGAACATCCTCTGCCTCAGCAGAAGAGCCGCATGAGGAGAGGCTAATTTGCTGACGGGCTCGAGTCCTTACTGTAGGCGGCACAAGACGCGATAAGAAGTAGCCGGTGTGACAGAGCGGGAGAAGCCAACCTAGTCCAAGATTTTGGCGAGGTCCATCTAGTACATGGTGTTGGCGAATCGGTATTTTCGAGGTGGTGACAGAAAAGCGAAGATTCGTGGTTCTTCGAAAATAAAGCACATACGTAAGGTACCTTAGGCAGGTACCGGGCTAGATGGAGAAACGGAGCACAGTGTGAACCTTTCGACGCGGTGCGCCCATGCTGACTAACACGCAGATATTCTGCCCATCGAAGGACTGTATGCTGAGTGAATGTGCACTGTATTTTGCACTCCGTACTTAGCAGGCGCTGCTACGTTGAACCTGACGATGAACAACAAACATGTCTGTGCCGCATCCTCAATCGCTTCTAATTCATCTCGGTCTGTGGCCTGTCATGTCATCCGTCGATCGAGCCTTGGGTGAAGCGAATGTCTACCAGGTTGAGACTTCGTCGAGACTCCGTCGAGCTGGTACGCCGCCTGTCGGTCTTCTTCGGTCGCAAACCGCGCTGAAAAGCCATCGACAAACCTCAGCTCGCCTTGCATAGTATCTCAGCTGCGAGTGCAATGGGGCCAGATCAACAGAACGCGTGCTTCCACGTGCTCGCCTGCACACCATCAGTGCCTGTGCCACTCGCGGCACCCGAGGGCCTGACGGGCTTAATTGGACACGGTCTCTCCTAGGGGCGTTGCTTTGGCGAGCCCTTGCTTCGTGCTCCCGAGACAGATCGAAGCCTCCGTCACACGGATCGAAGCCACCGACCACCGTGACCGCTGGAAGCTCGGACCACGACGGGCAGGGTCTCAGCCTTCCTCGGCCCAAGCCGAATGTCACTCGCCGTGGCTCCTGCAGCTTGTTGTGCGGGCATTGTCTTTGTCTTTTCCCTGCTCTGGAGAGGAATGCTACACCTGCTACCTGGTCGACCTTGTGTCCCGTCCGTCAACATGATTTACCATGTCTAAGTATCAAGTGGAAAGCACTGGTCTTACCAGAGTTACCGACCGTAGAGAGTCCGAAATGAATTCCTGAGGCAAACGGGCGCCCTCTGGCGCTGTCGAAGGCTTCTTTCATCTGCTAAATGCTACTCTGTACATAGTTATCGATTATCGGAGACACGGGTAGCAAGATTTGGCCGATTCATCTGCCCCTGCGACCGGATAACGCGGTGCTACCAAATGCCCATGTCTCTCCCGTCAGCGAGCGGGGCAGGGGGACGGAGGGCAGGATGCCATCTGCCAAGGTTATTTCAGCGTCTCCTGCGGTACGGAGAACTGGGGCACTGCTCCTCCGGCCAGCCTGTATCCAACCTCGCCAAGCGACTCCTGCGCCGCCATTGATGCTCGGAAAGCTCTCTTCCTTTCTTAGCGACACTCTCCGGAGGGTGAGACCCGGTACTTCTATTCTCGGGACGTTGTCCTGCCGGTCAAGGGCTGCCGTGATCTGCACAGGGTCTCTGACACAAGACCATCCTCGCCGCAAGGACCTTGCAGATTGACCGGGGTCGCGAACCATCCGATCTCCGCAGGTTAAAATTTCCCAGAAGCTTCGAAGAGCGTGAGCATGTGAACACCGCCAGTGCATGACGAATGAAGGCTCCAACCTCCCAGCCCAAGAGAAACGAAACAAGCCAGAAACTTCCATTGATGGCATAACAACCCGTCTATGTGCTCGCGTGCTGCCGGCCCCTTTAGCATATGAGGAATGCATAGGTGATTCGGCTCAGCTCCCACCAAAAAACGACGTGCTCATGGTAATTTAAGTGCGAAAGCTATATACAATGCTCACCATGCGGTAAGCTAAGGCAAGTCGACGAATTGTTCACAGGAAGGAATATCTCTCCCCAGATCGTGCGTCGCCTTTCTCAACATGCCGGCACAGGGGACCCCATGCACTTCGTTTCCTCGGCTTGACTGCTATGTGCTGTCCCGGCGTTTTAGCAATTCTCCAGTTGCTAGACGATCAAACTGCACAGGGAAACTTTACACAGCCACATTCAGCGTCAAGCATTTTACTCCGCGTGCATGACACCAGCTTCTCCGACTTGCACCCTCGAAGGAATCATCGACGGTTCGCGGAGTATATGGAAGCGTTCTTGTGTGCCATGCACAAGTTGGAGAATAGGAGAGCTCTAGCAATGCAGAGTGGGACACGTACCCACGGCAACCTGTGGCTTCACTGATCGTACGCCTCGCAAGATTGAACATACGTATCTTAGCTAGAGTTGCGTTACCTGCCCCGCGGCCACTCGCCGGTGTCCTTAATGTGGCCCGTTCTCGCAGGTATACCGGAGTGATGATGTCTGAGATCGCCTAACACATCGACACAAGTCAACGGCAGAACAGTCTATCTGCTATATGAATGTCTAATACCAGGGACCCAATTCTCCCTCTCATCGCCCCAGCGTCAGGAGTCAGGACAGCAACTTAAGCCGATGAAACTGCTGGGGGCAGGCATTCGACGCCGATGAGGCATCCTAGTCTCCGTGCCGCATCTCATTCCCCACCACCCAAGGCGCTCCGCCCCCTGTCCTCAAGCTTCAGCTGTTCAGCACTGGAGGGGCTAGGGCCTCTACTAGAGGATCTCGCTTCTGGGGATCCTGGTTGGCTGGGCCCCTGGGCGATCTGCGTCAACCGCCCCCTGTTCGGATAGAAAAAGCAAAGTGTAGTGTAGACACCGTCGCGGGTACCCGCCGAAAGCCGCCATCATAAGACTTTGGTGGGCGAAACAA
Organism: Pleurostoma richardsiae; assembly: GCA_030052745.1. Lineage (NCBI taxonomy): Eukaryota > Fungi > Ascomycota > Sordariomycetes > Calosphaeriales > Pleurostomataceae > Pleurostoma > Pleurostoma richardsiae. The sequence continues at coordinate 70,652 of JANBVO010000020.1, forward strand.
TGCTTCTGTAGCCCGCGATTCTAAGTCGACCGCCGCACGGTACATCAGGCTACTACTCTCGGCGCACGACTCGACATACGTCCCCCATGCCGTCTCCCTGGTGGCGCTCATTTGACTTTCCCATATCTCCTCACAGTCTTGTACGACCTCATTCATGCTGTGCAGCATCAGCGCAGACCGGCCCTGGACGAAGTGACGATTGTGTGGGACGGCACCCGCAGGAGTCGAGATCTCACCTACATGCTTGTCACCCGCCTCCCTCGTCAAACAGTCCCTTCTCCATCTACTTTCCGCCGAAGCAACTTGTCTATCGCCATCGGTAACCCGGGGTGGAATATCTAGTCATCAAGCGGCAGGCCGGCGTAACCTAGCTAAGCGCCACGTTCCGCTTATTGCGATCTACTGGGCTATCGCGGAAGCGAAAGCTCCCGGCCTACCTATCACTGAAGCCTCCGAAGGGAAGGTTGGCGTCCGACTGGTTGCCGAGAGACCTTATCCGCACACTCGAGCTGTCGTTGACGTTAGAGCTCCCGATTTGGCATCCCTGAGATGGCAGTGCGGCTCGTGAGAGACTTTGGGTTTCGTTTTTGACCATCCTTGGCCTTCGGGAGGGTCTTGTACCCTGCTTAGGCAGATCTGAAGCTCCAAAATTCCCCATCTCGAAGTCTCGAGGCCTCTTTCTCTTCCACACATCCCGTGGTCCTAGGTAGATTGTCCTTCTAGGGACCTCTAGGTCCGGTCTCCGGAATTCGTCTCTTATGAGTACAGATCGGCAAGACGTCTCTCAGTCTCACTTGACCCCTGCACTTCGACCGGACAGGTGCCGTCGGATGCGGCCTTGTGACCAAACGGCATTCCGAACAGCTGAGGGCCGACGCTCGCATCGAGGTCTCGCCCGTCCTTACCTCTACCACGTTCTGCGCTCAGTCAACAGTCATAGCAAGTGATCTCGTCCCATTCAGGCCTTAGCTAGGGCACTGGCGTGCGAACCCTCCATCAGCGTTCTCCAGCCGGGCTTCGGCCCTGGCGCGATGACGGGAGGACATTATCACCAACACCACTCCCGGCCTTCAGATCCCAAGCTCTACCCTACTGTGTCCACGAACGCCGTTCACAACCAACGCCAGCCTTACCAGCAGTATAGCCCGGAAGAGCCTTCGCCCCCGTACAACTTCGGCACTGGAAATTACACAACTGCCCCCCATGATCGGTTCGAACCGCCTTCCCCGAAGCGCCGGCGGCTTTCGGCCAGGGATGGTGCACGGCGAGCCAGTGAGGCAATAATCACTCCCCTTCCAACACCCGCCGCCATCAACGAGGCTGTCATTACCATGGGTCCAGCAAATGCTAGACGAGCATCTGAGGGCAATGCAGCGGTGGGCCCTTTGCGGATCGGCGCGACGGGAGGCGGCAGCGGGCCGGCGGAGGCGCCCGGGGCATCAGTCAATCCGGCGGTAAAGTCGAGGCGTGTGCGTACCGGATGCCTGACCTGCCGGGAGCGCCACCTGAAGTGTGATGAGGCCGTGCCAGACTGCATGAACTGCCGAAAGAGCAACCGGGAGTGCAAGCGTGGCGTGCGGCTTAACTTTATCGATGTCCAGGTCAAGAAACCACCCTCTATCCCCGCCACTGCGGAATGGGCCGGTATGTCGATCCCCTTGGTGTTCCCCTCGTCAGGGGGCATTAGACGCTGACATGGGAGTAGTGCATTTCCAGGACGAGTCCCGGTTGATTGCGTCAGAATACAGAGGTGGACTCGGCCGCTACGCTCATCTTGACCAGCCGGACGCTTCGCCACCAGGACAGGGGGATCTAGAGCATGGGACACAGCAGCCACACCAGGACATTGCGGACCGGCAGCCCAGAGATGTTGTCCCTGAGGTGGTCTCTCGTTCGATGCATCCGCATAGCGCACGTGAGTTGTACCCTGGGACACGCGAACGCTTGCAAGCGACCGGAGAGTACTCCGGACATGATGGCTCCGCGGCAGAGGTGCGCCGTCGTAACAGCGAGGCATTTCCGGCTATGGCGGCTCGTCCTCCAACGACACCTTTGCACTCAGTCGGACCCCTTGCACAGAGGGCAAGTCTCGCCAGCCCGCAGGAAGACTACCGTCCAGAAGGTGGGCCACACGCCCACGCTTACAAAACCAGCGATACCTTCAGCGTGGCCTCGTCCCTGGCACCGCCGAGCGTAGCAACTCCATCGTCGGCCCCTTCGCGAGGCCCGCCTGGACCTGGCGCGCCGAACGTGCCAGACGGGCTCGGCACCCCCGTGTCGGAGCACGCGTCAGGGGAGCGGGACTGCCTCAGCACGCAGAACGAGGTATACTACATGCAGGTGTTCATCGAGCAGGTGGCGGTGTGGATGGACTCGATGGACAAGGACAGCCACTTCGGCCAGGTGGTGCCCTTCTTGGCGCTGAAGTCGCGCATGCTGCTTAGCGCGGCTATCGCCTGCGGCGTCAAGCACCTGTCGCTGGTGCGCGACCCGTCCGCCGAGGACCAGGCGGTCTCCTACTACGACACCGCGACGACCCTGCTGCTGCGCAGCCTGCAGAACCCGGACCGCAACATGGCCGAGTGCGCGGTCACCGCGGTGGTGCTCAACGTGTACGAGACGATGAGCGAGAAGCCGGCGGCGCGCATGAACCACATCGCGGGCGCTAGGGCGCTGATACGGGAGTGCGGCTGGGACGCGAGCGCCGCCGGGATCGGGGCGGCGTGCTTCTGGCTCAACATCGGCATGGAGGTCATCAGCTGCCTGTCCTTCAACTGGCAGACGGCCTGGGACCCGGACCAGTGGGGGCTGGACATGACGGAGCTGGAGAGCATGCCGGAGCCGGTCATCCCCGGCGGCGGTAGAGGGGACAGCAGCGGCGCCAGCAGCAGCGCCGGAAATTACACTAACGCGAACGACACCGACCTGAACACCATGAGCATAGCGGGCGCGGGCGACGAAGAGATCTGGGTGCACCGCATCTTCTACATCGTCGCTCGGGTGGCCAACTTCCGGGCCAGCATCCCGCGGTTCCAGGGGCCGTCTCCGGCCGAGGAGGTATTGCGCCAGCAGGCTCGCCTATCGGAGTGGAAGCACCTCGAGTCGCTCTGCCAGAAATGGAGTGTCAACTGCCCGCGGACGATGAGGCCGTGCGGGTTCTTGCCGCCAGCATCGGCGCAGAGGGAGTCAGTGTTTCCGAACGTATGGTATGTTGTCTCACGCTTCTAACTGTCTCTCAATGGCTCAGGATATACTCCAGCCATGAGAATCTTGTCGCTAAAAGTCCCCCTTGGAACAGGCTCATCAAGCGCGCCGCCATCATCGGCCGCCTCTTCTACCACACCGCCATGTGCGTCCTCGCCCAGATCGCCCCGATCTCCAGTCGCGAGCCCGAGGGAACGCGCGCCATGCTCCTCCAGCACGCGCACCAGGTGTGCGGCATCGTCGCGCACACGACCGACCGCGGCGTCGCCTCCGTCGCCATCCGCAGTATGGCGATTGCGGGCGCCACACTCAGCGACCCTCGCGAACAAGAGGAGGTGATACGGATCCTTGAGAGGATCAGCAGGGAGACAGGCTGGCGCCTCGGAAAGGTTCTGACGGACCTGAGGAAGGCGTGGGCAGCAGCGGCAGCACCGGCCCCGGCTGCTAGCTCGGCGTCTGGTCCTGCGGGAGGCGGTTTGATCAGCGGCCCGGCGATGGCGATACAGGGGGCGGCGTTTGGGGTGCCGCAGCAGCAGCCGCATCATCCTCCGCATCATCATCATCAACAACAACAACAACAGCAGCAGCAGCAGCAGGAGCAACAGCAACAGTATCAACAACGACAGCAACAGCAGACGCGGAATACAGGACCGACATTAGCTAAGGCGAACACATCGATGGAGGCGCCGAAGCCATGGAGGCCGCCCATCCACCCATTACTCGTCTCGGCGGACTTCAGCCTGCCGAACCATCCGTATGTCGGTTGGTACGAGCCGCCTAATCGCCCGACCGGATATGACCCTCATCACCAGATGTGAACAAATCCCGCCCGGCCTTTTTTCCTTTTGGCACATAGACGTACACGCGTGGGGCCCAGCTTCGAATCGAGGTGCTTTGTGGATTCGCAAGCATCGAAAGGAGGACTGTATCGATATGGGGCGGAGACATTTGGCGAATTTTCTTGCATTTTACTGGCACTTGAGCTTCCCCTTGGAAAGTCTCAGCGGCGTTTCCGGCAGATGGAGCCGGACGGGGCGTTTCTTTCAGCAGCCTTCCTTTCTAATCACGAGAATGAGTCCACGGCCGGAAATCAGCATTCTTCGGGTTTGCATGGCGGTTTTTCTTCCTCTTCCTGGATACCCCGTGCGAAAGAGAAAAAAGTACGGGATGGTCAGATCTGCAGTATGGCGCATGGCGGCTTTCCATAGAATGAGGAGACTAGATTGCTCCTACATGCAGCACGCTCGTCTATGTCTAATGACTTTTAATCGAACACCCTATGCGGTGTCAGAGGTATCTAATGCTGCCTCACACCCTTGCTCTGCCACATCGCCGTCGTAACTCGTCTATGCGTGATGCGACCTGTAAAACCCTCCCCGGTCTGTTCTAGATGACGGTAGTAGCAGCCGTCTCCGGCTTATCCCCTTCGACTTGCACGTCCAGGGGCGTCCCCTCTTTCATGCAGGCATCCTCCTGCGCCTCCGCAGGCGGCACCACGATGCCGTACTTCTCGTACGGGAAGTCCACCAGATTGTCGTACTCGTCCGCCCAGCCGTCGTCGATCTCGCCCACCTGGTGCACGTCCACATCGCCGGCCTCGAACGTCCTGCCGGCCAGCACCTCCTTCTCACGGCCAGCGTACTCCTTCTTCAGCATGGGGTGCGGGCACCACACGACGCGCATGCCGGCGCGGCGGCCGGCCTCGACGCCAGGCACGCTGTCCTCAAAGACGAGGCACTCCTCGGGCGTGATGGGGGGCTCGCCGGGGGCGAGGCTGTCGTTGACGGTCTGCAGGGCCAGCAGGTAGATGTCGGGCAGGGGCTTGCCTCGGCCGGGGGGGATGCGCTTGTCGTCGCCGAGGACGCGGCGCTGGGTGGGGAACACGGAGAACAGGTCCTGCAGATGGGCGGTCTTGAGGCGGAAGTTGGCGGCGTGCGAGGAGGTCGCGAGGGCGATGTGCACCCGGTGCGGCTTGCTCGTGTCCCACGCCTGCTGCTGCTTCCCCTCGTCCTTCAGGTCCCAGTACCGCGTGCGGCCGAGACTGGCGAGCAGGTCGTCGACGCCGGGGAGGGGTTGGGCGCTGGGGAAGTGCTGCCGCTGCAGGGCAGAGCACTCGGCGAGGTAGTCCTCGTGGGAGACGGGCAGGCGGGCCCACTCGTGGAAGATGGCGTTGGCGGCGGGGCCGGGGCGCCCCTGCAGGCGGGCCTTGATGGACCAGGGCAGGCGGGGGCGGCCGTACTTCTCGAGGATGATGTTGATACAGAGGGTGTAGATGTCTTCGGTGTCGAGGAGGAGGCCGTCCATGTCGAAGAGGCACGCCCGGACGGGAGGGAAGCTGGGGAGAGGTTAGCCGAGGGCGGCAAGAGGAGAGAGAAGGGAGAAAGGGGGAGGCTATGGTTGGGACGCACTCTGTCTTGGGCGCCATTGTGTCTGATCTGGTCCGGATCTGGTTATGGTTCGCTCGGGGCTCCAGAGTTGAAGAGGATCTCGCGACTTGAAGAGGGTTTATCAAGGGATTGGCACCTCCGGGATGTGCTTCTTCGTGGTGGATCGGCGTGAGTCAAATGTCAACACTCGGGGCGAGATGGAGGGGCAGAGGGGGCGGGGCCGAACGCCCGGGCTCTAAAAATTGGAGAAAATGGCGCCTGCCGCGAATGCCCCACTTTACGCCCGAGCTGCCCCTGGCGGGGAATACACACGGTACGTACTCAGGTACTGAACTCCGTACCTTGGGCTGCTTGGGTACCGAAGGTACGTATCTGCAGGCCATCAATCAACACAAATATTCTGTCGATTTACTGTTTGCATGTGATGACGACGAGAGCAGCGTCACTGTGAATTTCCTGCCCGTGTCATATCGACTCTGCGAGCAGTCACGCTCCTGACAAGTCCTTCTTGACTTGTGACTCGGCATGGCAGCTCCAAAGCCAGAGAAGCCTTCGGGCAAGGAGTCCGCGCCCGTTGTGGCCGACGCAGAGCTGCTGAAGGAAGCAGGCGATCAGCCCAAGTTCTCGCCCGAGGAGGAAGCAGTCAGTCCTTCGGCAGACACTTTCCACACCCGATAGCTGGCTGACATTACCTGTCTCTCTACAGAGCCTGGTCACCGAGTCCAATTCGCACAAAACCGCCGCCAACGATCTCTTTTCCAAAGCCAAATACGAGGCTGCCATCGCGAAGTACGATGAAGCCGTCGCCGTGTGCCCGAACTACCTCGACTACGAGCTCGCCGTGCTGCAGTCCAACATCTCCGCCTGCTACCTCAAGCTCGAGGAGTGGAAAGACGCCATCAAGAGTGCCACGGCTGCTATCGACTGCCTGGACCGCCTCGACATCCAAGAGACCGAGCGCGAGAAGGAGGAGGCGGCAGCCAAGCTCGAAGAGGAGGCCGTCGAGGATGAGATCGTCAGCGCCGGTGCCCAGACCGCGGGCCCCCCGCTGCCAAAAGAAGAGGACGCTTCTGAGGCGGCGAGGCGCAAGCGGAGAGAGGACATTCTACGGATACGGGCCAAGGCGCTGATGCGGCGAGCGAGGGCGAGGAGCGAAGCGGGAGGCTGGTCGACTCTCGCGGGGGCAGAGGAGGACTACAAGGCCCTTGCCGGCATGACGAACCTGAGCCCGGCGGACAGAAAGATCGTGCAGGCGCAGCTGAGGAGCCTGCCCGCCAGGACGAAGGCTGCCCAGGAAAAGGAGACGGCGGAGATGTGGGGCAAGCTGAAAGAGGTGAGTGGCCCCCAAGACTGCTCAGCGCCAGGGACTTGTTTGCTAATGATGACGGCTCGTATTGTAGCTCGGCAATGGAATCCTGAAGCCGTTCGGGCTGAGTACTGAGAACTTCCAGATGGTCAAGGACGAGAAATCGGGCGGATACAGCATGAATTTCAAGCAGGGTGACCAGGAATGAGGGGGATGAGCTCGCAGCGAAGACTCGGTACTACGGGGAACGACTCTCGAGACCTCCCGTAGCGGTGCGACTATAATCAGGACTAAATCGAGATCCTCGACTTGTTCTCGATACGTGCGGGCACGGTGAGAAGCCTGCGCCCTTAATGGATCCAGGATGCCTCACTATGACCGCGGCGCTCGTCCGCAAGCGCGCGGTTTTAGGTGTTGTCTATCCCTCGTAAGACTTCTGCTGGAGGGACGAACCCTCATTCCTTGTGTTTATCCCAACAGTTGCCATCTTGCAACGCTCAGATAATCGGACAGAGACGGATAAACATTTGAAGCATCCGCCGCTCTTCAGCAGCTTCTGAATACAGAGTACAGCTTTGGAAACGCGGTTGGTGTACCCTGCTGAAGCAACGACTCCTTAGAAGACACAAATAGACAAGACACGCATTACTGCACTGGCTCTGTATGGTGATTCTGCTGGCTCATCTAGTGATGCACGGTTAGTATTGGAGTGCGTGTTACGATCTCAGGTTGCTAATCTGACACGAGAAGAGCGGGCCAAATACGCGTTCTCATATCGCCTTGACCCGCCTCTCGAACCGCGGGATCGTTTTGGTGAACTTGGACGGGTCGTCCCTGGCGCCGTCCTTCCAGTACTCGTACTCGATCCACGCGTTCTCGGGCATCTGCTCCTCCATGGCCGCCATCCAATTGCCCAGGTCCGGCGACAGCGGCATCACGCCCGTCTCCAGAACGTATTGATCCCACAGCTTGAGCAGCTCCTTCATCCGCTGCGGCTCCTGCTCGGCCAGGTCATGGATCTCTCCAGGGTCCTTCGCCAGGTTGTACAGCTGCCACCGCTCGGGGCCCTTGGGCTTGGGGATGAAGACGATCTTCCAGTCGCCCTTCCGCACCGCCGCCCGCCCGCACGTCTCCCACCCGTTGATGAAGTCCTTCTCGTGGATCGACGGCGCCTTCTTCTCCAGGTACGGCACCATCGACTTGCCCCGCATGCTGACCACTTCGCGGCCCTGGTACGTCGGCGCCGGGTGCTTGACACCCGCCATATCCAGGATCGTCGGCGCGAGGTCCATGACTGTCGAGAACTGGTGGGTTATGCTGCCAGCCGCGACGTCCTTGGCCCAGCCTGCCGGGGGCTTCATCAGGAAGGGCACCCGCACGCCGCCCTCAGTCGTGTACGCCTTGTACAGCCGGCTTGGCGCCGTGGCGGCCTGCGCCCAGCGCGGCCCGTACCAGATGAAGGAGTCGCCGTTGCCGAGGTTGTCGATGCTGTTGTTGTAGTACTTCTGCAGGTGCTGGATCATGGTGCCCTGCACGATTGGATACGCCTCGTAGGCGGCGCCCTCGGCGCCGTTGTCGGAGAGGAAGCAGATGAAGGTGTTGTCCAGCTCGCCCGTCTCCTCGAGGTAGTCGACGACCTTGCCGACGTTGCCGTCGATGCACTCGACCATGGCGGCAAACACCTCCATCGCCCGGCATGAGTTGGCCCGCTCTTCGGCCGACATCTCCTCCCACTCCTTGACCTCGTCCGCCACGACTGGGTGCGGCTCTACCTCCTGCGGGATCATGCCGAGGTCCTTGAGTCGCTGCAGCCGCTTCAGACGCAGCGCGTCCGGCCCGTCGTCGTAGACGCCCCTGTACTTCTTAATGTACTCCTGAGGTGCCTGCAACGGCCAGTGCGGCGCCGTGAACGGGAGGTACGCGAAGAAGGGCCGCTCGTCATCGCCGTCCTCCTTGCGGTCCTTCAGGTACTGCAGCATCTTGTCGCCGTACCCGTCGGATGAGTACCAGCCGTCCGGCAGCTTTTTGACGTACTCGCCGTCCTCGCTGTGCAGCGCGATGAAGCTCATGGTCATGAACTCGGGGATCTGGTCCGCGCCCTCGAGCTGCGGTTCGTAGGCGTAGTGGTTGGAGCACGCGGGCAGGTGGGCGAGGCTGCGCTCGAAGCCGCGCGCCTTGGGGCTGCGCTCGGGGGTCAGCCCCAGGTGCCACTTGCCCGACATGAGAGTCAGGTAGCCGGCGTCGCGTAGGATCTCCGGGAGGGCGGCCACGCGCTCGTTCAGGTAGCCCTCGTAGCCGGGCATGCCACGCTGGACGGCGGTGGACATGGTGCCGTTGGGGTCGTTCTGCCCGGAGATGTTGGTCCACTCAATCAGGTTGCCCAGCCCGGCGATGTGGTGGTCCGTGCCGGTCATGATCATGGCCCGCGAGGGCGAGCACGCCGCCGCCGCGTGGAAGTCCGTGAAGCGGATGCCGTTCTTCGCCAGCTTGGTCAGGTTGGGCGTGTGGATCTCGCCGCCGAAGGGCTCGATGTCTGAGAAGCCCAGGTCATCGGCCACGATCACGAGGAAGTTGGGCCGCTTGGGGCTGGCCATGGTGAGATGTTGGAGGATAGGGGTGAGGATAGGGGTCGGGTATGATGGGCCAGTCGGGTTATGAGGAGGAGTAAATCTGAGAGAGACGAGTCGGCAACAGGTTCACTGGTTCAACCTGGCCTTGATGAGAGGAGGGAGGAAGAGGAGCATGAGGAGTTCAAGTACCCGAGCTGGTCCATTGTCAAGCCTGCGTCTTCCCCCTTTTTATATCAGACCATGGTGTTTGACTGTTTATCATCTAGAGGAGCCGGAACTCGTAAGTTTCCCCGCTCAGCGACTTCGGCCCTCTCTTATCGCGATGATGACTCGCTGAGCTTACTGCCCGCGGCCCACACTGGCGCCTCCAAGAACACGTCTTGAGGGCATTTCCCTGCCCCTGAAGCACCATCTCGGTGTTGAGAGTCATCGTCGTCGCGACATCCGCGTCAATAGCCGTTGTTGCCGTCTCCGTTGCCGTGCTCGCCGCCGAGTCCCGGACGGCAGCCGACCCCAGATGCGGGAGTCGGATCTGCGGGGGAAGCCCGAGTGCTTGGCTCAAATCGAGCGTTTCAGGGCGCTGCCAGTTCGCGCCAGGCTATTTACAGCTGTCCTGAGCTGCACATCACCGTGCTGTCCCCGCATATCCGGCCCTGTTAGCGTATCGTCGAGCTCCCATGCGAGGCGTGGATCCATACCGCTTGCAGGATAGGGCTATCAAGGCTCTCCTCGCTATCATCTCATCCCCTGGGTGGAGCGCTTCGAATGCTCACTTCTTACTGGCCCGAGATGTCGCAATACTTGGTCAGAATCTCGCCTTGGCTGCCCTGTTGGACTACTGTGCATATCTCGCCGAGCAGGGAACGTTGCTTGGATGTAAGGTGACGAGGCCCGAAGGACCTGGAGCCGGTCTGCGGTCTTTTCTTGGTACTTATATGAGGGACAATGGATGAAGAAGAGTCAGAGGCTCTCCTGCCACACTCGTCGCAGCGAGAGCAGCAGTTTGATACCAATATGCAGGGAATTACTCTGGGCAAGATCCGGGCCTACTGGCTTGGCTGCGTCGTGTGCATGGGTGGCTTTCTCTTTGGCTACGACAGTGGAATGTGAGTGGCCCTCGTCCTGATGTTGCAAGAGGTGGCTATGATATGCTAACTGGGAGCCAGCGTTGGTGAGTGAATCTAGGAACCGTTACCCGTCCTTGGCGACAGGGCAATGCTGACGACGCCATAGGCGGCGTCTTGACCTTGGCCTCCTTCGAGAACGACTACCACTACGCCAAGGGCCAAGCCACGAGAACAAACTCCCTCTCCGTCGGCCTCCAACAGCTCGGCGCCTTCGTCGCCTGCTTCCTCGCATGGCCACTTACCGACTATCTCGGCCGTCGGAAGGCGCTGATGATCTCCTCGTTCGTCTTCTGCATTGGTGCCATCATCCAGACCATCAACACACACTCCCTCGCAGCGTTCTATGTCGCCCGTGTCATTGCCGGCCTCGGCCTCGGTACTGCCACCGTCGTCGTTCCTGCTTTTAGCAGTGAGATGGCACCCAAGGATATAAGAGGCCGTATTGGGTCGTTCTTTCAATGGTTCTACACTTTTGTACGTTCTCACGGTTTCTCAGCAGGCCTCAATCGCTGACAAGTCTTCGTGCAGGGGATCTTCACCTCATACTGGGTTGACTATGGAGTCTCGCTGGGCAAGTCGAATACCAAGCAGTGGCAGATTCCCATTGGTCTGCAGCTCATTCCGGCCGCTCTCCTGGGCCTGGGAATGCTCACTCTCAAGGAGAGTACTCGTTGGCTGACCAAGAAGGGCCGCCATGAGGAGGCTTGGGAGAGCCTGAAGTGGATCCGGGCCGACGATTCAGAGGCAACTCAGGAGGAGATGGAGGAAATCCGCCTCGGTGTTGAGCATGAAGCTCACGCCACGGAGGGTTTCCAGTTCAAAGGCAAGTCCTGCTTTAGTTCCCCGTACTGCACTGCCTGCTGACTTGCTGCGCCCCTTAGAACTGCTCTTCAAGGACAACTTCAAACGCATCTTCGCCGCATTCGCCATCTTTACTGCACAACAGGCTACCGGTATGTAATTCCCTGGTATGCTATTTCGCTATGGAAAACTCCAGTCCTAACGCCTTCCAGGAGCGACGGCCTTCGCCTATTATGGACCGCAATATTTCAAGCTCCTAGTGGGCGGCGGGTCCAAGGACCTCCTCTTGACCGCCATCTTCGGCGCCATCAAGGTCGCGGCGTGCGGTACCTTTGTCCTCTTCGTGTCCGAGCGGGTCGGCCGCCGCCACGTTCTCATCGGCGGTGCTGCCTTCATGGCGGCTTGCCAGATCACCACCGCAGCACTGGTCAAGGCCATCCCTCCCCCTGAGCAGGGCAATGTCACGTCTTCGGGTATCGCGACGATCGCCCTCATCTACCTCTTCGTCATCGCATACAACTTCAGCTGGGGCCCGATGCCCTGGCCCTATGTCTCGGAGTAAGTTGAGCCATCCCATACGCGCGCTGTTGGTATTGACGGTACTCTAGAATCTTTCCCGCCCGCATCCGGGAGCCGGGCATCGCGATCGGCGTCGGGTCGCAGTGGCTCTTCAACTTCGTCTTCTCCCTCACTACGCCGTACATGATGACCAACATGGGATGGGGCACGTTCCTCCTCTGGGGCATCTTCGACGCCGTCATCGCCGTCGTGACCTTCTTCTTCCTCAAGGAGACGAAGGGCCTCTCGCTCGAGACCATCGCCCACCAGCGATTCCACAAGGGGCGTGGCGAGGATGACCTCTCGGCCAAGATTGTCGAGGTCGAGGCCGAGGGCCGCGAGAGTGAGTTAAGGTAGGATGAGGTCGATAGACTGTTCGAAGTCCTGTTGTGTGTGGCAGTACATGAGTTCATATACCCGGTTGAGCTTTGTTGAAACAAAAAGGAGCGAGAGAACGCTGCAGGCAGAAAAGGTTGAGAAGTAGCTCGCTGAGCAATATCCATGAATTTAACGCCTGGCCCACGCCGACGTACTGTACTTGAAGTGTGAGATTTGGGTGCTGTAAATGTGCTCATTTGTAGGCTGTAGCGGCGGGAGCCCGCGCCGGCCCCGGCGATTGTTTTCTGGCCGGAGGCCGATGCTGACACCGAGAGCTTACCATTTGAGACAAATCAATGGAGGGGATCAGGAGACGTCGTCCCTGCGGCGTGGGAATCCTTCAGTAAACCCGTGGATTTCGCTCGGAAAATCGGCAGCCTAGGGAAGAGTATTACTCACAGCCCCTCCACTGTACACATCATACGTGCGGCCCCTTCTCAAGAGCGTCGTCGGAGACAACAACACCGATAAGAAAGCTTTCGTAGCGACAGCTGAAAGAGAGTCGTACTCATCAGGATGTCCTTTGCCACCGTACCAGCTGGTGGTACGATTGACCTGGAGCCGTTCGAGCTAAGTGTTCCGGAGCAGGACGTCGTCGACTTCAAGACCCTCCTTAAGCTGTCCAAACTCGGGCCGGAGACATTCGAGAACCTGCAGCCCGCCGGCCGATACGGGATCTCGAGAGCATGGCTCACGAATGCTAAGGAAGTCTGGGAGAATGCTTTCGACTGGCGCAAGCATGAACAGCGAATCAACAGCGTCCCGAACTTCAAGGCCGTGGTAGACGATGCCGAGTCTGGGCCCATCACCATTCATTTCATGGCGCTGTTCTCATCCAGGAGTGATGCTATCCCGCTTCTCTGCATGCACGGGTGGCCCGGATCGTTCATGGAGTTCTTGCCCGTCATCGAGCTCCTGAGGAAGAAGTACACTCCGGACACTTTGCCATATCATGTGATTGTGCCGTCTCTGCCTGGCTATGCCATGTCATCCGGCCCGCCGCTTGATCGGGACTTCTCACTGCTCGATGTCGCTCGGATCTTGAACCAGCTGATGATTCGTCTCGGGTTCGGCGCGGGCTATGTCGCGCAGGGCGGAGATATAGGAAGCATGCTATCTCGGATCCTCTCTTCCAAGTATGACGAGTGCAAGGCATTCCATGGTGAGAGGTGCAACAAACTGACACTAGGCTTGCATCTATGCTAAGACCTTTTTTACAGTCAACGTATTTGTCCTCGTTCCCCCTGAGATGAAGGATCCCCAAGAGCTGTCGGCGAAGCAGGCCAAGAAGTACGAGCGAGCACAGGCCTGGCGGGCGCATGGCTTTGGGTACGCCATTGAGCATGCGACCCGCCCAGCGACAGTGGGCTTGGCGATCTCGTCCAGCCCCTTGGCTTTACTCGCATGGTAAGAGCCGCGGTCGTCCTGGGTAGTGGATCCTGCTAATGTCGAATAGGATCGGCGAAAAGTACTGCGAATGGGTTGACGAGCAGCTGCCGCTCGACACCGTCCTTGCCCTCGTGTCTCTGTACTGGTTCACGTCATCATTCCCGCGCTGCATCTACCCCTACAGATTCGTACTTGGTCGTGCCGGGAAGGCGATGCCGTCGTCGAATGAGAAGCCGTTTGGGGTTTCAGACTTCCCTGGCGACCTGGCTGTCCATCCCGAAGCCTGGATCAAGGCCACTTATCCGAACCTTGCGCACTATAGAGAACACGATAAGGTAATAAATAATTGGCGTCGGCTCCCCTCCTGACATTGCAAAGCGCTGACCCGAACACGACGCAGGGTGGGCACTTTGCTGCTCTAGAGCAGCCGGAGATCCTTCTTGAAGACGTGGAAAGTTTTGTTGCACAGATAAGAGATATTGTTAGGAAGTGATGCTGGGACAAGTGACTTTCATTTGGGATTACCCAGTGTCAATAGGTATATCGGATCGTTGATAGACACGCAGATGCACGTTGCCTGTGTGTGGAAGTGCCTCCTACCTATCTATCGAGACCGATGCTCATTTATTGCGTGTAATGGGCGCCTGGTTGAATGAGACCATGCAACTATCAGGTGCACAGGAAGACACTCGGGGAGTAAATGTCCTGGAACTCTCACTGCCTAGATGCTGAATGATATCTAGTCTTCGGTGTAGATGAGCAAAAGGTCGATGTCATTCGCGCACCTTCAGACGCCTCGTCAAGACTGGCACTCATACAGTCTGACAGTAACGCAATGTGTCATCCGGTCACATGCATTCAAATTAAGTCGTTCAGGAATTACGCAGTGCTGGAGCTCCTCCGGTGTGTTTCCATTATGAGCTCTGCGGCACCGGAGGCCGCCGCCGGACACAGCCCCGAGGCAGCAACTTAGGACCCATGGCCGTGCCGCCTGACGGATAACAACGGCTCTGGGCAGCCTTCGGAGCGTCTAAGCCTTAAAGTTGGCCCGCATGCATTGAAGTGGTCATCACGGGCGGCCGGGGGGCCGTCATCGCGACCCGAACCCGAGCAGCTGGAGGTCGGCGCATGCCACCATCTCCATACTCACAATACATAAACCTAATACCCATGGCGTTCTATGAGTCCAAGGCAGAATTTTACGCAGAACCCTACATCAACTCCTTATATAAGTTTCTTTGTGTCGGTCGGAACTTACACTTTTAACATATTCGACCAGACGATCCAAACCAAGAAAGAATCCGAAACCACAGCAGAAGCTGTCATCATTTCTTCCAGGCCATTTCCATCTCACTCGTTTGCAACAGAGAACTAAGCTACAGCCAATATGCCTTCCTACGACTATTGTTACGACTGCGGCGAATACGTGCGCCTCGGCTGCTACTACTGCGACGACTGCTTCTGTTTCAAATACCCGTCGACTTGCGCCGCTGGCACCAGAACCACCACCACTACTACCACTCGCTATACTGTCCGCCGGCGCAGGAGATATTTCCGCCCTTTTTCGTCTTCTAGGAGTTATAGAAGCGTCCGCATCTATGTATAGGCGCCTTAAGATCTAGTGAAGGGAACATGGCTGCAGGCACTGTACAATATTGTCGTGATAGGTCAGGGATCACAAGAGATTACTTCTTTTCCAGTTGACTAACCCTCAGTTTGTAGGTCTCGGGAATGAACGTTTGCCCTTCACAGGTCGAATTCAGTTGGAATAGACTCTTCACTTTGGCTGGATTCTTGGCATGTAGTTGGACGAGTTGTTCGGTGTTCCGGAGCAGACGAGGGCTTTAGCAACTATGCCGTCGGTTTCCTTGTTTTACCTAGATATAGATACCCTGAATTAATTGCTTGATTGCAAAGATGTCCGTCAATTAACCGCAAGCCGGGTACGTATTGACCTAATTAAGCTTGCATCTATCTGGCAAGTGTTGATATCGTACAATTTGTTGTCTAACTATCGTTGCCTTGGTATGACCTCGTATATGGTGGCGACGGCCCTTGCCGTTTGTGTAACGTTAAATAAGCACAGAAGAGATGCTGACCTGTTCAGAAAAGGCCAGCCCTGGCCAGGTTATGCCATAATGCCACGCCCGTCGGCGTCGTGGAAGTGGCCTGCCTTGGCGGTACTGTCTATTGTAAGCTCGTGTTCGCCCCCCACTTTTTTTTAATCCCCCGCACATATCCTAATTCCTTATATCGCTAAAATCGCGATATTTTAGACTTCCCAGACGCGTTTCTCGCCTAATTCGGCTCTATTAAGCGTGAGGTTATTTTCTATACGCGTAGTCGGCTATTGCGGACCTAGTCGTAGGTTTGAAACTATAGTCCGGCTATTGATAAGTAGTTAGAAGGTCCTTATTTAGGTCTGTCTATATAACGAGTTCTTTAATAATAAGGATATTTCCGTAATAGTTAGTTATATTATTCGTTACGTATAGATCTTTCGTAAGTAAGAAAGTATAACTAGTTCGATAATTGTCCTTCGAAATTTTAAAGGGAACTAAAAACTAACAGACGTATATATAGAAATGAGTAATTTTATTTCTTAAACGGAATTAATTTATAGTTTTATCTCTTTAATTATTATATAAGTACTTATTAACGTCTTCTACGAAAAAAACGACCGTTATTTAAATAAAATATAGTAGTATTTATACGAAATATTTAATCTTCGAGTTTATATATTTACGATTTACTGTTATTTAAAAGTTATAAACTGAATAAATAAGAAGTTTAAGCGGATAATTTTTAAACGTAACGAAAAATTACGAAGTTAATATTTCTATTCGATATTAAACTATAAACTTAATTAATTCGTTTTTCTTAATAAGTTAAAGGTCGATAAACGTAATAGAAAAAAACGTACGGATTAAGTTCTTCGAAAACTAAGCCCGATAAAAGTTACTTTTAAATAATACGATCGTTACTATTAAATCTTCTTAATTTTAACTTTAAAAAGTATAATAACCGTCGTTATATATACGGATAGTATAAATATTTAGGGGTTTTTTTTATAGTTTAGAGATTATATTTTATTTAAAATAACGTTATTTCCTAAACTTAAATTTATCTTAATATTAAATAATATATCGTTTTATTACTATAACTTAATTCGAGACGTTTATAACGGTTATAAGGTTAAGTTAATATATTTACTACTGTATTCTTCGGACTTTAATTTAATCGAAGTTTTTTTTAAAAACTTAAAAATATATATCCGGTACTATTACTAGTACCGGGTAAATAGTTAGATATATAACGAAAAATAGTAGTAATTTTTCCTTAACTATATCTACGTAGTATCTACGTATTATAAAATTATTCGGGGTTATTTTCGTAAAGCTTGAATATTTAAATTAAAAAAGTAATAGTCTTTATTAAGAAATAAATAACTAAAACGGAAATAGTTAAAATTATTTATAAGGAAGTAAAAGATAACGTTATTTTTATTAACTTTTATATTTACTACTTTTTTTTCTATAAGTATATAAATTTACGAATATAAATTTTTTTTAACTTATTAAATATAAAACTTAAATTAAAAACTTATACGAATTAAATCGACGTTAAACGTTATTAAAACGAAAGAAATTACTGATAAAGTTAAAATTTAAATACTTAAAGGTACTTACTTTTACTAAACCTAATTAAACTACTTTTAACCCGACTATTACTATTATCCGTTATAATTTTAACTGGCGTTATTATAGCTTTTTCATTACTTATAACTACTCGTTTAACTTCGATAAAATACTTAAAGTAAGTCCGGAACGTTTTAATAAAATAACAACCGAAATCCCTACGCGAAAACTAAAGATCTAATAAAAAACCTAGTTTTAATAACGAAATACCTTTAATTTCTAACGTTAATTCTAACCGTTTACTTTTATTTATTTAAGTTAAATTAAATAGTTCGGTCCGTCGAAAAGTCCGAAAGAATTTATACTTTAAGTCGTTAACGTTTACTTCTTCTAGTATTATAAGTAAAAAAAACCGAAGTATAAATAGCTTTAGTAAATTCCTTATAGCGCTTATTATAAGCGTTAATTTAATTAAAGGAGCTTTAATCTTAATAAAAAAAGCTTAATAAAAAGAATATAACTAAAAGTAATAAACGGTATAAACGTTAACGGTAAAAGTTATAAAATTAGAAGAAAAAACCTATAACTACTAATAAAGAATTTAGTAAAAGTTAACTATACGTTTTATTAAATAAGAAGTTCGATACCGGAAAAACTATTAATATTATATATCGTACTACTCGTCTTAATTTTATATTAACTTTTTTTCCTTCAGTTTTACCTTTTTTAATTAAATAACGGATTAAAGAAGCTAGTTACGTTTTTAACGCCTTTATTTCTTCCTTATTAACTTTCGATTTTAACTCGGAGAATTCTTATGAAAATATTTATTAAAGGGTTATTATAGCTCGTTTACCTATTAAATATAACTTCTACTTATTATTTTATATTTTTATAGTTTATTTTTAAGTAACGGCCGTTTTTAAAATTAACGTAATAATAACTCGAAACCTTTACATTAACCCTTAAATAATTATAATACTTAAAGGAATCTTAATACGATTTCTCCTTATAAAAAACCGTAAACGCGTTTTTCGTTAGTATCGTTTTTTACGTATATTAAGCCGTTATTTATTTTAAAGTCGATCTTTTTTTTAACGTTAAAAGTACGAAAAGCTTTTCGATTTCTTATTATACCGAACTTAATATCTTAATAATAAAAGGTTTCGTAAAATAAAATAGAAAAAGTATAAACGGTTATTTAATATTACTTAAAAACCTCCCGGATAACGTATAAGGAATAGTTCTTTTCAGTAATACCGTTAGCTTAAAATTAAACGTTAATAGGAATTAATATAGCGGAATTTTAATTAAGAAAGCTTTTACGATAGTATTAAAATTAAGCCTTTCGAAATCTTTAATAACGGTAAGTAAAATAACGTTTAAATATTTAACGTCTAATATATTAAACCGGGTTTTTCAATAAATAGTAACTATAGTTTATTTAAATTTAACTCGAACTTCGTTATCTTTAATAAATCGGTTAACGATTATTTTAGTTTAGTTAATTATTTCTTTTTATTTAAAGTTTAATTTAAACTTGAAATTACCGCCGAAAATAATCTAAAGGAACGTTAATAGCGGTAACGGCTTTATACTTTTAACCGTACTGATTTATATAATAGTTATTTTTCTAATTATTTCGACTTTTCGAAGTTACGTTAACGGTAATAATAATATACGAAATAGATTATCTTTATTATTACTAATAAGTTTAAAATTACTTCTAAGAAATAAAATTTCCTTAAAAAGATTTAAAAATTACTTTATTCCTACTAAAGAACTTAATTCGTTAATAAGATCGATTTTAAGGGCTTTTTCTATAACCGGGATTTTTTCTATAACTAGAGTCTTTTTTAAACTATTATATATCGATATCCGATATAATAAGCTACGGGATCGAAAAGAAACTTTTCTAGTTAACGTTTTCCTTACTTTTTACGATTTACTTTTTTCTTTTTAAATAATACGTTTATTAAAAGTAATAGCTCGTTTTAGCCTTTTTTTATTGGATTTAACTTTTATAATTACTTTTCTAATAAATTTAACTTTTATAATTTCTTTCCTAACGGACTTAAACCTACCTTTAGGAAATATATCGACCGTTATTACGTAAAGTAGTAAATTATTAAAGTAGACAAACCGTTTAAATTAATTCCGTAATATACGACCGGTAACTAAAAAGTCAAGAGTAACTTTCTGGAGGATAGAACGGATAGGGAGATCCTACCCAATATCACTAGGAAACCCGGAGATATCTTCTATAGTAAAAATAAGGCGAAAAGAGCGTACAAAGGCATCCTAGAGGACGTTTACTACATAATAGTTAATCAAGCCCAATACATCGTTCACCGCTACTTCGCCGGCCACCACACCCGTTTGGGCTGCTGGCGCTTAGAGGGCCGGTATAATAGGTCAGAAGCCATGCAACTACAAGAATCCTACCAAAAAGCGGCGTTTGAGGGCTCGGAATGCCCTCAAACTGGGCCTGGAAGTCCAAAATATCGCGATTTTGGCGATATGAGGAATTGGGATGTGTGCGGGGGATTGAAAAAAAGTGGGGGGCGAACACGAGCTTGCAATAGACAGTAGGATCAAGCCCATGGACTGGTGTGGTTCATTGCTCCACAAAACTCCGTCCACTCCGGCTGCAGCCGCCGCAAACTCCGTGTGCTCCACGGAATGCGCAGTATGCTCCTCCGCGCTCCGCTCCGATAATGATAGAGCTCTCTTGTCTCTTTACTCACATTTTGGCCCCGGTAGCTCAGTCATGTCCTCTCTCCTTGCGCAACACTCCGCTGCGCCACCCCTTGAAGGCGGGGTTCCGGACAGAGTCTCTTCGCCTATCAAGCCGTCTCGAAAGCAGGTTTCACGAGCCTGCGACTGGTGCCGCGCGCGGAGGATAAAGTGTGATGACGAGCGACCCTGTCGCGCCTGTCAGCAGAAAGGGGTCCGATGTGTGATCAGAGGCTCCGATGAGCCGCGAACGCTTGTCCAGGCCCTCCGGTAAGTCTAATAGACCTCGACGGCGACTGTCCTATCCACTAACTCGCAGCAGCGAGATCGACAGGCTGCGGCTGCTGGTGAAGGAGCTGGAGATAGAGCTCGAGACTTGCCGGAAATCTGACAGAACTGCGGCAGCGGTGTCCGCGCCCAGCCCGTCTCAGTCGACAACAACGGGGACGCCATCGAATACTGTACCTTGTCCTAACTCTCAAAGCGGTTCGACACCGACAGCGCTCTCGAGCGCTTCCCCAACGCAGTGGGAGGGTATCTTTGTCGCGACTGCTCGATCAGATCAGACATCCTACTATGGACCATCATCGGCGTTCTATTTCGTCAGTCGTATAGGAGCGTACCTAGGCAGGGCCTTACAACAGCCCTTTTGTGATCGAAACTTGCAGCCTCGAGGCGTGAACCGGACGCTCGTCAATCCCACGAGCGTTGCAAATGCTGAGCCTGGTGCGGACAGCGTCCTCAGGCCCGCTTGCCCATCCATGACACGGGCACAGGAGGAGTATTTCCTCAACACCTTCTGGGAATCGCACTATTGTTGCATGCCCATCATCAATGAAGACGAGTTCCGAAGACACTACGACTCGCTTTGGAGTCCGTCTCAGCCGGCCAGAAAGGATTCTGCGCTTGTCGACATCATCCTGGCTCTCTGCATTCAGTGCAGCTATGCCCTCATACCCCGAGATACATCACTCTCGTCTGGACGCCGTGGGCCTGACAACGACGCAACCATTGCGGGGAGATGGTACTACAAGCGGTGTCAGTCTCTGTTGGCTACGGACTTGGAGAGCCCTTCGATCATCACAGTGCAATGCCAGATTTTCTCTACTGTCTATCTCTGCTGCGCGTCTTTTCAGAACATGGCGCACATCACCCTGTCACAGGCCGTCCGCGTGGCCGAAATACTCGGCTTGCACCTCGAGCCGCCTGCTTCTATGCCGCGCGGAGAGAGGGAGCTTCGCAAGCGCATCTGGTGGGTGCTCTACACGATCGAGGCAAAGACGTGCACTAAACTCGGGCGGCCCTTCTCGGTCAACGCCTCACAAGTCAACGTGACGCTACCATCTGACGACATCGAAGTAGCGTCTCTCAACGGCGCAACTCTTGGCTCTCACGGTGAAGATGTGACGTGGCTCACATATGCTCTTCAATGTCAGAAGCTCATCCTGACGTCTTCCGAGATTTACAATGCAGCATGGGACGAATATGACAAGATATTGGCATCGGGATGCTTCACTTCACCGTACAAGAACCCTGAGTCCCTTGAGAGATGCGCCGAGTTCTTGGCCACGCAGATATCGAGGCTCCAAGGTTGGGTGGCCCAGGTCCCGGCAGGGCTGAGGACGAAACGCCGCGGAGGCGGCCAACCTTTCTCCCTCGACCGTTCCCCATTAGATATCGAGACCCTAGCTCCAATGTGGCTTCAGCGCCAGCGCCTGTATCTCGAAATCACATACCACACGGTGGCCATAAACCTCTACCGGCCCTTTATCTCATTTTACCACAACTCCGGCACGTACACACCAACTGCCGAGCGATATGCTTGTGCCTGTGTCAACCACGCCATTGCCCAGGTTCTTATCATGCACCAGGCCGTCAACGAGACTGAACTCTTGGGCGGATGGCAAGAGTACTTCCTATGGCACTGGAACGCGACCGTCACAATCATTGGGTTCCTCCTTGCATATCCTATCCACATCTCTACCGCAAATGCGCGCAAGGCGCTGGAGAAGAGCATACAGATATGTGACATCTTCGGCGCCAACTTTGGCGTCGCGGCAAGTGCGGCATCCATTGCAAGAGACCTGATGGCGAAGGTGGACTTGCTGATCAGCCGCGTGGGGAGTGGCGTCTTCGCGGAAGATCAGACGACCGCAGATCCGGAGAGGATGGACGCGCTGCTGAGCGCTGACGATGGGCTTGAATGGTTAGAGCCCGGACATCCAGATAGCCCCGGGTATTTCAGCGAGTTCATGGACTGGGCATTGACTGTGGATGCTTTCAACAGTTTTGAACACTTCTATGAAACGACTGATTTGCAGTCTCCTTCGGGCAACATTGTAGATGAGGCTCAGATTGGCA
Source organism: Pleurostoma richardsiae (assembly GCA_030052745.1). NCBI lineage: Eukaryota > Fungi > Ascomycota > Sordariomycetes > Calosphaeriales > Pleurostomataceae > Pleurostoma > Pleurostoma richardsiae. The sequence continues at coordinate 93,107 of JANBVO010000020.1, forward strand.
GTTAGTTTAGCAAAGGATATGTGCCGGCGGGAGTCAAGGGCGGGCAAATTTAGACCACGTATTGTCTGGTACGACAACATGATGGCAGTGTTTGGTCATTCTAATCACCTCGTGAATCCGCTAGAGTGCCGAAGTGTTTTAAACCAGCAAGGTGTGATATGAAGATGCCTTCTATTATTGCCTTCCTTCTTCGAGGAAGCCTGCGCTAGATCTAGGCAGATACTTGGTTTCTAAGACCAAAAGAAAGTCATTCTTTCTCTAGGGAAACTTGGATCTAGTCTTACATGATCCCAGCGATATGATAGTGAGATTAGCAGGAGACGGAATGGGCGGAGTTTGGCTGTGTGGTTGATGATCACACTATTCCGCAACTCCGGCGAGGCTCACTCGACTGAAGTGTGGGGATCGCGGAGTAGACGGATCTCCGCATGGCCAAGGGGTGTATTCCTCGGGGTCAAACTAGTGCTACATTTGGATTATTGATCCTCGCAGAAATCACAACGCGGAGTCTCGGAGGCTTTTGGTAAGCAAGATGCTAGCTGCTTCGTATAAATACTATGTCGGTCTTTCCAAGACCATACGATCTGTCTGTTGCCTCGCCTCATTCCCAGCTCTACACTTTGACGGTGCCAAAGTCATTATTGCGGCTCATCTCCTGCGACCATGCCTGCCAGATCGTCGTCCGAAGCCACCCATTGTCCAGAGACACAAGACTCGTCAGATGCTGAGAAAGCCGACTCCCCTAGCGAGGGAGCCCAAACGAACAGTCAGAACATTGCGCATATCACTCGAGCAGACTCGAGTAATAAAACAAACCACCAACAGCGGACGATCCGGGGTTTCCGGTGGTTCCTCGTCTGTGTTGCGATCTTCTCTGCTAATCTCCTCTACGGCCTCGACACAACAATATCAGCAGATATACAAGCCAGCGTCTCCGAGACTTTCAACAACATCACTCAGCTTGGATGGCTAGGCTACGGCTTCTGTTTGGGATCGACCGTCTCGATTCTGCCGCTGGGGAAGGCATTTGCAGTCTTCGATATAAAATGGGTTTACATCACCTGCTTGGTGATGTTCGCTGCGGGGAGTGCCCTGTGTGGTGCTGCGCCGTCGATGACTGCTCTGATTGTTGGTCGTGTCTGGGCCGGGTCTGGTGGCGCGGGAATGTATCTGGGGTAGGTTTTACAGGAACTTAATGTCAAGACATTGCAGCTGATTCTATTTGCAGGACACTCAACATAGTTTCTTCCACAACCGGCCCACGAGAACAAGCTTTTTATGTTGCCCTAGAGGGCTTCGTGTACGGTGGAGGATGCATCCTCGGACCTATTGTCGGAGGACTGTTTGCGGACAGCGCAGCAACATGGCGATGGGTATGCTATGCTCTATCTGTAATCATTAGAATACGGGATCTAACTTTTATCACAGGGATTTTATCTTAATCTCATAATCTTTGCTGTCACAAGCCCGATTTATCTCTTTACTCTTCCATCCCTCCCTCGACAAGCGGACAAGTCCTTTATTGAGAAGTTAAAGAAGCTTGACTGGCTAGGAATTATCCTCATCGCCGCCCTTTATGTCTGCTTCGTACTGGCCTTCAGTTTCGGGGGCGTCACATGGGCTTGGGGCGATGGACGCTTCATTGCCCTTGTTGTGCTATTCTGTGTCTTCACTGCTGGATTCGCCATCACTCAGCACTACTCACTCTTCACGACGAAAGAGAATCGACTATTCCCATGCGAGTTTCTGGGAAACTTCCAGTTGATACTACTTTTTGTTACCATGGCCTGCGGAGGGGCGGCGCTGTTTGTCTCTGTCTACTACATCCCCCTATACTTTCTTTTTGTGCATGGCGACTCCGGCACTGAGGCTGCAGTTCGACTGCTGCCATTTGTGGCCTTCTACGTTGCGGCGATTCTTGCGTGCGGCTACGCAATGCCTCGAACAGGTTATCACTGGGTATGGTACCTCGTCTCAGGGCTCTTCATGACAGCGGGCGGTGCCGCCATGCATGCTGTTGATGCCGACTCGCCGTCGAGTTATACCTACGGGTTTTCCTTACTTCTCGGTCTCGGCCTCACCGTCAGTCAAGCCGGATACTCTGTCGCCACCCACATCGTCAAGCCTGGAAACGCAGCAGAAGTCATCCAATTCCTGAACATCAGTCAGGGTTCTAGCCAGATGCTTGGACTGCTCATTGCCAGCGCTATTTACCAGAATGAAGCCTTCAATGGCATGGAGAGACTGCTCTACGGACAGAACTATACCGAAGCACAGATACGAGGGGCTATTGCTGGTTCCCAGAGCCAGATTCTCGAACTCATGGCGCCTGAGCTGAGGCAACGCTGCTTGGATGTGATTGTAAACACCATTCAAGAGGAATGGATCCTCGTCATCTCAGCAGGTGCCCTGCTCACAGTTTGTGCTTGCTTCCTCACCAAAGGGCGGTTCTGATTGTTGGGAGACAACTGGAGAGAGGAGTTACCCAGCGACCGTGATTTCAGTCCTTTCTCGCTGATAGTCTCCCGTTGGTGACTGCCAAGCTGTTCTAATATTTTCGAATCCGGATCGGCTACCAGTCTGGCTCGCAAAGTCTGACTTGAGCAGCACAAGAAATTTGGGAGGTGCCATCTTGATTCGCCCCGTTCTCAGAGTCAGAAGCTCGTCTCCCGCATGCATAGATTGTTGGAATACATGGAGTGGACGCATATGAGCTGGGAGCTTGGGGGTCATTCTGATGGTAATCGTGGGATAAAGTCGTGAAGGTGGCTGTGGTTTGCCTCCGAAAAGGCCCGTTCATATTCTAGAATTAAAAAAGTGTAAAATGAAGTGTCTAAGCAGCAGTGATGGTAACCATGCCAAGCCCATCTCCATTAGAGAGAGCCAGGACAGTCAAATCTGCCATTCGCACCCCCCCGAGTCCCAGAAACGCGCCATTACATGCAAACCACGAACAAACTTCGTGACAGACCACAATTTTCTGTTTCAGGTGATGCCAAATCTCGAATTCCAGCTGATCAATATATTCCTGTAGGACGTACGAGCCTTGCTCGGGAGTGCTGTTGCTTGCTTGTGCGGCAGTCAGCTTCTCCAGCCATTCGTTGTTGTCGACAACACGGCCGAAGACATGTCCCTGGCTTACACCAGCGCGGGCATACTTGAGAACCCACTGGTCCTTCGCGGTTGGATCTGCCCTGCTCTGCTCGACTACCTTAGACCAAGTAGATGAGCTAGGCAAGAAAGACGGTGCAAGTCCCTGGCGGAGGACTTTTGCTTGATCCTGGTTGAGCGTGTTGCGTGCGACGAGGTTGTCCAGCTCTTCGTACACTATGCCTAGCAGGCGCTGGTCATTCACGAGGAATACGGTGCGCGGATCGTTGACAGAGGTGGGCGCAAGATGGCACAAGATCTCGAAGTCAATCTCCGAGTACTCCTCCTGCGTCAACTCGAAGTCAACCTGGTACACCCGCTCGACTCCAGTTCCATCCTCGGTTGGGCAGAACACGCCGTAAGCATGTCCCTCAGGACTATCATCCGGAAGCCACTTGAGATCTGATGGCTTGATGAATCGTGTCTTCTGTCCAGTTCTCTCCTGGAACAGCTCTGCGAGCCAGTATGGGTCTTTGACGGCGAACTTCTCATTCACGAAGTGGAGCGGTTTCGAGTCGTCAAATTGTCCCAGGAGCGTGGTGAGAGTGTCCTTGGGCGCCTGTCAGCGGTGACGGCTTGCAAAGCATAAAGGTCCGATAACTTACGATGCTCATCGCGGGACTTAAGCCCCCTTTCGCAATCCCTAGCTTCTCGAAAGCCTGACCGATATGTGGAATTGCTATCAAGGCATTCCATGGGAGCCTAGCATTGATCTCGCACACCCTAGGATTTTCGGTGACTCTGCCGTCCGGAAGGACGATCTTCTCCAACAGATAGTCTGGTCGCCAGTTACCTTTGTGGGCCTTGAACGGTGGCACCACTTCGCTTCCGGGGCCATATATCCACTGGTGTCGTGGGTCCCCAGTCAGTCTCGTCAGGCTCTTTGGTCTGGTCAAGCATGCCCACTCACACGAAGCAGCTTATCCTCATTTTCACTCAAAGGCATCCTCGCCGGAAACCCCGCCTTCTCGTCGCTGTACCACCGTTCCACTATGTCCGTGACTGCCTTGTCCAGAGCTAAGTGTAGTTCTTGGATATACGCATAATGCTCCCGCCGCACGTAGAAATGGCTGCCAGGCATGATCACTTCCAGGCTGTAGGACCTCAGCTGTGCATTGTCCGGCATGGCGCTTAAAAGGATCTTGCGGTCCTCCGCGTCCTGCTCTCGCCCTACATCCTTCCCCGGAATCGGCTTCCCAGCTCGGATGCTCCCGAGCAGAGAGACCGGCTGGGATGGGAATGTGGTGCTGTCCATGGTGATGATGAAAGGACGGGAGGTCTCAGAGACAATCGGAGACGTCGCGAGTTACTCAAGTGCCCGTCGCATAGACTTTAAAGGTGCACATGGTGCTTGGCCCCGTACATTTACCCTTACCGGCCGTCTGACTGTGGCGTCTCCAAGTAGTCATTGGGCTGGGGACCAAGTCGTCGCGGCGGCCGAATCCTCCAGCTGACGTGAGAGACAAATGCATTATTGGAGACTTCTGGCGGGCTCTTGTAAGCTGATCACTGTAGATTTGACCCTGAGGTTATGATTCAGAATGACTCCCGTACCCAATTGGCGACTAATGCCCGGGATTAGCCTCTTCTGGATAAGACTGCCCCATAAAGGCCCCGATTATCATAGGGCTAGTTGTACGAGTCGGACATTGTCGTGAAAGATTGTCTACCTAGTTTAGGGAGACGTGTGTGTAACTCGGCGAAAGGATGGAGGGAAGACATGGTTACAATAGTCAACGGGCTGCCTAAAGCGGCCAAGTGAGTGAACAGAAGCCAGGATACAAGATTTGGGTACCTTGACTAGAACACAACGTCTTAGCACGAGATCAGTAATCGAAAAGGGGTGATTATTTGCGGCTTACTCGCCAAAGAAGCAGAGGCTGCTGGCTGATCCTCAAGAGTAATGTGCGGCATACGGTGTAAAACCGGGGGCTTTCATCCTATTATAATGGGAAACCCGACTCTCATCGTTGAACGTATATTTAAGTCATAGATGGACATGAGTAATTCGAAGCTCAGGACTGGGAGCCATGCATTTCCGGATTCATTCATCGTCGTATGGCAATTTCTGGCCTGGAGGCTAACATTTCCGATCGTTCTATGTCCTAAGTTATTCCTATCAGTGGCTACCACCACCCAGACACCTTCCGCGAGGACCAGATGCTGCTAGCTAAGCTCTCACAATTTACGGCGCCTCAGCACGGCGTTACTTAGGTCCTTCCACTCCCAGACGCCGCTAAACATCCTTTCGATCCAACCCTCTGGCTCGGGTTGTACCAAGTCCTCGTAATCATCCACTTCCTTGACCATGCCCTTGAGCCCCAAATCGGCCGTCCCGATCCTCACGTATTTCGTCTTCCTGATGAACTTCCATGCGACCGCAGCAATCGGGAACACCGCCAGCAGGGTGTAATCCAGGAAGAACCACTTGATGGAGAAGGGATGCAGGACGTCGAAGCCGAGAAAAAACATTGCCAGCACGGCACAGGTAGCCCCGACACATGCCGTGTAGGGCTGGAAGCGACCCTTGTATGGCAGGGTATCTCGTGATTTACCCTGTCGCTTCAGGTTCAAGAAGAAATGGATGTACGTGATGCACACGCAGAGGTAATTGAACTGGCCGCAGATAGTGCACAGGTCAATGAAGTAGTTCAGGACTTCCAGCGAGCTCTCGTTAACGCCCATCATGGCCAGAAGGCCCAGGAGTACGCATGCGAGAACTGCGTAGATGGGGATACCGCGCTTAGTCGTTCTGGAAAATATCCTCGGCGCCCGGCCGGTCTGGCCCATGACGAAGAGGGCACGCGAGGCCGCGTACAGGACACCATTGCCACAGCTGAAGATGGACGTCATCATCACGGCGTTGAGCAGATGAGGTAGTCCCGAGATCTCCATCCGTCTCATTGCAATTGTGTACGGCGATGCCGCGCTGGTACCACTACCCGGGATCGTGCCCGCGATGAAGGCGGCGAGCGTAGGGTCGTTGTACGGTATGACGATGCCGATGCAGAGCGCCGAGCCGGCGAAGAAGAACATGAGACGCCACTTGAAGCTGCTGAAGCAGCTAGGAAGGATGCGGCGCGGGGACTTGGTCTCAGCCGCCACAGAACTGGTGTACTCGGGGCCGCAAACGGCGAAGCTGGCGAGGGACATGCAGCTTATGACTCCCCAGAAGCTGCCCAGGGATCCAGTTGTCAGGTACTCTGCGAATGCACCGGCTATCCGAGCAGAGTCATGTCAGTCCTATCTATGCCTAGGTATACTTTGCTGATGTGTGGGAGACTCACGGTTGTTCCAGTATCGGAACCCATACGCGTCATGATGCGGATTACAGCCGACCATGGTGAAGAAGGTGAAGCCAAAGCACAGGAATATCAGGAAAACTTTCCCGATACTCAAGTAGAACTCGGCCTTCCCGAACCACTTGACGCTGAAAACGTTCAGAATCGTGTACAAAACCAGGCAAATAATGACCGTGGCCTCAATAGGGAACTTGCCCGTCCAGAACGTGATCAAGGCGTGCAACGCAGTGATCTCGGATGGAACGAGGAGTGCTTGGCAAAGGAAGAAGGCCCATGACTGGGAGAAAGCAAGCGCCTCGTCGACCCAGTTGGCGGTGAATGTAATGAAAGGGCTAGCCACAGGGGCGTAGACAGTCATCTCCGCGAAAGTCTCGTTCACACACCACACGTTGAAGCACCACAGAGTATACCCAATGAACAGGCCGGCCGGACCACCATGTGGAAGCCATGAGCCCATCGTCACGAAGACACCTATCGGCGGACGTTAGCGAAAAGAGAAAGTTGAGGGCCCTGGGCCGGTCGCACTGGTTCCTATGGCACCTCCGATGGCGAAGAGCTGGACTTCTTTGCCGCCGAGCTTGCGCTCGAGATGCGGCGTCCTCGTTTGCAGGGAGTGCACTTCACCGGAGCCGACGTCGACGCCGACGGACTTCTCCTCTTCCTTCATCATGACAGCCGGTGTGATCTCCCAAATTACACTCAAACTCGTGCTTTGCAGGGTCACTCAAGACGCCGACTCTGGGGAAGTGTGGGTGAACATGCATCAACCGTAACACACCATGCCTTTCACGCGATCTTCCCGCTTGCTTAAGATAGATTCCGGCCCTCCCTTGCCGCCGGTCAACGGCTCCCAGCCCGAGGGTCGTCCCCCCTGTCACCGAGATAGATATACTTATCTACAAGATATGATAAGTTACTGACCGGGCGCGTTTATCAGCGTCGGACCGTCCGACGGTACCTACGCGCGAAGGATCTCTTCTCCACTATCGCGGCGGCAGACGGCCAGCAGCAGCACGCGGCCAACGGCGAGCAGAGCAGAACAAGGTATCTACAAAGGCCTTCGGGACTGATTCTCGGGCAAAGGACAGCTTAATAAGAGCTTTCCTCTACTGATCAACCCAGGATCAGGAGTAGATGATGCAGCACGATCCCGGCGTGTGAGTGCTGAACCGTGCAGTGGGAAATATCAAGTACCACCAAGATTCTACAAACCAACTGAAGAACGAAGTGCAGAAATTTGACGAGCCCACCGCATATTTGCGACGAGTGTATAAAAGATACCATGAATTTGGCTCACTCGCTCCCCAATCTTCGAAACCTTATGCTAATGGGTTATCAAGTCCTGGAGACTGATGGCTTGCCCTCTGCTTCTTGCGCCTACCGGCAGTGTACTGAGACAGTCAGTTAGCACTTTCTCTCGTCACGTCTCGAAGCGAGATTTGCGTACATCGTACAAGTTGCGTGCAGGATACTTCGCAGGGTTCTCCGGGGATGTGCAGCTGGGTAATACCTGTCCGGAATGAAGAGGATCAGCTTCACGACTCTCTCCGCAGGGTGTATTAGCTATTGGGCTCAACCACGTACCCCGACGCTCGCATCCATATTAAAGCCGAAGAAAAACGGGATTGAATATCGCTCCCTTCCCGTTGCGTTTCGCACACGGTGCACCGTTGAGACAAATCTGTCGTTTGAGACACGTTCTAGAAAGTCCCCGATATTGACGATAAATGTTCCAGGAATGTACGGAGCCGGAATATAGATTCCATTCTTGTTGAGGATCTCGAGGCCGCCTACTGGGTCCTGGTTCAAGATTGTGAAGGCTATGCATCGTGTGTTAAGTGACTGTCTGTGGGGGAGCCTAGCGCCTTGACAGGGGTAGACATACTCTCAAAATCGGTATGAGCACCGAGACTGTCAGGTTCTTCTGCATTAGGGTGAGTAGGAAGGTAGTGCTGGAGGATAATAGACACGAATGGCGCAGTAACAAAGTTGTCGAAGTAAGTTTCCTCAGCGCCGAGTCCCAGGGCGAAGGAATGCAGGAGTTTGCGCGACAGCTTTATCAGCTCTCGCTGGTATTTTAACATCTTCTCCTTGAACTCTGGGGGGTTGGCGGGCCACTGGTTATAGGTGCCTAGGCACATGGCACGCTGTTCTGGAGTCAACTTAGGTGGGACGGGATCAGTGTCTGGGTCATAACTATAGAGGAAAGACCCCTTCATCACTATTGACTGTCAGCAGTTTGTTTGGGGTTGGCATTGGCAATCGTGAGACGTACAGACCGGTCCATCTGGTGTCTTCGCAAAGTGCTGGTCGAAACCCCGGAGTTCCTGGTTCTTGTACACGTATTCCTGCATCTTGACTTCCGACGGCTGAGCGTGATAACGTCGAGAGAGGTCAAAGACCTCATTCATCAACTCCTGAGATACCCCATGGCCTTTGATATACATAAACCCGACTTTCTTGCATACTTCGGCGATCTCATTTGCAACAGCCTGGCGATCTTCTATATTCTCGCTGAAGATGCGGCTAACGTCTACTACTGGGATCTCGTTGAATGTCTCAACGGCCCTGTCGCCCAGGAGAACCTCGCGCTTATTTTCGCGATGGTTATCTCTGTAGTAGTACTCATAACGTGGAGCCTCTGTGACGACTGTCGTTGTGGTCGACATGATGATAAGACAGTATGTTGCCTCTACTGGACTTGTCGTGGGTTTGGCTGTTAACCGTGGCTTGCTCTTTGCGATGACTCCCAAGATGGCCCTATAGTATATAAGTCGGTATCTCCGGCGTCGGCGAAGTTATTCCCTGTAGGCGTCCCTTGCCCGAGTTGGATAATGCATGATTGATATGGGTGCGGGGCAGCCAGGTCGCGGGCAATCCAAGATAGGCAACTCACAACTCATAGTCTTTGGTGTTCGGTGAGAAGGATTGCGGACTGTCCGATCATTCTTATCTCACCTACAAGATATCGGCAGGATGAACCACTGAGAGTGTGGGATGATCAACCCTGGTCACAGACGTCACAGCGATGTCACGTCCTGTTTAGCTATCTTCTCAAGTTGCTTTGTATTGTTAATCGCTGTGCTCGGCGCTATCTAATGGTGTTTGAATTTAAGCTTCTTTCACTTTAGAAGGTGCTACGCAAGGACTAAGTATCTCCTGGGAAATGCAGCCCGGGTCTCGGCCATACCTTGAGTTGAAACGCGGCCACTGTGGATGGGATTTGTTGATAACGTGGTTAAGCACTAGCAAGATGCCCGCATGGCGAATTTGCGACAAGCATGTCATCAGATACGCCCAAATGTGCTTGACCTCTTGCTCTGTCTTGGTCAACTCAATTTTCTCTTGTGTTCTTTATATAATTGAAAGGGGTAAGTACTCTTCAGTCATTTGTTAAATAAGGGCAAGATAGCGTATCCGCTCATCGTTGGGGTAAAAGATGCCAGTTATTCCAGGTCTAGTGAAGATGACCTGATCAATTTTGAGTTTCCGACTGTACTTGTCCAGGCTATCTAATACATGATGGCATCCCAGACGGCAGGTGACACGAATCTTCAGAATATTTCCAAACCCATGGCATATCTGAGACTGAACGCCTGTTAACTGATAATCTTTATTCACAATGCACATCGCCGTTGTCGTGAGTGTGGCATTCCTACGGGAGTCAGCCTTTGGAGATCTGGATTGCGGACACGCCATGTTTCCACTCACCTTAGCAGCTACACTCGTCGCAGACGGCTGAGCGGTCGTAGTTGTAGTGGGGACCTCCTCCTCTTCCTTTGCCGGCTCCCCCATGCAACCAATTCCAGGGGCAGCGACATCGTAGGCATAGACGTCGACCGCGAAGTACTGAAGAGCATGAATGTCTCTGGCTGACTGCGCAGGATCGCCCTCGCCCAGCTCAAGAACATCAGTGTACTCTTCAGCTACGTGTTCGACAACCATCTCGGCAATCTTTGGGACGTGCAAGACACGGTGGAGGAGATCTGTAGCCCAGAAGGTGTTCAGAGGCGAAGCTGCTACCGTGTAGCCGAGATTGCACATGGAGGACAAGTATCTTCGTGTCTCAAAAGACAAAGCACAGATAACCGTCTCCTGGGTTGCATTACTGCCACGCCAATGTCCACCATAGCCTGCAAGTGTCAGTATTTAGAGAAACCCACGCAGCTGCTGTTTGTGTTAACCAACCTTCTTGAGTGGCACAGTTGAGATCAGGGTCATCGCAACGGAAGGTCATCCCGTTCTTGTCTGCAGCGATGATGCGGTCATACCAGCCGATCGGTTCGGCCGTGGAGGAATTCTTGCCAAAGTACTTCTGGACAAACGGCGACTCTCCGCCCCAGCGGAGGATATGATCCCTTGCGTGCTCCGCGAGGACGACCAGTTCATCTAGGGCCTGTTGTAGCTGATTCCGGAGAGTGCTGTTGCAGGAGTGGTGGATGGGGAACTGAGGCGTCCCGCCAGCGGCCCAATCATAGACAATAGTCGTGGAAGGGGCTGCTGCCGTTGGAGTAATGGTGGCGGTGTCTCGTCTTTGAATGAGAGGGGACGCCTGAGAGACGGGCAATAGCAGCATCCAAGGCAATGATGCGAGAAGGCCACGAGGAACCATCATTTTGGACTGTGTGGAATAGGATACCGATAGGTGTCTTGAGCTCCTCAACCCAATTTCTGACGCGAATTGCTGCTGGGCTTTTCAAAGTCACGGCCTCTTCAGCAGTCATCGGGCCTCTTATACTGATACGTTCAAGGACCGAGGTCGTTTAGGGAAACATTCCCTAACCTTGATAATGTGACGAGCATCTGCGCCGAGCCCGACGGCGTCTTTCCTTTGCGCGAAGTTCTTCGATCAACTTTCCAGCGGTGTGTGCAGTCATGTCTGACTTTTGCTGTTGAGAACCATATCTCGTTGTCGTTTAGATCTGCGGCCAAGCCGCCGAGAGGTTTAGTATGCTAAGTAGGTGCCTTGGACGGACAAGATGACAATGCCAAGGCAATCATCAAGGTTCTTCGCAATGGCTTTCTCAGAGTATAGTCGTCCAACAAGGTGCAAATTTCACGTCCTTCCTCTCCTGGGAGGAAGCTTGGGTAGGTAATTCTGAAAACTCTGCGCTCAGAGAGCTTGGCTGTGACATATTGTAATGTGTAAGCCATTCACAAACCCAGATGAAAACATCACCACCTCGGCAGCGACGGGGGTTACAGTGATCGTGTTCTTCGAAGAACAAAATATGTAGGTACAATCTCCTTCTAGGCCCCGGCATGGACAGCGATCTTTACCGACAATTCTTTATCCAGTCCTTTCTCCCCTTGCAAGCTACCAATAGGACCTGAGAAGTCGCCATTTGTCTTCAGATTACCCAACTCCGCCTTGGTTTGTTCTTCTTTGTGCATCCGGATGGAATCTCCCTCAAACCTAGTTCCGTACTTGAACTTGTGGCCATAATGATCAGTTGGGAGTTCCTTCTGTCCCTTGACTCCATACAGGTTTTCTCTTAAGGATCCACCTTCCACCTCGTAGTCGTCCCACATCAATCCACGTTTCTGCAGCTCGGGAACAAGTAGATCAACAATGTCCTCCTGGCTTCCGGGAGTCGTAACATACGCGATGTTGAAACCGTCCACATCCGCCTCACTGATCCACTCTTCAAAGACATCGGCCACCATCTCTGGAGTGCCCACCGGAGCCGGATGGAAACCTCCCAGGGCCATCTTCTCTCCAAGACGGCGAGGGGTCCACGGACGCGTGCTGTTGTCGAGCTTGTTAAAATTCTCGAGAAATGAGTGTATGGCTGAATCGCCTGGCTTGCCCGTCAACTCGAAGGTTTCATCCAGTGGGAAGCGGGACAGATCCTCGCCAGTGTATCCAGAAAATTGTGCCAGTCCGCCGACGACATCAGCGTTCTCAAGGGCGCGTTGGTACTTGGCTTCTGCCTCCTCCATAGTTTTGCCAAGAATTGGCGATATTCCGACAAAGAATTTCAGGGACGTCGGGTCTCGTCCTCGAGACGCTGCATCCGCTCGAATTGCTGCAATAGAGCCCTTAGTCTGGCTCGGAAACATACCCCCTACATAGACGGCCTCAGCATGCTTTGCTGCGAATGCCCGACCGGCTGTGGAAGTTCCGGCCTGGAAGAGGACTGGCGTCCGTTGGGGCGAGGGATGAAGAGGCGCTAGACCAGAAGTCTTGAGATATTTGCCTGCATAGACAGGAGTAAGACTCAGCTGGAATCATTCGACGCTGGGTTTAGTCTTGTGATAGAATAGTAAACATACCTTGGTGTTCAATGCGCTTCACCTTCTCGGGATCATATGCGACTCTTCGTTCCCGGTCGAACAGAACGGCATCTGGAGCCCAAGAGCTCTCCCATAGCTTGTACATGATGTCCATATACTCGTCGGCCATTGTATAACGCTCGTCGTGTGGCACGACGTCATCATGGCCCAGTGCTCTAGCCGAGCTCTTACTCCAGCTTGTCACAATGTTCCAGGCGATGCGTCCCTTCGTCAAGTGGTCGAGAGAGGAGAAGGTCCGAGCCAGTATGTATGGTGTCAAGTAGCTCGTGCTTGCGGTGACCCCAAATCCCAGCGTTTTTGTTACTGCCGCCATTGCTGGGATGACGGTAAAAGGATCAATCGTGGCAAAGTGAGCACCGGCGCGGAGCATTGGCGCCGCGGAGCCAGAGTAGATTTCGTGGGTCGTATATCCATCTGCGAGGAAGATGAAGCTAATCTTTCCGCGCTCGGCTAGTTTTGCGAGGTTAATCCAGTACTCGAGGCTGTCCTTAGTCGTGCCTTTGTCGTCGGGATCCCTTGATACAGCAGAGATTCCCGTTAGCTTTGTGATCTTCCGTTGCACGCCAGGTCAAAATTGGAAAGAGACAGACAGGCACATAAACATACCTCCATTGTCCCGGTGACATGTGAGATCCGGTACAGCCATGTTCGAAAAAATTAAGATAGATCTGCTTTTTTGGCGGTTGCGCTGAGGAGGAAGTCATAGTGATACTGAGAGCTAACCTAAAACAAGAGGCAGTATCGATTAAGGGTGGGCAGAACCAGAGACAGCTATGCATCAGCGTGGCTATATTTGCAGACGGGTACACCCGGCCCTGCTTATGGTTATTCTGGAGCATTGCAATTCCAATTGGATTGAATACTGAGGCCCGGAATAATCGTGCCATGCGTGCCGACGGATGCATTCCGACGGGAGATGGGTCTACAAACGCTGTGGAACCGTTGGACTCCCAGGAGTGTCAGTCTCCGCCGGGAACCCATAGCTAGCCGGAAACGTGGAATGCCTCCAGTACCAACGACGTTAAGACTTTCTGCGCCATATCATCAACTCGAATGTGTATAGTTGCTGGGGCATATAGGGATATGCAGTCTGAGGCCCTTCAGAGGATATGATACCGTACAGGTCACTCAACTCACCTCAGAACTTCTATTTGCCTCTTTCCTTCAACAAAAGAAAATGCCGCAAAATCATAGGAAAACATGGTCTCGTCAGGACCAACGGAACTGGAGGAGGCTTTTCGTACTCTTGAAGAAGTTGCGGCCGGGATTAACAGTGATCGATGGAGTATCATCATCAATTGCATCTGACACCACCATACCAACATCGGTGGAAAAGACACCAGCCTATTTGGTTCAAGAGGTCGCACTGCCTCACGCTCAAAGAGCACTGGTGGTGGCGTCAAAAGGGAAGTACGAAATACGTGACGACTTCCCTATGCCCACCATCAGCGAAGACGAGATTATGATCAAGGCCTGCTATACCGGCTTGAATCCCATCGACTGGAAAAGCGTCGACTACAATTTCTGTCTACCGACCTTCCCTTGGGTAAGCGCTTACAACCTCTGCCGGCAACTTGAAAGCTGACCTGAAGATGACAGGTCACTGGCCGAGAAATGTCCGGAATTGTCGAGAAGGTTGGAAGTGCCGTCGATAGCTTCAGACCCGGCGACAAAGTTTGGACAAGCACGTATTATCGCGATATTCGAGCCGGTTGCTTCCAGCAATATGTTGTTGTGCCTTCACATACTGTATCACCAGTTCCTGCCCAGGTACCGCTCGAGTCAGCTGCGTGCCTTGGAGTTGCAGCGTTGACAGCTGCCATGACGCTTTGGAGTTGGCTGTGCGTGCCGCTCCCATCAACTCTGCGATCAGATTTCTGCGCATCCCATGGCAGTGATGACGAGTGGACTCTTATTTGGGGTGGCTCAACCATAACCGGTCAGTTCGCTACGCAACTGGCGGTCTTGAGCGGCTTGAAGGTCATCACGGTCAACTCTATCGATACCAAGCCTCTTTCAGAGAAGCTTGGAGCGAGCCACGTAGTCGTACGCGATGGAAAGACTGAAGAGGAGCTGGTGTATGAGATTCAGTCTGTCACCGGCGGGCGCGTCACCCGAGCCATAGATGTCGTCGGACCGTACACGGCATCAGTTCTCCTTCGGGCCGTTTCCGGAGGTCTTCCAGTGGATTTTGCTCCCCTTGCTTTCCTCTACCCCACGCAAGAGTTGCCCTCGAACGTTACCGCGCACACTGTTGAGATGAAGCGCTTTGTTTTAGACAAGTCATGTTCATGCTATGCACAGGAGTTGAATCGCCTCCTCGAGGTGGGGAAGCTAGCTCTCCCAGAGATTACGGTCCTCGAAGGTGGGTTGAACAGCATACCTGCTGGGCTGGAGTTGCTCAAAAAGGGTAACATGGCGGGAAGAAAGCTTGTAGCACGGGTGGAAAGCGCGTGCGATGCATAAGAACATGCTGAGGAGCCTCAGCTGTAGCATCTTCAGTCATCACTAAAGCCATAGAATTTAATGATTGCCAGCTTGGCTCATTCAATTTCACCTATCTACGCGATCCGATAGTGGTCATGTCTTTGAGAATGCTGTTAACCGTTAAAGGAGCATAGTAAAACACCGAAACATCGAAAGTAGGCTTTCTCGGTAAGCTCTACGTCCTGAGCTGAAACTATAGAATTTCCGACGTTCCGACGGGCCTCTTCCGATGATAAATTACCGAAGCCATCGGCAGCAACCTCGCCGACAAGCTCCACCCACATCATCGGAACGCTGGGGACAACAACCTTGTACGCTAGCTCTCCAGCATATCGGGAGTTACACGTATGCCGTAACCAGTAGGGGCTCTTCTTGCCTCTTTATGGAGGAGAGCAGATGGTAATTGGTGACTGTACCTCGGTCTCGAAAGAAGTCTCGTAGATTGTGAACTTGTTGTACATCACGAGAGAGCCAAATGCAACATCACCTTGTACCTAGTGTGACACAGACATCTCATGTTTCCAGACAAGATGGGTTCTGTAAAGCCCCTCCGACCCGTTCGAATTATGAGTATATCGGGGTCTCCTAGTGATCGACGCGATGCACTCAGCAAGAACGCCACATCAGATGAGCCGATGGATGTCTTCGTGGGAGATTGGATGTCTGAGCTCAACATGCCCAGACGTGCCTTTGAGGTCACCCATGGTTTAGGAACTGGTTATGAGACCACATTCCTCGAGGCCCTCGAGCCTGCTCTCGAACGCCTTGCTGCAAGGCGGAGCAAACTTATCACGAATGCTGGCTCTGTAGCCACGAAAGCTTTGTTTGATACAGTTGTCTCCTTGGTAGAGAGCCGAGCACTCGGACTTTCGGTTGCCTGGGTCGAGGGTGATGAGGTTCTGGGGATGGTACAGTCGATCAGAGCTAGCGGGTCTAAGCTCACACACATCAGCACCGGCCAGGCGCTCCAAGACTGGCCGTACGAACCGATCTTCGCCCAATGTTATCTAGGCGGAATGGCAATTGCAAAGGCATTGGAGGGAGCAGACATCGTCGTTTGTGGAAGAGTTGCGGACGCGTCCCCCATTGTTGGCGCTGCGGCTTGGTGGCATAGCTGGCCCCGCACAGCGTTTGACCAACTAGCACGGGCTCTGATTGCTGGGCACCTGATTGAATGCTCAACCTATGTGACCGGCGGCGATTTCTCTGGGTTCAAGGGTCTCGATTTCTCTCAGGTCCATGATATGGGATACCCTATTGCGGAGATCGCTTGGGATGGCGACGTCGTTATTACCAAACCGAACAGAACTGGCGGACTTGTCAGCGTCGAGACCTGCAAAGAACAACTTCTTTATGAGATCCAAGGTGCCTACTACTTCAACTGCGACGTCACGGCGGTCATCGACCAGGCAAAGTTTACTGAAATTGGCAAGGAGAGGGTGAGACTGTCTGGGGTGACGGGGCTGCCACCACCCAAAACCACCAAAGTTGGCATCACAGCAGATGGCGGCTACACAGCCGAGCTCCATTGGGCTGCTGTAGGGCTAGACATTACGGAAAAGGCGAAGATGCTTGAAGCTCTTCTCAGGGACAGCCTGGGCGAGGAGCGACTTTCCAGACTATCCAAGTTCGAGCTTACCGTATACGGCTCTGTGCCAGAGAACCCGCGAAGTCAGAATGCGGCAACAGTCGACTTGAGACTTGTTGCCCAGGCAAGAGATAAGGATGCACTGTCAATAAAGAACTTCAGCCGACCTATGTTTGATATCATTATGCAGACTTACCCGGCAGCCACGATGCACCCTGACAGACGAACAGGTGATCCAGCGCCAGTAAGTGACTGGCATCTCAGCCGTTTTCCCCTTGTCACTGGGTCTGCTCGAGACTACTGTGGCGCGAGACTGACATAACGGGCTCCAGTTCCAAGAATATTTTCCGACGCTTATTCCGCAGCCGACAACAACGATACACTTCTCCGATCCGGAAATGAAATCTTTGACTGTGCCCCCTCCCGAGGTCACAATCGATCCCCCTCAGCAGCCTTCCTCCGAATCAACGGCACCGCTATCGCTAGATGCATACGGCCCGACAACCCGTGCACCCCTTGGATACGTCGTCATGGCGCGAGCGGGAGACAAGGGGTCAAATTGTAATGTCGGCTTCTTCGTAAGGCATGAAGCGGAATGGCCGTGGCTCCGCTCTCTGTTGAGTACGGAGACATTCATCGACCTGATGCAGGACGACTACAAGGGGCAGCGAATCGATCGCATGGAGTTCCCGAATCTTTGGGCGGTTCACTTCCTGCTGCACGACCATCTCGACCGCGGAGTCTGCGCCAACTCGACATATGATGTCCTCGGAAAGTTCATCGCTGAGTATATCAGGTGCAAAATGGTTGATATTCCAAGCGCTTTCCTAGAGAAGGGCAGAGTCTAACAACGAGACTCACACTACTGTTCTAAGCGTAGCAGCCACAGTCAAACGTGACTACTGTAGATATTTCTTAACTAATCTTTTTGGGATCCTCGAAACTCGGTGTTCTACGCGGTATCGGCTCCATGACTACTGCCTGACCAAGGTTGTGAGAAGATTGAAGACCAGGAGCGTTTGCCTCCGGCTTAGAACTCGGTAGGCGGCTTGCACGACTAATATATGTATCGTCTTTTCTTAGTAAGGCCATCGCGCCTCGATCCGCAGTGCCTAACTTCGAGACTTCAACGAGATGTCACTCAATGGCGATCAAGAGTGTACCGGTACCGGCCTCGAGTGACAAGATAAGCTCCTTTCCCCTCACCTACGCATCAGCTTCCGACCTTATCGCCCTAGTCCCCGGTCGCTCCTCCGGCCGGCCGGTTGTGCCATCCCCGAACGAGCCCCCCTTTGGGATGGCCTGCCAAGTGACTGAGAGATAACGCTAGTTACCTAGATGCATGTATTAGACTCCAACGATTCGCTCAAGCGACCGAATGCGGCGGCTCGACTTGTTTGCGCCTGATGAAGGTCGCTGTCCCTCACGCGTCGGCATTCCGCGTCACCTGAACTCGGCTGTTGATCTCCGTAATCGTACATCAATCACTTGAGTATACGGCCACTATTCAGCAGCATATCGATTCGAGAAAAGAATTGTATACTTTTTGTAGTATATACCTCCTTTTCCTCTGACGAGCAATGGATGGATATTCAATTCAAGATGATGCGACCAGCGGGCTCAGTGTCCAGTCACAGAAGAATCGGCCCCTGAAGAGACCTCGAGTCGCAATGGCTTGCCAGAGATGTAAGATCAGGAAGCAGATAAGTGCTCATCAAGACTTTAGGAGGTATCATTTCATGCGTCTAACAGTATTATCTACAAATGCAACGGTCAGCAACCCTGCTCCAATTGCCAAGACTTCCAGGCAGTCTGCGAGTATTCGCCCTCAAAAACTTTGTCCAACATATCCCGCCAACGAAACCAGGAGTCCTTCAGGGTGATGCAAGACCGTATCGCCGAGCTCGAAGCGGTAATCACCAGAGAGGGCATCAGTCTTCCCGCTGAACATTCCTATGTGGCGAAGCGCCAGCCGTCATATCGGAGGTCGCTGTCTCCATCTACGCCTCCGCCGCCGCATAACTTAACGCCGATCGACACGCATAGAAGCCCAGACCGCCCAGCTTCCTCTCGCGCAGAGCCTGCCTTCAGCACGGTGGCTGAAATCCTACGAGATCTTTCTCTTGAGGCATCAGGGGGTTATATTGGTGCCTCTTCGCAAATCACGATGGGAAGGCTGATAGGCTCCATCGTTCAGGCCAAGGAATATTCTTGTAACAGTTCTAAGGGCACTGCATGGGAGCATCTCAGCCCAAAATCTGCAAATTCTGCACCCCCTACGTCTGAGACCGACTTTGACCTCTCTCGAGTGCCAACTCATGTTGCCGAAAGGCTCTTCAGGGGTTACATTCGACACATCTCCACCCGCTGGCCGGTTCTGCAGACTCCCCAGGTGCAACGCCTCCATGTGAGCAGAGACTCGCTCTCGGACACTTTCAAGTGCGTACTTTCCAAGACGGAACGACAATTGAACAGGAGCTGATCATTTTCAGGAGTTGCGCACTTCACCTAATCTACGCCATTGGTGGCCGCTTTCTCGAGACTACTGGGGAGACCGGCGACTTCTTCCCCGACAAGCACTATGAAGAGGCTCTCAAGTACCTGGATGAGATCTTGCGGTATCATGACCTTCGGTCGGTACAGTTGCTGCTACTCCTGTCGATTTATAGCTTGAGGGCACCTAGGGGACCTGGTGCTTGGACATACGTCGGCATGGCCATGCGCGAATGCATCGATATGGGCCTCCATCGCCGAACGCACAAGAAGCAAAGCGCATTAGATCACGAAATGAGAAAGCGAGTGTTTTGGTGCTGTTATTGCCTCGATCGGCAGGTTTCAATCATCCTGGGGAGGCCATTCGCAATCTCAGACCGGGATATCGATGTTGAGGTGAGATCATCGGTGGTCCAACGCGCTGTGCAGCCGAGCTAACTTGGACAAAGCTGCCCTTTGATATCAATGAGGCGTTTGAGGACTCTTCGGTAATAGAACGGGCGGCAGAAGCAGCGGCCAAGGCCATATCCCCAGGTCCGCAACCCCGGTCAACTTCGATGACGGGCTTCATCCACATTTGCCGGCTGAGGATCATAGAGTCCAATATCCAGCAAAGCATATACCGCGTTGACAGACCCTTCGATGTCACCGAGACGGACGTGGAGCATTTTATCCGGCAGCTCGATGAATGGAAAGCAAACATGCCGAATGATGCGCGCAATCGTGAGCTTCCGAACGTCGACTCCATGTGCGTTGATGGATATGACTATTATGTGGGATTTTCCTTCCTTCTTCCCCTAAGTATAGTCGAGTCTGACGCCCACCACAGATGGTGTATTACTACAAGTGCCTGAGATATTTACTACACCCAGTCATCTTGTCCTCGGATCAGTCCGACACCCGCTTTCTGCGGAAGTGTGCGGAAGCCTGCGGCGGAGTGTGCAGAACTTACAAGAAGCTCCATCAGACCGTACCAGTCGGATTCTCCGTCATGGCCTTGCATTCGGTATTCTTAGCGGGCAAGTAGCAGTCAGTCTAAGTCTCTAGAATGTATGTCTAACTGTACGACAGGGCTTACCCTCATATATTGCGTGTGGGCTTCACCCAAGGAGCTGTTCAACACGAGAACGAGCAATGACATGAACGCGTGCAGCATCGTCCTGTACATCATCACCGAGCGCTGGCCTGGGGCCAGGCAATGCAGGGATGCCTACGAAAGCATAAAGCAGTCTGTGCTTGATTCTATCGAAGACAGCGAGTATCAGCCACGAAAGGCGGTCACTAACCTACGACCCGGCCTGCAGGCCGCGTTACAGACAGTCGGACAACAGGAAGAAGGGAATCTAGAATTTACTGCGCTGGTGACAAACATGGCGGGTGGCCCTGCGGCAATGGCTCTTGGTGAGGACAGGCTGGAGGCCTTGGCTTCACTCGACTGCAGCGGGAATGACTTGACCTTCACTCCCTTCAATTTTGCGTTGCCACTCGATGGCATGTTTCTGGATTTTCACGGCCCAGAGGGCATGAGTGGGATGGATATGCACATGGACTTGCTCGGCGCGGCAGAGACTCCGGGGCCGGAGTGGATGGGAGTCAAGAGTTGATGATCTCTCCGGTTGGAACTACTAAACATGCTGTCTACTTACTCAGCTCATACCCCCTTCTTGATAAAATCTGCCCACGCCTCGATGATCCGGTCGGTATCCCGGTCCAGGGAGAAGTTTGCGCCTCCAATGAGAACGGGAGTGATGTCAGGCCTCAGCTTGCGGACATTCTCGAAGTGAGGATACAGAACGTCATCCGTGGCGCACATGGCTAATATTGGACAAGAAGCTCGCCTGAAGAAAGTTTCCTTGTCCTGCGCCCAGATGGCGCCGTAAATCTGGTTGCGCCCTTTCCATGCACGTATGTGATCGATCGCCTCGCGTTGATGAAGGTCGACATCCTCTCCGACACCCATATTCCGTAGATACTCCCATGTCTTCAGTAGATGAGACCCATCTCGCACAGGCTGGTTGAACGGTGCAAAGAAGCGGTCCTTCATCTTCGCCCTCTCTTCGGCACTCATGACGCTGGGTCCCACCATGCCTATACTCTTCACCGCCTCTGGATAAACAGTAGCCATTTCGATAGCCAGAGACGCTCCTGTATGGTGACCAAGGACGTGGAAGGTTTTTCCCGGCCCGGCTATCCCAAGCGTGTTGAAAGCTTGCATGAAGACGTCAATATACCATCTGGTACCGTGCGTAAGGATTTCTTGGATCGCTGTTTCGGATGGATCGAAGGAAGACCCAAAACCTGGCATGTCTGGTGCGTAGCAAGCATAGCCTTCCGCGTGGAAATGTTCTATCAACTTGACATATGACTTAGACGAGGATGCCGACTTGTGCAGGAAGACTAAAACATCGAGCGGAGGCCGATCTCGGGGAAGCGCATAGTGGTAATGCAACTGGCCGTGGGGAGTGTCGACATATGCTTTCTTAATGCTATTGGCCTCCATCACGTCGAAAAGGAAACGCAGAACTGAGCAGCCTAGGTTATACGCGTCTTATGAAGCCGGGTCAAAGCAGGTACTTGTTAATTTATATCTTAAACGTGCATGAGGATGGGTCTAGTTAGGCCCCGCATCCATCGGAACCGGAACCTTTGTCTGCGAAAGTCGGCTTCAGCCTAGTGATCCAGTTTTGGGGTTGTAGTATAAGGACGTTCGCTTGTTGACATGGTGTTTACCAACCATTCTTTCGTGCTCTGAGACGCTCGATCTGGCATTGTAGAACCTATCGTCACTACTTCCGTGTTGAGATTAAAGAGTTTACGGGGATTTATTTATCAACGAATGCCCGGTACAAGCACAGCACATCTAGTATTTACGCGATATCTGTCTGAGATTTCGACTCTTCTGCTTTCTGAAGAATTGCATCCACGCTCGGCTCCTGTCGCAACAGTCTAAACGTTGTGGGCCTCGGAATCTCAAAACCTTGAAGACAGGTCCCGTAAGTGATTCCACCGGCTCTAAATATCGGCCGCAACTTTTGTATGTCCACAGTCGCTCTATCGTCTCCGATGGCGTCTTTCCAGACATGAAACCTGACAGCCTCAACGAGAACGAGCGTTCCGGTCCGCTCTCCCGAAACCTTGCTAAAAAGATCTTGCTTGGAGTGTAGCTTGCACTCCACTGAGAAAGGCGACTCGCCAACATAGGGGCAACTCACGACTTCACCGGCAAGAGGAGTGAGGCCTGTTAGCTCCCATTCTGAAATGTGAGGCGGAGTGTTCACTGATGCCATGTTTGCAGCTCTGCATATGTCAGCACTAAAATCACCATATATTTGGCTTGCACCAGGTTGCGCAAGAGTCGTCGATTAGGCACATACTCGACAATCCAATCGCTTGTCATGCTTATGCAAAGCTCTCCAGTGGCTAGGACATTCCTAAGAGTATCGTTCTGTTGCTTCCCAGTCAAAGACAGAGAATAGAGCGGAGGCTAAAGATGTTAAAAAGAAGTGATCGACCAAGGGAAGGGAGACAACACGTACGTCCGCGACGACATTCTGAAAATAGGAAATAGGGGCCAGGTTGTTTGTCTTGCCATCCGCTGTCCGCGTGCTAACCAAGGCAATGGGACGCGGGACCGTGGTTGATATCATGAGCTTGTAGTTCATGACAGGCGCTCGGCCTTCTTCGAATGGATCAATGGAAATAAGGCTGTGAGCTTTCCAATCCTCGGAGGAGGCTCCGCCTCCAACTTTCCATTCCGTATCTGGTGCTTTTGAAAGAGCCCACGCATCATTATATCTGTAGCCGGGTCGACTAGCTTGAGCGGCCTCAAAGTCTTCATACGGATTGCGATTGATTAGAGCTTCCTTGTCGACCGCCTCTATAGGGAGCGCGTCGCCGAGGCTGTTGGCCGTCGCTGGTGACATTTTCGAGGTGGCAATGGGGGATTGTCCGGGGTCCGAGGTAGGCTTGGCTGGCCGCTGACGGTCAAGTAATCACGTATAGCTTTAGCCTATACCACGAGCAACAGGTAGAAACACTACAGCCTGGTTGCGGCGCATGCTTCCCGATGGAACAAGGGGAATTACAAAGGAGCACTCGCGGGTGCTAAGAGGCCATGGGTAGCTGCTAGCATTTCCCCGAGATCGCTTCCGAATACCCGATGGATCTTTCCGGATAACAACTTCTCGCGAACGGGCATGTGGGGACCGGCCTACAGCCTAACCTACTTCTAGTCCCCTATCCTTATCTTTCACTCTCCCGCTAGCCGACCCAACACTGTTAGCCTGTTTTATTCGGCCTAGTAATTCTCGGAACGGATCTGCCATCGTCCTTCCATTAGATAGCGGCCCCCTTGGTTGCCTCCAAGTCAACATGTCCAGTCCTCCCATGTGTCTGTATCAGCTCTTGATGTCGGGTTCTTTCGATCCGAGTATTGGAGGAGGCTACAAGGCGGCAGGATATCTTACAACATACACCACTTGTTTCCGTGACGCTCATGATGTCGATATTGGCTTCGCAAGACCCGATCCTGCCTTGCTACCTTGACCTCTGATTCGGCCGAGACGCTTAATCAACACACTTCCTCTATATTAGTCCGGGAGTTCGCTCTTCTTTGCATGGGTTCGAGCTACAATTAACGTGCCTGAATTCCATCTGCTCGTAGGGCGGCATCGTTAACAATCATGTTCCCCAAACTAAGACTCCCTCGGACATTCCATTCGGTCGTCGTGAACAAGGACGCCCATGACACGCGCTGGGCTAACCCCGATATTCTTCCCGTGGCCCCTGAACAGCAGCAGTACACATGGAGGGCTTTTTTCGGTTACTGGTTCACCATAGGCATGACAACAACTGTCTGGTATGCAGTCCAAGCCCTTGATCTTGGGAGGACAGATGAAGGAGACACTGACACATTTTCCTATAGGGCCCTAAGTTCGTCTCACCTCGCCAATGGACTCGATGCCGGTGCAGCAATCGGAGGCATTTTCGTAGGCTCAGTATTGTCATGCCTAGTCGCCTTCTTCTGTTCTGAGCCGGGTGTAAGTCAACTGTTTGCCTAGTGGTGGCGTCCTTTTAGGATGTCCATATGCTGAACATCCGCCTTCAGATTCGATACCACTTAGGCTTCCCTATGATGAGCCGGGCGACCTTTGGAATGTATGGATCATATTTTGTGATTATTCTGAAGTGCTTTGTCAACTTCATCTTGTAAGTCGTTTCATCATTTTGAATACTTCTCTGGTGTAGAAGGTACTTGAATAGACGACTAAGCAATGTCTTCATAGCTTCGGGATACAGTCTTTCTGGGGCGGTCAAGCCATGGCCGTGATCCTCTCGGCTGTGTTTCCAAGTTTCGCTCACATGGAGAACACTCTCCCGGAGTCTGCAGGCATCACAACTCAGCAACTTGTCGGCTTCGTCATATATATCGTCGTCTTCACATCAATGATGTTCATACACCCATCAAAGCTGCAGCCTGTTCTGTTCTTCTCTCAGATTGCTATAGCGGCCACCATCGTGGGGCTCTTCATCTGGGCGATGTCTACAAATCATGGCGCCACTATCCTGCCGCCGTCCAAGAGTATTTCGAGCAGGTAAGCAGTCTTGCAGTGTTGTCCTTTTCCGTCAACCGTCCTCTAACTCTGCATTACCGGTAGCGAGCGCTCTTTCCGAATTCTGCAAGCCATAAGTTCCGTGGCCGGCGCCTGGACAGGGTCGGCAATCAGACAATCAGACTGGACTCGATACACCAAGAGTAGAAACGCCGTCGTCTGGCATCAGCTCATCACAGGACCTGTTACCATGACCGTCTGCGCCACGTTCGGTGTAGCTGCTACGAGCGCAGTGAAAGAGATGTACGGCACGGCAATTTGGAACCCTATTACCCTACTACAGTTCCTCATCAAGGAAGATTACAGCTCCACCACACGGGCTGGCGCTTTCTTCGCCGGGGTCGGCTTCTTCACCAGCCAGGTCTCTGTCAATCTCGTCCAGAACTCGGTGTCGTGCGGTATGGACTTGGCCTCCCTCCTCCCCAAGTACATCGACGTAACTCGAGGCTCCTTGATCATGTGCCTCGTCGGCTATCTGATTCAGCCCTGGCGATTTGTCGAGCAGCCTGGGACATTCATCGCCGTCCTTAACGCCTTCGGAATGTTCGTCTCGCCTTTGGCAGGGGTTAACTGCGTGGACTTGTAAGCTTCTATCCCTGCTAGTTGGCATGATTCTTCAACGTCACCTTTCAATATTCTCCTTATGAAACAGCTACTGACAAATTGGAACCCAGCTGGCTTATACGCAAGATGAACTGGAAGATTCCGGACCTCTACAGGGGAGATTCTGGGTCCATATACTGGTACACCTATGGATGGAATTGGCGTGCGCTGGCCGCATGGGCCTTGACAATATGGCCTTGCTTCCGTGAGCCGCCCACTCTATCGGAGATGAAATGAGCTAACACGCATGCTCCAGCTGGTTTTATTGCAACTGTATCCGGAAAGACAAACTCTCTCAGCGTTGGCTGGATTCGTACCTTCCAGGTTGCATGGGTTGTCGGTTTCTGTGGAGCGGCTGTGGTGTACTACATACTCTGTCTTATCTCTCCGCCTCCTGGGAAGCCTTATGTCCTGGAGTACCTTGACACTCCGGCAACTGTTATTGTTGGGACGCGTGCTTCAGTAGAGGACGGTAAAATGGGTCCTGCTGCCGATGTAGCCGACGTCGAGAAACAAGACCTGTGATATGTGGGCTACTTGACGGATAATAAGGCGTTGACTGTGGTCATGATTTGTGGCGAGTTGTTGCTTGAAAACCGTTACATTTAGACTCGATGCTTGAATAGATTTACAATGATCAACAGTTGCAGTAGTGAAGATGACAACATGGTGGCGGCCTTGCCGAACGCCCTGATGCTGGTCAACAGTGTCATGCAGACAGCGGCGGCTCGTGTGCGGGCGCTGGACCGGATCTAGGACGTACTTTCATAGCTCTCGGAGAGCGTATCAGGCGTTGAGCTCTCACGTGGTGGTTCGTGGCTGTTATGACCGCCGCTGGCGCTGTTGATGTTTTTGGGTGTCTGATGACGGCTTCGAGCAGGAAGAGGAGCAAGAGTAACGGATCGTTCTCTCGTTGTCATGGAGTCGAGTAGATTCAGTATCTTGAAGCTTTGGAGGAGCGGACGAGAATACTTCGTATTCGGTGACTTAGTTACTACAGCATTTGGCTATCTTTGAAGGCTTCCTAGTCCACCGCGCAGTCTAGGCTGAGGGTTTGCTATAAAACCGCAGTGGCGGGCATTCCAAAGACACAATTAATGTGCCATATAAAAATGAATGTACATAGGATTCCGAGACCGTATGGCACAGAACCTACCATCGCACAGTCACAATGTGTCTACTCAGGCACGGCTTCGCAGATCCTTGCCGGTTGATTTGTCTCCGATTCCTCCCTTGCTGATGAAGTTCACCTACAAGATCCTGAATGCTTTCGGAGCACTAGCAGCATTTGCCCGAGCAGGTGGGAGATCATCCCAGGAGAATTTCCGTAGTAAACACGATAGTTCACTCAGACCTTGAAGTCAGCCGTGAGCGGCAGATCGAATACTTCAACGTTGCTCGGATTCGGCGAGATGCCGGCGCCCTGTCCCATCCATTCTGGGGGTACCCGGTCAACGAGCAAGTCACGCTTCGATGACGAACTCGAGCCACAATTATCTGCCGATTTCAAAACCGGGACCTGCAACGAAAGGACGTTAGATTCATTGTATGATAGCGACGATGTAGCGAAAGTCGCTGTGTGAGTCTGATCTTACCTCCTGCTTAGTTATCGTCCAATACCTGTTCAGATTAGGCAGACCAGGAAATAAAGTTCTGTGTTGCAAGCGATCAGTTTAGCTGGCTGAAGAGAGAGAGCTACACTCCTTGATCTTGAGATATTGGACCAAGTACTTACGGTGCAGCCGCTCTGACATATACTTCATAGCCGGCATCCATGCCGTAGCAATAGGAGATGTCATCAGTGCCCGAGGTGGCCCCGATCTGTCCGTATAGGCGCCCGTATGTATCGACTCCGAAATCGATCTTTGGCACTCATGTCAGCGCCCGCGAGCCGTGGGGAGTTTTCCATCGAGGTACGCTAGTTTGCCCAGCATTGGGCTCATGCGCGACTTACCGCTGCGTTTGGTACGCCAAGATTCGCGTTCCAGACAACGCCAAATGTGACCTGGGGAGTGCTGTGCGTTTGGAGGGTAAACGTCAGTCGTTTCGTTCACTTCTTCACGGCCGAAGCCCAAGAGGGCGACGTTACGCGCGTTGTGGTAAATGCTGGCTGCCGCCGCGGCGCCAGGGGCCCGGAATTTGGGGGGGAGCGGGGGGGAGCGTGACGGTTGGTATCTGCAAAAAGACTCACAAGTGAACTTCAACTGAGCCCGAGGCTCCCACGTCCCAGCTCCACTCGGACCCGAGGGTCTTATTGGAGATGCCCTGACGGGCGGCGCCGTCGCCGTCCTCTTCGATGTTGAGGTCGTCTTCGTCATACGGCTTGTCGCCATTGTATGGGTACGACTGCGCAAAGTCCCAAGCTGCCAGGGTCAACTGATACTGGGCATTTCTAATGGGCGAGAAATCGGGCACGCAGTCAGTGTGACATGGAAACAGGTCATTTCATCTCGACGGAGGTAGAACAAACTCACGCGTGAACTTCGACCATCCCTTGGAGACCACCGATTATTTTGAACTGCGGTCCGATAGTGACAATGCCGGGGATTGTGACACTAGCTCCGAGGGGGGCAACTCCTACATGGAAACGTGACCATTAGCCCAGGACAGCCCATTTAATCTGGTCAAGTAGTATGCATCACAAGAGGCGGAGGCAGCGTGCGAGTTGCTGTCACATACCAGCAAGCTCGTTACTGAGGCTGCCGAATCGTAGCTGCCCGAATGCCTGAAAGTCGACAAGCACGGTAACTGAACCCATGTTGCGCAGTGTGACGTGCGACTGGCGGAAGCTGCTCAGGTCCCCCAGGTTGCCCATGATGGTCAGCTGGGCCGAGGTCTGGACGTTGATGTTCATGGACGCCGTGAGCTTGGCGCTGAGCGTCTGCGTAACAGGACCGATCTGGCAGACCTTAGTCTCGTCGAAGAGCGGGATGACGAAGACGTCGTCAATCGAGTGGCGCAGCGCCGTATACTCGAGCTCGACGTTGCGCATGCGCTGGATCCAGTCGTCCAGCGTGATGGAGAACCACCGCTCGTGCAGGAGGTGCAGCTCGTGGTCGGGCGTGGCCCTCCGCTCCAAGCTCCAATGGTGGTCCAGGAAGGCGTGCCAATCCCCGCCGTGCTCCTCGTCCACTTCCCGCTGGACTTCGCGCTTCATCTTGGAAGCAGGTGCAGCTGTGATGCAAGGCAATCAGCAAAAGGATCATGCATCCCAGGGATGTATGAAGTGATGAGGGTAGCCATAGTAGTACTCACAAACGATCTCGGACCAGTAGCCGGGATTGTCGCTGTAGTCTATGCGCAAGAGTGCGTTGGAAGCCCGTTTCTGAAGCACGGAAAAGTCGTAGTCGAATGTTAACTTGTATACCGTTGGGCTCGTTACGCCGCGGCGGCAATTTCGTATGTTGATGTGCGGAGGCGGCTGTTCACCCTTGATGGCTTCTAGCGAGACTGCCATTGCGTACTTTCCGGGACCGCAGCCCTTCGGCATCTTGATGACGGTGGCTACGATCTCTCCGAGCCAGATGCGGTCGCAGTTACTGTCGGCCGAGTCGTCCGTGCACACCATCTTGGCCGTCTGCTGGCCTTCGTGGAGTACAGGGTCGCAGTCGTACACCTCCCAATGCGACCCGTCCCTCTTGTCGACTGTGGTCACTTCCTCCTCAGGGCCGTCGATGATGTGCCACGCAAAGCTGTTGCTGTTTGGATCGCTGTTGCCTTCGTCAGTGTCTGTGAGGATGGCAAAGTCGGGCTTGCTATCCGCCGGCAGACTCTTCAGATCGTCCGCAAAGAACAGGTTCTCCAGCGGCACCGGGAGGGTCTTCACATCGATCCTGAGGGCATCCTTGTTGCAGCAGAGCGTGGGGTATACGTAAGTCGTGCCGATGCACTCGGGACAGCCATGTTGCCTCTTGGCAGGCGGGATCACACAGGATGACTTGCCGCCGCCGCCTTCTTGTGCACCGAGGTTGACTTCATTCTGACCGCACGTACCAGCAGCGCAGTTGGGGGAAGATCCAACGTCCCAATGACAAGCAAGCTGTCCAATGTCAACGCCGGCCGAGCAGCAGAACGGCTGCACCTTGTCTGCACCGCATGGTCCCTTTCTGTACGTCACGAACTGCTGGCCCTGATCGCACACATTTATGCCATCAGGAGGCTTCCCATTGTCGAGCTTCACACACGTGCCCGCGGCCCAGTCGCAAAGCTTGTCGCCAGTCTCCTCCTGTTTACAGCAGTAAGAGGCCTCGCCGAGCCCGAGGCAGGACTCGTCGTGACCACTCGAGTCAGTGTAGTAGCTATCCTTGACAATAAGAACCTCATCACTCAGGCAAGGGTTCTCCAGCGCAAATGCACATCCGAAGAAATTGAAGGCCTGGCCTGTTCGCCATGCACAGAAGTCTGGATCGGGTGACCCGTCCAACGGGCAGCAGAGCTGCTTTCTTGCCTCGCCGTTTGGATCTGGGCAGCGCACAGAAGTGACACGCTGCTGACCCTTGCCACAGACTAAGCCGCAATCTAGATGTAGCTGTTAATTTCGTCGCAGAAAGGAGATCGCCAAGACAGTCAGAGGCTACACTCACCCGACCATCCACACCCGCTTGCAGTGTACGAAGTCCAGTCAGAAGCGTCACCAACGCCGCTGAAGTAGCCAAGTCCTTTGTCACCAAGGACCGCAGCTAACATCTCGTGGTCGGTAGTATCCTGGTCGATTGCCCAGATGAAGAGACCTCGAAATCTGTCGTTGCCAATCAGCTTGTCAGCAAACTAGCTGTCGCCACCCTCGCAGACATCAGGGATATGCTGTTAGATGCCTCATAGCCGACGTACCCTATAGAGTTGGCGTAATCAACTTTCTCCTTGATTGTCTCGGGATCGTCAAATGAGACCCATTGATTGTTGTCAAAACTGGATTACAACTAGCCGTTAGCCAACCCCAGCCCAACCCCAGAAGTCACCGAGCCGTCGCTCACCGCACGTATTTTGTCATCGTCTCTTTATCATGGACTGGTGTGGCTCCGGTTCTTTTGAGCAGATCCTTGATCTCCGAGTATGAGAGATATCCGGCAGTTCCCTGCACAATGGGCGGTCCTAGTCAGCTCATGCAGGCAACGCGCATTGGGAACTGGGCACGAGCTCAGCTTACCGTGCACTCGCCGGGCTCTCCAGGGCCACTAAACTCACAGCCTGGAGTGGCACAGTGCGCATTAGACAAGGTGTAGCTTCGGCCGTAAAAGGCAAGTCCGAGATTGACCTTGTCGGCGGGCACGTTGTTTCTCCAGAGGAGCTGTAACGCGTCCTTGATCTCGCTCATGTTGGTATGCGCATATATGTGAGGCCCGATCCAGCCTGAGCGGTCATCCCAGCTCCCGTGCCTATATGCATTGGTCGAGTCAATACAGTGTTCGTTCTGCATAATCAAAAGAAACTATTTGTTCCAAGAGCCCCGGCTATGGTCACTTACATGTCGTACGTCATCAGGTTGACGAAGTCGACTACATCTGCCATGCCGGCAATGTCGAACCATTTCATGTACCAGTAGGACGCTGGTGCGGTGAATGAGAGACCCCAACCAAGGCCCTTAGTATCGAACCATGTCTTGATGTCTTGCACCAAAGCCAAATAATTCCTCGTGTCAGCAGCATTTCCCCTGCGGTCCGGCGCTGCGGGATACTCCCAGTCCAGGTCCACACCGTCGAAACCCCATTGTGTCATGAACTTGTCCAAGCTCAGAATGAATTGGCTCCGTTTTGCCTGCGTACTAGATAGGTCCCCCCAGACGGGCTGTGTGATTGTGTCATTATCGCTAAACGTCCAACCTCCCAGCGAGAGCCAGACTTTGGTGCCCGGCGAGCTCGTCTTTATATTGGTGACGGCCTTGAAGTAGTCGACACTGATGCCGTCTATAGGGTATATGGTGTAGGTATTAGGCTGGATGTATCCGAAGGCCGTGTTGACATGTGTGAGTGAGCCGAGCGCGATGTTCGAGGCTGTCTTCTTCCCGCAGCCTTTGTTGGTTGGGGCCCAGGACTCGAAGTAACCAATGATGGTGTTGCGAACATCATATCCCCAAGGGCTGACGGGGCTAAAGTCCCCTTCACAGTTGCTCTGGCAGTTTTGCGAGGTGTCACAGAATTCCTAAATATTCCTTGTTAGCGGTCCTTCACTGTACCTGGAGCCATAGCTTTGGCCGGATGTCTACCCACAGGAGTAGTCCCGCAAAAGCCCCATTGTGAGCAGCAGACGTTCAACGGACAATTCACACCGCCCGCCTGTTCCCCGCACTCTTCATCCGCCGCGTACACGAGAACGTGTGGATTGAGTGAGCTGTACAGGCAGATGAATGATAGAAACCAGCATGAGAGTCGGGCTGCTGGTCTGAGTGAAAAGTGCGCCATTGTTGGCCAACGCAGTAGTATCGCCGCGGGAGAGAGGATGCCCAGTATAGTTGTTGATGGACTGGATATTCAAAATATATCGACCACAAAACGGCTCCCGTAGGGGGAGTCCGATGTACATCTGTGCCTCGCACCAGATTCGAGCCCGTCATTTTGTCTGACCAAATCGAGTACGATGTTGGTGATATCCCTGAATCTATCTACCAGCCTGACACCAGGGGGTGCATCGAGCAAGAAAGGAGACTGGATCTCTACTGCAACCTAACCAACTTTTGTTGGTCAGGGGCGACTGAACATTGGCAATCTTCTAGGCGGGCAACATATCCGACCTTGCAGCAAGCCACCAATCCCAGTCCAACGAGAATTTGTTGCCAGACGGCCCGAGCCCACCCACCCCCAAGCTCAAGCAAAGTCGTGCATCGTGAAAATTGACGCTGCGTGAGATGAAATACCACCTACCTTTCAAGGTGGCAACCCCAATTAGCTCCGTACCGTGGGCTGATTGCCCTCCCGTCTTCGGGCTTGGCAGCTCGATAGGGTGTCGGATCATCTGCCCCTGCATTTGGACGGGAAGTGCAAGTCAGGTACCCGCTGTGCATGAGATGCATGCAACAAGGGAATCTTCATATGGTGCTTTGCTAGTAGCTGCGTTTATGGAGCATGGCAAGTCTCCAGGTTATGGTAGAGCACGTCTGCCCTTGTTACTCCGGCGAAGCTTCACCTCAACGAACGGACCTGGCAAATCCCTATCATCTCCTGGAGCTTTTTGCAAGATTGTCGTCGCATCTCTCAATGACGATGGCTTCCCCAAAGTTGCTGTTTCTGCTCTTTCCTTTTGGTATCAGCCTAGCTGTGGCCCAACAGCTGTACCTTTTCAACATCACTGAGCCCATCGAAGGCTTGTCCAGCACCTGTATATCGGTCCTGAACCAAGCCCTCGCCTGCGATCCGTATCTCCTAAGTGTGACGACGGACGAGTGGGAGAGCGACGACGTCCTGGGCAGTATTTGCACCTCGGCCTGCCTCAGTGCTTGGAGCACATACCTACGCCGAGTCAACGGAGCATGTGGAACTTCCCGATTCGATGGGGGCAATGGCTATCTCTATCTTCCGGCATTTAATATCGAGCCAGTCTATGAACAATATCAGCTATTATGTTTGAAGAACTCGTGAGAACATCTTTGATACCGTTGCAGTCATTCTTGGCCACTGATGATCCGATTGCATTTTTCTAGAGCAGGTAAATATTGTAACGCTGTTATTCGAGACATCATGGGCATCGACCCAGATACCCAGACCAGATCAAGCGGAGCGCCCGCGCCAGGTATTACAAGTCCTCTCTGTGACAAAACTCCAAATTCCAGAACTAAATGGTCCGTGTCAGCATCTACCGCTGCATGCGATGGCTGTTTCTTGTCGAGTCTCGCGCAGGTCTTGCAGATGCCGATTTCATCGGCAGCCGAGTATGCAACTGCTCTCTCAGGCCTTGAAGCCACCTGCCACACGACAATAGCGTTGACATCACCCACGATGACTGCTTGGGCCATACCGTGAGCTTCTCCCTAGCCACCCGAAACCAGCTGTCAACTGAATATTAGCTCCGTACACAGAGCGACGACGAGTCCCGGCGTGTCGGGGTGTCAGGGCACCCAGTATTCCATCAGGTCCGGCGACACATGTCAATCCATAGCATTGTCCCAGGGCTTCAGCACTACTCAGCTTCTAGTCGCGAACGATTTGACAGCATACTGTCGAGACTTTCCCACCTCTGGGACTGTCTGTCTGCCGGACGCCTTGAAGTGCACACCGTACCAACCAAAGTCTGGCGATACTTGCAACTCGATTGCGGCCAACAATAGCATCTCCTTCGCACAGGTTATTTCCTGGAACCCGGAGTTGGGACAATTCTGCGGCAACATGGACACCATCATCAACAAGACCATGGTGTTATGTTTGTCCAACCCGGGCGGGAGCTGGGTCAACCCAAGTCCTATCACGACGATATCGGCCTCGACCACCGAGTACGTTGGAAGCCCCATCAACGCTGCTACTTGTGCTGGTTAAGAACTAACATATTGGGCTTTACCAAATAGCACCATATTCACGCAGAGTCCGACTCCCATGTCCCAGTTCAATGCCACCGTCTCGCCTATTCCAACGCTGCTCCCGAATGAGAACTACGTCACCCCTTACGCCAACGCTACCCGGCTCGATTGTGTCATGTACGTGACGCCACCAGTGCTGCTGAACACAGATGACCGCACGTTCAGCTACGCCTGTGCCGATGTTGCCAGTGCCTACGGCATAACTCTTTCTGACCTGCTTACATGGAACCCGGGCATCAACCAGACCGGCGGCTTCTTCGATCCCTGCGAGCTTTCAGGACAAGAGCAGTACTGTGTTCAGCCACTGGCCGAAATCCCGGCTGACACGACCGCAAACTGCTCGCTGACCGCGCTTGCAGAGCCAGCGTGGTCTTGTGCCTACTACGCCTACATGCATAATATTACGAAGGCGGCTGTCGTGGCGTGGAACCCGTCCGTGGGTCCAGACTGCTCCAATTACACAGTCGGTACGTACTGCGCTCCAGTGCTATGTGCATGGTCACGACGGTCTACGCCTTGGCTAACAGATGGGGCTGTGCATGCAGGAACAACATATTGCGCCGCTGTGCAGCACTTCATATCGCCCGACACAATTTCTACTTGTGCCTACTGGGCGATGGCGAATGATTCAATCCGTAAGCCACACGAGACGGAGCCTAACCCGGACTTGACTGATGTCGTTGCGACCAGCCGCTACTTGTGCAACAATGGAAGCCCAGTACAAGCTGGACCACGGCCGGTTTGTGGCCTGGAACCCGTCCGTGCTCACCAATTGTAAGTCGGCCGCTACTCTTCTCCGGATTTTGTAGTTGCGGAATGATCACCGAGGGTTGGCTAACAGTACCCCGGTCAGGCTCGGGAGCTGTAGCAGGGTTTGACTACTGTGTAGGGACGCCAACAGTCCACCCCGGGTTCCCGGTTTGAACCTTTCGGTCTTAGTGTTACATGGTGTAAACCACCCCCTGAAGTGTCGTTGGCTCGAACATTACTTAGGCATCGGCCCGCCGATCAATGTAGCATTGCACCTCAGCCACTTAATCTGATCCGATTTGTTGGACTTCCCTCCTCTGAAGCCCCGGTCTGATCGCCCCGTGCTCATCGGGCTAACGAAAATACGGGAGGTGGGTTAGATGCACAGCCTGGCTTGGAGAGTGGTTGCGGTAGGCAGGATAAGATTGCTCTGCGGTATTGCTCCGCGACCACCCAGTCCCGGAGAGTATGTTCATCCAATAAAAACCTGGGACCCTTTCCTCTGTGCTCGCCCGTGCACTTGAAGTCTTCAAACTTCTGGATTCACTTCTTCCTTGCGGGTCACAATCCTCAACCCCTGTCTCTCGATCCAATCTCTCCAAGCGCCAACACGGCTCCATAAACCATGTTCTCGGTCAACCGCCAGGAGTATCAGGAGATGCACGGACTAGGAGATGATGATCC
Organism: Pleurostoma richardsiae; assembly: GCA_030052745.1. Taxonomy (NCBI): domain Eukaryota; kingdom Fungi; phylum Ascomycota; class Sordariomycetes; order Calosphaeriales; family Pleurostomataceae; genus Pleurostoma; species Pleurostoma richardsiae. The sequence continues at coordinate 128,576 of JANBVO010000020.1, forward strand.
GGTCCCGGCCGTGGAGGTGGGGTCGAACCTTTACGAGATCCAGCAGGAACTCGACAACCAGGATGAGGCATGCTTCATCAGAACCGCAGCTCAGTTCTTCCTTCACGAAATTACCTTAGAAGATTACTTTGACCGGCTCATCGGCCACCTCGAGGCCGGTGCTGTACGTCATGCCTTTGATAAAGCCAAGTTGACGAAGTTAGACGACCTTTTTAGGGTCGATCTGATCTCTGGCGCTGTTAAATCCCTAATGCTGAATCGGTCTTTCCGCCGACTCCAGGTGGCAGGTACGCTACACATACCACACCGCCATGTATTGTGCCTAATTGATCCAGGGCGTAGGACGCTGACTATGGACGGCCCTTGATGCCTACTAGACGCGACCAAGTTGAAGAGACTGTGCGAGTTGACCTACCGTATCGAGGATGTCGAAGAACTGCGCCAGGAGGCCGCAGCAGCGGAGACGCCCCTAGAGACCCTGCCTGTACGGTGGGTTGATATCTTAGCCGTCATCGCGTATTCGCGGCGCCACGTTGCAGTGTTACAGCACCTCGTAACATATCCCGCGCCATCGGCCAAGTCGACCTTCGACCTGCTCGGACGAAATGTCATCTCCCAGCGGCTAGGGCGCGCCACGAACTTACAGCATTCAAACACCGACACCATGCTCATTGAGATCAAACTGTGGACGATACTCCTTCAGGCCGAGGGCCGCTGGATCCATTACCCCCTGACCGCCGGGACGAATGGGCTCTGGGCCGGGCTGCATTGGCTGCTGAAAGGCTTCAGGCGAGAGCCCCAGCTGCGGGCATCACCAGAAGTGGAGGAGCTATGCAGGATCTACAGAGATATCGGCCTCATCCCCCGCGTCGACACCGTGGCCAGATTCTTGTCCATCACACCAGGGGGCCAAGTAGGCTTTCCCGATGGCATCATCCCATGCGGCCTGCCCGCGGCGACCATGTTACTCACATATTTCCCCCTATCCAACGTCGCCGCCACCAACAGCGAAAACAAGGGCGGACGGCTCGGGAAGAGCGAGTCGGCCCACATCATCCTGCCCCTGACGCAGTGGGGGGCACAGAACCCGGACCGACTGATCGTGATGCGGATGCTGCTCGAGCAGGGATGCGACCCCAACGATAAGGCCTCCTACGGCCTCTGGACGGAGTTTATGACCGCGCGGCAGAGCGACACCGCGCTGCACCTGGCCGCGGAACTGGGCGACGAGGGCATGGTTGATCTGCTATTGGAATTTGGCGCTCGGGCGGACCTCACTGGTGGGGACGGGGAGGGTGACACCCCTGCTAGCAGAGCAAGGGCACACGGGCACCCGCAGATTGCCGCAAGGATTGAAGGTTAATTTTTGGCTTTTGTGCGGAATAAGTTACCGGAAGGATGCCGCCCGCCCGCGTGGGGAATGTGACGCTGAGCCGAGCTGTTGGCCGAGCACCAACGAACGTTAGTTAGCCTTCATCAGTTCCTAATCTATTGTCTCTGCAGACTCTTATCCCTGCTCACGTTTATCTGCCTGCCAAATAGAGGCGTGTCGCTTGCAGCATGACCTGCATGGAAACGACCAATTTGTGTCCTTAATCTTGATACGGTGTGAGCACGAAGCCATAATGTGGTTCCGAGGCATAGCAGCAGAACAAGCGGGTGATCTCGGGCGCAAGATCCACGCACATGCCGTGCGTGAGATGCGTACCGCTGCTCTACATCCAGCTCGCTCAGAAGAATCGACCGACACCGGTTATGCAGTTATCCGCATGCTCACATACCTACGCAACCTAGACCTATGTGAAGATGCCTCGGTAACTTACCCCGGAGCGACCCTTCACAGACCTGCTGGCGCCCCAAATTCAGCGGGGCAGAAAGATTCTAAGAGGCGGCACATCATGAACTCACGAACAGAGGACGAGCGTGAAGAGCTATGAGAAAAAACCAGGTCGGTCACGAGAATAACTCAACGCAGCGCACACCGGCCATCGACTCAAATGCATCGTACAGCCTCCGTTTCACAATCAAGCAGACAAACTACCCCCCAGATAATGACTGCCTGTACGGAGCCAAACTCTTTCACCACAGTGCATACTACCCCACCAATACCCGTCAGCCAAATAAGTCCTTCCCCGCAGGCTCGTCGTCAACACCAGAATCGGCGCAGAGGTCCGCCCTCTTCTTCAATTGCGGGCCGATGGCGACGTCGAGCTCGCTGTCTAGGTCGTAAGGCTCCCAGCCTTCCATAGGGTGGCGGCCGTCACGGCGGTAGTTGGCAGAAACTTGCATATTCAGCGTCCGCCAGTTGGCCGTCCAGGCAGCCGGTTTGGCGCTCGTGTCAGAGGCGTTGATGACGATCAGCGAGGAGGTGAGTGTAAGTATGTGATTAGTGAGCTCCGTGTACTCGGTCGACGCCCAGATGTTGGGTGTGAATGCCTCAGTTCTGTACTGCTGCACATTCTCAGGCGTCTGCGTTAACAGGTAGATCTGCCCCGTGCACATCCTGGCCATGGCGCGCGACATGTTTTCAAAGTACTGGAAGTAGGGGGACGTTGGTTTGCCATCGATCTCGATCTCTTCTAGGCGCGAGATGGGGTAGAGGCGGTTATCGGGCAGGAAAATGCCGTAATAGTTGAGAAGCCGATAATTGTTCTGCTCATTTATCTTGTTTGGCCACAGATGCTTCCATGGTCCCATTAGCAACCAACCCAGAGGAGCCGACTAGCACGCCTCGTCACATGAAAGGACGGATATGGCTAAGATCGAAGAGCGCGTACGTACCCAGATCGAATACTTCCCGTATTTGCATGCCAGCTGCGTAGCCATTCGCGACAGTGAATCAGGCGGCTGCTGAACAGTCCTGGTGTAGAACATGCATGTATCCCTCAGGTCGGCTGCCTGGGCCCGGGTTCTGCGCATAAACTCCTCTGTCGTGAACTTCTCGAGAAGGTCGCTGGCATCGCCTTCAAGGTCCGCCTTTGTGGGACACCAGAAACAGTTCGGCGTGGGGAAGAGCGGCGGTCGCCTTCCTTCCTGCTCCTGCGGCGTCGGATCTGTACCCTGCCTTTTTGAAAAGGCACCGAAGGGCAGATCGAGCTCCGTTGAGCCATTTGAGCCCAGCTTTGTAGCTCCTCCAATAGATAGATGATGGACTTGAATTTCCAGTCCGGCTTTCTTGGGGGGAAATACGTGCGGCGATTGAGCCCATGCCACGAAGGCCAGGCCTAGAGAAATAATCACAAACTGCATGATGTCTTGGGTTCCAGCTTGGCGCGCGAGAGCCCCCATCGAGAAGGATCGGACAACTGTGAGTAGTCCCGCTCGCGCTGAACTGGGCCTCAAATAGGGAACGCAAAGCTGAGAGCCGGTCCTTACCCTCTGAACAAGGGGAGAGCGAGTTCCCTGACTTTTGCTCCTGAGGTCTTAGTAAAGCCCGCAGGCAGTAATAATAGGGGAAGCTTAGCTGCGATATGCAATTAGATATGCATGCAAGCGAGAGCGAGTTACGCTCAACGGAGATGGAATCTGCGGACTCGCAGGGTTGCATTGGGAACTATTAAAGAGTGGCCCCATAGCTGTTAACTTGTTGGTGCCAACATCTCAGCTAGAGACGGGATGGTAAATGCTCAGTTCCAACATAGCTTCCTAATCTGCGTGAAAAGGGGCGTAGTCTAAGCGCTATTCAGGTGCATGCCCCGAGCAAGATGCATTACATGTGAAATGCCCCTTGCGACACGCTTCTAGCTAGCTATTTTCTGTCCCGGTTGCCGCCTCGCGATGTTGATACGCGCACTCCCGTGTTGTCATCATACAGAGGGGAGTTATCGTGGATCGCGTTGCCGAACAAGGCTCCAGGGCAATGTTCTCCATGGCGATTATAATCTCGAGCAGGAGACCGCGGTTGCAGCTTGCAGGAATGGGATACTACGAGTGTTTTCCGTTACCATCACCCAAGTAATCTTCTCTCGATACACTCCCGATCCTGTGTCTCTGCAGAGCTTATCACCTGGCAGCCATGAAGATCTCAACTCGGTTGATTGTCAATACTGCCCTGCTGGGCTTGCACCTCTCTCTGGCCTGTGCTTATCTCACAGACCCCCCAACGACGGCGGATCCCAACACGGTCTCAGATTGCTCGTACTGGGTTGTTGCCGCGTCTGGAGATAGCTGCACGGCCATTGCTGCAGACTACGGCATCAGCGAGATCGACTTTGAGAATATCTATGTAAGCATGCTCTTCAATAGATCAGCAATATGGCACTATAGCCTCAGGACCTGGAACTCACGCGGACTTCGTAATCGCACAGAACCCTTCGGTTGGCTCAACATGCAAGTTGAATCCTGGGCAGTCGTACTGTGTGGAACGCAACTATGGTATCCCTCCACCTACGGCGTCCACAACAACGATATCAAGCCCAACGGCCACGTCCACTGGAAATGGAATCAGTACGCCGACGCCGACGCAGTCCGGCATGGCGGCCAACTGCAACAAATTCTACCTGACCAAGTCGGGCGACAGTTGTGCCAACATTGCTTCGGCGAACGGCATCTTGCTTGCCGACTTCTACACCTGGAACACGGGCGTGGGATCGAGCTGCCAGACCCTGTGGGCGGACACATACTATTGCGTCGGCATAATCGGACAGACTATGCCCGCAACGTCCACAGCGGCAACCAGCACCACCAGCTCTTCGGGCAACGGCATCACCACGCCGACGCCCACGCAGGCTGGCATGACGTCCAGTTGCAATAAGTTCTACATGACTGAAACGGGTGATAGCTGCGCGGTCATCGCCTCGACATATGGGATATCACTGTCCGACTTCTACGCCTGGAACACGGGCGTAGGAAGCAACTGTCAGTCTCTCTGGGCTGATACCTACTACTGCGTCGGTAAGGTTCCTCCCCCTACGCCGAGTAAACCGGTCCACGTGTAGTTATGGTATGTGGCTCTCTGCTGACTTGCGAAATCACCCTCCACCCAGGTATTATTGGGCAGACCACCAGTCCGCCAACCACAACGACCAAGACGACTTCGACGAGTACCAGCAGCGGTAATGGTATCAGCACGCCAACACCGACTCAGCCTGGCATGACGCCGAACTGTGATAAGTTCTACTTCGTCCAGTCAGGCGACGGTTGCGCGTCTATTGCCAGCAAGTTCGGCATTACCCTGAGCCAGTTCTACGCCTGGAATACTGGTGTTGGGTCCAACTGCGAGGCTCTTTGGGCGAACGCATACGTGTGCGTTCATGCTTTTAACTAGAGGATGTGTATCGTTCAGAGCTCGGGGAGGCCAACAAAGTGTAACCTCAGCTTGAAGCTTTACACTGCGGGCTTCTGATAGGAGCTGTTCTGGTCAATCAGCCCCTAGATTGGTCCTGCTTAACCTTCATTTCACATCTCAAGTCCGACTCCTTGAATATTGATTACCTATAACACTAAACCTATCCAAAGCTTAGACAGTGTTGTTGCCGTCAAACAGGTGTCCTTCTCTCATAACTTTATGTAACATATCGCAAACATCTCGCACGCATCTCACACGCACGTAGCGCTCTCCCAGCTCCCCCCATTGGAATGGTCGGTGCTCGGCCGGACCAGCTCGCCATTGGTGAGACGAACCCCATGGGGACGACGAAGAGACCCACAGCTGCGGAAATTTCTTACTCCTTAACAGACTTCAGCCAATTCACTCCAACACTTCTTGCTGCGGCGGAGTACTTCTGTTAGCAGATACCCGGGAGCTTGCCGGTTCCCCTCAGATTGATCACATCGTACTGAGCATCACAAACCATCCTCGCCCTTGGAGGGACCCACATCGTGACGCCGTGCAGCAAAGCAGGGCGGCCTCATCGGCTCGCGATAATTCAGAGGTGCGACCGTCTGAGTTAGCCCAGATGAGCCCAGACTCTGGGCCGGCTTACTGTCTCTTCCGCTGACCGCTGTTGGGTCTTTGAATGTCATATTCTATCAATTCTGGTCTGCCGGCACATGATATTATCTGCGCGTGAACTGCTCAGCCCCTTCACAGCTTTGTCTCTTGAGTGTCCAAGATGAAGACAGTCTGTGTCCAGTGCCGCATCCGCAAGGTAAAGACAGACAGACGTCCACACTCTGCCGTCTGAGCCATCCCTTTGACATGCGAGACAGGTCCGCTGCGATGGGGCAAAGCCGTGCTGCTCGACATGCGAGCGTCTTCATCTTGACTGTTCGTTCCACGAGGTCACAGAAGGAGTAACAGTTGGCCCTCCGCGTGTCCCGCCAAAGTATCGCGGCACACAGGCATGCGCTCAGTGCCGAGCCATGAAGGTGCGATGCTCCGGAGAGACCCCGCGATGCTCCAGCTGCCGTCGAAGAGGCCGGCGTTGCTCTTATTCAACTACTCGGAGAGTAAATAGACCGACAACCGAGTCAATAGAGCAGTCAGGTTCAGATCCGCCAGATACACTCCCGATACCGAGCCCAGAGCCCACTTCGCCTCGCCACCATGATAGCATGCCATCGGACGAGCTAGTCGAACAGTTGGTGGGCAGCTACTTCAGTCGTCTCCACGCGTTGCCCGCCTACAGCTTTCTACACCAGGAGACGGTGCAGAGGCGGTGCCACGAGAAGACAATTAACTTTGCGTTAAAGTTGGCCTTATGTGCCATCACAGCCCTCATCCTGGGAATACATGAAAGCAAACGGGACAAGTGGGCATGGACCAGCGAGCATTTCGTCCTTGACCGACTAGAGCAGCCTTCCATCTTCCACCTCCAGGCATTGCTGCTTGTCATACGCTACAGAGCAGAGGCCGGGCAGTTCCGGAGGGCTTTCATGCTTGCGGGCCTTGCGGCCAGATCGGCCGTCGCTCTTCGCCTCAACTACGAGCACCCGGAGCTGGGGCCTCTGGCACAGGAGGTCCGCAGGAGGACGTTCTGGTCCTTATACCTTCTCGAGGACGTCTTTTGTGTCGGCCTTAAGGAGTTTGAACTCTGCCGGCCTGATATCATCCAGCTTCAGCTGCCCTGTGAGGATGAAAGTTTCGGACAGGAAAGCAGCCCGAACACTGGCTTCTTACAACCTGGAATGGGGCTGGAACCTGAGACCATCGGCTCGAAAGGCATATACTTAAAGCTAGTCTTCACTCGGCGTTCTGTCATGAAGTCTGCCCAACCCTCTCCTTGTCTGCTAGCCATTGTATGCTGACCGAACGCCGAAAGGCTGAGTCGACAGATATACCTTAAAGAGATCGACCTGGCAGGCTTGTTCTGCGCAATTGACCATCTGCAATCCGATTTGCGTCGAATATCGTCGCAGTTCTCTCCAAACGATCGATACCCACCCCTAGATTCTGACGAGTTCGATTGGCGGCCCCAGTATGTGATGTTGCAGTTGTCTTACCACCAGTGTCACTGTGACCTGTACCGCATCTTCTTAAGCGGTTACCCCGAAGCAGCACCACAGGTGAACATAGAGGGAATCAAGCCCAGAGACCTGACTACTATGAGGCACCGGTGCCTCAAGAATGCCGAAGAGATACTTCGAATCTTGTTTGACTATGATACGCACGCGGAAGGGCAGCAGATTCTAGATTTCGATGTTGCCGTCTGTGCCTATCATGCTGCTCGTCTAGTTCTGTTCGGGACGTTCAAGGAGAACAGGAATGCCGACTCTCTAATGAATACGGCAATAAGCAAAGCACAGCTCAGCCTCGACATCATCTCGCGACGCTTCACCTTCTCTGCAGCTGTTGCGCCAATGGTCTGTTCACCTTTTGCCATGACGCTAACTAGCTTGTGCTAACTCGGCTCTTCAGCGGGATGACTTGTCTAGATTGATTCAGAGCTACGAAAGTCTTGTCCGCTCGTCTAACGGTGACGGGACGGGCGATCTTGTTGATCGAGGGCCGCTACCGGCGCCTGGTGTTTCCAGAGCAGCAGCTATCAGACAGCAACTCTCAGTCCACAGCCTTCTTCTGAGGTCAGATTTTGTCGACGACAGTCGTGAAGCTGCTACCGAGCCAGGTAGGAGTGTGGCCAGAGAGCATCCCCCCGGTTGGGTGGATTCAACGTCTGGTGCCCAAGATCTGCCAAGAGGGGCAGCCTGGCTCTCGACCACACCTTACATCTCAAATAGATCCACCTTCCCAGATCCCAGTCTCTCCGGTATCTTCGACGGGGTGAACCTCGACTTTAGTATGTGGCCTGGGTTTCCAGGGAGCTACGAGCAACTTGGCACGGCCGGTAACAGCGACTTTGAGGAACAATACATGTATTAGCAACTTAAAACGATCATAGCAATGTCGTTGGGAGCTACTTCCATCTGATGGTTTGAACTGCAAGACAAGAGTGAATGCTGACCAGCGACATTGGTCCCATTTACTAGGACTAGAGGTGGAGGAGGGACGAGCTCGTCAAGAGGCCATCTCCACATCTCGATCTACAACTAGGCTGCTGCCAATCAAGATTCAACCCGCCCGACTTCCGAGGGACCCCTGGCTCCGCTTATAGGCTGTCTCTCCAAAGTGCTCTCCAAACACTGACTTCTCGCCGAGGTATGGCAGAATCTCTCTCCAATATCTCTCGTTGCTTCATTTGAATCCTTCTTCGCGTCATAAACGCAATAATTATCTCCACCCGCCGGCCCTCGCTATTCTCATCTCACTCTGTTTCGACGGCCAGTTCAAGATGGCACAACCGAGTAACGCTCAGAGCAGTCATGATGGACGTCCAAACATCATTTTCATCATGGCTGATGACCATGCCTCCAAGGCCATCAGCTGCTATGGGGCCGGTATCAACCACACCCCCAACATTGACCGCCTGGCGACCGAGGGCATGAAGTTCAACCACTGTTATGTGACCAACTCGATCTGCACCCCTTCACGTGCGGCCATTCTGTGTGGAACCTACAACCACGTCAACGGTGTGATGACACTAGATGATCATGTAAGTTCTCTGATCCGCAAACTCAATCAGCGAGAGCGACGAAGTACTGGAGGCTGACATACCCCTAGATCAACAAGCACCTACCAAACGTTGCAAAGCACCTCCGGACTGGAGGGTATCAGACTGCAATGGTAGGAAAGTGGCATATGGGCGAAGCTGAAGAGAACCAACCGACGGGCTTCGATTACTGGTCTATCCTCCCGGGCCAGGGCGAGTACTGGGACCCGGAATTTATCGAGCCGGCCGGTACTCATGTCGAGTCCGGATACGTCACCGATATCATTACCGACAAGAGCCTGGATTGGATCCGCGCACGCGACAAAGCAAGGCCATTCTTCCTGATGTGCCATCACAAGGCCCCTCATCGGTCTTGGGAGTGCGACGATAAGCACAAGCAACTCTACAAAAACCCCGTCCGTCTGCCGGACACGTTCACGGACGACTACAAGAACCGTGCCAAGGCGGCCAAGATCGCCAAGATGCGCGTAGCCGAGGACCTCACCTACCAGGACCTCGGCCTCGTGCAGCCAGACGGCGGCCGCAGGGTCGGCGAGCGCGTCCAGCAGGAGAAGGGCGCCAGCGAGCGCAAGATACCCGCACCCGCGGTGGATGACGAGCTCCGAGCCCTGAGGCTCATCGACAAGGAGGACGGCACCGCCTTTACCTTCTCATCCCAGGCCGAGCTGGCCGAGTTTAAGTTCCAGCGGTACATGCAGCGCTACCTGCGGACGATCCAGTCGGTGGACGACAGCGTCGGGCGCCTGCTCGACTACCTCGATCGCGACGAGCCGGAGCTAGCGCAGAACACCATCGTGATATACACATCCGACCAGGGCTTCTTCCTGGGCGAGCACGGCTGGTTCGACAAGCGCTTCATGTATGAGGAGTCGTTCCAGATGCCCTTCCTCATCAAGTACCCGAAGGAGATAGCGGCTAGATCTGTGTGCGACGACATCATCTGCAACGTCGACTTCGCGGCCACTTGGCTGGACTACGCGCTGCTGCCGACGCCATCTTACATGCAGGGCCGGTCCTTTCGGGCCCTCCTACAGGGCAGCACCCCGCCGGACTGGCCGCAGATCGCGTATCACCGGTACTGGATGCACAACGACATCATCCACAACGCGTATGCGCACTACGGTATCCGGGACCAGCGGTATAAGCTTATCTACTGGTACAACGAAGCGCTGGGGGTCAAGGGAGCGCGGCCCGGTGGCGAGGATGACAAGGAGTGGGAGCTATTCGACTGCGAGAAGGATCCGCTGGAGCTGTTCAACGTGTACCATAATCCGGAGTATCGGGTTGTGGTGCGAGCCATGACGAAGCTGCTGGAGAAGAAGATGTTGGAGATCGGTGACGAGCCCGTCCATCCCAAGGTTCTCTGAAGCTCCTCAGGTGCCTTATCTAGAGAATTTGCTTCTATAGATTTGCTCCTATAGACTGGTTAAAATAGGCATTCGCTACTTAGACCGACTAGGTACTGACACACTGTCGGTCATTTATAAGTTAGACCCCAGCGCTATAGGGCGTGCACTTGTTACTGTGGCGTTCTACCAAACGTAGGTTCACCGTCCCGGCCCATCCTCTTCCTCGCAAGATCTCAACACCGCTGGCCCTAGCAAATTTAACACCAACACGATGACGGAGAATCACTGGTAAATCGTACATCAGTAAACCAGTCGTCTCTTACGTGTCCAAAGGAACTCGGCTTCCACATAACCTCCAACTCTGCAAACACATACAGACTCGCACTCTGTCCGCTGGGTTCGGGAGTTGGAGTCCATGGCGTGCTAACACAGCCGATTGCGTGCTCGATTAATGCCGGCTATGTGGAGCGAATAAACAGCGAAGGAGGGCGTTCAGGTTCTAATATCGCAAATCTTCAACGATCCGCACGACTGGGTCCCGGATCTCGGGGCTTAGTCCCTGTGATTGGATGGAAAGAAAGAGCAAATAGACTCGAGATATCCCAGAAGCCCCCGGAGCACGGCGTGATTACGACTCCCCTGCAGGCTTGGGGTCACGCTTGCTCTTGCGCCATGCGAACCAAAGCTACAAGACGTGGTATACATAAGGCCAGGAGCCAGACGAACATGAACAGAGCCGCGGGAGAATAACGGGGCATAAAGGCTGTAGTACTGTGTAAAGGACGATGCTATCTCTGCGAGGAGTCGTCTTTTGGGCCGTGACTATCACTAGCACGGTGGCAGCAGCGTCATATGGCAGTCCAAAACAACGGGCACAAGCCCTCCTAGACCAGATGACCTTCGAAGAGAAGGTTGGCCAGATGGGTGGCGTTCGCCGTCTCTTCTCATCGGGAACCACGGTCAATCCGCAATATGAGACTATCCGGGAGACCCAAAATGGCCAGATGGGTACGTGCTGACCAGAGGCGGTTGCGTAAACAGCAGGCGAGACGGTGACTTACCATGACTGAGACACATCCAGGGTTCGGTCCCATGTTCAACTTCGCGGAGGACATCATGCCCGAGGTCAATGAGCTACGCCAGGCGCAGATCAACTCGAGCCGGCTGCACATTCCGTTCATTACGCTGACGGATTCCATCAACGGGGTCTACATCTCCGGTGGTACCGTATTCCCCAGCAATCTGGCCATGTCTTCGTCGTTCAACCTACCTCTGTTTGAGGACGTCGTTGCCGCTATTCGGGAGGAGCAGCTCGCCATTGGCGTCAGGTGGGTGCTGTCGCCACCGCTAGACGTCGCGAGGGAGCCGAGATATGGCCGCATCGGGGAGCTGTAGGTAAAGCTTCCACACATGTTTTGAAACCGTAATCTAACCGGTGCTCAGGTTCGGTGAAGATGGCTATTTGGTCGGTGAGTTCGCACGGGTGTACGTGCAGACAATGGAAGAGAAGGACGAGAGCGGCTACACGAAGGTGGCTTGCACCATCAAGCACTTCGTGTATGGCGACCCTCGTGGCGGTGTCAACACCGCAAGCCAATACGGGGGCCTGAACCACCTCTTCAACGACCAGCTGCGGCCGTACATTCACGTGCTGGACGCCGTTGATCCGGCTTCCCTGATGGTGTCGTACGCAACAGTCGATCTAGTACCCATGTCGACAAATGAGTACATGCTGCAGGACATCCTCCGCGGAAAACTAGGCTTCAAGGGGCTGATCATGTCGGATGCCTTCTCGATACCCGACCTATATACGCAATCCCTAACCGCCACCTCGCTTGACGACGCGGCCTTCCAGGCTCTGAACGCGGGGTTGCAGATGGAGCTGGCACCGGGCAGCCCGGCCGTCTTCCCCACGCTGAACTCCAGTGGCAACGACAGCCACGTCGCGGAGCTCGTCGACGCTGCGGCACTCAAGATCCTCGAACTGAAGTACGCCTCTGGCGTATTCGAGCAACCCCTTGCAGACCTGAGCCACATGAACAAGACCTTGAGAGCGGCAGAACATCTCGACCTGGCCCGCCAGATGGCGCGAGAGGGCGTCGTCATGCTTAAGAACGACGGCATCCTCCCACGTACGCCGGAAAAGGTAGCTGTGATTGGGCCTTTCGGCGACGTCATCAACGCAGGCTCCTATGCCGCTGTCAACTCGTCCGATGCGCGCTGGGGCACGTCTCTGTACCGCAGCATAGCGTCCGCGTTCGGGAGCGACAACGTAACGTTCGCCCCGGGGTGCGACTTCATCGACACGGTTGATGACAGCCACATCTCCGACGCCGTGGCCGCCGCGCAAGAGGCCGGGTTCGCCATCCTCATGCTAGGCAGCCTATCGGTGGCGATGGAGGACCCTCTCTTTGCCAAGCGGACTGATATGGCGAGTTCTTCGCGCATGCCAAGCTTGGGCTTCCAGGCCTGCAGCAGGAGCTGCTCGATGTCGTCCTCAACACTGGTGTGCCGACCGTACTCGTCCTCACGGGCGGTCAGCCCTTCGTCCTCAGCGAGTCCTCGATGCGCTCCAACGCTATCTTCCATTCCCTTCTTGGGGGCGAGTTCACGGGTGACGCGCTGGTGGAGCTACTAACAGGTAAAGTGAACCCGAGCGGGAAGCTGACGGTCAGCATGCCGCAGTACTCGGGGGCCATCCCGGCCATGTACGACTACCTGCCATCTGATGACCAGGGTGGTTCGGACGGCCGCCTGGGGTATCACTCGACCTGGCAGTTCCCTAACCTCACGCGCCAGGTGCCCATGCCATTCGGGTTCGGGCTGAGCTACACCACCTTCGACACCTCGACCCCGGTAGCGGAGGTGCAAGCCGACGCTTCCAGGGTCATTCTCAACGTAACGGTGGAGAACACAGGTGGCATCAAGGGCCAGGAGGTCGTCCAGGTCTATTATCGCCCGGAAACGACGAGGGGATTGGAGTTCCCCGTACAGCGCCTAGTACGTTTTGAGAAGGTCGAGCTCGAGGTAGGCGAGAGCCGGGATGTGAGCTTCACGATCCCGTACAAGGACCTGGGGCTCTGGGTCAATACTAGATACACGGCCCAGCTTGGCCTGTACCGCTTCTGGGTCGGTTCAAGCTCAAGAGAGGAGGATCTGAAGATGGTCAACGTCACATTGACGACGTGAGCTCTATATATTGTGATGGCACCCAAGTCCCAAGTATTTTGAAAGCCTTGTGAAATTGAAGCTGGGCAAGCCATTGACCGTGTTCATCTTACCGAAGCTTGACTCCCCTTGTAGGCGTGAGTTGTAGGTGACCTAATGCGTTCATAACATCCAGAACACAGCAGTCTGCTGGCCTCGGCTTTGACGACAATTGCAAAAATACGCAGAGAGGATGGATGATGTTACGGGTCCAAACCCAATTCCATTACCCCGTGAGACTTGGCGAGCACTTCGTTACAGAAGCGGGCCATCTGGCAACCAGACCTGCAGCTGGCTGCCACCTGTCAGCACTAAAATCGCCACAGATCCCTGAAAATCTTATCGCTTATCAAGCAGCGGGGGATTTCTGGAATTTTTGGCGGTCGTCAAAATATCATTTCAGCCCCTCCGCATCACGGCAATCCTGGAGCTGGTCTCTCCCATACCTATATTTTCCCGACCATATCGAGCTCTTTCGTCCGCAGACAAGGCCAAGATGGCGTCTTCTATGGACCTCGACGCTCCTGTGTCGTACAACCCCTCAGCAGGCACCGCGGGGACTGGTGCAACGTACGCTACAACCTACCGCCTTCCATGGATGTTGGGTTGCAATGCTAACATTTTCGCAGCGTCCTCTGCTACAACTGCGGCGCTCCGATCGACGGCCGGGCCGGTGCCCTCTGTCTCGACTGCATCAAACTTACTGTTGACATCTCACAAGGAATTCAGAGGGACGGCGTGTTGAACCTATGCCGGGACTGCGACCGGTACCTCCTGCGGGAATCGACGTGGGTGGTGGCGGCGCCGGAGTCCAGAGAGCTTCTGGCATTGTGTCTCAAGAGGCTGCGGGGTTTACATAAGGTTCGGATTGTCGACGCCAGCTTCATATGGACGGAACCACATTCGCGACGGATCAAGGTCAAGATCACCATTCAGGGCGAGGGCGGAGGAGAGGGCGTGCTTCTCCAGCAGAGCTTCGAGGTCGTCTTCACCGTGGCATACCAGCAATGCCCGGAGTGCATGAAGTCGTTTACGCACCACGTCTGGCGGGCGTGTGTGCAGGTCCGGCAGAAGGTCCTCCACAAGCGGACTTTCCTCTACCTAGAGCAGCTTATTCTCAAGCATGGCGCTCACCGTGAGACACTGAACATCAAGGAGGCCAAGGATGGTATGTTCTCCCCTTTGTCTCTTTCTAAGCCGGTGCTGACCATTTACCTCGCAGGTATCGATTTCTTCTTCGCACAACGCAATCAAGCTGAGAAGTTTGTCGACTTCCTGAATTCCGTCGTTCCGATACGGGTGAAGAAGTCGCAAGAGCTCATCTCTCAGGACTCCCACACGGCAGTCAAGTCCTACAAGTTCACTTTCTCGGTAGAGTTGATACCCATATGCAAGGATGACCTGGTGGTTCTACCCATCAAGCTGGCGAAGCAGATAGGGAATATCTCGCCACTCGTCCTCTGCCACCGCATCGGCACCTCCGTCAACCTCCTAGACCCCAACACTCTTCAAACCGCAGACGTCAGCGCACCCGTCTACTGGCGGGCACCATTCGTGTCTCTCGCAGATGCGAAGGAGCTTGTCGAGTTCATCGTGCTAGATATCGAACCCATCGGTCCCAGCAAAGGCAAATGGCTAGTTGCGCAAGTTACAGTAGCCCGGGAATCCGACCTGGGCCTCAATGACAAGACCTACTCCGTCCGGACGCACCTGGGCAACTTCCTCCGGGCCGGCGACTCCGTCATGGGCTTCATGCTGACGGGCACCAATTTCAACTCGGAGCTCTTCGACGACCTCGAGGCGTCCAACACCTACGGCTCGCGGATACCCGACGTCGTGCTCGTCAAGAAGCACTGGCCGCGGCGGCGCAAGCACCGCAACCGCAACTGGCGCCTCAAGCGCATGGCCAGGGACGAGGGCGAGCTGCTGCCCAAGAAGGCGGACCAGGAGCGCATGGACGACGAGTACGAGCTGTTCCTGCGCGATGTCGAGGAGGACGAGGAGCTGCGCGCGGCACTGGCGCTGTACAAGAACACGAACAAGAAGAAGCAGCGCTCGGCGGCGGCCATGGACGTGGACGAGATGAGCGTTGCCGAGACGGAGGCCACGGAGGATGACGAGGCGCCGAAGGTGGACATGAACGAGCTGCTGGAGGACTTCGATGAACTCACGGTCCAGGATCAGGAGTAGAGTCGTCGCGAGAGTGGTCGGTCTTGGCTTTGGCTCCGTTGGCGTTGGTCTCTACGGGCATAACTGAAGTATCACTACCATTACAGGACATTTCTTCTGGCGGGAGGATGTTGAAGAGAACGCTTTGGCTCTGTCTCTGAATCATGATGAGAAGAAACTCTCTTGTTACTTACGGGCTCGCGGCTCGCGGCGCGTTCGTCGTTGCTAATCATCGCTGCAAATCAAACGGTTGACCAAGGCGACCGTTCTCGTGAAATCTCCGCATCGAATCCCGCCCGGTTCTCGAATCGCCAACTCTAACGTCCATTTCCCGGGTACACCGCCAAACATGCAGATCCAGTTCATCCAGTCTTCCGAGTCGAGACCGTATATCTGCTGCCAACCCGGCTTGCATCCCCTCAAACCACAGGCTGTCTGTACCCATCACTAATTTTCCAGCTCACGCCACATCTTTAGCTCATATGTCTCCGGGTCCACGTTAGAGCTAGGAGGCTTCCTTTTCAACGAGAGTATCGTTGATACCCCAGTCGTCGAAATTCTCAAGCAGAGTTATGAAAGCCGCCTTCATCCAACTCTCTGGCGCCAGCTTCCAACAGATGAGGCGGGGGTATTGATCGAATAAGTCATCCACCATGTCATCGTAGTCAATGACCCCCTCAAGAATCTTATTAAGCAGTGCATCAGCGTCCCTGCCGATAAAGTAGCCATAGAGGTAGGCCTTGGCGGGAATGTCGTCCGAAATGCCTAACCCGATGAGAGCCTCTTTGGCGGTCATGCATCCCATACGGCTGTCATTGGCGTGGATGCTCGCCCATAACTCTTTAATATCACTCATAGTGGGCGTCTGATCGGCAGGCGTGGTTGGCGAGGACATGTTTGCTGAGAGGCAATCCCGATGAAGGATTCGGGATGGTTCCTTTCAAAAGGTTGCGTTCCTGCCGTGGCGACTTGCTTGTCTAGTTGTGGGAAGGATAACTGCGTATTTGCTATTCTCTTGGGAGAGAAAGAGTGAGACTTTAATGGTCTATGTCTCGTAGGCAGAATCCAGCCAGGAGAGAGAAAATCTTGGAGAAAGTGCGTGATAGAAGAATGAAGATTCCAAAACGCCTGTATTGCAAAGTGTGGTTCCGGCTGGAAAGAGCCGTGCAGTCAGGTAAGTCCGAAGGTGACCGAGAACACGTTGTTGAGGAGAAGTAGGTGGAGGGTAAAGTTCGTTGAGAAGCCCGTCTCTGTCCAAGAAAAAAATACCAGCTAGGTAGGTAGTGGGCGTGATCTCGCGGACCTGGTCGTCAGAGATGGGGTATAATATGTGGTCTCCTGGTGACTCTTTATTGCTCCAAATGGGGGTAGACAGTTGAAATCGGTGTATTAGACCAATTGTGTGTTCCATTCACTCTTCATCTTTCCTGTTTAATAGGCATTAAAAGATCTTGCTTAGAACCCTCTCCACCTGCCCAGACTGGTCCGCCTTATCCTTCTTCGCCAGGGGTATCTGCTTAAACTTCCTATTCCGCTCATGCTCCCGGGGCGCCTTCCCGCCTTCCCCATCACCATCGCCGTCACCATCAGATGTTGTCTTCCTCTTAGCCGCCTTCTTCGCCTGCATGCCCTCCAACATCTTGGCCTTCTCCACGTTTCGTACGAACTCTCTGTTCTCCTTAGTTGTCTTACTGATCTCAGCGCGCAGCCGGCTGGCCCGCTCTGCGTTCTCCGCCGCGATCTGCTCCGTCAGGTGGTGCCACTTGAAGCCCTTGAGGTACAGCAGCGTCCAGATGTCGTCCCGGTAGTACGAGCCCTTCTTGCCGCCGATGGTGCGCGCGTTGAGCAGATCGCACGCCCGCTTAGCATCCTTCTTACTCACAAACTCGACCCAGCCTTCCGTGAACATGTGTTTCTTGTTGCCGCCGGCTTTGAGACGGCGCGCGCGGGCAGCGGGGTCTTCGGGGGTCAGAAAGGTCCGGTTGATCTTGCCGTACGGCTCGAGGAGGGACCGCAACTTCTGGGGCTTCATGAAAGGCGGGATTCGTGAGAGGTAGACGACGCCGGACTTCCTGATGGCTTCTTCCGTCTGGACCAGGTTCTTCTTCGATAGCGGCTTGGAGACTTTCGAACTTTTGCTCTTCTCTTCTGTGCTTTCTCTGCTCTGCTCCCTGCTGGCCTCTCGCATTGCAGCGTCCTCCTCCAGCTGCTCGTCTACGTGAGCCCCTCCATCGTCCACCTCGGGCTCTTCCCCGTTGGATATGGCGTCTTCATCATCGCTCTCCTCATGGTCAACTTTCCGCCGCTTGGAGCTGCGGCCTCCCTTCTGCAGTTCGTCGGCCTCCGAGTCGTAGCCCTGGCCGACATCGTCATCGCTCTCGTCCACGTCAAGGAACTCGTTCCTCTTCTCGGGGGCCATATTCGAGACCGTCCGTATGTAGAATGTACACGATGCGGAGTGGACTTAGGCGTCTTGAGAGCAGTCGAGTCGGTATCGCGTAGTGTCAGCAAGACCTTCCTCTCCGTTACCAAACTTTCGATAGATGGAAAAATTCTAGTGGGGCTGCCAGCCTCCTATTTGTCGGCATTCACATCTCTCCAGATCCTTATCTTATCAGCACCGACGTCAGTGGGGCATGAGTCGTTCTCATCATTCCATGGTGGGGGGATAGGAGGGCCAGAGGGGCAGAGGGGTTGTCCTTCAAGTCACGGAGTCACATCCAGAAGTCGTTATCTTCACCTCCTTCTCCTGTTCTTCGCAGACTGACACAGGCTTCTTTGCACGCGAGTCCTCCGATCACCCGTCATACTGCACCTCAAGATGGCTACCGAAGTCATAACCACCATCTCCCCCAACACAAACGAGCCCATCATCTCGCGCAATGGCATCTCTCCCCAGGAGCTCGAGCTGCTCCCTAAGACCGCCACAGAAGCGTTTCAGCACTGGAAGACGACGTCTCTGGCCGACCGACAGATTATCGTCAAGAAGGCTCTGAAATGGCTCGCTGACCACCAAGACGACCTGGCCCTGGAGCTCACTACGCAGATGGGACGGCCCATAGCCTACACGGGCAAGGAGATCGCGACAGCTATCAAGCGCGCAGAGTTCCTCCTGAAGGTCAGCGAGGAGACGCTCAAGGATACAGACGGAGAGCCCGAGAAGGGCTTCAAGCGCTTCATCCGCAAGGTGCCCGTCGGGCCTGTCCTCATCATCTTCGCTTGGAACGTACGCCTTGCCCGCCACCCCGCAGAATCTCGAGAGACGCAACCTAACGTAGTGCGACACAGTATCCCTACCTCATCCTTGTCAACGCTCTGATCCCGGCGCTTCTGTCTGGTAACACTGTCATCCTCAAGCCGTCTCCCCAGACGCCAACCATCGTCGAGCGCATGTCCGAGGCCTTCGCCGATGCCGGACTTCCCTCGGGCGTGCTGCAGTACTTCCACAGCGGATCTCCCACCACGATCGAGGCCATCGTGCGCAACCCATTGATAGCCAATATCTGCTTCACTGGTTCCGTCGCCGGTGGCTTGGCGGTGCAGAAGGCTGCCTCGGATCGCATCGTCAACGTGGGACTGGAGCTCGGTGGCAAGGACCCAGCCTATGTCCGTGGCGACGTCGACATCCCGTGGGCTGCGGAAGAGATTGTTGACGGTTCAGTCTTCAACTCTGGCCAGAGCTGTTGTGCGATTGAGAGGGTTTACGTGGATGAGAAGATACACGACCAGTTTGTCCAGGCAGTCAAGGAGGTCCTGAAGGGATACAAGCTGGGCGACCCATTTGACAAGAGCACGCACCTCGGCCCGGTGGTTTCGAAGCGCTCCAAAGAGACCATCGAGGCTCATATCAAAGACGCGTTGGACAAGGGAGCCAAGGACGCGACGCCCGAGAATGAGTCTTTCAGCAACCCTCCGCCGAAGGGCAACTTTGTCAAGCCGACGCTGTTGATCAATGTCAACCACGACATGGCTGTTATGAAGGATGAAACGTTCGGCCCTGTCATTGCCGTCATGAAGGTCAAGAGTGATGAGGAGGCGGTCAAGCTCATGAACGACAGCGAGTTCGGACTGACGGCCAGCATCTGGACCAAAGACGTCGACAGAGGCTACGCCCTGTGTGACGACGTCGAGGCCGGCACCGTATTCGTCAATAGATGCGATTTCCCGAGCCCTGTAAGTTCTACGTCACCGTCGGGTGTCGATTGCCCTTTTATTGCTGACTTCATTTCCCAGGACCTTGCTTGGACAGGCTGGAAGAACTCCGGAAAGGGAGTCACGCTGAGCAAATTTGGTTTCGATCAGTTTGTGAAATTGAAGAGCTATCACATCAAAGACTATCCCAAATAGCGGGCTGCCGATTGCTTATGGGACAGTGGGATTGCCAAAGAGGGAGGTGGACAGGTGGTAGCGCCGGCGTCGCCAGCGCTGTGGGAAGCAAGGGGGTGAGGGCGCCCCGTGAGACGGGCGAACCGCAATCGAAGAGGTCGAAATTTTGTTCGAAAGACATCCACGTTTCTCACCACGACTGCCGTCTTCCACGTGTCTCTGAGTAATTGAATGAAGAAAGCATAGCCTGTTTCGTCTGCCGTCTCACCGCGTCTCTCTGCCAGCAGACTCGCATTCCAGCCACGCACCCGCCTTGCCCTCTTCGTCTGCTTCGTCTCCCCAGAAGCAGCGCTGCATTCCAGCAGCAGGCACTTCTCCACCGATTCGACGCACCGGACGAGCTCCCACAGGCTGCGATTGACACTCGCTGCCTGGTGTCGAGCAGCCCGTCGTCGCAGGGACGGCCGAGCAGCGGGCCCGTCTCCCTTTTGGCCCGCCCGTGCTATTGTCTGCGCGCCAGCAGCACTTGGCCACTGCCCGGCCCCTCGATCAAATGTGTGTCAGCCTCCTCCTTCTTTGTCCCCCAGCCAATGCAAGACAGGCGTTGCCGGAGAAGGGCGGGAGGGTCTCAATCTTTGGCAATTCCAGCACGCCTGCGTAGATAAAGAGAGCGGATGCCCTCGTCCTCCTGCCGGAACGCCTCCTCTCAGGCGAGACCATCGCGAAAGACTACTTCTGTTAAACCACAACGTTCAAAATCATACACTCCTTTGTCTGTCGACTACTGTCCACTCCTTCATTCATATTCTCGTCCATCTTTTAGACGCTGCATCCCAAAAAAGAATTGTCTCTCCATTTTTGTTTCTTAGTCATTCTCTCTCTTATACCCTCGTCTCACCTGCTTCGAAAACCAAGCGATAGACCACAACAGCCGCAGTGCCTCCTCATTATTCATACCCTCAGAAAACTTTCTGTCTTTCGATTTCGTCCATCCAGCAAAAATGTGTCTTGGCAACGTCAGAAGCCACTGCCTCTTCGTGGCCGATCTTCTTCGCCGGAGGAAGGAGAAGAAGCGGGTTCTCGAGATTGTATGTCGACGTCCTCAGCAACCCTCTTACGTTGTTTCTCATAGACTAACAACTATACAGTCTGCCCCCTTCAACTTCCAGAAGGTCGACCTCAACCTACCAGGCATCAGCGACGACGAGTAAGTCCAAGTCCTGTCGACAGTCTACTTCGCCCACTGTTTGATGATACTGGTTTGCTGACCAGGTGCTGGCAGGATCTCCGTGCTCCGCGAGAAGGCCATAGCAAGCCGCATCGGCATCGCCGTCGCAGTGGAGGCGCCACGGACCCGGTCGCGCACCCCCCGCGGGAGGCGGGCTGCCACGCCATCATCCGTCCGGACACGGACCCCGCCTCCGCGGCAAGTCCGGTCGCCGGACTCGCCTCTTTATGACGAGTCAGTCCTGGCCTTTTAAGTGTGCCGCCGTATATGGTGGTTACGGGCCCGGGAGGCTGAGGATGCAGCCGCCACAGGCTTGACCTTGTCGACAGAGGCATGTAAGAGGATAGGACTTGCCCGTCCGCTGGATCGGAGGGCTATACTGAAACACGGAAGATACCTGGAAGAAGAGTGAAGCGGGAATGAAGGGTCTAGCTCACTTGAAAGAAATAATACCCCGAAAATACAACCATCAGAATGGTCAGAGGGGAGCGGCAGATGCGGGCCATCTGCAGGCTCCCCCAGACTTCCAGAACACTAAAACACCTAGATCACAACTCACAGATAGCTCTCTTTGCGTCCAACCTTTTCTAAAACAAGGCGAAACTGAAACAGCAATATCAATCAAAGCCTTTTTGCTTTTTTCGACACTTCGCAGCCTCTTTTTTCCAGACACATCCACCCAGCGAGTGACCAATATCCCGAGCGACAGGGGGCTTTTACCTCAGCCATCCGTCGTAAATATCCAGCTCTTCCCTCCTCGCACCCTCCTCCTCCCCCCTGACCGGCAACAGCCTCACCCTCCCGCCTTTCTCTTTGCTCCACCCCTCCAGGAACCTCTCCACCCTCCCCGCCGTCTCCTCGTCGTCTTTCACTAGCAGCGCCAGCGCATCGTAGCCCCCCGCTCCCGGCACCACCCCGCCGTACACGCCCTCCACCCTCCCGAGCGCATCCAGCAGCTCCATCTGGCTCGGCGGCTCGATCGGCACGCCGCTCGCCTCCCCCATCCGCCTCACCAGCTCTCGCACCCCGGCCACCGCCCCCGGCAGGTCCTCGACCCTCCCCTCCCTCAGCGCCGCCGCCAGCCCCTCGTTCCGCGCCTGCAGCGCGTCCCACAGCGCCCGCGACCCCTCCGGGTCCGCCGCCCGCCACGCCAGCACCTGCTTGACCATCCCGACGGTCTGCGACCCGCAGTCGACGTCGCACATGCGCAGCGCCACCCCCCCGGGGAGCGCGACGCCGTCCTTGGCGGCGCGGGCGTCCCACTCTGCGGCGGCGAGCGCCTCGACGGCGGCGCCGAACCCGGGCGCGCCGGGCTCGGGCGCGCCGGACAGCCGGGAGGGCGAGAACCGCGTGTACAGGCAGGAGCCGTAGACGGCGGCGGCGACGTCGAAGCCGGAGCCGACCTTGCCCTGGGCGGCGCAGTGGGCGGCCTGGGCGAGGTTGTGCAGGGTGCGGCGGCCGGCCGGGGTGGACAGGTCGAAAGAGGAAGAAGGGAGGTAGTGCGAGAGGACTGCGGCGGTCATGGAGGTGACGAGGGCGGCGGAGGAGCCGAGGCCGGTCTTGTTGGCGCCCTTGAGAGTGGTGTGGAAGCGGGCGAAGCGGCTCTTGGGGTTAGCGGTGGTGGTGGTGGAGGAGGAGGAGGGCTGGGAGTAGTAGTCGTTGTCGGCGAGGATGGTGAGGCGGGCGGACTTCATGCTGTGGGAGGGCTGCTGGTGGGCGATGCGGGAGACGTAGGTCAGGGCATAGCTGAGGGTCGTCTCGACGAAGGGGTTGGCGCTTGGGGCCGGGCCGCTGAATGTGTCCGTAAGTAGGCGGCAGGAAAGAGGGAGTCGCCGAAGGGAACAATGCGTGAGGTTGGCCAGATATATGGGGAGGGACAGGAATGTTACAGGTTGAATAACTTATGTTTGACATACAATGAGAGGGCGTTCATGATGACAACTTGGACTCGCTTGAAGTCACTGATACTTCATGCATGAGAGATTCACAATAGCGACAAGCATTGACATAAGGATATGAGGAGATATGAAGCAGCATGAGATACAACTTACACATAGAGCTGTGTGACCTTGATGCCGCCGTCCTCGTCGCAGAGGTGGTAGCCATAGCGCCACTGGGCGTCGAGGAACTGCGGGCTCTCGACGACGATCTCAGTCAGCTGGACGCCCGGGATGGTCTGGATCCCCTGGGCGACGACGTTGATGCGGGCGCTCAGGCCGAAGACGAGGCCGGTGTAGGCCCGGTCCAGGACCAGGTACCCACCCGCCAGCAGGACCTTGCCCGGCGCCGAGACGGCGGTCGTTGGGCGGGTGACCGGCATTCTTGCTTTAGACGCGAGCGGAGCGGCGGGACGATACCGAAGAGGCCCGGAAAAGGTGGAAGGTGTGAGAAATGAGCCCGCTGGGGACGGCTGAAAGCTGCCGATGAGAGGGGTTATAGAGCGGGAGACACGATAGGCCTCAATGACGTCGTGGCGACGATTTCTCCAACGCTGACTACACCGTTGTGAAGATTTGGAGTCTCAACCCCTTTCTTTGATGATCGTCAGGCACTGGCCGGCGAGCTGGGAGAAAAGGCTTCACCCAAGACGCGGGGTCGACGAGATGTGGGGCGGTCCCGGAGCATGCCGTCCGCTGTCCGGCATCTGGTACGGCTGTGTATCTCAAGAGCAAGACCCATGATGAGACGCCTGAAAGACAAAAGCCATTGCAGCATCTTCCGGACCTAATATACCTGGAAAGGCAGCGTTGTCATCGAATGGGCAGGAGATGTGATGTCAAACGATAGGAATGAAGGGTTGGAGTTTGTCAAGCGCGATGCCCGGGACCTGGTCAGTTCCGCTGCTTGCCTTGGACCCCTGTATGATTGAGCAATTGCAAACCCTTGGTGAGCAATCGTGACCAGTCTGCAGGAGCAAAGTATCATCATCCGTTGCACGTCTCCATCACCAGAACTTAATGGCCAGAGCCCTGCGTGAGTGCTAAGATAGAGACCGTTGAGACGAGACTTCTCCTCTCCTAGACATGTCATGACATATCATTGGTCATAGGGAGACGTGCAGTGTCCGTCCTGTCGGTTCTTAGAATGACGAGGACAGACAGTAGAAGTTTTGGCTCGGGCACAAGCACACAGCCACAGACCGAAATGAGGGTGAGAGAGCCGCCGCGGGTCCGTTCGGTCAGGTACGCCCGGTCTTGTTCGGAGGTAGGCGTAAACCCCGTTCGGGGTCGGGACAATTTGATGTGCGGCCGACCCGGGCATTTCTGACGCCCGCCCGATACCAGCCGGTACCCCGAGTTGTCTAATTCCCAGCTTCCCCTTCCGGAGCGGCGCATTTTCGTTATGACTTCAGTGTCAAGGAGCCAGGGTCAAGCTTATGCGGATAAGCTTCGAGCTCCGTTAGTGCAGCACTCATGCCAATGTTGCGTTTGGGCATTTCCCAGAGGAGCCTTTTTTTATCATCGTCAATTTGCGTCCCGCCCACCCGCATCTTCAAACGGGCAAGGGTCCATTTTTAGTCTCCTAACGAACATTCCACGGTAGACCCATCATCTCTCAACAGGTGAGTCAAGGAGGGCAATTTCCCTGTTACGACGTCGCGGCAGCAGTTTCACCTGTGGTCACCGAGGAGACAGACAGACAGACAGACAGACAGCTTCATGAGAATCGTCATCTCACGACAAGCTTGGAGGGGCGAAGCTGGCAGCTGAACATACCCGTCATTCTACGGAGAGCTTATGCTATCCATGGGTGGAGTACTGTACATTCAAAGGCGAGGCAAGACGAGACGGATGTACCTTTTGGTACCGTCTGCCACACATGGCTCCCGAACTGCTGGGCCTGGCTTCCGGGTTCTTCCTTGGCCCCACTCATGGCAGCCTTCCAATTGGCCAGGCGAGCTCCAGGACGCGGGAAGCTCCCCCACATCGATCAGGGATGGCGTTTCTTATTGTTCTCTTCACTCCTCAGGGCTCTTCTCTGCGTCTCTTTCACACACTCTCTGACACTTCACCATTCACATGCACCCCCCGGCAGCCCCGCACTCTCGGCGCCTCCTTCACCTCAGGCACCCGTGACCGTTTTGCTCTGCCTCGTTTGTCCGGTTTCTCTTCTTCGCTAGCTGCCCTCAAGGGCTGCTGGCGTCGGTCGGCCGGACACACGCCCACATCCTTCGCCTCCGGCCCATCCGCCTTCTTGTCGATTTCCCGAGGCGCTGATTCGTCTCTTGCCCGAGAACTCGTCATCCCCACCATCGCTGTTGCAGCCTGGGGGGCTGAAGGAGGCACCAAGGCATCACCGATGGGTGTAGCTGCTCAGGCAATTGGCGATCTGCGTGCAAGGCATGGGATGAACTGGGATATCTGTCCTCCTCCGGCAGGATGACGCGCAACCCCCCGCAGCAGCAAGTCCCGTGGGAGATATCGGGGCCGGGACTGAGATCCTGATCCTGATTTCCAGATGTGATTCTCCTCATCTTGAGTGTAGGGTAGATAGAGGAGGGGTGAGTGACGATCTCGCGTCGTATATACGAGAGCCATACTATTACTATGGTAGGGGCAACTTTGTACACCGTACCTGCCACTCACTCACTGAAAAAAAACCCGGGAAAAGGGAATACGTTGCAAATTTGCTGTCGAGAGACTCTCGCGTGTTGCCTATAGCTGATACGCGTCGTGCACATACTGTACAGTACCCATAGCCAGCCAGCAACGCCTTCCTGACCCCTGCGATGAAGCTCAATCTCGCCAACGCGGAGCCAGTGAGGCACAGGGTAATAAAAAATAGAAGCTTCCAGCTTGAAGCGTCCCCCAGATTTCCGCACCTAGGCGCACTTGCGGTGGTGACAAGTGCCGCTAGCCTCGATTTTGTCGCGCATGCAGTGAGCCATTTGAGTCACTTTTCCCTGCGCGGCCCCAGTAAATGGTACTTGCAGTACTTCGCGTTGGCCTCCCGCTTGGCCCCGTCCGAGTCCGAGTTTTTTTCATCATGCAAAATCCCGCCCGCCGCCAGCCCGTCCGCCAGCCCAGCCAGCCAGCCAGAAGCCGAGCCAGGGACGAATAATTACACAGTATTGGCGGCATTGAGGTGACAGTTGACAAGTCACGGCCTCCCGAATCCCGATCCATTATCAATCTCACCTCCCGCTCTCCCTCCCTCCTCCATCCGGCTCTTTCTGTTCCCTCTTGCATATCCCACATGCAGCAGTAGTAATATCGACCGCGCGCTCTTCCTGTCGTACGGTCTCTTCTTCCCTCCTTCTTTCTCCCTTCTCCCTTTTTTCTTGCTTCCGGACCCCCAATTCACACCAATTCAACCTTGTTTGGCGCGTTTGTTTGGCGGCTTCACTGTCGTCAAATGAACCTGCAACTGCGCATCCCCCTTTTTTTACTTGTAAGTGCTGTGCTCTCCATTACCCGGTCCCCCAATCCAACACCTGTGGCACATGTCGCGTATTCCGAGGTCACGAGTGGTCGCGTGCAGACAGCAGAGCTTGATCCACGATGAGAGTCGTCACAGCATGTCATGCGGCCGCTAGGCGGAGTGGATTAGCTGCGATTGAACAACTTGGTGGTAGCTGCACTGCTCTGCGGCGAACCTCGGAATAGCTTCATTTTTTTTCTGACTAGCAACAGCCAAAAGAGTCAGCATCATACTAACCTAAACTCCTCACTCTCACAGTACACCCCCTACCCTCGCGGCTTCTCCTAAATGCCCACCATCTACAACACCCTCTACACGACATTCGTCCGGCAGGGATTCGCGAAATCGTTCACAAACGGCTACGCACAGTCGGTCGTAGCCGCCACCCACCCTCATGTTCTAAACTCCCAGAACCGGCCGTCCTTTGCGGCCCGCCGGAACAGCACCCGGCTCGGCCGCCTCCAGACCCTCCAGCTCCAGAATGCCTTCCACAGCAGCTCGACCGCAGCTGGTCTTGCGAGCGAGCACCGCCACGACAGGTCCACGAGCCATGGCGGCCTAGACGCCTACTTCGAGCACCTCCGTAAGCAGGAGGCTGCCGGCGATGCCGAGAACGACTGGGTCCAGTACCAGTTCCAGAAGCGCATCGAGTGGAAACCGACGCCCGCGTCGATCCTGCTCGGCTCTGAGGCCAAGGCGCACGATGTCGACGGGGAGGATGCTCATCAGGATGTCGATGGGGAGCGCACGTTCTCTGCGCACGAGGAGGCGGTTCTCGCCCACATCGACGCCGCCATCGAGAAGGAGATCGAGTTCCGCGAGAGACTAGAGGCCATTGAGGAGGAGGCCCGCTCGAGGGGCGCCTCTTCACCCGCCGCTTCCGATGTTCGCTCCCGCTCTCTGGAGCCCGTTTCGAGGGCACGCACGCCGGCAAGCATCGCCAGATCCGCAACTCCCCCGGTCGACCCCCAATCTCAGAGCTATGCCGACCACCTCACAAAGCTCTCCGAGGCTGCTCGGTACGCCGAGATCCCTGCCGTCTTCGAGGCGATGCTGGTAGCAAGCATTCGCCCTCTGTCGACGGCCTACAATGCTCTGCTGATGGCCGCCATCCACCTGCCCTCCGAGAAGATCGAGATTGTCTCCAAGGCCCTCGATGTCTACGCTGACATGCTCCGCCGAAAGGTGGCGCCCGACAGCGACACCTACAACATCCTCGTGGGCCTCCTGGCAGCCCGCTCCCTCGAGGTGTCCGCTCTCAAGCAGACGCTCGAGGACAAGCGGCTGCGCTTCGGCGGCATGGACGAGCCTGGCAAGTTCATGTTCGCGTCCCACGAGCTGGAGCATGCCATTCTCTCCGAGGACGACCGCCTCGACCTCGCCGTCAGACTCTTCCAGTCGTCGGTTGCCTCGCAGAAGGATCTCTACTCCTCCGAGACGTACCACCAACTCATCAGTGCCTGCGCCCAGTCTGGCCGCGTCTCCGACATGCTGCACCTGTTCGAGCACATGGAGTCCAACAAGGCCACTCCCTTTGCTGCCACCTTCCCCGCCATGATCACGGCCTTCGCGAACAGCGGCGACCTCGTCAGCGCTGTGGAGTGCTACAACGAGTACAGGAATCTGGCCATCGCTAACGACAAGGGCGAGGCGACGCTCAAGGACCGATTGGATGCTCAGGTATACGCCTCTGTCATCAACGCCTACGTCATCTCCGACAAGCTCGAGGGGGCTATGAAGTTCTACAAGAAGATTGTGGAGGAGTACGGCGTGCGCGCAGCTGATATCAAGGACGCCATCGTCAGTCTGGGATTCGTCAAGGGCTTCATCCACCGTGGTATTTACCAGGAAGCCCTCCGGTGGGCTCAGGATGTTGAGAAGGAGAGCCGGGGCCGCACCATGGGCCAGGTTGCGTCTGTCGCGGCCGACCACGGTGACAAGCAGACAGCACTTGCCGCCTTCGCCAAGCTCCCGCATAATGCAGCGGATGTGGCCACTCCGGCGATGGCCATGCTAGCCCTCAGTGTCCGCGAGGGCAACGTTACGGACGCCGCGCAGTACTGGAAGATCCTGAGCAGCCCCGAGATCGAGGCTGACGCCTCCTTCATTGAGCCCACGGCGATGTACGCAGTCGCCATGATCGGCTCCGGTCAGGTGCTGGAGGGTTTGACGCAGTCCGAGATGATGTTCCAGCGCATCCGCAAGTCTGGTACTGAGAGCAACTCGCATCTAGCCGACGAGGTGGACGAGGCTGCGGAGTTTGTCTCCAGGTATATGACCTCCCGCGGGATCACCGACCCCCGTGAGCTTTCGTCGCAGCCCTCGTCATATCCCGCCCAGAGCTTCGCCACGACTCCCTACCCGTCAACACCGTCTGTCTCTGTGTCCAGCTACGAGGACACGTTTGATCCGTATGCGCACAACACCGACTTCAAGGGCTCCTCCCTCATCTCTGACGAACTCGAGGGCGCCCACGGCCGCAAGGGCCCGAAGTTGAACGATGCTCTGTCCCGGTTCCGCAACATGCGTCGTGCTGGCCGCCACCCGCGGTACATCACCTACGCTAAGCTGATCTCGGCTGCTGCACGTGAGGGCAAGATGGACCTGTGCCACGACATCCTCAACATGGCGCGGACCGATGTTCCCCTGCTGCCCCAGTACTCTGTCGTGCGATACGGCTGGTCCTCCATCCTCGACGCCATGGTCGGCGCTTGCCTGACCCTGAACAACCGCGGTCTCGCTGAGCAGTACCACCAGGAGCTCCTGGACATGGGAGCCTCGCCCTCCGCCAACACCTTCGGCCTGTACATCACCACCCTCAAGGAGTCGACCAGGACCTTTGACGAGGCCTCGGAAGCGGTCAAGATCTTCCACCGCGCCAAGGCCGAGGGTGTCGAACCCTCATCCTTCCTCTACAACGCACTGATCGGCAAGCTGGGCAAGGCGCGCCGCATCGACGACTGCCTGTTCTACTTCGCCGAGATGCGTGCTCTGGGCATCAAGCCCACGTCCGTGACCTACGGCACCATCGTCAACGCGCTGTGCCGGGTGTCGGACGAGAAGTTCGCCGAGGAGCTCTTCGACGAGATGGAGGCCATGCCCAACTACAAGGCCCGGCCCGCGCCGTACAACAGCATGATGCAGTTCTTCCTGACCACCAAGCGCGACAAGGCCAAGGTGCTCGCCTACTACGAGCGCATGCTCGCCCGCGGCATCACGCCCACCTCGCACACGCACAAGCTCCTGGTCGACACGCACGCCACCCTCGAGCCGGTCGACATGGCGGCCGCCGAGGCCGTGCTCGAGGACATCCGCGCGGCGGGCCGCCGCCCGGAGCCCGTGCACTACGCGAGCCTGATCCACGCGCGCGGGTGCGTGCTGCACGACATGGAGGGCGCGCGCGCGACCTTCGACGCCGTGGCGCGCGACCCGGCGGTCCCGGCCTCGGCGTGCCTCTTCCAGGCGCTCTTTGAGGCCATGGTCGCCAACCACCGCGTGGCCGACACCGAGCCCCTGCTGGCCGAGATGCGCCGCCGCCGCGTCGAGCTGACGCCCTACATCGCCAACACGCTCATCCACGGGTGGGCGTCGGCGCGCAACATCTCGCGCGCGCGCGACATCTACGGCGCCGTGGGCCGCGAGCGCAGGGAGCCCAGCACGTACGAGGCCATGACGCGCGCGTTCCTCGCCGTCGAGGACCGCGAGGGCGCCAAGGGCGTCGTCGCGGAGATGCTGTCGCGCGGGTACCCCAGCGCCGTGGTCAACAAGGTGCTGGAGCTGCTGGGCGGCGGCGCCACGGAGGAGGCCGCCGCCGCCTCCGCGTGAGGGGAGCGCGTCCCGCCTACCAGCTACTCGGAAAATTCATCCAGCGGTGTCGCTCTGTCTCGCTGACCCTCGGTCCGCAAAGAGGCATCCTAACAATTGTTTCCCTTTGTTCATGCGCCTCCTGTTCTTTTGTTTTGCTTGTTTGATACCCCTGGTCGCTGAGGAGAGGAACTGTTACGAGGACGTGAGAAGGGGGTGTCGAAGGATTGGAGGCGGATGACAAGTGGATGTATCGGTCTGAGGAAGACGAAAAGATGATCGGATCTAGGGCGAGGGTTCATGCCCCTCGCTTCTAATTCCCTCGTTCTACCTGGCTGTCCTCGCTTCGGGGCAGTGTGTCGTTCGTGGTCAGCCTTGTGGCTTTTATCTGTCTTTATCAACCGGCGTTCTAGGAGGGTTGAGGGGGGGTGTTCGGAAGTCAGTCACAACCGGCACGGCGGGAATAGGCTGGGGATGGATATCTCAGGAACGGTGTTCAGCCTGCGGCGTCCGGTCTGGCTCATAGACAAATCTCCACTCTGCATACAGAAAATGATGCAAAACAACAAGCGGCGGCGGGAACTGGGGGTGGTGGGAATATACACCACAAAAAAGGGACTGGAAAGAGTTGCCCCTGGAGGGCCAAGCAAACAACACTCGCATATAGCGGTTATAATGGGATGGGCTTGGCCGGCTCTGGATTCGGTTCCATCGAGCCTTGGGGCTACGGGCCCGACGTCGCTCTGTACTATAGTTTCAAACATGAAGAGAAGTTCATGCTTTGACCTTGTGTCTTAAGATGCTTCGTGATATGTGGTGATGTCTAGATCCCTTTTCTATACGATGTTTCCTTATAGCAGACTTGATGACGGAGAGCCTGTACTTGGTAACACTCATGCACAATGTTCGGAGGGAGGATGCGCAGGATCTCTACGGCTGAATAGATCACAGTTCTTCAAAAACACTTTTCCGGTCCAGGGTATCGATATACACCAGCTCGTCCACTGCATCCCCGATACTCCGCCTCTTCACTCCAGGCAGTTCCAGTGCGCAACGCTCTCACCCAATGTTGAACTCTCCAGCCGCGTTCATCACAGCCTTCATCTTCTCCCTCATCCTCCTCGCAGCGTCCTCGTCCGCGCCAGCTCCCCTGCCCACATCTTCATCATCCGAATCGAGAGCCGCAGCTCCTCTCTTCTTCCCTACGCCAGAGCCCGTCGCACCAGCAGCCCTCGCCTTCCCGCCATGCGCGGCCCTCCTCTGCACCCCGCCGCCAATGCCACCCGGCGCCTCCCGCAGCCCAAAGCTCTTCGCCACGTGCCCCAGGTGTAGCTGCGAGATGTCGAAGTACGCGCGCTCTTCCTTGACGTGCGTCGTGTAGGCGCGCACGTGCGAGCGGAACCCCTGACGGGCGGCGTTGAGCAGCGTGTGGCTGCTGCTCGCGCTGGGCCGGGAAGCTGGCGGCGCAGACTTGCCGCCCTTCTTGCCCTTCCCCTTACTGCCATCCTTCGAGGACTTCTCGCCTGCGGACTGGTCGGAGGCGAGTATCCGTTGCTCGATGTGCAGCTGCAGGGCCTCGGCGCGGGCGCTGTAGGACTGCTTCTCCGGCTGCTGGGGGGCCGCGTCGGTGCTGGCAGACGGGGGCAGGTCCACCGGCGACGCAAGCCCCTTCTGCAGCACCGAGTCGTAGAGCTGCGGCGTCAGCGGGTTCGAAGAGTGCAGCAGCGAGACGTAGCCCTCCTCGCAGCCCGGCATGAGGAACAGTACCGCCTTGCCCGGCCGGCCGGCGCGCGCCGTGCGGCCGACGCGGTGGACGTGGTCGGCGACGCTGAACGCCGGGTCGTACTCGACGACGAGGTCGACGGCCGGGACATCTAGGCCGCGAGAGGAGATATCGGTCGTGATAAGCACGGAGGGGTTCTTGCAGGCGGCGAAGGAGTTGAGCGTCGAGGTGCGCACAGGCTGCGCCAGTGAGCCGTGTAGCTTGTGGAGTGTGATGGAGGGGTTGGCGGGGGATGTGATGTACGCAGCGGGAGCGACAGTGTCAGCCGTGATGGACTTGGATTTCTCGTCCTTATCGTTGGAAGGCGAGGACTCCGGCGACGGCAGCGCGGGCGGCGCGGTGGACTTGAGGAGCTCGAAGTGGAAGTCGACGGAGTCGGCGCAGGATATGAAGACGATGGCCTTCATGACGGAGCCGCGTCTGGCGAATGATGACTTGAGGAGCGAGATGAGGGTGACTAGCCGTAGCTTCGCGGGCACGATGAGGTAGGTCTGCTTGAGCTGGGACGGGGCGGTGAAGACAGACTCGTTGATCTCTCCTGCCGTCGTGTCGTCGGAACCTCTTGCCGCAGTGATGTGGATCGCATCTTCCAGGCTGATCTCGCCGAGCCTCTGGACATTCATCTTCATGGTAGCCGAGCATAGAACAGTGACCCTCCGCTTCGGAAGCGCCTGGCCGAGGACCACTCCGTCCTTGTTCTTTTCTCGCAGCCCTTCTTTTCTGATCTTGCCAACAATGGTCTTGATATCGTCCTCAAAGCCCATCTCCATGAGACGGTCGCCCTCGTCGAGCACAAGCCACCGTACCGTCCCCACATCGAGGACCTTTGTGTTGTCCAGGTGGTCGGTGAGGCGTCCTGGAGTGGCGATGAGGATGTTCACACCCTTGCGCAGCCTCGCCTTCTCTGACTTCTTGCTCTCCCCTCCAATGACTTGGGTACTGACAATCCATGGCGCACATCTTAGGACCTTCTCGAGGACGACAGCAATCTGCTTGCAGAGTTCTCGAGTGGGTGCCAGAATGACAGCGAATAGTCCCGAGTCGCGGTGTATCTTCGTCCCCGTACTCGTCCCGTCCTCGTTCACGCTCAGGGCCATTATCCGCTGGACGATCGGCAAGAGATATGCCAGCGTCTTTCCTGAACCAGTCTCGGCCTGGAGGAAGGCGTCGCTGTCCTCCGCCACTAGTTTAGGTATTGTGTTTTTCTGGATCGAGGTCGGCGCTTTCATCTCGAGCTTCGAGGAGAGGTGCTGGGAGATCCGCGGGGAGAGGCCAAGCGCATGAAAGTTGGCAGCTTCCTCCGTGAGTGGTGCGTTGGACGGCTTGCTTGGCTCGCTTTCTTCTGGGGCCTGGTCCTCGATGACCGTCGTCGGCGTCGGATTAGACGAGAACAGGCGAGACGTGATACCCTGTGAGGGTGTCGAATGCGGCCGCGATTCGCCCGATCGGCCACCGCCATCCCGCCCTCTCTGGCCGGAAAAGTCTATCCTTGGCCGCTTTGAGGGCCTCCCGGAGTCGGCAAAGCCGCCATCATCCCTCGTCGAGTCCTGTCTATGAGGCGGGGTACCGCCGGGGACGGTCTGTTCTCCCACTCTCTTCACACTTTTCTGCGCCCTCACCCTGTCTCTCCAGCGGCCGCCTTTGAACTTGACCTGTGTCTTGATCGGGGCATCCCCAATTTCGAAATTGAGCAGCATGCCATCGTCTGCCATTGCTGCGAATGTCGACCGCTCCTTCGTGCGGTGAGAGTAGGTAGGTATGGATCGGGCTAAGAGAAGGGAAAAAAGAAAAATGGCAGAAAAATATCCAGCTTCGCTATCGATAAGCAAAAGGTGGGTCAACGAAGCATTGCAAACAGCTAGTCACCTACATTGTACAGTAACCGATGATCATTGGCTGACGGATCTCGATTGACTTGTTACTCGCAGCATCGCCAGTTCTCTCCCTCCTTTTTGTGCCTTACATAGTAATCCTATGTACAGTACCTGGACTCAGGAGCGCGTCGGCAAGAAATTCCCTCTATCATCTACATGGGAGCCCGCTCTGGAGAAACTCATTTCGTCCCTTGGCTATGAACTCATCTGATGAACTGGTTCGCATAATCCGCACCGAGGCCAACCCTCTCATAATGCTCCCGGGCACTCTGTAGCTTGCTAAAGACATCCTCTATTCCGAGCGCCTTCCCGTCTGGATCCACGTACACATACGCTCCTGTCACATGAAACAGTGTGATCATCTCGTCCACGCCGTCGGGGACCTCCAGCGTGTGAATGTCGCCGCTCGGCTCATATGAGTAGCCGCCCTCGTTGGCCCACCATGCGTGCTCCAGGTAGTGCCACCGACCCTTGAGTGTCACCGCGTGGACGGGGCCGGTGTGCCGGTGGCGTGAGAGGATGCCCGACCGCCGCACCCGGAGCAGGTTGACGAAGTAGCCCTGCGACACGGAGAAGATGAGCGGCCGGAAATCGATGTCGGGGGCCTGAGGCACCCAGACGCGCTCGTCGGCGTCCACGGTCGAGAAAGAAGGGAGTGGCGTCGGTAGGATGTTGGGAACTATAAGGTCTTCAACCACATTCGGGAGGGGCGGGCCCTTGTATGGGATTGCTTCAGATGCCGGCCGCTGGTTCTGTGACTGGGATTGCCCTGATGGGGCTGGTGTCTCCTGGGAAGCCGAACTCATCGTCGAGTAATTGCTACACGTCCGAGGCTGAGCAACCGTCTGTGGAACTTGCCGCAGCGCCTTATTAGGGAGAATTGACGAGGCCTTGATTGCTTCCTGGTGAAATCGACGAGAAGATGCTGTTGGGTTATTCTTGCCGTTGTTGGCAGCGATCCTACTACTCCTGCAATAGCAGGAAGTCTCCGCCGACCTTATCTTGGAAAGCCTACCAAGCGCCTGGCCACCTGCCCGCCAGGAGGACATGTCTGCGTGTTCGGAGGAGCGGTTTTTGGCCAAGAAGCAGGCCGGTTATCAGGCATGTACAGTCCCTTATATGCTAAAGAGTAATGGCGGAAAGGGAGAGGTAGCAGGGGGATATATGAGACGCACCCTGTGCTATGTACAGGGCGATCGACACTGGACGTTCTTTTGATATTGATGCTCTGAGTCATACGGAGACGACTGAGAAAGACCAGAGGCCAAAGCCAAAGTGCCGGATCTAAACTCACGAACATGTTTCTTTCCACCTCGGCGGTAATGCAAAGTATCCGGCATTAATGTCGTGGAAGGAAGGGATTTGGGCCTATCGGAGAGGTGACTTGTACTGTCCAGTCAGTTTGTTGCGGAGCTTCCGGTGGAGCCACTCGCGGTTCCGGTGGAAGTTCATGGATCGCGGGCAAGAAAACTGCCTCTACCACTTCCAACTCGGAATTCGGGGTTGTTTATCGCCATAATTGATTCTTCACGTGATATTTTGATCAAAGTCGACAACCGGAATAACGATTAGCTTACCACCAATAGCTATGGGACACTGAAAATGCACATCAACAGCCACACCGGCTGGCGTCAGCATGCTCCCACACAAAGACACTATGATTACTCCGGGAAGGTTCGTCTCCTTGAGATACGTCAAATAATTTGAGCCGTGCTTGAGGCTTTCCTCAGTCCCACTTGCTAGTACTATTATGGGAAATCGTAAAGCGAGGAAGCCCGGGACTTTTAAGCCGAGCTAGAAAGGCGTCTGATCTTGATAACATCAGGTGAACCAGTTCATTCCCTTGCCATCCTTGGCAAATTATCATTCATGTACGTCGTCACAGCTCAAATTTGAAGCCTTTGGAGTCGTGATATGAGCACATGAGGGACATGTGCCGTTTAACTTCATGCTTGTAGTCCCATGGAAGATGTTTCCTTTTAGTGGAGAGCTGTCGGTAGACGACTTATGAGAAACAACTGATTTCTCAACGTCGAGGAGGTTGAGAGCATTTTCGATCTCAGCAGCATCCGTTTCCTAGGTCACTTAGGAAGCTGCATGTGTTGAGCATGCAAATTACGAACCCGGAAATCTTTAGGGAGGCTACTTTTGATGATCCCGCCTTCAGTGTGTTCTATTCGAGGCAAACTCGATCTATAGGCTCCCTTTCGAACACTTATAAAAACTTCAAACCTTGAACAGCAAGAAGAACCCGTGATATCTTCTGTGGATAAGCTGAGCACATCCAC
This sequence comes from Pleurostoma richardsiae, assembly GCA_030052745.1. NCBI lineage: Eukaryota > Fungi > Ascomycota > Sordariomycetes > Calosphaeriales > Pleurostomataceae > Pleurostoma > Pleurostoma richardsiae. The sequence goes on from JANBVO010000020.1 coordinate 164,973, forward strand.
GAAACTGAGGGCCGGGACGGAACATCTAGCGTTGACTATGCATTAGTTTTACAATACGCAGTCTTTCTATACTCGGTTCTGGTCAGGTTTCTAAGCATGCTGCATTAGTGTAGTCTATATTGATGCGCTGATTTCGAGATTCTTGTGACCTTCAAGCTACCTGGCGTAGCGTATCTCTCTATATGGCTGCCTACGCCCTTAAGAGAACAAGGGCTCGCTAATGGACTCAGCAAAATTTCTCTGCTCAGTGGGGTTCTCTTTCGGTTCCAGGCCGTCAGTGGGACGTGAAAGAATGATGTGACCGCCCTCTACGAACGCCTCTGGAGTTAAGAAATGTCCGTCTATATCTCCGAGCTTCTGGCGACAATAAATACGGACTGTCACTTCTAAATGAGTTTTCCATAGTAGGTCTTGCACTTCAGATCACTGGCTTCTCAAGGGTGTTGAGTTCTCCGAAGAGAGTGAGAGATTACCCGCAAAGCCCTTTGGATTGGGCTCATCATCTAAATCCTACACGATGACTACGACGGCAGCAAAAAGTGGACTTCCAGCCGTTTTCGGTGCCATGACAATTGGCAAAGCAGACTTCGAAGGCGTCCGCGTAACCACTGTTGAATCTGCCAACGCCCTCCTGGATGTCTTTCAAGCCCACGGCCACAATGAAGTCGACACGGCGCGTGCCTACGGGGGAGGCACGACCGAAGAATACCTTGGAGAAACCAACTGGAAGGGCCGGGGAATCATCATGGACACGAAGCTTTACCCCAACGCGGGGAAGATCCTGGGAAACCTCGGCAGCAATGCCTACACGCACCGTCCGGCCGATATTCGGCGGGGACTGAAGGACAGCCTAGAGGCTTTGAAGACTGACAAGGTTGACATGTGGTACCTACATGGGCCCGATCGAAACACACCCTTCGAAGACACGCTGCGCGAGGTTAACAGCCTATATAAGGAGGGGTACTTCAGCCGCTTTGGCATCAGCAACTACATGTCGTGGGAAGTAGCTCAGATTTGCGAGATCTGCGACCGTAACGGCTGGGTCAAGCCGACGGTATACCAGGGCATCTATAACGCATTACACCGCGCCATTGAGCCGGAACTGATTCCGTGCCTACGGCACTATAGGATCGCTCTCTACGCGTTCCAGCCCCTGGCTGGCGGATTTCTCACGTCCCGGTACCATCGGGATATGAGAGATGACGATTACGAACCTGGCTCGAGGTTTGACCCAAAGAGATCGTTGGGAAAACTACACCATAGTCGGTACTGGAACGACTTGTATTTTGAGGCGCTTGACATTATTCGCCCCGTGGCGAAGAAATACGGACTCACGGAGGCGGAGTGTGCACTCAGGTGGCTGTGCCACCACAGCCAGATGAAGAAGGAGTTCGGCGACAAGATCATTGTTGGCGCTAGTAGCACGCAGCAGCTGGAGCAGAATCTGGTGGATATGGAGAAGGGACCACTGCCGGAGGAGGTTCTGAACGCTTTGGAAGCGGCGTGGCTGCGGGTTAAGGGGGTTGTGCCAAAGTACTTCCACTAGAATAGGACGGATCTTCACCTATGCTGAGTGACTGCCACCGTAAAGACTTTACATTACCTTTCCTACGTGCTAGATCATACCAAAGCCGTTGGCTTGTATAGTTAGAATCTCCATATCGTGGTACACGCCGATCCGGTGAAAAGTATGTTTCCAGACCTTCCAGACAAGAGCAATCTCAATTAAATATCGTAGGCCTGTACTTCTTTCCCGGTCCAGTCCCACAATCTTTTCGCCAAATTGACATCCTTCGTGAAAGTACTTCCTCTCTCTGCTACACCGACTGGCTCGTAAAACTCTCCGCTCACAACATCTTTGGACGTCGCAGCCCATAGCTGATTTCTTGCCCCCTTCTCGACGGTCGCCAAGAGCGGTGTTGCAACCTTTCGGGCGCAGCGAATAAAAGGCTCCCTTCCGCCATTGTAGCGCTTAAATCTGTATTCACGACCCCTGGATGGACCGCTGCGACCTTAAGCTGCGGGTACCGCTTCGCCAACTGTTGGGCAAACAGTATGTTCGCGAGCTTGCTTTGCCCGTATCTGGCGAACTTGGCATGCCCTCCGCCTTCGTCTTCAACGAATCGAACTGGATGCTACAGGATGGTGCAGACTTATGCATATCTGAGCTGAGGCAGATAACCCGTACGTCCCTGTTAGGAAGAGAACCGGCCGTCTTCAGGAGGACAGGTATTAGAAGTTTAGTTACGAAGAAATGCCCAACGTGGTTCGTTCCGAAGTGAATCTCGTATCCTTCCTTGGTTAGGCCAGGAGGGTTGCCCATGATGCCAGCGTTGAGTATGAGAATATCGAGACGGTCGGAAGATGCCATGAACTCGTTGGCCGCATGCTTCACCGACTCGAGAGAGGCGAGATAAAGCTCTAGGACTTCAATGGCTGCCTCGGGGATCTGTCTTCTGATAAATTCGACAGCAGCCTTGGCTTTATCCATGTTGCGAGCTGTGAGCCAGATCTTCGAGGGATTATGTCTGGCAAAATCGAGGACTGACTGCTTGCCCAGACCGGCGTTGCCTCCTGTTATAAGGATGACGTTCCTTGTGAGGGAGGGGATATTGTCCCCGGCTTTGAATGGCACGCCACTGTTGATGAAGGGGAGAGGCAATATCGTTACCGAGGAAGTAAATGTCAATGATAGAGATGGGCTGACCTGCAGACTCGTCCTTCTTTTTCAGGACATCGGTGTCTTTCTATATGTAAGTCTTGAGCCTCGTTTTGAGACTCGGACTTAGGGATACGGCATGGAGGGCATGCATTAGCTCCAACTCTCCCAACCATCCTCGTCAACTCTCGGAGGAATACCTCAATTTGAGGTCCCGAGGAGTGGTCTACTACAGCATAGTTCCTGCCTCACGTGCCATTACAGTAGCAAAGTCTCACACGTTTCCAAGGTCCTCTAGCAAAAGTTCAATGACCATGATTGAAGGTGTCTCCTGGAGACAGACCGATCCATGTCAGGCTTGAAGCCCTAGTGCCCGGCAGTGGCTTAGACTGGTGGTCCGCTGCCATATTCGGCCATGGCGCCGTTCGTGATTCGTTCGTAGTCCCTCAGTCTTATGCAAGACTTCGGCTCTACCGGACGTTCGCCCGAGAATTGAGTTTGCGGAGCCAAGTTGTCTCTATCATGCCACGCTTCTCACGGCCCAGCTCTACCACACTGGTGCCGATGCGAGCTACAAGAAGGATATTAGGAGCACCTTTGGGGACCCGTGTAGAAAGAAACACTAAAAGCTGCTTAGTACACTCACAAGTGATAGTGTAAACCGCAGAATATGATCAAAATAGGGCTGTATGGAAAGACATGGATCACTTATACATGGCTGGTTTGTTTTACGGGGATATCTCGCTCAACAGTGTCATGACAACTGAGGATGGCCACTACGCCCTGGCACTTGAGGATTGCCATTATACACCGTATCCGAATGTCGCAGTGTTACTTCATTGAGATTTCAACGTCTAAAAAAATGAGGAGCTCACCCCGAAACTTCTTCGTCATTACTATACATGACACCATCGTCACGATCTTGCAACACGAACGACAATCTTTCCAACCGTACATCCGGTCCTGAGCTCTGCATATGCTTTGGGCACGTCCTCCCAGTCGAATACACGCACAACAGGCTTCACCTTCCCTTCTTTCAGCCACTTTCCAACCTGATTCAGATCTTCGGTCTTGCTCTTGACCACGACGATATGGAACTCCCTGCGACCGCCACCCAAGCATCTCGGCTGAAGCGATTTGCGGATAGCTGAAAGATCAAATTGAACTTGCATAAACTTTCCGTCGGTCTTGAGAAAACTGTGGCTCTTCTCGTAAAGCCCCGGTATGCCAACATTGTCGATCGCTAGGTCGAAGACCTGCCCCTTCTTCTCCAACTCCGAGGCTATATCCATCTGTCTGTAGTCCAGAACACTGTCGGCACCGAGCCGCTCACACAGCTCCACGTTTGCGGTTGAACATGAAGCGGTCACGCGGGCTCCCATAGCTTTGGCTAGCTGTATAGCGAAAGTACCAGTTCCGCCACTGCCTCCCGTGATGATGACTTGTGATCCATCATAGATGCCGCCAAGCAGCAGTGCCTGATAGGATGTCAAGCAAGCCGTGCCTGTCGCCGCCGCGTGGTCCGGATCGACACCGTCTGGCAATGGTACGCATTCAGAAGAAGGAACAATGACGAACTGACTGAGAGTGCCATATCTGGACAGCGGTGAGAGTGCCCCGAAAACAAGCTGTCCCTCGCTCAGAGACTGATTCTCATCTTGTCTCGCCACGACGCGGCCGCAGAAGTCAAAACCCGGCGTTGCGGGCTTTTTGATGAACAGTGACCTAACCAGGACGTTCTCCGGTAGCTTATAATCGGCGGGATTCAGGGCTGCCGATATGACTTCAACGAGAATTTGTCCTTTGGACAACGACTCCTTTGATAGCGCGGGTGTCGATTTGTTGAGGACTAGCGAGTGCTCAAGACCACCCCGAATATCTGCATACTGCCATGATTCATGGTTGCCATTGTGGAGAGCCCCGCGCAGCATCGCTTGGAATATTATTGCTGTCCTAGGCGAAAGGCTCCTATGTCGGCGCGGAGGAAGTGATTTAATGTCAAACAGCTCAGCCATTTAGATCAGACGAACCCGGGAGTTTATTCTTATTCAACTGGAGCATCCAGATCAGCACAGGAAGCCAGATTCGGGTATCCGGATAGACACAATGTCCGAGGACAGCAACACCAGGCAGGTCGGGGCGGCTGCGGAGACTTTCTAGAATCGGGGCAGCATATCTCCCGACCGAACCTTTGTCCTCGTCCCCTGTCTGTCCAACCGTGATTTGCGCAGATGGCGCATTGCATGCCATCTTCTTCATAGTACTGTATTCACAATATTGTACAGAGTACCGATCACACGATATTCTGCGTTGATGCAGCTCCCCTCTCCGTTCGATTCAAGAGAGACGTCCACGGGTTTGTGGGGGCGCGCGTCAGCGGGTTGCATTAGGTCGGAATCTGTATGCATATTCGCGGGGAACAAGACAAACCAGCTCTTTTTCAGCGGCTAGCATGATGTTAGAACGGGCCAGGTCGATGACTGCGGGAAGAGTGCTAAACTCTATCCAAATTTGGATCATGTCGCCTTTGTTAACACCCCACATTCACATGAGAATTCGGCGTGCAAGCCGCGGATAAGTATGGGCATTCAAATCGTCGGTGATGATTTTGCACCAGCGGTCTCGTTCGCCACTCTAGTACCGCTGGCCATGGGACTGAGAAGCAACTCAGGGTATGTTTGGCAGGATTGGTGATCAAGTTACCTACTAGCTTCTTGATTTCTGGCACAGTCGTGATTCTAATAGCATAGAATGGTACGGTGATGGTTTTCGATGAAGTCACGTCAACTAACCTGGTCATGTCGCCATTCTAATTCATGTATTAATTAATATCGTTAGTCATAATCTCCTCTGTAAATGTTGACGAACCTGTCTACCGACTTTCTAACTTGTTTCCCGGGATCTTAGCTACAATGATGACTTCCACAACTATAGTAGTGATCTTTGCAGTCCTGCTCATAGTGATTGAGATTTCCGTCTGCGCAAGTCGGCCGAACATTATCTTCATTTTGACAGATGATCAGGACAAGAAACTTGGCAGCTTGGACTATCTCCCCAAAGTCAGCCAGTATCTCACTCAGCGAGGTACAACTTTTAACCACCATTATTCCACCGTATCCCTTTGCTGCCCGTCTCGGGTTACTCTATGGACAGGAAAACAAGCTCACAACCACAACGTAACCGATGTTGTGACACCTTATGGTAGGAAGCTCCGTAAAGGAACGCAAAATGTTCCTTGCTAGCTAGACTGACTTCGTTAACAGGGGGCTATCCGAAGTTCGTGTCACAGGGACTCAACAGTAACTGGCTCCCGGTATGGCTAAAAGATGCCGGATACAACAACTACTATGTGGGAAAGCTTTTCAACTCCCATACAATAGCAAATTATTGGGCACCATTTCCAGCGGGGTTTGCTGGGACTGTACGTGGAAGCAAGATGGTTTGAAGTTTTAGTGATGACTGATGATGACGCCCTGCAAGGAATTTATTCTGGACCCTTACCAGTATCAATACTGGAATCCAACCTTTCAGAGGAACTGGCAAGTGCCCAGAACTTACGCTGGGTCATACTCAACGGACTTGGTCGCGGAAAAGAGTTTAGCTTTTCTTGATGACGCAGTTGCGGCAGACAAGCCATTCTTTCTTACTATTGCACCGATCGCGCCACATGTCGAGGTGAACGTCACTATAGATATCCTTAAGTTCTCCTATAGCTTGAGCAACGGCCCTCCTGTTCCGGCCACGAGACATTTAGGCCTATTTCCTGAGGTGAAAGTTCCTCGGACCAAGAATTTCAATCCGGATAAGGTCAGTCAATACCTCACTTTTCTTAGGACTTTACAAAAGTTCCATATTGATCACCCATTAGTCATCGGGTGCGAGCTGGGTCGCTCAATTGCCGAAGTTGAACAATACTGAGGTTGAGAGAAACGATGAATTCTATAGAGACCGTCTAAGAGCACTACAAGCCGTTGATGAGCTGGTGGAGCGAGTGGTGAACGCCGTCGAGAACTATGGGCTCCTCAATAATACCTATATATTTTTCTCGTCTGACAATGGTTACCATGTCAGCCAACATCGGCTCCAACCGGGGAAGAAGTGTGGCTACGAGGAAGATATCAACGTCCCACTGATTGTACGCGGACCTGGGGTACCTGAAGGGGTGATGGCCGAGTTCCCGACGACACATACCGATCTCGCGCCGACATTTCTGAACATCGTGGGAGCTTCACCTAGGGACGACTTCGACGGCTCCCCGATCCCACTGACTGCTGATGGTATTGCATCGGTGACTTCGGAGAGCAACTGGGCAAGAGAGCACGTCCAAGTAGAATTCTGGGGCTCCGATAACCCTAATGAGTGGGGTGGTTTTGCGTGTGAGTCTTGATGCCTCGAGCTGGGACGCATGGGCTACGATAGCTAATTGACTCGGCAAAGCTGACGCAGGATTTAACAATACCTACAAGGCACTCCGCCTAATCGGTCGAGACTACGATCTCTTCTATTCAGTCTGGTGCACAAATGAGCATGAGTTGTATGATATGACTGTAAGTGAGAGACAGCACCTGCCAAAGTCTAGTACGGCGAAATGGCTAAAAAATCAGGTTGACCCTGATCAGCTTGACAATCTGCTTTCCGCAGGCTCTATCAACTCAACTTCAGGTTCGCCAGGACGACCTACTTCTTGGGAGTCAGTGCCTCTGTTCTAGCTTCACGCCTGGACGCGCTGTTGTTCGTGCTCAAGTCTTGCCAAGGAGAGGTTTGCCGGACACCGTGGAAATCACTCCTGCCAGACAACACTATTTCGAGCTTTATTGATGCACTGAAGTCTGATTACGATGCTTTCTTCCGCGTCATCCCCAGGGTCTCCTTTTCAGCTTGTCATGGAGGTTATATCGTCAGTGCGGAAGGGCCACAATTCAGCGGTTATGACTTGACATCCCGATCTGTGGATACTTTGGATGGGTCAGATCCTGCTTGGGCCTTGATGACATGAAAAGTGTTAGAGTCTGAGAAAGCTTCTTCAAAGGCTCGAGCTATCAATGTTACCACAAGCTGACTTTGGACTGGTCGGGCTAAGACGAGGTTATTTCAACCGTGTACCTTGAAGCTTCATGCTTCTCGCTGCACGATAATGATAAATGATTGACAATACATACGCTGTTATAGAGCAGTGGTTTATCATCTAACCAGACCTCTCCGACAACTCCCTTCTCCAGAATTGAGTTATCATACGGTGTTGTAGCAACGCGCATTTCGGAACCAATTCGCCCCAGGATCTGCAGGGCGTTCACGAGAGCCACATTGAGAAAAAATCTCTCGACCGCCGGCGGCTCGGTCGAAAGCGACAGAGGTGGACCCAATGGCAGGCAGAAGTCCAAAAACGGTAAGTATTTCAACTTGGCGATGCACCTCGATGGATAGCGGTGATGCCGGAGTCCTGCGCACTAGTCCGTAGTCATCAACGCGGCGTCCCGGTTATTCACAGCGCCCGCTGTAGAATGTGTCGGTCAACGTGACTTCGCGTTAAGCTATACAAACACGACGAGATTGAATACTAGATTAGGTATAGACTAGCGCTCCTTTTGGCAACACTGCGAATCCTTCGTGACGTGGAAGCGGACGGGACGAGTCTTGAAAAAGTTTCAACCCGGAATCCGAGCACCACCATCCTTGTGCGATACGCTCTAAGCCCGAGACCATCCGCGTATGTCCTTGAGTATGTCCTAAGGCCGACGGCGAGTGACTCACTCTCCAGCAGTCTGGCGTACACTACGGAAGGATGCCGACGCGAGACAAGGTTTCACGCGTCGTTTCTACCTATTTATAACCCATGGCATTCTCAACTTCTACCACCCTTTGGACAGGAAGTAATCTCAGATATACCAAATATATTCATCGAAACATACAATATGGCGCCGGTCGTATTCCACCTCATTTCGCTCAAGTCAACTAGTGACAAAGAAGCGTTCATCTCCGCACTCAAGTCTTTCTCCCCAGACGAGCGACCTCTATGGGTCGCGTCTTGCCATCACTGGATTCACGAGCCCCGCATATCCGTCACTGCTCTGACGGGGTCGGGGCATAGCATACAAGCCTGGGACTATGTTGTGATCTTCAGGTCCCCAAGTCCCACAACACCCGAGCTGCCACTCGTGCTGCAGCCTTATGTGGCATGCAACTGGTCCATCACGGCCGAAGTGCAAGATGCCATGATAGACAGCCTGTCATCACGAAACGCGGCAACGGAAGCGGAAACCGCCCCGCCATTGCCAGCCGGCTGGACTGCAGATAACCACGAGTCCATCGACGCCGCACAAGGCGCCCCGGACGTGGAGCTCTCGCTTGAGACGCCATCTCGAGCCTTCGGGTCCGACAAGTCCGACAGCGGCAGTGCCCTCAAGGAAGTCATTCGCGACATCGGGCTCGCCCATCCTGGGCCCGTAGCCATGCTAAACCTCCTCGCGTACCTCCCCGGCCAGCGACCAAGATATATGGAGTATGTGGCAGCATTTCAGGAGACCATCGGGCCGAAGTATGGCGGTCAGCCGCTCTTGGCAGGTTTTGGTGTCACGGATTGGAGCTCGCGTGCTGAAGAGGTCGTCGGGGGACGTGAGGTCGGAGAGTGGGAGGATGCGGCCTTGGTCTGGTACCCTACAGTTTGGCATTTCGGGAAGATGATCGATGATCCCATGTATGTGACGCTAGATCGGCAGCATAAGGGAGGAGTCATTAGGGACAACCCTCTTATCTGCTGCAGTGAGATTAGTTTAGATTGAGTTTCGCCAGAAGCACCAGTTTGAAGTGTAACAACTTCCAGATGGATTTTGATGTGATTGTGTTTCCTGCCTTAAATTTAATACGTCTCGTTAATCTAACGTGAGTGATCCCCATGCATTTACTTTCCGAGCATGCCTCCGTCTACAATCAGAGGTGCGCCGGTAACGAAGTCACTTGCAGGACTTGCTAGGAAGATAAGTGCTCCACGCAGATCCTTCGGCTCCCCCCAGCGCATTGCGGGTGTCCGCATCAGTACGAAGTCATTATATTCCGGATCCTGAATGATGTCTTCAGTCAGAGGCGTCTTGTAGTATCTACAGTCGTTTGCAGTGCTGTTAGCTTCTGAAGCCTCCCTAACTAAGGAGTCTATAGGGAGAACAAACCCGGGGCATATGCAGTTCACTTGGATGCCCTTAGCTGCCAACTCGTTGCTAAACGCCTTCGTCATCTGCAGCACACCTCCTTTGGAAGCCGCGTACGCGGAGACGTTGTACATTCCTAGGAATGAGGTCATGGATCCGATGTTGATGATTTTGCCCGGCCGCTCCAGCTCGATGAGTTTCTTGGCAAATTCCTGCGATGCCACAAAGCCGGACTTGAGGTTGACTGCGAATATCTTTGCGGGGTCACTTGGTCAGTAATTGGCAGGGTTTTATATAAGACAAAAGAGTTAGAACGCACCGCATCGATGTCCTCGTCACCAATCTCGTGAGCCATTCCTCGCCTGTTGATACCCGCAGCATTGAGGAGGATGTCGGGCACCACTCCGGCGTCCCAAATCCTTCTGAAGCAAGTCCGGAGCGCTTTTGAGTCGGAAACGTCGCATTCAAAGCTCCTGAATTCACGACCCAAGCTTCTCACTGCGTGCTCCAGCGGCGGTCCAGCAGGATCGCCGGGCAGTTGGATCGACACAACGTCGGCCCCAGCCTCTGCCAGAGTTGTGCAGAGCTCTTTGCCCAGTCCGCCAGTGACACCGGTACATATTGCTGTCTTTCCTTCGATGGAGAACAGTCGGCTCACTGGAAGATGAATTGGTGGTCTTGGTGATTCGCGTTGACTCAAGGTGCTGTACGATGACTTGTAGCGAACCCTGTTTTGGAGACTTCTGGGTGTCTCGAGACAGTCCCAGTGCAACCGAGATCTGTGGCCTAGGAAAGGTCGAAGCATCTGGTAACATAATCCGGACCTCATGCTTGCTGGAGGTAAGCGATAAGTGCGAAGATAATAGACAGTCTTTCCTAGCTACGCCTGTAAGCATTTGGATCCAGGTACAAAGTCTGGCAGGTATCAACTTAAAGTTACATCTTGATCTTACGCCACTGCAATGCATAGGTACTTCAGTGACAAAGCGTAGAGGCTATTCTCCGGAAGGTGTCCCAAGACTTAGTATAAAGATCCGTCTCTTTTCAGTCAAACTAGAACAGGCTAAGCCCACTCGGAAATATTAGGTATTCAGCTTTGATTCCACCGGGAACTTGTAAAGCAAACGCATTGCTTTCACCGGCAGTGTGATGCAGGATACATTGTGCGAAGAGGGACATGTACTCCATAGATCGACGGGGCTAGGAACAGGATGGGAAGCGGGCTCCCAACGAATCGGATCACCCAGGGGTTCTCACACCCCTCGGGAATTAGGGTGATTTAAGGTATGAAGTTACCTACTCGTGTGCTTGGGGATAGACCCGTGCCGTCGCTTAATGTGTCATGCTTGGCGCATAAACATACATCATACAAAAACGGCACCTCCTTTCAAGAGAGTCTTTGGGTGGACTACGAGGGGCATAAGAAAGGTCGTCGAAGTTCGTTCTAGCAGGAGAAAGGTGCAAGTTGCGGAAGAAAGGCTGCATTTTCAAGCTTTTGGGAAGAACATGTAACTATCTAACCAGGGAATTCAAGTACTCCTCGCCAATACCATTCTTGATGTAGTGGTCCCGAGCCGTCTCAAACTGGGTAAACACGTCCTCGTTGCCGATCGGCGTACCATCTGGCTCGACATAAGCGTAGCTTCCCGTGACATGGAACAGCGTCACCATCTCCTCGACGCCCTCCGGAACTTCAAGTGTGTGAATATCCCCGGGAGGCTCGTACGAGTAGCTGCCGGGCGTGGCCCACCAGTCGTGCTCGAGATAATGCCACTTGCCCTTCAGCGTGGCCGCGTGCACCGGGCCCGTGTGTCTGTGTCGTGAGAGAATCCCCGACTTCCTGACGCGAAGGAGGTTCACCCAGTAGCCCTGCGACAACGAGAACAGAAGTGGCCGGTACCAGACGTTCTCGAGCTGTGGGACCCAGTACTTCTCGTCCTCGTTGAGGTGTAGGACCGAGTTGAGAACTAGGTCACTTGCCACCCCATGGAGGGCAGGCCCGGAATATGGGATTGCTGCTGCCACTGGCCGGTCAATGGTCGGACTGCGGATGGAGGCCGTTGTTGAAAGAGACCGAGAAGCTGTTTGGAAACTGAAGGATGGGTGTTTGCCGTAAAGTGGGCCCGGTGGTCTTTCTGCTGTTACCAGCGCTGGGATGACAGTCTTTGAGATGCCGCCCTTTTCTTTTGTCCCAGCCCGCAGTGCCGACACGACGGACGGGAGACTCCGGGTAGCTTTCGAGCGAAGAAAGTTGATGGAAGACATGGCCCAAGGGGGGACGTCGACAGTTCGCCTCGATCGATAGCAGAAAGAAGTTGAGTGATCTGTTCTCGATGACTCAAAAGTCCAGGCCGGAAGAATATAACTGTACAGGAGTCGTGAAGTGTGTGGGGTTTTGCGGAGGAAATATGGTCCTCCCCAGGCCTAGGCCCGGATGGACTGCGCTCACAGGGGGCCGCAGTCCGGCTTTCAAACGAGGGGGAAAATGGGGTAATCGAGCACGACCCAATCGGATTCACTTTATTACTACGGTGTGGTACGAATTCGGAATTCTTAATATCAAACGGTTACCGTAGCCGAATCGGCGGGAACAGCAGCCCATACGAGCTCCGGCGGCAGGAGCTAAGGCAAGCCCCGAGCCGCCGGAATAGAGTCCGGGATACGGAAACAAGGATCCCTGGGGCAAACTGAGGGCAACCAAGTACTCAACCTGGGGTATTCAATACATTTACTTCGTCTGCAAACCAAACCGTATCCGGTCAACTGACGACCTTGTCCAACCCACGGGACACTACATGAAGTATTTTCTATCTTGACAGTCTCGACGTTCAGCATAGTTTTGTCCGCCAAGTTTACAGTCCACGGCTGAAAAAGAGGAAAACACCGAAGTCACATTTGAAAACCGGCACCAAAATTCTGCCACTCTTCCGGCTCCCATAGCCAGCTCTGCTCCAACCCCTCGACGCTGCTAAAAGTGGGAAGAAAGTGTTCGAGCTCCTGAGCTCCTCTACCGTCAGAAGATGCTGCTTCCCATCGCTGTGGACAAGGCGGGCAAGCTGTGGAACCGAGAACATGATTCGCAGAGGGATAAATGGCTGCATGAAACGTTTAGCTGTGGATGGACAACAGGTAATGACAGGCACAGACCTTGTTGGAGAGATTGCAGGCCTTGCTCGAAATCAAACGTCGACAAGGCCGAACTAACCCCGTTTTCATCGTGCACGAGACCGGCTGCAGAAGATAGAGGATTTCCTTGCAGGTTGACTGGTTGTCCTCCTTCAATTCCGCCGGATAGAATTGGCGGGTCAGCCCCGAAGGAGCCATTTCTTCGAAATCCACGGAGCTCATGTTCATGTTGAGCCCATCCCTTGTCCTGGTTCACTTCCAGTTGGTGAGTCTCTTCGCCTCCGTTCAATTGATGCCTATCCGGCTGTCCTAGGATAGCCTTCATCTCCTTATCCATGATCAGACGCACCAAGTCAACAAGCACCTTTGATGTCTGGGAAGCTAGTAGTGCTCGTCCCTCGAGCAACCTCGAGAGCGCCAGTATCCTCCCGACCGCATGTTTCGCTTTTTGAGACTGGTCAGATAGGGGTTTGGAGAGCGCAACGATACACAGAATCATGCCGGCAGTGAAGAGGTTGATCCCCAAGAACGCTGCTGCATGCGTCTTCCTTGCCGACTCGAGGCAGCTGTGGTAATTGCCCAAGTTCGAAGTCCGCAGTGCTGACTCCCAGCAGCGGTCTTGACTTGTGTGATCAGCTCTAAGTGGATCTAAAGGAGCTCTAACAGAGGACCACTTTGGCTCGTTGAGCGTTTGCGCAAGAAAGGGGCGGTGCAGCAATATAAGGATGTTGTCGTAAGCGACCTGAAGTGCCAGTGCTTGCATTGTGAAGATATCAGTAGTTGACTTCAATGATAAAGAGCTTTCCACACCAAAGAGTCGGTCAAGTCGGAGCTCAGGTGGCAAATCTCGAAACCAGGTGGTTAGTTTGCTGTCTATGTCGTAGACCTTCTCTTTCAAGCTGACTACGTTGGCGGCGCGTTGAAAGTACATGTCTCCTAGAATAGGCGAGGCAATTGTATACAAGCGGATCTTGAACTTGACATAGCTGAAGATGGTAACGCGTTCTACGTTACCATCAGGCAAGACGGCATTGGTTCGAAATGCGGGATGCTCTTCGCTGGTATCGTCGATGTTTTCCGGGATTTCTACAGTGAACTCTCCATCCTGGATCCCGCAAGGACGGCCATACACAATCGCCGCAAACCTACTTATTGTATTAGTATATTTAAGATCAGCCAAATGCCATTAGATCTCATTTACCTGTCAAATATATAGAGTGCCCACCAGGTACGCCTTCGTTCCTCTCTGGCTGCCCGTGACATGGCTAACAAGGAACTCTCGCGATGGAGTGAAATGGAGTGAGCACACCGAATACCGCAGCCTAAAATAACAAATCCAAGGTTCGGCCGACCGTGGTAAAGATAGAATGAGCCTAACAGAACGCATATCTGCACAGACTCAAGTGCCGGTTCGTCGAAAAGCTCCAGAAGGTGATTCTCAACCTTCTTGAGTGCCAGTTTCTGGAACTCCTCTAGATCCGCTATCGAGCAACGTTCTCTGTCTGTGTATCGTGCTCCCATTCCGAGGACAAGCAGAAAAAGAAGGGCGAATCGCCGTTGTGATCGGTCCAAGTGATCTGACGTTAGCAGAGTCTCGTATCTTGCCCGAAACGATTGCTCGTGAAAAACCATCATGAACCAGTGCACAGAAGTTAAGTAAGACTGCAGTAGGAAGTCCATGTCAGCCCTTCCAGGGAGCCTCATTCCGAGCAATTCTTCGACGTTGGTATTATCTAGATGCGGTACTGGAGACGCCGGTCGAGTCTTGTCCGCCCCGGGCAAGGCTGATGTTGAGCTATTGACGACCATGTCGGGACTGAATTGATCGATAATCTACTCTCATCAGCCACGATGCTCGTTGGAGCTGGATAGATATCTCTGACCTCCTTGAATATGCCGAATGAAGAGGTCCTTTGCCTGAAGGGAGCAGTTCCCTGAGAATCCAGATGATCTACTAACTGATATCCCTCTGGCTCTTGATCCATTGCGAGATTCCTCGCAATTGAGTCTGGCATAGGGCGATCATCTTCATGGACGGTATCGTGGTCCGCTTCATCGCATCTGCTGCTGCTAGCAAGGTCGTAAGGAGTATCCAGACGAGCAGAGCTTGTTTCGATGTTAATGGCATGCTGCCGTATTCTCGTGCGTTTAGGGCCGCTTCAGCCTCATTAGCACCCAACGCTCGCCAGAGTCTAGCTCTAGTGTGGCAGGCCCTACCTTGGCTCAGCCCTTGGTATGCAGGGGACATCAGAGAGGACGCAGAGAGGACAAGGCCGTTCCGATCCACACTGGTAGCCTTAGCATCCGTCTGTAAACCAGTTTGGCTCTGGGTGTTTGTGGGGAGAGTACTCTCAGCTTCTGCCGGCGGCATCTCTCGCACGCCGTTTGGACACGCTTTCGCCGCTTGGGCGCCGCTTCCGGTTGGCTGCTCATCCAGAGGGCTGGTATGGGTCTCCTCGGATGGCAAGCGGAAGTGTCCCTGGAACATGGATAGATATCCTCCGGGAGTAAGTTACTGAGCGAGGGCAGAGTAATCTTGCCGTAAGTTGGGAATCGTGCTGACCGCCTGTCGGAATTCTACCACGGAGAGGACCCAATGACTGCACCTGTAGACCTGATGACTGTGCCGTAGCCGTGCGCTCGCATTCCCCGCACGATGCCACCTGCAATTTGCTGCAAGTTAGCCGTGTTAAGCCTCCCTGGAACGGCAACTTCTCGCCGAGATTGTGGGCCTCGGATTCCGCGAAGCATAGAATCGTTTGCTACCAAGGAGTCGGTCATTCTCGTGTGGGACATAACCCCACAACTGGGCTGGAACCATTCATCCTTGGTGCGTTTTGCAGACGAGCCTCGGACGGTTACTTGCTTCCACCGGATGTAAAAGGCTGTGGTGGCGCAGATCGTCCCACTTAGCTTCACTCATCACATCACAACCGTTTTCACTGTGGGGATGATGATCGCTTCCTTTCCCCACGATCCTTCCCCGTGGGGTTGTGAGACTGACAGTCACATGTGTCACTGGTTCGTATACAATCGACCGTGTTCCCCTTCTTGAACTTTCTATTCCCAGTCCTTAGGCTTCTTGGAAGACAGCTCTTGCCGCTGGCGAACAGTTTAGACCACCATTCTTCCCCTAGATTCTGTATAGTTGTCATCACCTGGATAAAATGAAACCACTGCGAGGGAAGCCCCTGACGGTGGCAATCACCACTGCGTGTAGCATGGGCTTCCTGCTCTTTGGATGTAAGTTCGGGTAGCAGTTGTGGATTTAGCTACTCTCGCTGACCTCTAATATTTCAGATGATCAGGGCGTAATGGGGGCAGTCATCGGCACAACTTCTTTCATCAACCAGTTCAATAATCCCTCGCCACTTCAACAAGGTCTCATAGTCGGTCTTTATGACTTGGGCTGCCTGGCAGGATCTCTTGCCGCCTTTGTCTTTGGAGAGAGACTTGGACGAAAGCGGTCCATCTACATCGGAGGTTGGATCGTCATTATCGGCGCGATACTCCAAGTCACTGCGAGAGTCGTCTCTCACCTGATTGTCGCTCGAGTTGTCACAGGCGTAGGCGTCGGAATCATGACGGCAGTCGTCCCGACATGGCAAGCTGAAGTTTCGAGATCCGGTAACCGCGGCGCCCTCATCACCGTAGAGGCGGCAAATATTATATTCGGTTTCGTCATCTCCAACTGGGTCTCATTCGGATCAAACTATGCCACCTCCAACTTCCAGTGGATCTTTCCAATTGCTCTCCAGACAATTTTTGCCATCTATCTCCTGATAGTTGGCCCTTTCTTGGTGGAGTCACCCCGGTGGATTGCCCACCACAAATCGGTTGAAGAGGCCACCACTGTGATATCCCGCCTACTTGACAAACCAGAGACAGATGAAGAGGTTCTCCAGATTAGGAACGAGATCAAAATGGCTCTGGAAGAGGAAGAAAGCAGCTCGTGGACAGAGATCTTTCGCAACGGGGGTCAGCAGAACCTTCGACGCATGCTCCTGGGAGTGGGGGCGCTTTACATGCAGCAGATGAGTGGAATCAAGTATGACTGCCCCCGAGGACATGTCCCTGAGTACATTCTCCGAACTGACTTGCTGTAGTACCATCGGATACTACCTTCCTGTCATTCTCAAAGATTATGTCGGCCTAAGCGACACTACCTCCCGGATCGTGGCGGCGGCAGGTAGCATGAACTATTTTGTCTTCAGTATCATGCCTATCTGGTTCATTGACAAAGTTGGGAGGCGCCCGTGCATGCTATGGGGAGCAGCTGGGATGAGCGTCGTCTCCGCCTTGATCTGTGTTGGCTTCAACGTCCCTGGCAACGGAGGAGCCATCATGACGGTCGTCATGTACTTCCTGTTCTATTCCGTTTTCGCCCTGAGCTATCTCAACGTTTCATGGATCTATGCTCCGGTGAGTTACAAAGCTCGCGTCCTCATTCCTTGGACGATAGCTCATATGAGAGAACAGGAGATCAACTCGCTCAAAATGAGGTCTATGGGTGCGTCCCTTGCCTCCGCCTCGAACTGGCTCTGTAAGTCTCTTCATATCTTGACAATAGTTGTGTGTGTCGTGTTCTGACATTGCACCTAGTTAACGGAATCGCGGTCACCGTCACCCCGATAGGCCTCGACAACATTGGCTGGAAGTACTACCTAGTATGGGCCGTACTCAACGCCTCGTTTATTCCAATAGTGTACTTCCTGTACCCGGAGACCAAAGGTCTCTCACTCGAAGAGATTGACCACGTCTTCGTCGGCCAGGGCTATGGCTGGGACTGCATGACGCAAGGTGTCAAGGAGAGCATCAAGGGGCACCCCTCTCTCGAGATGCATTCCGAACCTACCGTCGAGTCCGCCAGGGCCCGGGATGAGGAGAAGGGCTTTTCTGAGGTCAGTGACAGGACAAGTGACAAGCGAAGAGAGAAAGGAGTAGGGGAAGACAGCGGGAGCGCTACAAATATCGAATTTGCGCGTTGATGGGTCTGCGGACCTCAAACCAGCTTCAATGACTGCTAGACTACCATAGGAAATATACGTTTAGTCCCACATCTTCCCAGCGCATATACAGCGATGACAGTTGGCAGCAGTTCACTTTCTATGTGCGCTGTGTAGATGATCTACCACGTATAAGCTAGTCGTCCGATTGATTCATTTGATCCTGGACACACGCGGCGGACTTAATGTGACAATGTTGTTCTATATAATATGTTCATCTTCAAGACTAGTTTATATATCAATCTAATCGTCTCGTACCCAGTTCCAAATAAGCTCCAAATCAGCTTCCGTGGTCCAGCGGTTAGCATCAAGTTTCTAAGCTCTCGAAGTTGAAGTTCGATTCCTCTTCAAGGTTACGAATCTTTCCAAGTTTCAATTTTTTCTCGAAAGCTTTACCTTATTAAAGTACTTATTCTATTTTTATGAACGAGTTATTTGAGAGTAAAGCAAGGGATATTATAAATTTAAATTCTCGCGAAAACAATGAGCTTCTAGTCGACGAGATTCAGATTCCACGGAGTTGTGATTCCAGGATTTATCAGCTCGAATGTGTCAACGACCGATTTCCTGTGTTTCTGGGTCGCAATTTAAGCCACCCACTCCATTTCCAGAGTGGCTAACACAAAGGGGACATATTTGCTGCGGCCAATGCCTGGTTACGAACGCAACCATCTCGCCCTCCCTTTTGACAACGCACGCTCCAAATCTACTCCTCCGTAAAACACCTTCCAACTACCTAAGTCCCATTGCCACTATATCCATCCGTCGTAGCGCCCTTTGCTTTCGAGGATTCTTGGAAAGAGCATCATACTCTATCTTAACTTCTCATGCCAAAGGTAGAGAAAAAGCGAAAGGCTCTTGGAAGCGCCAAGGACCGGAGGTCTCTTGCCCCGTCGGCAGCCATCTTCCACCAAATGAACCCGGCTATCAGCCCCTAGGTCGACAGATACGGATCCTGTGTCTGCTTCCCAGGTCTTGCAACGATCCCATACGCTGTTTGTCCGACCTCTACAGGCTACGGGCGTCGTTACTTCGTTACTCGAACTGGGTTGATTGGGCTAGGTGATCTGAGCCCCAGAACCGAATACGCCCGTCTATGTTCTCTTAGGAGTGAAAATGGCTTTCATCCTGGGACCCACTAGTTGAGAGCTGAGCAGCGGCATGCTGCACTATGAATACATTGGGCAAGGATATGTGCATGGTATGATGGATGGGGAGGTGATGAAGAAGGAAATGTTAAACCCCTCCAAGATTGCTTCAGTCTAGCCTGATGCGTAACTATTGTGAAACTACTACTCTAGTCATTGCTCGGGTCCAAGGCCTGTTATCGTCAAATTCGGGCTGAAACGTTGCCCTGTGAAGACGCTATGCACCAACACTAACCTGACTGGCGGGCATAGGAATGCCCCCATTCCCGTTCACACGACCTCTAGGAAGGCCTCTGACCGCCTCTTGAAATGCCCTCTCCATGGCTTCCCACGACTCACGCGCCTTCTCTTCCTCACTTCGGCCCTTGAGCCGCCCGATGTTCTGGACGTACGAGACGAGACCACGGATAGTGGGGTGCCCGTATATGTCTTTAGCTGCCACCGAGGCATCTTCATCGTCATCGAGGCCCTGGTTGATCGCGCGGGACAGAGACATGACTTGAAGCGAGTCCATTCCGATCTTAAAGAAGTCATCGTCGATTCCGATCCCGTCACGCCCGAGCAAGTCCTCAACATACGCCTTCAGGGACTCAATAGCACTGTCCGTATTCTCGAAGCTGAGCGACAAGCTGTTCCGAGCACCACCGTCACTGAAGGCCTGGTAGTGCGCCTCGACCTCCTCCTTGTAAACTTCGTTCGCTTTCTGCCTCTGGACGGTGCCTTTGGGAGCGCGCGGCAGCGGCTTGTCCTCCTTGGTGAACATTATCATGTCCTCGACGATCCTCGCGTGCTGCGGCGCGTCTTCATTCGCTCGCTGGACAAACGGCAGGACTGTCTCCATCAGCTGCCTCACCTCTTCCTCGGTGACAGGGTATTTCACGGGTTCGATGAGCGCCGCAGTCTGGAACCTTGCCTGCCCAACGACGAGGCAGCCTTTGACAACGGGGCAGGAGGTGATGACTTGCTCCATGGTCACGGGGTTGACCTTCTCCCCATTAGTGAGCACAATGACGTCGTCAAGCCGTCCCTCGTGTTTCCACAGACCGGGCTTGGTAGGATGCCTTGAATAGATATCCTTCGTGTGGTACTCGTCCAAGTTCGGGAAGGTCCTGAAGACAGCTTGGAAAAGCTCGCACTCGGGCTTGCGGACGAACACCAGCTCGTAGCGGTCCTCGCCGGCTTCCCTGAACTCGATGCCCGCGACCTTAGTATTGAACCCGAAGTACGCCCAGTCCTCTGCGGGCTTGTTACACATCGGTACCGAGGCCCACTCCGTCGCGCCGATGAGGGAGAACAGCATGAGGCGCTGACACAGCGCGTCTCCGACGGCATCCGGCAGCGGGCCGCCGGCGAACGCGAGGCTGTGCAGGTTGTGCAGGGTCTCGAGGTACTCCGGCTCCTTTGCCAGGTCGACAACGAGGGAGGGCGGCAGGACACTCGACTCGACCCTGCCGTGGACGTGAATTGCGTTGACGACATCTGAAGTCATTGGTGCGGTGGGTGGAGGGAAGACTATGGTAGCGTCGAGCCATATGCACAGGCCGAGCGAGTATACGATACCCGCAGCGTGGAATGTCGGAAAGGGCGCGAAGACGCGCTTGTGAGTACTTTGGAAGCTGGAGATGGTGTCCTCAACTCTCCCAATTGCGTCTAGTACAGAGAGCCACCCGTAGGGCAGCGTGATGATCTTCGGGATACCTGTAGATCCCGAAGTGTGAAGGATCAGCCACGGTTTGAGCCGCACTTCCTCAAAGGATGCCCTGAACGGCACCGGATCGACCGGCTCAGCGCTCAGCAAATCCTCGAGGCTGGGAATAGTGAACTTCCTGAGAGGACGTTGGCTCTCTATCTGTGACATGAGCGGAAAATCGTATTCCTCAGGGGTGAGAAAAGTGCTCGTCTTCGCTTGCTCAAGCAAGGAGAGATGCGCCTCGAGGCTATTACGGGGCGACACAAAAAACATCTAAAACCCATCAGTCATGCGTCTTGATCTATATAATCTCGCAATATGTCCTACAATATGTCCCGTCTTCGCCGTTGCTAGGGCAAGAATCGAATATCTCAGGTCATTTAGACCGATGTATACAAGGGGCTCAGTGGTTGACGTAAGCCCATCCTGTGTCTGCAGCCATCGTGCGCAGCGGTCGATGGCGTTGGCAAACTGAGAGTAAGATATGTCTTTGAACCCAGCGCTCACGTCGTCCGAGACGGGGATTGAAGCATATGGGCGTGCGTGCTTTGCAGCCGCTCTCTCATCGATGACCTTGTTCACAAGCCGCCTATTATAACTCATGAGCTGTCGACCACCACAGATATTGACGGATTCTATACCTGCCATAGTCGGGACTCATGGGCTTCAGCAAGTCTTCCATAACTCCTCGACACCGATCTTCGCACAGACGGGACAATCGTTCAAGGCGTTGTACTAGGAATATCGGATGGTTCGCTTTGATAGGGAAATACACCTGGTAGCGGTCGTTACGATGACCACAAGAATCGATCTCTTATAGTCATGCCAGAAGATACGGCTCGGAGGTTGAACAGCAGCCGCGGATTGTCCGATGTTGATGTCGGATAGCTGCCGGACGATGGAGATACCGAGTGCCACGAGGCTCAATGGCGGACAGTCCGAGGAAACGAATCGCCGAAGCGCGAATATATCGTGACAGTGGCACTCGCAGCGGAGGCGATGACCCAGATGTTTCATATTAATGCACAGGAGAAAGCAGCATGATGGGGCCAGTGCGGCCCAAAAAACGGGCCAAGTCCGATCGTTGTTCACCCTCCCGCGCGTACTGTCGTTGCATCCGCGGCATCTTGGCCCGGGTTGTGGGTCGTATGGGCCCTCCAACGCCGGTTTACGAGATTCCTATTGGGGAAAGGTGGTCGGTGCTGCGCCGTTCCGGCACCGTGAGGTGCCAAATCGGTCACTTTTGCCCAGATGCGGTAAATGTGATGGGTCCTGTTCGCATGACGAAGGGGTGGGACCTCTGGTATGCCCGGCGTGGGACTCTGTGGCGTTAGGACCGTGATCGACACTGCAGGCCAACTACCGAGCGTGGCCGAGAGACAGGCACACCAGTTTATGAAGAGCAAGATGCCTTGTTAACGTAAACCCGGTAGGCTATTGCTATTGCCGGCGTGCATGCGTACTGTGTTTGCCCACGCGTAGTAGCACCGCGCTCCACTAGTCCATGGCCTGCCCCGAATGGAAATGCCGCAGTGCGCGGCAGGGTCGGATATCACTTCAGAATCGGCCTGTGATGGAGTTCCGTCCGAGTTGGCCACAGCTCGCGGAACTTCACCGCTATCCTGAGGATAAAATTGCCGCCAAGCCCAGAAATATGAACACCAATACACAACAGAGTGTGCTCCCCGAGTCCAAGACATCTCTTTCTCCAGCATGGCCCACACTTCCCAAGAGAACGACCAGAAACGCTTGACAGTCCTGCTCACCGGCTCAACTGGTTCGTTGGGAACGTATATCTTAGATGCGCTCTTCGACAACCCCCACGTCTCTAAAGTCGTCTGTCTGAATCGGTCAGCTGACGCACGGCATCGGCAAGAGGCAGCACTTCATTCACGAGGCTTGAAGACCTTATCTGGATTCAATGTCCAGTTTCTGCATGCCGAGTTGTCACAGAAATACCTGGGGCTGGACTTGCCAGACTATGACGCCCTCCTCAGCTCGGTGACCACGGTCTTACACAACGGTTGGCCAGTCGACTTCAACAGGTCCTTCTCGTCGTTCCAGCCAGCCGTGGACGGGGTTCTCAACCTCGTCAAATTTGCCCATGCTTGTCACAACACATGTTCAATCTTCTTCATCTCGAGCGTGGGAGTTGTGCAGGAGTGGCCCAAGCTATCCGCAGACGGGACTCCTGTCCCCGAAGAGACGCTCAATGACTGGAGGCTAGGTAAACTCAAACAGCTCCCCTCGAACTACTGTGATATGACAGCTGACCAGGTCATATAGCACAAGAGGGCTACGGTCAGTCAAAGATGGTGGCAGAGCGTATACTGGCCGAAGCAACCAAGGTGTCCGCGATACACGCTTCTATCTGTCGTGTTGCCCAGGTAGCCGGTCCCGTGCTGCGAGGCGAGCAAGGCTCGTGGAATGAACGGGAATGGTTTCCCACCCTTGTCTCAACAAGCCAGAAGCTGAAGATGCTCCCATCTTCGCTAGGCTATATGGAGTCTCTTGACTGGGTACCGGTGGACCTCCTGGCCAAGATTGTCGTCGAGCAGTTAGCCTCGTCGGAGTCGTCCACGTCAGAGGCTTCCAAAGGCATAACAACGGTCTATCACATCGCAAATCCCAGACACGCCCCATGGGCATCCGTATTGCCCGTGGTCCAGAAGCATTTGGGTGCGGGCGTATCCGTCGTGCCACCGGAGGAGTGGCTAAGAGCCCTTGCGGACAAGGTCAATTCGCCCGAGGCAGCAAGTATTCCGGGAACGAAGCTTCTCGAGTTCTATCGGGGAATCGGCACCAGCAAAGAAGTTGCCCCTGTCCTGGACACTACTCAGTCGCAGAAGGCCAGTCCCACACTGGCCGCCGTGACGGCCGTTCAGCCCGATTGGATGGACCTGTGGATGAGGCAGTGGAAAGCGAACGGATTCATTGCGGCGTAACCCTCGTTATTGAACGGCAGACTTGAAGGGGGATTAGAACTTAGGTAGTGAATACAAGCGAGTATCTCCTACAATAGGCGGTGCATTGATGCTGCCTGGACCAGTCGGAGGTGAGATTTGAGTTCTGACAAGGGTGGACCCTGACGCGAATGCAAGGAAAAGAGGGCCTTCCTCGATAGCGCCATAAAACCGCCGGATACCAAATCCATGCCGATATATGGCTTGTCGAGTAGCCCATTGTGGGATGTCACGCACCAGATTCTGCTGGCGAGTCCCGCCCATCTGGCGGCGAGAACTGTTGTTCGATGAGGGTGAGCTCCCGGGACAACCAGGCTGTCCAGTCTGGGATTGTCTCAACCCGCATGTCAGGGTCGTCGTCATCATCGACATACTCACACCACACTTGGCCGTCATGCTCAGAGTTCGTGTCGAGGATTAAGTCCGTTCTCATGCAGCATCTATGGTCCTGAATGAGCAGTACCGGACGCGATTTTCTGGTGAGGGCCGTGGCGATAGAGTCATCGGTATCCGAGTCTGGTTGCCGCAGGAGGTTGGCCCCGTATGTCCTCCACCAGTGCTCCTCAGGCTCGCAGGAGTGGATAGCTTCGGGATCTCGGGGTCCCACGTCCATATCGAATTCGTTGTCTAGACCAGGCCATGTCCAGCCTATCACGGCACTTTCGGGCCACTCGAGGATCCACGTCTCGAAGTCTGCAGGGAGACGCCTGGCACCACCACATGATGCAATCTTTGCACGTAGGTATTGGACGTATCCAGTACGAGAGAAGGGTCTGGTTTTAGGCATGATAAAGGGCCGAGATGCCTTGAAGGACTCGTATTGGTGCAGACGGAGATATAGCTTGAGCAGCTTTGCCCGGGATGGCGAAAGAATATTCTTCTGCCCCAGGGAATCATTGATGAGTTGGTGCCAGTATCTGGCCGTCATTCTTAAATTGATCAGACTGGAGAGCTCGAGGAAGCCAATTATGGTAAGCTGCAGCTCAATGGTTAGAGCATCGAGTGTCATGTTCGACGACTGCCTCGTGAGTAAGCACGATTTCCACACCACTATAGATTCGATACAGCTTCAGGCCCATACTCACAGTGTGTAAAGATGCCCCCCCGAAAGCTGATGAATCGGAGGAACTCTTTTGACACTTCCGCTTTCAGATACCTAGGCAGTGAGCCGAGGCACTCGACGCTGGACGGGCAACGATAAGAGAAACACGTGGTGGCACATATAAAGGGATGCGTATGCAAGGCAAGTTAAACGATCAATGTGACAGACTCTGCATCAGTGGTTATCGCTTGGCAGATGATGTGTTGCACTCAACAGTGCTGCATCGATAGAGCTCTGTCGATGAAACCCCTCACTCGAAGAGTGATGGCTGGCTTAGTCAGCTTTTGGCGTCTTGCACGTGACATTTCCTCGGTAGGTACCGACATCGTGAGATGCTTCGCGATCATTTGATGCTTCTGCTTCGGCTGGGACATCTACGGAACCCGCAAATGACTTACTATTTAGGATATTTCGGAAGAATTTTCCTCAAGGAATGCTAGCTGGACGTTCCTGGATGGACTATGGATGCCTAGCGGTGTCTTCGAGCCGCGACGAGGCGGAGTACGATCGGCCATCATCTTTCATAGCTGACAGCGGCTCTCCGTCTGCCTTGACGACTGTTCCGCCTTTCATCCACATATGCAAGAAATTTTACTGCTCTCATAATGCCACGGCAGCTCCCTTGGAAAGCTGGGGCTTCAGCAAGGCCCATCACGCCCAACAGAGATGGCCCAAGTGCGGGGACGACAACGCCTGTCGCGTCTTCAGCACGACGGACTACACAGGGTGCTGGACTGAAGTCTGGATCACACGCCCTGAAGAGAGGCAAGCATATTCAATCCCTGCTGGTTGACGGATTTATCACTAACCTGTTCAAGACCGCTCACCGTCCACGTCACCACCACCTGCACCGCCCGTCGAAAGGTAAGGCACACAGATCTGGGCAACGGCACCCATCGGAGGCGCATCCGCTGACTGATCGCAGCTTCATGATTGAAGGTCTCGAGAACGACGACGCCTGGCGTATGGTTGAGGACGAGTTCTTCTCTGTGGCCGGCAGCTTCACCGCGCACCTGCACGCAGCCGAGTACCAGCGGCTGAAGAAGCAGGCCAGGTCGCAGAACGAGGAGACCATCAGGCACATCTCCCGACCCGTGACTGGGGAGATGACCGATCTTGTTAGACGCAGACACCTAGCGCTCGACCAGGCCAGTAGGCAGCGTGAAGGCCTGAAACGAGCGCTTGCCAGTATGAAGGCCGAAGACGACGACGACGACGAACCTTGGGTTGGGACATCGCTGCAGGGCCTCATGGACAGTCCCAGAAAGAAAGCGATCCCCCTTACCTCCGTCACATCGACAGTACTAGGTACCAAAGCTGCTGCGGGCTTTGTTCGAGGGAGCCCGACGAAGAACAGGGGACTCGGTGGCACAAGGACAATACCGCCACACAACGCTGTACCGAGGCAGCTAGTGACGGCCCAAGTCGTTCCTGGTCTAGACGATGAGACGGACGATGATGATGACGAGGATCTCGAAGGTCCTCCCCTGAAGCGCACGAGCCATCATGTCTCGGCCATATACATCTCAAAGTCAAAGACACCCATCGAAGGATCGCGATCTACGCCTAAGAGGCCCAGTTATGACCACTTGAAGCATCCGCCACTAAAGAGCAGGGCTACGATGGACGACTCCGATGAAGATCCGGACGCCGGCATGGTTGTTCGCCGAAGCGGAGACAGGAAGTCACATCGTTGAACGCGAAACAAGAGGGACATCATGCACAACCAGCGGAGGCATCGAATTATATACAGCGTCATGTTGACATTATCATGGACATGAGTGGGTGTGACGTATGTACGAGGTAGGTTTCCCCGTTCATGCCTTGAACGGCGTCTCATATGGCCGCTCGGCCTGCGGCGTGATACGCGCAAGGTGCCTCCTCTGCCCATCCTTCCAGTCCACCAGAGCCGAGTGCTGCGTCACCCGGTTGTCCCAGACCACGACGGTCCCTTCTTCCCACTTGACCCGAGCCTGGAAGTCGGCGCCGTACGCGAGGTGGTCGTACAGGAACTTGAGGAGGGCGTCGGACTCTTCCTTCTTGAGGCCGACGATCTCGCGGGTGACTGTGGTCGGGGTCAGTTTACTTTCGCTTGCGAATGATGGACCCTGGATTTACTTACACTGCGGGTTGATATACAACGCCTTCTCTCCAGTGGCCGGGTGCGTCCGCACGATGGGATGCGCGTTGTACACCGGCTCGCGGCGCTTGATGCTGCCCCTAGCCACCGAAGCGTTGACCTGCTCGATGCCAGAGTGGACGGCCTTCAGCCCGTGTAGCCGCTCCTGGAACAGTGGGCTCAGTCTGTTGTACGCCTCGACGGCGTCGACGAACAGCGTGTCGCCTCCCGTCTCAGGCTTGTCGAGGATGTACAGGAACGTCGTGCCAGGCGGCTGCTGCTCGTACGACACGTCCGAGTGCCACGCCACCGAGCTGGTCCGCGTCTGGAAGAACTCCTTCGCGAACGTGTCGCCGGCGCCGCGGTGCACGAGGTGGATCTCCGGGTGGCCCTCGGGCGAGCCCGAGGTCGGGTGGATGTGGTGCCGGCCGAAGTAGGCGCCGAAGTCGAGAGCCTCCTGGATGGACAGGTCGGCGAAGTCCTGGTCGCGGAAGGCCACGACCCTGCGCTCGGCGACGAAGCGCGCCAGCTGGTCCTTGCCGGCGTTGCTGAGCTTGCTGAGCTGGACGCCCCGGATCTCGGTGCCGATGGTGGGCGTCAGGTCATTGCGGTTGACGCCCTCGGGGAGAAGCTCGGGGTAGGAGGTGTCGGCATCCTTGCCGTGCTCGTAGTGCTCGAAGGGCTGGAGAGGAGGGTACTTCTGGTTGGAATTCCAGGTCGGGAGGTAGTTAGGGTACTGGAAGAAGGACATCAGCAAGGATTCTCGAGAGCTGTATCACGCAGTGCTCACCTTGGCTGCCTCCCAGCCCTTCTTGCCCTCCTCGGCTTCTCTGTCGAGGTTCCGACCGACACCAATCTCCTTATAGTCTGCTTTGCCTGACTGTGTGGAGTGCAGCTTCAGGGTCGGTGCCACCACGGGCACGGTGATAGTCTCAACAGCAGAAGGAGCCATGGTCAAAGGATGTTAAAGATCGCAGGTGTCTCTGTCCTTCCAACGACCCCTGGTGCTGATCTTTGGACGACCCCTCCCCTCTCTTATATCCCTGGCTCGGTTCCGCAGCGGCATTCTCGTTGCGGGGTCTTCGATGGCATGCGTAATGGAGGGCATTGCGTGCGTGCGCCCATTGCCAATCAGAACCCCATTCGACCCCGGCGCAGGCCGATGGGCACCTAGAGTCGCATCATTTCCACGAGTGCCGAAGACGACTAGTCGTGCTGCGAGATAAGATCGCTCGGCTGTCGCTACCTGTCAGGGCGCGGGCGTGCAGGGTCGTCATTCGAGATGCGCGGATGTTGTTATCTGCGCCGCGGATCACGCAATCGCGCGGCCGCGAATCGCCCCGTGGTGATCCATCTCCGGCACGGAAAGCTGCGCAAACTGCATCACGTAATCCGTAATACGCGGCCCGACTTTCTGATAATCGCCTCCGTCCCTCTATGGCTCCGTTGCACGCTCGGCGGGCGGAGGTGGTTGCGATATCGTCTCGTTCCGACTCGGGCCAGCACCGTACGAACGGCTTCCATCAGAGGCGGACCCTTCGGATTTGTCAACCAATGCTAGTCTCCTGACATAGTAAAAGAAGATACTAATTCATGTCTGCCGTGATATCTTGAAACCCTTCTCTCCTCTGCCTCGGTGTTTTCACCTTCTATTAACAGGTATGGCTGGACGCTCCCTCACAGACCTTGATTGGGGACTTCTAGTTTGACTCTCGCAAAATATCGAACAATAACTGGTCACATTTGCCTATTTAGCATAGACTGTCATTTTCAAGAGCAGATAAACCCGAGGGTCTCTCGTTGGCCTGGCTTGCTATCAGCCTTCAAACAGGTACAACTTCCTGGAGAGTCCCAATCATGCAGTCGTAAACTCGAGAACACTTAAGCCATTCTCAATCATGACATGCAATTCCAATATCGGAGCGATTCCTTGCGAGGAGACTCATTGTATCAAGAGAACTCTATAGAGGCTACCTGGCTGACCAGGATGGAGCAAGATGCGGGCCGGCTTGGCTGAAGCATGTAGAATGAGCCCGTCACCTCGTTACCATAGCAGGTAGGTAATTCGTACGTATGTCTGTGTGTTGGTAGTTCTGAAGGGAGTTCTTGGTAAATCGAAGGCTCCAAGCCATCCATTCCTCGGTTCCATCCACACCATGCTGATTAACTGGGAAGTTACCGGGGTGTTCTAAGTGTCTCGGCAGACGACGTCGAGGATAAGGGTTGATGAGAGATGCCGCCTTCCGTTCGGTATTGCAATCTGTCTTAAGGAGCCATTCTTCCGTTAGCAAATGATGTTCTCCAAGTAATAATGTCTTCCATGTGAATACAACATTTGCAAACAATGCGGTGCTTGAAGGGAAGTTTGGCTACTCACCTTCGATTTCTGAGGCTGCCGCCGATGACAAGGCTAGGAGAATATCTGCTCTTCTTAAAGCGCCAAGCCACTTGTAGAACTGTTGAGGTACTCAGGACTTCCCAAGCAGGACGAGTGTCATGGCCTTGGTCCAACAGTATCGTATGTGCACAGGTCCTTGTGTTGCTTCTTGTGGCTGTGGTATCGCACTGTTTCACGGGCGCCGGATCAGACAAAGAGTCTAGAAATCAAGGATGGGACCCCAAACTGTACTTATAGTAGATCAGCCTTCATGAATACAATGGCATGGTTAACTTATTCTAGACTTCAGATCGACCGGGTCTGCTAGAAATGCCTTTGGGAACAGGGTAGAGAATAAGTAATTATATGATGATTATTAAGATACACCAAGCAGCAGTCAAGCCACCTCTATGGGATTCTCAATTAAGCATCCCTGAGTCGCGAGATGTCTGAACGGTAGAGATGCCTCGGCGGACAGTTTCAACGCCGAAGACTTACCCGCTGCCTCAAACAATAGGCATCTTCTTACCTCAGGTTGCCTGTACTACAATAAAGTACGTACTCGTCCATGATTTTCAGATCTCAGGATTTTTTGTGTGTCTTTTTGCCAGGCGGTGTGGGCGGCGCAGTGGTTTGCCGCTTAACTCGGATCAGATCCGGACGTTGGTGTTGTGGAAGTACCCGCGATGTCAACAATCCATTTTAACCCGCAACACCACGGTCTCAACCACAAGAGGTACCTACCGCACCTCGACAAGTATTTTATGTCCAGAGAACCTTGAAAATTCAGGAATCTTGCAGTCTCGCACAGACCACCTACGATTTGTATTTAAGCAGCCCTCCTCTTCCCAACTTTTCTTCCTTCCTACCTTTTCCTTTCCTTCTACAACGCCCAAGAGATCCTCAAGCCTCAGCTGAGACTTCTCTTCCCACCTTTCTCATCCTTCTTACTTCCAACTAAATCACAACCAAGATTTGCCTCCACCATCCAATTCTCTCCTCAAACTCCCATCCGCTATCATCTTCAATGCCTTCCCACAACGAGAAGAGCGATGCAGCTAGCTCCAAGCCAGCCGCCGACGTGTCCATGACTGGCACCGAGCAAGAGGTTTCGGTAAGTCCAGGTCCTTTTTTTTATGCCCTGCATCCAGCATCATACATTCCTTGGGCTTCTCCGCCAAAGCCACACTGAGGTTAAGTCCCGACGCCTGACGGGTGGCCGCGCTGTTGTTGACCATCACCCACCCGAGCATGACCAGCGCTGAGCCGTGAGTCTACTCTCACTTTTTGGTCTTTGACAAGGGCATTTTCCTGGCCATGCTTGGGTGTGGTAAAGATCGGTTGTGAACTTCTCGTCACTTCCGGTTGATGATAGGCAGCGTTGTCTCATGGCAGGGATGACAACCTCGCTTGTTTCAAGCAAGCACTTGTGTGTCCCTTCGACCTGGCATCTTCGGCTGTCCAGCCTGGCTTCGCAGGCCTCGTCAGCCTGTGTTGTCTACGTAAGTTTTAGCGGGGTACTGTTCCTTCTGCCAGGCCATGCACGGTTATGGGATTCGCGTCAAGCCTATCTTTCCTGGAGAGGAGGGTCGGAGTGCGAGTCTAGTCCACCTCACAAACGCTTTGATGAGACTTACCAGTGGGTTTCCCCTACTGACTGGATGCAGGTTACTTCTGGACGTGCCGGGAGCACGGCTCTCGCCACCACCGGAGCGACTCAGGTAAGTTCTGTTTCACTTTATGTGTTCTACATTCAGCATCGAGTTGTCGCCCGGGTTTCCTTCGCCAAACCACACAAGAGGACAAGTCCTAAGTCAGACGAAGGGGTTGAGACGTCGTTGACCGTCACCTCTCGCCCGAGCTGGGCCAGCAGTACCAGGCCGTGAGTTCAATCTCGCTTCTAGGTCGACGACCCCAGGCCTGTGTTCTCTGGTCTAAGCTGGGGCAAGGTAAAAGCTGGTTGTGGATCCTCATCTCCACTTCGAGCCGATGGTAGATGGAGCAGCCCCAGTGCTTGGGAACTCATCCTCACTCGCGCAAAGCGAGTAGTCGTGTGTGTCTTCGACTCACGCTCTCTCCTTGCGGGAGGGTGTCAGCCTGGCTTCATGTTCCTCGTCAGTTCATGTTGTCTACGTAAGTTTTAGCGGGGTACTGCTTCAGGCCTGGGCCATGCACGGTTATGGGATCTTCGTCAAGTCGATCGTATCCAGTCAACCTGGAGAGAAGGAGACGCAGGGAGAACCCGGGCGCCCTCTGGGTTCTGGCACTCGATGAGGACTTACCAGTTGGATTCATCCCGCTGACTGAATGTAGGGTGCTGTTATTACTTCCGGTGCCTTCACCACCGACTATCCCACTCCTAATGTCAACGACATCCAGGAGTGCGCCACCGAAGTTGCCGGATTGGATGCCACCGACCAGGCCCTCGCTGCTCTGACCACCAACTAGCAAAATTCGCGCGCCGTGCTCTTGGCTGCGTCCGTTGCCACCGTCCACGACGCCGCCACCGAGGCCCGCGATATTGCTGACGCCAGCTACGAGAACCAGACTAACCTGGACGGTTACGTCGAGCGATTCATTCGCCGCCAGGTCGACGAGTGCCGCCAGGCTCTCCGCGGCATCTGCCGCACCCTCGGTCTCGACTGGGATGAGGTGGGCATTACCCAACGTACCTGTAGGAGATGGTTTTTCAGCTAACCTCCTTACCAGATGCTCGCTACCGGCCGTATGATCGAGGTGGACCTTTATAAGCAGCCTCCCATCCCGAGCTTCCGCAAGGATGGCACCGACGACAACGCTGGCAGGGACGCCTGAATGTCCTAGGGGACGGTTGTGCTGGGGGGATGGAAACAGCGGTTTTACCAGGGAACAGGTGTACAGGCATGATCATGACTAATGAGTCACTACGAATTGACGATGTTATGATTGTGATATCGAGTGTTCCAAGGCATGTGACTTCGGTGTAGTGCCGCTTATTTCACCGCCATACCTGGGCACCTAGTCTTCCTACAGTGAAGATCATCCTGTCAAACCGCGTAGCCCGTCGGCAAGATTAACCAGCTAGTGCGGCTATCCTGACCGTACAGCTATCCTACAGGCGTGATGATCCCACTGGAGTGCAAACAGTTTCCTAAAAGAGTAACAACCGCTGGGTGGGCCGGTGATCGGGCCACCCCGGGCCAAGCTGCGGGGCAGGCGAGATAGGGGCGAGGGCGGTATCGCGCCGGACCGCCTCACGCAACGCTCGCCCTGCTTCCTGTCATGATCGCTCGCTCCTCTCAGCCGCTTCGCCTTGCAAGATCCCTGTTCCCGCCGATCAACAGCGACGCTCACAGTACTCGTGATGGCGTCTTATCCCGTGATGGTTCGGAGTCTCACGCCCATATCTAAACATGCCCTCAGGCCCGCCGGCCACAAGCTGGCCGCAAGTGCTGCGCCGTCTCGGCAGCTGATAAGGACCTTCAGCGCCGCCTCGGCGATGCGGATCCGGACGGCCGCCATGAGCGAAGATGACTTCAAGAGCATCAAGGTCAAGCAGTCCAGGCTGATGGACACGCTGCACCACACGTGCTCCTTTGGCACCGGCCACCGGTGGGGAAGGCAAGTTAGCCCCTCCATCTCCTGGACACATTGTCTCGCTGACAGATACGCGGAAGCGGTCCGACAGAGACGGGCATGTCGCGGCTGTCTCTCACCGACGGCGACAAGAAGGTGCGGGACTGGTTCGCGGAGACGACCAAGGCGCTCGGCTGCTCGCTGACGGTCGACGCGATGGGCAACATGTTCGCCGTGCGGCCTGGTCGGCGGACGGACGTCCCGCCCATCTTCGCGGGGTCTCATCTCGACACCCAGCCCGCGGGAGGGCGGTACGACGGTATCCTTGGTGTCCTTTCCGCGATCGAGATGCTAAGCCTACTGCGTGACTACAACGTCGAGACGGAGTATCCCGTCGGCGTGG
This sequence comes from Pleurostoma richardsiae, assembly GCA_030052745.1. Taxonomy (NCBI): domain Eukaryota; kingdom Fungi; phylum Ascomycota; class Sordariomycetes; order Calosphaeriales; family Pleurostomataceae; genus Pleurostoma; species Pleurostoma richardsiae. The sequence goes on from JANBVO010000020.1 coordinate 198,263, forward strand.
TCAATTGGACAAAGTGAGAGCCTCCTTTTGTCCCTAGGAGTTTCCCGAGCACTGACGGATTGATGAAAGTGAGGAGGGTGCCCGCTTCCCTGTCAGCATGATGGCGTCTGGCGTCTGGGCAGGTGCCATCACACCTGAGGAGGCCTATAGCTTGCAAGAGGTTGGAGAGGGAACAGCCACCGTGAAAGAGGAGCTCGAGCGGATAGGCTACCTGGGCAGCACGCCAGCAAGCTACAAGTCGATGCCCATGAGCGCGCATTTCGAGCTACACATCGAGCAGGGACCCATCCTCGAGGCCGCGAAGCAGAAGATCGGCGTCGTCCAGGGAGCACAGGCCTACAGATGGTACACCATCGACATTGAGGGACGGGGTAGGCTCTCAGGAAATCCCATTTTTAGTCATCCTGTGTAGCCAAAACTGACATATTTCCAGCCTCCCATACCGGCACGACGCCCTTCTATGCCCGCGCCGACGCTATCCTCCTTGCCGCCCGCCTCATCGCCCGCTCCAACGTCGTCGCAGCCAAGCACTCCGCCCTCGCTTCCACCGGCATCCTCACCCTCCAGCCCGGCAGCGTCAACACCGTCCCGAACCACGTCCGCTTCGCCCTGGACGTGCGGGCCCCACACGACGCGACCGTCGACTCCGTCGAGGCCGAGCTGAAGCACGACTTCGCCGCCCTCGCCGCCGGTGACAATCTCGACGGGCATTCGGCATCCGGCCTGGGCTCGCTCCCTCTGGAAGTCGGCTGGAGCACCGACAGCGTGTCGCCGGCGGTGCGGTTCCACGAGGACTGCATCGCGGCGGTGCGGGCGGGCGCGGCGTCGGTGCTGGGGGGAGGAGAGGATGAAGGCGCAGGGCCGCTATACCGGGACATGACGAGCGGGGCCGGGCACGACAGCGTGTACGCAAGCCGGCGGTGCCCAACGGCCATGATCTTTGTGCCGAGCAAGAACGGGATCAGCCATAACCCGGAGGAGTACACGGGCCCGGAGGACTGTGCTCTCGGGGCGGAGGTGCTGTGCCAAACTGTGCTGAGGTTCGATAAGATGATGGCAGAGAGAGGGCGGTCGGGTCCTATATGACGAAGTTGAGGCAGGTTCGCGTTAAGAGCAGATGTGCCCATGTATCCGCTATCAAGAGGAATGCGGTCTGAAGAAAAAAGTAGCTCGCTCTCCCATGCCGTCTCGTTCGACCATCGCCGCTTTATAAGACTACGCTACTTGTTTGACAGATAAATGAAGGTATTTCCTGGATTCCGTCCAGTATTCGACGGATACGTGGAATACCATATGGTCGAAATCGACCATCACATAGTGCTTTAAGCCGCGCAGTTCAGGGAGGGTATCAAGCTCGTGCACGGACATCGCGGTGCGTCTAGTTGCAATCCACCTTGAGAAAGACCCTGACTCCCCGAGCCTGAAGAGAGAAGTCGCAAGCTTTGCGCGGATCGGATCGTTCTCGGCCTCGAATATCTTGAACTTATACCCTTCTCGAAATTGAGGCGCGCAGAGTATGATGAAGCAGAACCGTTTGCTCTGGATCGAAGAGTAAACCAGCAGCGCCGGGACGACTTCGGTCGATTTCATGCTGAAAATGCAACGGTCCGTGTGGTCCCAGTGTGTGTCGGGATTAACGGCCACAATCTCCAACTCCCGCTGTGGACGGAAGTGAATGCCCGACGTGCGGAGCAAGGCGACGGACTGGCGTGACGGCAAGTTGTCGGTCATGATATAGAAGCTCGACTCGCGGACCGCGTTCAATTGCGGGGGATCAAACAGTTGAATTAAGAAAGATCGGACCGCAAGCCTGACAAATAGATCTACACCGACTTTTCTCAGGGCAATCATAACGAGGGCAGGTCCCTCGCTCTCGGCACCCCCGACCTGTAAGAAGTACATGTCTCGGACACCAGACGGCTCGAAGGCATCATTAACATCCGGATGTAGCGCCGTTTTATCGAGGAGGAAGGAGAGAATTGTCTGCACACGAAGGCCCTTGTTCGTGACGGAGAAGCCTGGGTCATCTACGGCATTGGTTGCTTGCTCGACCGCAGAGCTCAGGCGGAACGCGGCCGGGGACGGTGCAAATGCCCCGACAAAATCCCCGCAGCTCCTGTCAACGTCCTCGAGAGGGTCCCACCCGAAGATAGTCATGTCTATGCTTCGCTTCACGATCTCCTCCTGTAAGCGCCGGAATGCCATCTTGCCCTCCCCGTAGATGAGCGGTATGTGCACGTCGAAGATACCGAGGAGGCAGTAGGCCGCATCCTCGACCCTGGCCGTCTCTCGGGACGCCGCCCAGGACATCTTGTGCGCGACGCTCCGCTTCGAAAGCGGCGTCTCTCCCATCAGTATGCCGCGATCGATGCCGGTCTTATCGTGGAGGACGTCGACGAAATTCTCCTTAGAGCCCCTGCAGGACCAGGCGCTATCGAAGAAGAACAGGTCGTGCGGGGCGATCAGCTCCTGCAGCGTCCAGCCCCGCGTGAGCCAGCGACAGTAGGCGAGCCCTTCCTTCAAGTCTACCCCAGAGGCAAGATCGGCTAGGTAGACGAAGCAGACGTGGGCCTTCGCGTACCACCGGAACATGGAATTGATGCTCTCCGTTAGCTCCGCGCTGCTGGACTTGTCAATGCAGCAGGTGTCGACCCAAGCGTACTCAAGACCGTACTCGAGAGCGAGACCGCACGTTTCCCTGATCTTGGCGAAGGCCTTCTTGCTCGCCCTCTTACCGTCCGGTCCCGCAGCCATGTCCTGAAATGTGACCTCGCCATCTTCCCAGGTGTGCGACAGGATTGCGTACGGTGGCAGGTCGGCCTCGAAGAACTCTCGGAGCTCGAGCGTCCGGGCGTTGATGAGTCTCATGCTGGCAGGACCCCAGCAGTCAGGCTGATGGAATCTGGAGGACACTTCTGCATCGTATAAAGTGGTGGGAAATGAAGATACAAGATGGCAAGGAAAGAGGGAGCGATGAAGAAGGCAATGGAGGATGATAAGGCTCTGGCGAGGGTTGCCTCACATGCATGTTGCTCCGCCACTCCTTTTCTCAACACACCCTCCAACACATAGCTGTGTTACTGACGTGCACGACTCGAATCCAATCGATTTGTGCCTGAGGTCTGCCTTGGGTTGAAGGCGCTCTCTGGAGATGCCTGTAAGACCTTTCGGCGTTGGGGAGCGCAAAAATTGTTTCGTACTTGCCGAAGCCATCAGTCTGGTACTGGTACAAGGAGTACAAGGAGGCTGGAGGCATTGCCAGTATAGATCATTGGCTGCCTGGTCATACTCTCTATTGTTAGTAGCTGTACCTTAAAGAGTAAACCACATGCCTTCTATTCGATGGGCATCCATCCAGATTTAAGAGGCGGATTTACCACTTGATCCCAAACAGTAGAGCGCATGCGGGAGAACCCCACCCAAGGCAGAGAGTCATGTCTTATACCTACCCAACCCTACCCAACTTTACACAACCAGCAGAACAGACAAAAGATGAGACACCCAACCACCGCTCACGTGTACACCGACTCCGTCCACTGGTTGACCTGCATGCCCGTCTCCGCCATGTTCGCGTCCTTGAGGAAGTCCATGGGCATCCACACCAGGTGGCCCTTGACCTGTTCCAGCTTGGCGCGGATCTCGCCCGGCGGCACCATGCGGTTGAAGATGTGGCCCGCCTTGACGCCCTTGGGCGGCAGGAACCGGTTGTAGTCGTCGAAGGTTTTCACTGTTTTCGGCGACTCGTGTTAGCTGCTACACTACTGCAGAATCTTTTGGGGAGAAGGGGACAGGAACTCACCATTGTCGTCCGGATCGGCGTGGAACAGCTCCTCGTATATCTGCGAGTTCTTGGTCGCCCTGCTCGTCCACATCTCCCACAGCTCGTCGCTCAGCGGGTCCGCCACGAACTCCCAGCCCTCGTCCCCGTCCCGCGGGTCGTTGGGCGCGTCCTCGCCGGGCGGCTGCGCGTTGGGGTCGTTCGTCGCGTCCAGGTCCTGCGGCGGCAGCAGCCCCAGGTGCTCGCGCCACAGGTACCTCCGCAGCGTGGCGGCGTGCCACCCGGCCTTGAAGGGCTTGCCGTCCATCGTGCTGTCCAGCGTGCGCGTGTCCTCCATGACGATGCTCAGTTCGCTGTCGTGGTACCCCAGCTGGCTGCGGTCGTTGAGGTTGCTCGACCCGCACACGACGATCTTGTCGTCGACGATGAGCAGCTTGGCGTGGATGTAGAGCTCCTCCTGGATCCAGGCGTCTACCTCATCCTTGGGATCGCCCTCCCAGTCCTCCTCGGACAACGGACCCGCGCCGGCCATGGTATGGTGCGCAAGGCTGAAAGGAGTCTTGGTCTTCTCCTGGCCTTCTGCCTCGGCCGCCTCGAACTTGCGCTTAGCGTCTGTGGTCTTCTCGTCGCTGTCAGGCTTGCGGCTGTCCGCCGTGTTCTCTGCTATCTCGTCCTGCTTGCTCGGGCGGCCCATATGTTTGTCTCGCCCGCCCTCGACGTCAACCGTGCCATGAATGCCGGAGCCCATCACCTCTTCCGCCTGCGCACGCTGCACATCCTGATACTTGACGCCGGATTCCTCCTCCTGCTTCTTGATAGCCGGCGTCTTGTTGAGCCGGTCGTAGGTGCGCAAGTTGAAGATGTAGATGTGCTGTGTCGGATCGACCCCTTCCTTGCGGACCTGCCCGAAGATGGAGTCCTCCCCGCGGCAGATCGACTTGTACTGGTAGTCCATGATAGCCCGGGTCCCTATGGCTGCGTCGTCGCGGAGGTCGCCAGCGAATCCGGGGATGGCTGGGATCATGATGATGACACGGAATTTGCGGCTCTCCTTGCCGGCGCGGACGACAGCGTCGACGATGGCTCGGCCAATGGTGTTATGGATCGGCGACTGGTGCTCACCCGTCGCGGTGATGAAGAACTGGTTTTCAATGTAGACGAAGTGCTCTGCTTTGCGGATAATATCCGAGTAGGCATTTTGGATAGAGTGGTCGGTCAGAATCCCGCTAGACCAGTCAGCGCTCGAGCGAACGACCTGCGCGTGGACTGTGCCGCGATTGTCCAGGTGCTTGTTCTCCATTGGCGACAAGGGATGCAAGGTGTACCCGCCGACAGGATGCCTAGGGCGCTGCACACCGACGAGGTCCTCGTCCTTTCCTTCCCTGCCACGGAACTCCAGCCACTCAAACCGCTCGTCACGCTTGTACTTGTCTCGTTTGACAAAGTTCCACCTCAGCACGAAGTGCTCCGCAATGTCGTAAACACACGGTCCAATGACACCCATGGCCACGTCATGCCAGGGCATTCTGCCGTATTCGGCCTTGCTCAGCTCGTTCTGTTTCCAGTCTTGGACGTTCTGGAAGTCCATCACGCGGTTGTTATTAAAGTCCTGACCCGGCCATACCTCATTGACGACGCCCTCGGGATGGACGTCGGCAAGAGGGTGCTGGTGCAAGTCCCAGCGTCCAAAGCAGAGGTCCAGCCCTCCGATGAAGGCCATCTCGTAGTCAATGACGATAAACTTCTCATGGTGTGCCCAATAGAATGTCATATCAGCCGCGTTCTCGAACACGTTATGGTCCGGGTGTCGCATGATCTTGATATTGCCATATCCCGGTGAGCCCTCGGGGCAGAGCGCCTGAAGGGCGTGCTTGGTGTGCTCGGAGTTGCAGGTCAGAGCTGCCGCAACTTCGCGATAGACGATGACGTAGATCTTCACGCCGGCTTCCGCCTTACGTTTGAGGACCTGGTCAAGCCTCCACTCCTGGTTGAAGTAAGGTGGCCGTCGCAGAAACAGCTCAGGCGACAGCCACCAGTCGGCGATGTAGATGGACTCCTTGGCTTTGTCGAGAGCCTCTGACACCGCCCAGAAGTAGTCCCGCCCATCAACGTACCACTTGATTAAATTCCCGTCACGCTCAGGAAAGAAAGACTCGAAGCGGTGAGACTGGCAGATCTTAGTCCGCTTGTCGTCACACTCCTTTTCATGCTTTTCATCGTGTCGATGTTGCGGGTTAACCTGTAGCCGTTAGGATCATGGCAGAAGTCACTGGCATCTGCTGGAGAAGAGCGACGCACCAGGTTGGCAAACTTGCCGATGGTATGCCTGAGCGCAAATGTCAGTGTTAAACGTCTTGATGAGAGAATAAGGGAGGTTCAGCGTACTTCTTATGGATGAGGGACACTTTGAGATCGTGCAGATGTGAGTTGTGCAGCTTCTCCTTGAGCTCATGGATTTCGTCCTTGAGTTTGTCGCGCACGCCGTGGTGCTGCTCGTGGGCATCGTCGCTGCGGTCTCCATCCTGCAGGTGAGACATGGTCGCGAGATGTCGGACTTGGCTGTGGGGGGACCAGAGAGAAGATAAAATCGGGCAAGAGAAGATAACGAGGAGTTGGAGAAGGTTGACTACGTGAGGGGTATCTGTTCTCGACGGCAAGCAGCAATGCTGAAGAGGTGGGAGTAATCCAAAGTGATGTCGGTCAAGATGAGGAGAATCGGCCGAAACATCCCAGTTAAGATGTCATTCGAATTGGAGCCTCCCGATGGGTCTCCACTGCACTGCAATATTGTAGGAAGCGGTCTTAGCAGCGATGCATGCAAGGAATCATCCGACTCACACGTGCGCGCAAGGCAGATAGGACGCAATCAGATGCAGATTATCCGATCGAGTAGCTGGCCCTGCAGACGATTATCATAGATCTCGGCCGTTGAGTCGTTGAGCGAACGTTCAATGGTTGTGCTCCCAAGGGCAGGGAAATGGAGGATGGATGGATGGCAAGATGCGCTGATGGCGTCGCGGGGTGCAGCCGTGACGTCACGGGGCTTCGTTCGGGGTCTTGAGCGAACGCGCGGTCCAGCTTTCCAGCAGATGACCGCGCCGAAAACGGCGCAAAACAAGAAACAGGGCTTTTCAGCTGCTGCTGCACTCCCTGCTGTTTTCATAATGTTCTTGTTTTCTACGCTAACACGGCGATCTGGACGACCTCGACCAGATCAGGTCACATACTACACGGAACACCGGCTAGGGCTCGGAGCCTTAGGCCGCCACCCCCGTACCAACGTACAGTACCTGCAGCGAGAGAGTGAAGGGGACGAGGACTGAAGCGTGAGCCATCCGTGGAATCTGATGATGGAACGGTGCCCCCCAATCCCTGAAAGCTAGACTGCGCTAAGCAAGGTAGGTACCTATGAAGAGGAGAGAAACTTTACCCCTCGTCTTGGTAGCGTTCGCTTAGGGAACCCTCCCAAAGCTTTACCGTAAGAATACGACTTATTGCCGCCCATCCACTGTCTCCTATGCTGCTACCAAGCCCGTCTACCTAGATAAACCCCTGAGCCCTTACATTCTCTGCTTCGCCCCGGTCGCCTATATCCCCTGTTAACTAGTTCGGCTTATATGCCCCGGCGGCTCCGGTGATTTCGTGGGTCCGACCTGCCCAGCGCCGGTTACGCCCGGCTGCCTCGCCTCGAGGCCGGTTCGCTCTCCCGCCGTCCCGGAGAAAGGCCTCTCCCAACAGTCTATGCTCCCCGTTCCGGACGCCGACTCTCATGACGCTTCGGGCTCGCCCCTTCAACGGTCTATAAACTGATAGATTCGTACGCCTGCATCGCCTGCGAGAAGGACAGAGCCCCCAAAAGCGATGACCTTTGCGACTTTGAGCTCCATGGATGTTCGCTTGATCAAGAAGTCGGTCTTGTTGAAGAACGATGTATAATTCTTATTGATAAGATCAAACGTCGTAGTTAGATTGATACCGTCAGTTAATTGTGGAGTGACAGGAAGGTAGGTCACTGTCCCAGCTGTTTGGTCATAGTATCCGCAACTTCGCTTAATAAAGCCAAATGGGAGTAAAGCAGACAGAATTTTGCTTCTGTTGACCATCTTCCTGTTGATATTCGAATGATGATGGCAGAGACATCGAGAAGAATGATAGAGATGAAAATGATCAATCTCATAATGTCTGGTCGCTGAGGACAACAATTGAGGTTGATTTGTAGGTTGTACTCTCGAGGCGATGAAGGATATGTTACAGTTAGAATGTCTGCCTGATGGGCCTTAGAGACCTTTTTATGACTCTTCAGGGCTGTCATCTCCGATGGTTAGGTTTAGGCTATGAGTTGACAGGTAATGTTGAGTTTTGGTTTGAGTGTAGGAATCCATGGTTATCGTATAGAATCGTTAGCCGTCGATATTCGTAGAGATGTGGCTGTTTCTAAGTTTGCGGATCTAAGGTCACTGATAACGTCACCTTCGCTACGGCTCTCAGAGGAAAGGGAGATGTGCACACTGTTATTGCCGCTCGGCAGATTGTTGCCGTCTCGGCGGCGCCCCAAAAAAGCACGAATCGACACTGGCTCCAGATTTGACTTTGCGATGTCTCGAAAAATGGCAAACCTTCGCAGCACAGCAATCGCTCCGCTTCAGCGACTAGTAGACCAGGGGCGAAATCCGACAGATCGACCCGGGACGTCGAATGTCGACTGGAATGCTTGCCCTACGGCAGGGCAGATCTTAGTGTGAACAGTTCTCCAGAAACGCTCCCTAGAACCAGACTAGAACCGGCGCGAATTTGTCAGGCGGTCGCGAGCCGCATGTAACATGTAGCATGTAACGGTTTCCCACGACCCTTGTTCTAGTTCCTCTTCAACTTCTCATCACTACTGACAAGAGCGTCAAATAATCGCTGCCTGTCGATAATCGGCCGAGGGCTGCAGGCAAGGAGATGATCAGTCATGACCCCTCTGTCGCCATCGCCCAGAACTCCCCGGCCAACCTTCTGACACATTGTCTCATGGGACGCTCTGAGGTCGAGATTCGAAATGGCCCAACCCTCCAGCTGCTGGCTTGCTGCTCATTTGCATCAACGATCTTGTCGATATGATGCTGGACGACAAGATCTCAGCGTCTTGGTTTCTCAGTATAGTCATCACATGACATGGCTCGTGCGAGTGACGTACCCCTCCTCCCTTTGGGAGCTGGCTGCGGGGCAACTGGAGCTCCCTGTGAATCCAGGGGTTCGATAGCTCATCGGCGCCTGTTTCACCGCCTCTCTTCCTCCCTCTCCCACAGCAATTGACCCCCCGAAGGTAGCCAGACGCCAGACGCCAGACACCGAGATCACCATGTCGACTCCTATTCCTCCGGGTGGAACCTTCCTTGACACCTTCAAGAAGTCCTTCACCGACGTCCCTATCGACGCCGAGAAGAACAATGCCATCTCCACGAGCGAGTTCCTCGATGCCGCCGAGTCTCTGACGACGATCTTCGGTGCGTGCGACCTGTGAAGTGTCAGATAACATGGGACATGGTATCGGGCCGGCCTAACCGCAGACACAGATGTCCTCGGATCGGTGGCCTTTGCCCCCGTCAAGAACGACATGTTGGGCAATGTCAAGGTGCGTCTGGGGGTTCTAGCTACCGATGCATCCGGTATCACAGCTCTGGGTCTCTTATGGACCTTTGCCAATCCTTACTACACGAGCTAACGGGTTGTCTGCGACGTCTAGAAAATCCGTGAGCGCCAGCTCGCCGCCCCCGCCGAGTCCGAGACCCTCCAGGAGCTGTGCATCAACGAGCTCAAGACCAAGTCCCACAAGGCCACCGAGGGCTTGCTGTGGCTGACGCGGTGAGCTGTAACGGGACCCACGTCTTTAAGACGTCACAGCTGACGATGTGTTCTTCCCAGAGGTCTCGAGTTCACCTGCGCCGCCCTGAGTGCCAACGTTGCGAAGGAGACCGAGGAGCTTGCCGACTCCTTCCGCGGCGCCTATGGCCACACCCTCAAGCCCTTCCACAGCTTCCTGGTCAAGCCCATCTTCAGCGCCGCCATGAGCGCGTGCCCGTACCGGAAAGACTTCTACGCCAAGCTCGGCTCCAACCTCGAGCAGGTCCTGGCCCAGCTCCGGACATATCTCGCCGCCCTGGACAAGATCGTCGGCATCCTCAAAGGTTTCCTGTCGAGCAAGGAGGCGAAGTGGTAGATTCTACAAAAATGAGGAGAGTGGTGATATCATGGGGTCAAGGAGGGGTGGCACACATTTGGCTCCTCGGGAAGTTAGCATTGGCGGGCAACTCCATCCCGAATAGCACGGAAGCAGAAGACCAGAGGAGCAGCACATTCTCATCCTAACCTCTGCCTGCATGCATTTCGCATAGTCCGCATAAATAATCTTTGCTGCATTTGCTCTCGATTAACACATGGCTACTTTCCCCATCAGCGTAGGACCTAGGAGCACTGAGGGATTCTAAGGACTGGGATCACACCAGTCAACCACCCTTCTACAATATAGGGACATCTACATCCCTTCCCTTCCGAACTGGTATCAACTTCAAGATTCGCCAGGGCAGCACTGCAGAAAAAGCTCGAATTTGCTGTTGGCACAGTAGAGTAATAATTCAACCCGTCACGGCAGTATTTATTTTCCTTAAACAATTGTGATTGAGACCCAGTTTATTGAGTATTGATCAACGATTACAATCCACTGATTTGTAAAGTTTGTTGCCTATATAACATTTGCGAGTTCCAGAGGCATGATGGCTCGAAGCCGCGGTTACCAAAAAGGAAGTCGAGACCCACGGTCTGGGCAGTCGCGACCGACCCAAAAAAGGAAGTTGCGGTTTGTGTGGATCGAACACACGACCTTCAGATATAAGTGATGAAGTTGTGACTTCAGTCTGACGCTCTCCCAACTGAGCTAAACCCGCCGCTGTGAGCTAAACCCACCAATCAGGTGGTCCGGTGTGGGTAATTACCGGATTGGTGAGAATTTCGTCGTAATTTAATACTAGGAGGGTTGGTCGCGTGTGGAAGGAGCGACCCGTCTGGAGGGAACCAGGGTCATCTCCCAGTATCTGGTGTTGCAAGATCGCTCTTTCCTTTCCAGTGTCTTGATTGACTAGAGCGTCGCTTCCGGCGTGGTTGAGTACTTGTTTGAACCTGAATCGTCTATGACCTCGGTATCCATTAGTAAGGTACCTACCTTGGTTAATGAAGTTCGACCATGTATTCGACAAACTCGGAAGCAGCAAGGCATGCACTAATTGGTACCAAAAATGGAAGTAACGTTAATCAACTCTTGACAAGTAAATCATACTCGATTCCTATAAACATCCAAGGACAAGCCTTGCTGACTATGACTGTTACATGTACCAATCCGCTTTACCACCCGCGGAAAGATCTTACAGAATTAAACACATGTGAGGTATATATAACAATGCATGTACATCCAAGCCCCTTTCGCCATTTTCTTTCCTTTACAGGAGAGCGGCAACCACCGCGATGGCGACCACGCCGCCGCTGATCGACCGGCCCAGACCGGCGCCCGCAACGACGGGCAGACAGGTCTCGCAGGAGCTGGACGCCGCGGGCGCGGAGGCGGATGGCACAACCGCGACGGTGGTGGCAGGGATGACAGTGGCCGGGACGACGGTGGTGGCGGGCGCAACCGTCGAGGGGACAGCCGTGACGCTCGTCACAGCGGGGACGCTCGACTTGATCTCGCCGGGCAGGGTCGAGGGGCTGGCAGTCGCTGTGGCGGTGGCGGTGGCAGTGGGGACCGCCGATGAGGCCGAGGTCAGGGAGCCAGTCTCGGTGGCGGGGCACACGGTCGTCGAGTCGACAATGGTGATGGTGGGCACCGGCGTAGGGCAGTTGGTCGGCGGGGTGAAGGTGCTGCTGGTGGGCGTGGCGCAAGGCGTCATGGGCACGGGGCTGGTCGGGCTCGGGACTGAGCAGGACGAGGAAGAGGAGCTGCTCGACGAGGCGGCTGGCAGGGTGGAGGTGGCTGGCGAGGTGGAATTGACGTAGATGGACGAGCCGGAGGAAGCGGCGGCGGTGGTCATGGTCGCGGGGCACACAGTAGTCGTGGTCTTGATGACCGAGGTGACGACCTTCTGCGTGTAGCTAGCCGGGCAGTTGTGGACGGAGGCCGCGCAAGACGTGATGGTGTAGGTCGCGGTGGTCAGGACGGTCGAGGTAACCAGGTCACCGCCGGCGGAGGTCGTGGCGTTCCACGGGCCGATCGCACTGATGGAGCTGGAGACGGAGCCGGTGCCCGTCACGAGGCTGATCGTGGTGGTAGTGGTAGAAGAGAGGCTAAGGGTGGCAGAAGCGCCGCTCAAGACAGAAGCGCTAGCTGAGATCGAAGAGATGCTGGAGCCTGAGCTGCTGCCCGAAGCCGAAGCCGAGGCAGACGTAGAGCCAGAGCCAGAGGCCGAGGTTGAAGCAGACGCGGAGCTGGAGCTGGAGACGAAGGTGAAGCTCGATGATGAAGAGGAAAATGCAGCACCAGAGGTAGAAGCGGATCCAGTCTCGCTACCCGAGCCGGAGCTAGGCAGAGAGCTAGGAGCACCAGCGCCGCCGAGCGGCAGGCAGACAGTAGCGTCAGGGGCAGTGGCCAGGGTGACGGACACAGTGGGAGCCAAGGACAGGATGTCGCAGTCAGCGATCTCGACGTCCAGCTCCAGTGTAATACCAGCGATGAGGGCGAAAGACTCGGCAACAGAGACAGGGCAGTCAGAGGTCTCAACGAGCACGGTGGTGTAGTCGAACAGGTTGACCCAGATGGCGACCTCAGCACCGGCGCCAATGTCGAGACCAATGATATCGACGTCAGCCTCAATTCCAAGGCCGGCACGCAGGCGCAGGCCGACACCTAGCTCGATCTCGGCGGACAGGTCGATATCCGCCCCGACAGCAACGGGGAGTGACTCGGCAGTCATGCCCGTAAGGTCCTGCTTGACGATGTCCTTGCTGAGCAGGTTGAACTCGATGTAGCAGCCCTCCGGGAAGCTGACGTAGAATCCGGCGAAGACATCGACGGCGGCAGAGGCGCTGACGACAAGATCCAGGGCGAAGGCAGCACCGATGTCAACCTCGAGCAGGCCGGGGATCTCGAGGCTCAGCTTGTCGCTAGCCACCAGCTCAATAGACTCCGAGATATCAGCGGAAGCGGACAGGGACAACTGCACGTAGGCCTTAACACCGCCCAGGTCGACATGGACGGTGGGCGCGACCAGGAAAGCGTCCGTGATGGTCACATCGATGGAACCAGTGATAGCGGCCTCGGGAAGAGAAAGGGCAAGGTTCACGGCGGCCTTGTCGTCGACCGCGGGGGCAGCCACACTGTCATGTGCCTGTCAGTACCATCATCCGGTCTATTTTCGTTGTCGTATGGGCCGGCTTACCCGCTGAAGAGCGTGTGATCCTCCCAGGCGTTGTCCAAGGGGAACGAGCATGGAGTGCTCGTGCGCTTGCCCAGCTCCTTGACCTGAACATCACCAACCTGCACGGGAGAGGCCTCAGCCCAGCCGGCGAGGGCCGCCGCCATGAGCGGGCCGAATCTAGAGAAGTGCATTATTAAGGTAGTATGGGGGTTTCGAATCCGTAAAGAACGACTACTGCAAACTCGCAAGTGCAGTGGATTAGAGAGCGAAAGAAAGGAAACCCGGTCTGCCCGTAGGCTTGCTTTCCCGATTCGTAAAAGAGTGACTGGAGGTAGGACCTGGAGAGGAAAGAGACGAGGAAGAAGCAGAAGGAGAGCGACGGGCTACCTTTATGAACTCACCTCGAGTGCCGGTCGAGATGGGGCCACCCCCAGGCCGAGCGGCCCCGACGAGGAGATTATTCCTTCAGAACCCTTACGAAGCGCTGCGAGGCGCAAGCGGTGCAAGCTCTGCGGCTTCTTTCTCCTGACTTCAGGAGAGCGCTGGCCATGTGGAGTTTGCACACAATGGGATTAACGGTCTTGCGCCGATCTCCATCTAAGGGACACGAGGAAGGCTACCCCTGGCAGGCCACCCAAGGCCCAGGGAACAATAACTGGGGACGACCGCTTGGGCCTGGCTACCCCACAACCCAAAGATCTGGTATTTATTGGCTGGTGACGGCTGACGAGGGAGACGACAGGGCAGAGAAGCCTCGGGGCCAAGGGGAGCTTCCTCGGGGAAAGCTGTTGGGTTGCCGGTGGATTCTGGCTGGCGGTGGATGTCTGGGTTCATCTTAATGTCGGATCCCGGCAGTTGGGGACTTGGCGCCAGGCAGTGCGAAAGGAGAATCGTCAGATGGGACACCCGCTATTTTTTTTTCTGGCGCCCTTGCTTGATTGCCTCTCCTCGTCGTTCGAATACGCGTTCTCAAGTTCCCCTGACATGAGGCTCCACGAGAGCGTTGGGAGTCGAGACCGGCCCAGAGACATTATACTGGGGAAGAGAGGGATGACGCTTCTGGAGTGGACGACGGTTCGGGCGGGAGAGGGCATTAGCGACCGCGACTATCTGATGACGCCTATGGTCTGAGACGTTTTGGCGGTAGCGTTTTTCGCTGCAGGGCTGCCTCCATCCGCGGGCTAAGTGCAGTCCCTTGCGCTCCCGTCTCGGAACTATCTGCACTAGTCCCGGGTAGGTCAGGTCTTGGCCCCCGTCCACCACACTGGACGGTGAGTGGAAGCGGAGCGATGAGCAGATTGTAGCTCCTCCTCTACTGAGACGGTGACACAACTGCCAATTGGATGGTCGTTGGGTTCTTTTTAGTGCAACTGTTGGGCACTCTCGTCCCGCCGAATGTCTCTGGCCATTATCGTCGGCTGGCTCGTCTCTGCCTCCTGCAGTGCCAACACTGACCGACAGCTCGAAGAACAGCTGGCTAGCCGGCGATGGATCGATATCGAGGGATGGAGAGACCCGATGTGACTTTCCCTGCATCTATGGTGTCTCGTCTTTGGAGACACGACAGAGAACTCGACGCAGAGATGCCTCGGTCGGAGTCGCCAGGCACTCACCGTGGGGCCTTGTGTCTTCTGGGGCTTCGAGGTGGCAGCTGCATGTTGCGGATGTCAATGGATGCGCAGAAATTCCGTGCCCCAGCAGCCTGAGGCTCGTCAGCGAACCCCCAACAACCCCCAACCACCCGCATCTGCATGTATGTGGTGTGAGGGAGGAGGTGTGCGAGTGAGAAGGTCGCGGCGGGTGGCTGGTGGCCGCCGTGGCAGCCGTAGCATCAGCGCGCTGGGCCAACCAGGTGTGCATCTGCGGCTCGCCTCAGAAGAACGCCTCGCCAGTGTCCGTAGCTCGCGACCACGGAATATCCTGTGGTGTTCTGGACCGAAGTTTTCGAGCCACTCACGGCGTTCCGCTTGAGGCGTCTAAGGCATTGACGACTGGCATGAATCGGGATGCCACAGATCTTCGTCGATTGCAGATAGTATCTGTGCTATGCAATCGGAGAGGCATCTCGTGCATGAATAACCTACGGCCTGCATGTTGCCTTGGCCGTCTGCTGTGGCCGTGTGTGGCCGGGGCTCCTCCACGTGTGATTCCGACTGACAGGTGGAGGTGACTCGATGGGCCGTCGCCGTTGTCGGATGACTCAGTCGGCCGAGAGGATAAGAGACAAAAGAAGCCGATGCTCTGCCTGTAGCAGCTTGTGTCTCTTCTGTCCTTCTGCCGCCTGATTTATCTCGTCTCGATTGCAGAGCTGAATTGGCAGTGCGAAAGCGAAAAGCCTCGGGTTCAGCTCCAAGCTACGCGGAGGACCGGCCGTTAATAAGGTGCCGCTTACGTTGCGGTGGCATCCGGGCCCCAGCCTCACCTGCCCCTCCCCAGCCCAGCACAAGCCCCTCCAGTTCCGCCTCATTTTCCATCAAGGTACCTCACCTACCTACGGTACCTACGCTGCAGAGTTCAGGTACGGAAGCAATTCCTGTATTTCACCCTCAGCTTTGCCGTAATTTTTGGTTTTTCCTTTCCGCGCCCAGAGACTCAGCCTCCTTCGGATCATTCACCAGTCACCAGTCACCAGTCACTCACTCATTCACTCACTCGCTCACTCTCCCTTCAGCTCCTCACTCGCCATTCTGTCTCACGCCCATCGGCTCCTCCGTCTCACCGCACCGTAATCCGCAATCACCGAGCGTCGACGCCGTTGGAGCCGCCGGCGACAGTCGATCCACCTTATCCACTCTCGCGCTGCACTACACTCACTCACCGCTCGGGCCCCGACACCGCATGCCCACTCAGAGGGCTTACCGACCGCCATTCCAGCAGCGAGGAGGACGCAGAGGCGGAAGCACTGGGAAACACCAGAACAGAGGATCGGAGACGTAGGAGGCGAGGCAGATGCGTAGTGGTGACGATGGGCGCTCAGCAGAAGAACGCAGCGCCAGCAAAGGCCACGGCGACTGTGGTGGCATCGACGTCCAAGTGCGATATGCCTCCGACCAGCAAGTCGCTGGCTGGCCGCAACTCCTCCACCCCGCCTTTCACCGAGCTGCCCACTGAGCTGGTGATCCTGATCGCGAACCTCCTGCAACAGCCGGACCAAGCAAGCCTCGCTTCCACGAGCCGCTTCTTCCACCACATTGTTAATCCCATCATCTACACGAACGACATACGGCACAACGGGTCGTCGTGTGTCTACTGGGGCACCGAGCAGGGCGTCCTCGGCACTTTGAAACACGCCCTCACGTACGGAGCGGATCTAAACGGCCCGCTCAAGAGTGACAAGTCCGACAACGACGACCCCCCAACAACTGACGAGCCCGCCTCAGTGGACGGCAGCGTCGATGCCGACGGTGACGATGACACCGCCGCTGCATCTACCACCGCCGACACAGACAAGAAGCGCAGACCGTTCAGCACTGCACTCCATGTCGCTGCCAAAAACGGCCACCGCGACGTCGCGGAATGGCTGCTGGACAACGGTGTCGATATCAATGCCCGCAGCTGGAAGTACTGCGACTGCCTACGCATGCACTGGCGAAGGTACTTCACTCGGCCTGCACGGCCATTCTGGCGCCCCCTGTATGCGGCTCTGAACCATGACCACACCTCCGTCGCCGAGCTGCTCATCTTCCGTGGCGCAAAGCTGGACAACCTCCACACCAACGATGAGAAGCGCATCACCGCCCTCCAGGTGGCCGCCGCCAACGGTCTGGTCTCCACTGTCAAGCTGCTGGCGCTGGACATCGACCTCGACATCAACGAGCGCGACTTCCGTGACAATACGGCTCTGCACTACGCCGCGCAGTTCTGGGGCACTGACACCGAAGACCTCTTCGCCACGTCTGCCATTCCCAAGCTCCTATGTCTCGGGGCCGACATCGAGGCAATGAACGTCGAGGGCCACACTCCACTGCTACACGCTTGCTGGATGGGCAACTTTCGAGCGGCAAACATCCTCCTCAAAGCCGGCGCCAACCCGGATCCTCACCACTTTATGCCGGACTTTACCGATGTACGACCGTTGTACTACGCCTGTCTGAGTCGAGGCAAGATCCTTCAGCTGTGCAGCCGGGTGCCCCGCCAGGCCAATGAGGAATGGGAAGATGCCCGCATCGAACTGCTGCGCGCGCTCACTAACGCCGGGGCGGACACTGAGGGCCGTTTGAACAAGAACGGCCGCCGGGGAGGCACCCCACTAATGTTCGCTGCGGCGTATGCGGGATGCCGCGCTGTGCAGGTGCTGCTAGAGGCCGGAGCAGATGTCAACGCGCAGGACGCTCGGGGCGAAACGCCTATGCTTGTGTGGATGCGCGAGTCGGAGCTGCCAGCCGAAGACGAATGCCCAATGACTGTCACGTCGCTGGTCAGCCACGGCGCGAACTTCAGTCTCGCGGATCAGGACGGCATCGACCCTCTGAGGTGGGCCGTCAACCGCTACGGCCCGTCGGGCGACGAGAAATCGTCCAAGAAATTCGCTCTCAAGCTCATGCTAGAAAAGGCAACGGAGGCGAATGTCTCCCTGATCCGCCTGCGGCAGGCGATGGCGGCTTGTTCTCTCTCCGGGCAGGGGGAACAGCTGCAGCTGATTCTTGACTGTGCGCAGCGCCTCTACGGCGTGACGCGGACTGACCTGTGCGAATGCTTCGACGGCATGCTGCAGCAGTCCGACCGCGCTCGACAGTGCGAGACATTTGACGTGCTCATGGACTTCGCCTCGTCCATCGGGGTGCGCATCGAGTCGAACGAGGCTCTCCTGATGCGCATGTTCGAGGCCAAGAATAAGGAGCTCAGCCTAGCCGTGCTGCGGCGTGGCGTCGCTATCGCTGAGGGACCGCACCTTTGGGAGCGAAAGACGCTGCTGCACGTAGCGGCACTATGGGGCGACATCGACGTTGCCGAGGCGCTGCTCGAGCGCGGCGCGGATGTGAACGCCTTCGACAACGAGCTGCGCACGCCTCTCATGATTGCCGTGGTGGATCACAATAAGGAACTCTCCCGGGCCCTCATGCGCGAGGTCGCGGATCCCCACCTCGTACCCAGCGACGAGCTTCTCGCGCGGCTCTACCCGGACGAGGCCAATGACGACGGCCCAGAGGCCGCGGAATCGGAACGGAGATGCATCAAGTCGATGTTCCGGACGGCCTTCGACCTGGCGATCAACTACACCTGCTACGACATCCTCGCGGACATGGTGACACACTTCGCGCTGCCGCCCCTCTCCCCGCGGTGGCTCCGCGACAGCTACGTCGTGCGCGGGTGCCGCAACCATAGCATCGCCGAGCTGCTGCTCTCGCACGGCGCGGACCCCGACGGCGGGAACCCGCGGACGGGGACGCCGCTCCTGCGCCTGCTGCGGTTCCTGGCAGAGGGGGAGGACTGCCCGGCCGACCTGGCGGCGCGCAAGCTGCGCGTGGCGAGGCTGTTCGTGCGGTACGGCGCGGATCCGAATCTGCGGGACGGGAAGGGGCGGAGCGCGATAGAAGTGCTGAGGGGCCTGCTGGAGCCGGATGCGGGGGACGGGTGCGTGGTGAGCGAGAGGCAGAGGGAGATGGCGGACATTGTGGGGCGGGAGCTGGCGCTCGTGGAGGACGGGCCTGGGAAGTGGGTGATCAAGGAGAAGGTGGGAGGGGAGGTTGTCGATGTTGCAAAGAAGGTTGAGATCGTTGACTGAGAGATACATTCGAAATCACCACCGGTGGGTTTGTGGGTTGAAAAGGAGCGACGGTTTGCACGAGAATGAGGCGGGAGGAGCGAGTTCAAGCTTCATTGAATATCGGGATGACCGACGAGCATACTACGAGGCGCGAAACGGCACTCGTGGATGTTTCCAGACTGGAGTTATGGGATGGGCGGGAGGCAATATTTCTCTTTGTTTCACACCAGATCGGCTTGATTGATTGATACCTCAGTAGTAGCTGGAAGCGAGCAGGCCGCGGGCTTATACCGATAGATGCATACAAAACGAGGAGCACATGCTAGACTCGGGTACATACCTATATACCTTGTCCGCCGTCTGTCTGAGAATGGCCGGTAACTGGAGCGTCCACGGTGTCAGGATGTTGGAGTGCTCACGTGATGATAATCTGTCTATGTGTGCTGTTGGCTCGGATATATCTTCTCAGCTTCTGATAGAGGTTATCTTACAAGGTCGACTATACTAGCTTCGCCGTCCATCACGAGGATCCAGGCACGTCGAGGGATGTCGGGGTGCATTCATTTCAGCTTCTTGTGGTCCTTCCTAACTCGAGAAGGAGGACTGTTGCCCAGCATGATACGTTCTCACCAATGAAGCTTCCTTGGGAGCCGAATGCGGGAGCATCACCATCGGCTTGGCATCACAGCAAAATAGAGGAAAAGCAGGTCATCACACCGCATAGATTGAGTCTCTATGACATAGTATGCTCTTGTAGAGAGTACTACTAAGGACCACCCATGTCCGCGCCACGATCCTCGCAAAAAGAGTAAACCAGCCCTTCAAAGAGATTGCCTCCAGATGCCCATGCCAGAGAAAGATCCACCACTAGGATGATAGTGAATTGAAGCAAGGAAACATGGTCATCGAGATGGGAGGTAATGAGAGAGATGCGGCTCTTCGCCAGCCCACTGCTAGCCCGCAGAAGAGCTTGACAAGAGTTACTCCTCCTCGGCTTTGGCCACATTGATGTTGGTAGGATCATCCTGGGTCTCAGCCTCATCCGCAGCCTCGTCCTTGGGCTTGTCCTCCTCGCCGCCCTTCTTTCCCTTCTTGGCGCGGCTCTTGCCGGGAGTGGCGGTCTTGCGAGGGCCACGCGGCTTCTTGGTCGGAGTCTCGACGGCGTCCTCGTCGTCGTCGGCACCGCCGGCGGCGTCGGCGGCCTTGGCGGGGGTCTTGCGCTTGGACGCGGTCTTGGGCGTCTTGGGCTCCTTGTTGGCCTTGGAGATGGTGGGCAGGACGATGGCAAGCTTCTTCTTGATCAGGCCCCAGGCGTTGGCGGCGCTGCGGTGATTAGACATGCCCAGCTCACTGGCGAGCTTCTCGTAGTCAATCTGCGATGATCGTCAGGAACGGGTCAGACAAGATGCAAGGATGGAGCTGTGATGTCGCGGGATGAAGAATGATGGCGATGGTCAAGGCAGTGAGTGACTAAAGAGAGATTGCTCGTCTTGCTTGCGGCGTTGGGAAATGATTATGAGCAGGTGACATGGAGGGTAGTGGTGAGCGATGTGTGAAACGTACCTCCGGGAGCGTCTTCAGGCAGCTCCAGGCTTTGCCAAGGATCTCGAGTTCACGATCGGTGAGCTTCACCTTCTCATCCGGAGCCGGTTTGGTGGGCGACTCATTCTCGTGGTCAGACATCTTTGCGCAGTCCTGGCTGGTGGCGGAAATGACGAGATTTAATCTGCCGATGTCGAAAGACAGAAGTAGAGGTTGGAAAGTGGATGACTTCGGATGGAGAAGAGAGAGGAAGAATAGTCGCAGAGAAGGAGGCCAATATGAGTTGTGACGGGAAGGAAGTCGTTGAGTGCTGGAAGGCAAGACATATGTTGAGTTTTATGGGTGGAAGGCAGAGCGAGGAAGGAGGGTGACTGAGAGATGCGGTGCCTTGGGCTGATCCCGGGGCCAAGTGAGTGCCAAGTGACGGAAAGATCAGGTCGATGTTTGTCAGAGGGCAAGTCGTCCTTATAAACCTAGCGATGTTCTCGCTCACCTTCCTGTCAGCGTCGAGCGTCGTCGCCGTCGCGTACCTGAGGCTATTGTGAGAGCAGGAGAGTGCAGCCCAAAATGTTTCTCCTCGAGTTCGAGGACCTTTCTGATGTAAACAGCTTGCATGTGAAAATTTTGGATTGAATTTCATGTTTCTCCATCCCTTTCCTGTTTACTTCTTTGTACGCCGTCCTTTATCTGCCCTTGAAAGAACGCACCAGTGACCCGGCTCTCGAACTGTCCAAAGGGCTCCCAAGCATTCTATACTTGTACTTTTTTTTTCAACAGCTAATCGGCATCGAAATATATTGTAATTTTACCGCCTCGACCAAACTCTTGCGTGTCTCACCCTTCGTTCTTCAGTCTGCCGACTTAATGATGAAGATACTATCCCTCCCTGAGCGACTGAGGGATGTCTCCCCTTTCTGATCTATAGTTCTTTCACATTGAGATGATTTTCCACACAACAGAGACACGGGGGGAATTTCATGCGGCAAATGTGTAGTCACTACGCTTGCAAGTTGACTACCTAGGTAAGCTAATCAAAGACCATGTGAGGAGGGTCATCACCAATTTGACTATGAGTTGATTACCAAGTCTCATTATGTTGGTTCGAACTTAATGGCACATCCGGGTACCCAGAGTTTGGCATTGACAGCATTCCAAGCGAGTTAACAGCCCTAGTTTGACGCCTTCAAACTGCAAATTCGCGTCTGGTGATACGCATATGCATCTCTGACTGGACTAAGACACCATACCACGAGTTCTTGATCGGCTTCTCGGGATTGAGAATGGCGAAATCAAATCTGCGCATAAGCTAGAAGCCAGAATGTCAGCGAACAAGTCAAAGAATATATGAGGGCGTATCAGCGAAGGAACCTACCTCGACGACCATCTTGTTCAGCTCCAGCATCGCGATCGGCCTCCCGAGACAGCCCCATCTCCCCTGCCCAAAGCATAGATCAACTGTATTTTCCATTGCTAGCAGCTTCTCCGGACTGACCTTCAGCCACCTGTGGGGGTTGAACATCTCAGCGTCAGCGCCGAACATGTCCTTGTTGCGCATGACTGCCCTCGCGCTCCACGCCACGTTAGTCCCCGCGGGAATATGAATGCCGCCTATAACTCCGTCCCGCTGTGAGATATGCGGCATGATCCCCGTGATGGGCGGCCAGTAGCGGAAGCCTTCCTTAATACACGCTTGGAGAAACGGCAGTTTCCTCGCTTCCGCGTCGGTGATGGGGGACGATATCCGTCCATCGCTAATTCCGCTGTCGATCTCTCCTTGCATGGACCGGTAGATGGTAGGGTTCATTACAACATTCAGCAGTATCGAGCGTAATGCCGTTGCTGTCGTATCGCTTCCTGCAATGCTGTATCAGGCCGCCGCGTTAGCATGGTTGCCCTCGCGACTCGCTGCTGTCGGTGAATGACCTACATCTGGACCAACGACTCGGACTCGGCGTCCTTCTGACTCAGGCCGTGTCTGACGAAGGATCCTAGCATATCCGGCCTGTCGATCTTTTGCGACCCGTATCTCTCGGCAACGACCTTCTTGGCGGTTCTGAATTGTCCTTCAGTCACTCGGCCGCCATGGCTTCTATGACGTGCTACTCACCCCATGATCCTTCCTATTCCAATCTTATCCGTGTCCTTGGGTAAAGCAGCCTTGAACAATCGTGACTGCAACACATTTACCAGCCAGGGAATCAGTGCAATCATCTGCATGAGAGGCAGCGAGTCCTCCGTCGTCTTGATGTACCCGAACCGGTCGGCATCCTCGTCCATGAAGCCGAACGACTCCCCAAAGGCGATCTTCGAGATGATGTCCAGCGTCATGTACTGTACCTTGCGCGCGAAGTCAACGGGGCTGAAGTCCTCTGTGGTCGACAGGTACTTCTCCTCGATGAGCCGGACGAACCGCGCAATGCCCTCGTCAATGGACTCGTGCAGACCCTCAATTCCTTTGCCCGCGTACTATCTCCGGGTCAGTGGTCTGTGAGCGCAGCGCCGACCAAGGTAAGGACATACACCTGGGGCAAGCTTCGCCCGCAGCACTGTGTGTAGCTCGCTATCCCGCATCGACAGCGTGCAGTCGCGCGGCGGGTCGAGCTGGAAGCCCTTGTACCACGGTGCGCGGTCGAACTGCGAGCGCACTCCCCACATGCGGCGCACCTCTATGGGGTCGCCACACACGACATAGTTAGGCGCGATGCGCGCGATGGGACCTACACGGCGGATAAGGACACTTCCAGGAGTTCGATCTTTTCGCGACAGAAGAGAGCCTACCGTATTGTCTGCATACATCGCCCAGCCTTTGGTAGACTTCACCTCGCCAGGTCAATCTTATGAGCCAGAAGTCCGAGAGAGCAGCCCAGAAAGGACCCTTGATGTGCCGCAATCTGTACCAGCTCCATGCCCTTTGGCCAACAGCGTAGATCACCACGGCAGCTACTACCACTACCAAGCTCGTTGACCGAGATAGGTAATCGGAGATATGGATCTCCGAGGCTCTAAGACGACCCATGGTGTTGATAGACAGTCTGATGTTTGGGCGATCATGAGGAGCTGCAATGCGAGTAGAGGAGGGGTTTTTAATCCGGCCCATACTACTGGGACAACCGTGTCTCTCAGGGTAGTACCCAGTGCTACCGGAGGCGGAATAGAGCGTGTGGGGGTGGTTATGATAATGCATGGACGCACTACCAGGGTAGAGGGTACGGGACCAATAGAGGAGCGGATATCTGAAAGTTGCTGCGTCGGCGACTCGGCTTGCCTCCCCGGCTTGCATACGCAGGCTGCTTTGAGAAAGGCTTCCCGAAAAGGGGTGGCCCGACCGGGTGGCGTTCGGGAAGAGTCGATAGGAGGATGCATGCTTTGTTCGTCCAGCCACCGAGTCAGCGCTTTCACCCCTCAAATGCAGAACATCATCCCCTCCATTCAGCATGTCTTGGCGCAAGTTGTATCAGAAAACAAACAGAAGTCTAGCGTTACTATGACGGAGCAAGAAGACGAGCAGAGCAGCCCACCCCTTGTGGCAGGTCCCGATGAGGCTTTGGTAGGCGTTTCAAAGCAGACCTTCTCTCGCCGAATGCCAGGCGGTCAATGTCGCTGATTCGGTTGAACACGTCAGGCCGCGGAGGACGATGCCGACTCCGCCCTCGGAGTGGTGAGCATCCCCGAGCCATGCAACGCTGCAAACGGGTGACCGCTCAACGTGCCGTTCATACAGGGAGATGGACAGTCATCCACGACTTCCTTGCTGGCGAATGCCTTCGACTATTCCGTCGAGAACGGACGCATGTATCATGCCATCAGCAGAGGAAGTAAGTTACGCGCAGCACCTCCGCTTCCGCGGTTGCTCTGCTCTACCGAGCCCTCTAACCCGCGTCACTTGATAGAATACATACTACCAAATGACGAGGTTCGTCCATTGATGCGCTCTTCCGTCAGTATGTTTCTGTAACTTACCTGAAAGGGCCATAGGAAGAGAACAATCGACTAGGTACGTGAAATTGGAGAATATGGCATCCCACTCATTTGAAAGAATGGTGGCCTTGTACTAAGGGCTGCAAGACCTGCAAAACCAGCACTTCTTTGTGACCTTTGATGGAAGACAATACTTCGCGCCTGGGGCCGAGACAGCAAAGCGTGTCCTTGACGTCGGCACCGGGACGGGTATTTGGGCTATCGACTTCGGTACTCCCTCTGAGTAGTCTACGGCTGCGCCATGCTAACCAGTCTCCAAGCTGATGAGCATCCGGGCGCGGAGGTATGTGAAGCACCTGCCATTCCCACTGAGCTGGTCGCTGACAGCTTCAGGTCATCGGGGTCGACCTTAGCCCCATACAGCCGGCATTGTACCTCTGTCCCTGATTAAATATATATCATAAACGGGGCTGATCGTTGTCTGCAGCGTGCCGCCAAACTGTCAGTTCGAAGTTGACGACGTAGAAAAGGATTGGACCTGGGCGCGACCCTTCGACTACATCTTCAGTCGAATGATGGTCGGCAGCTTCGCGGACTGGAATCGCTTCGTGAAGAACGCTTACGAGTCTGTGTCTCCTCATCCACTGTCCCCGCGACATGTTGTGACTCCGCAATAGTAATCTTGAGCCCGGCGGGTGGCTGGAGCTCATCGACTGCGGGTTCCCCATCGAATCGGACGACGGGACCCTCAACGACGATCAGGTCATCATGAAGTGGATCAACATGCTCCTCGAGGCCAGCAAGAGCTTCGGCCGGTCGCTGGCAGACGCGAGAGACCACAAGGAGCGACTGATACAAGCGGGGTTCCGGAACGTGGAGAGGAAGACGTTCAAGTGGCCGACGAACCCCTGGCCCAAGGACAAGAAGCACAAAGAGGTCGGCTACTGGACCTTGGCGAACATCGACGGCGGGCTAGAGGGGCTGAGCATGGCGCTTCTGACCCGTGGTGCTGGCATGAGTAGGGAAGAAGTGCTGGCTTTTCTGGTGCAGGTGAGAAAGGACTTGAGAGACCCCAGGATTCACGGGTACTGGCCGATGTAAGAAGAGAGTTGCGACCAGAATTTTTATCTCTGGGGGTACACTAACGATGTGTAGTTATGTCGTCTATGGACAGAAACCCAAAAGTGCCGAAGGGGCTGGATAAGCACCATGTATTGCACGACACTGCTCTGGGAGGCGGTTGTCGACCCATTGCTTAGAAGAGAAGAGTTTTCCCATTTCGCTCAAATGTTGCTATCTTGGGTACATTGTATTCCACACTGAGCTCTTTCCGGGGGGACCGGGCTGCTGTGTTCTCTTTCCTGGGTCGATAGACGGAGTCTCTATGCCTTTTCCATACTTCAGGACCTGCGTCATCCGATGAGGAGATTATCAAAACAGGGGAAACCTAACTTAGCTGACACGTTCGCACATTCCCCCTCCTGCACTGTAACTGTGATCATGGCCCCTACCGAGGTAAAGCCGGCGAGCACGCGCCGTAGCGCCGTGGTGCCAACAGGCGGCCAATCTACCTGTAACCCCCCTGCCCCCCTCGATTTGCACGACTTAAGTTGGAGGCAATCATCAACTAGGTGGTGAGTGAGGTAAGTCACGACTCCCCGAGCCGCGTCTGTATTGCATGGAGTCTCCTTTTCTTGTACGCCACCGTCACCACCCAGCTGCCAATCAACATGTAGCAGAATGCCACGATCAGAAGCCCGAAAGCCACCAGGAAAGCCACGAGAGTAAAGACAGTGAAGCCGTAAGAAGCGGACCGAAACGCATGGCTGTCAGCAAGGGACGTCGCCAGCCCGACCTGCATCGCCGTCAGCACGATAAAGATGCCCACTGCCGCGGAAGCTACCCAATTCAGGTTGTCCATGAAGAAGGTCCCGTACTGCTGCCATATTGGCATGTAGCCACGCAGATGCGGGGGCTGGGAGAGGGAGTATATCATGTTTAGTCGGGTCAGACGGAGCTCTCCGTAGACGAATCGGTCGTCGATATCAGGGAAGATGCGTTCCACGCGCAGCTCCTCGACGAGAGTCCTCCAACCTGGCCAGGTGACCTCGACGGGGAGCAGCCGCTTCTCCACGGCGATAAAGAAGTCGCTCTCGTGAGCTATCAGCGCCGCGTACGAGAACAGAAACCCAAGGGCGCGCTTCCGAAGCCCCCGGCGATCGCAATCCCGTCCGCTGCTGGGAGTGCTGACCCCGCCCTCTGCTCGTTCCTTTGAGCACCGGCAACCCGGCACGCAGGAAAGATAGTCGGACCACACGCGTGGCTCAAGCAGGAAGCGCGGGACCGGCTTGAGAAAGATACGGTCAGCCCTCTGTACGAGGTGCATGTCCATCTGCTCGGTGACGAAGATCTCCCGGCCCAGCAGGAGCTGGTAGTGGAGCGCGCGGGGTGGCATGGGCCGGCCCGCGACCCACAGCCAGCGGTGGATCCGCTGCAACCTCCGCAGATCGAGCTCCCTCTCGATGCACTCCGTGACGTTGCAGCGCGGCGTTGCGAGGGAGTCGGAGTCAGTGCGGTAGGAGGCGGGTAGAAGCGAGCGGAGCCAGCTGTTCGACTCCGGAGCACCATCGGCGGGTCCGGCGTTGGACCCGTCAAGGAGCTGAATGGAAAATGGAGGTGCCTACACAGCATGGCGTTAGCTGGGATCGACCGACAAGAAAACCACTTCAGTTAGTACCAGATTTCGGTGCGTTCCCATGGTCCCGCGTCCAGACCTTAGATATGAAGCGACCGAGGAAAGGTATACGACGGTGACGAGTGAGGGCAATCTCCCTCTTAAGACTTCAAGAGCCGATTCTCGAGGTAAGACGTGCCTTTAACGGCAAGTCAGCTTGGCCAGCCTCGATGACCGTTTGACCCCCAACAATCCCGCGTGACCACGTAGCCGCTGTCCCTTGGCTGTATCGGCCTGCACCACCTGCTCTCCTCTTTCGCTGGCTGACAGTGGGGACAATCATTGCTAACGAAGTCGATTCACCACATCTCAAATGCCATTCACCCACCAAATTTGGATCTGGTGCGCGGACCAGTGGCCTCAGTCATTTTATTCCCGACGCTATGGCCTGTCTTACAATATATACAAAAGAATAGTGCGAGAAGAGCTGCCGCCGGGCTCATGCCGATAGCAGCCCGCTTTCTCGAGCACACACTAGAATCAAAGAAGGGATTGCACAGAGGCAATCCCACTCGGATGAGAATCATCCCTCGCCTAATCTGAAGCACATCGTCTCAGACGAGCCGCTCAGAAGTTCGAGCCCGCCGTGACCTGCGAGTCCGACGCCACGCTGACCCCGTTCACCACGATGGTCTTGCCGCCCTGGCTCGTCACCCTGACGTCCACGCTCGACGTGCCGAACCCGCTCGAGTTCTCGAAGAAGTTGTACGACTGGCGCGTGGTCGCCTGCCAGGTGCTGCCGCCGTCGGTGCTGACCTCCAGCTTGGCGACGGGCTCGTTGGCGTTGACGACCTGCATCGAGAACCAGTACGCTGAGGTGCCGGACTTGTTGTGCAGCACGATGGGCGAGGTGATGCCGCAGGGCACGAAGGTGTAGGAGGTGGAGATGATGCCGGCGGACAGGTCGCCCAGCTGCTCGAAGGCGTCCTGGAAGAGGTCGAGATGGCCTGCGTCGCACTCTGGGCACTGGTCCACGATCTTTAGTTGGAGGAGTTAGATTCTGGTTTCCCGTCGTCGCTACGTATGAGGATGTGAGCTTACCATGGCGGTGATGGAGTTGCCGTTGGGCCCGGTCACCTTGACACAGGCACCGCAGTTGGCGGCACTATCCCACGCTGAACCCGAGAAGGCGGTGCCGTAGAGTCCTGCTGGGAGGGTGTAGGTGGAGAACGAGCACATGCCACCGGCCAGGTTACCGCCATAGAAGGTCGACTCGCCAGAGACGGCCGCACTGTCCGACGTAGTTGTAGAAGAGGACTCGGCAGAAGGTGCTGTGACACTCGTAGTTGTCGTCTGGGCCGGGGCCACAGAAGTCACCAAGGTGGTTGCAGGGACAGGATCATCAACGGCCACCGGCGTGGTCGTGGTTGACTCAGGGGTTGGGTCCGCAACCAGCTCGGAGGAGCTTGTTGGCGCGGGCTCAGAGGTCACGGCGGGAACAGAGGGTGTTGTTACCGGCGTGACTGCAGGGACTACGGTCGTGGAGGAGCTGGTATGAGATTGCGGAGGTCTAATGGCCGGGCACGCCGCCGTAAGACGGGCCGCTAGCATGGCTGTGAGGAGAGCTTGATACTTCATCTTGAATGTTGTTACAGAAAGGGGCCGAGTCCGGATACAACAGCGTGGTCTGAAATATTCTGTGGATGACGGGCGAAATGTACAGGGCGTTACAATGTTAAGGAGAGTAGATAATAGCAATTGTCGGACACTGGGACCTGTAGAAATGGATGATGCCCCTGGGGACTGAAAGAACGTCGTGAAGTTGTAGAAACGAGTGGCAGGCCGCAAGAAGAGAACCGGGGGAGTTAGGACCAAAAGAGACCAGTTGAGGATGAAGACAAGAGAGCAGAGATCTGGACTGGTCCGACTGAAGCCATTTTAATATACATCCTTCTCCCCCCCGGAGGCCAAGATCAATTTTCTTTCGTGGAGTTCATCCTCCACCCCCATCATATAACTGACTGGGGTCTTGAAACGTGGTGGCGTGGAATCCACCAACGGCGAATCGGCAAGATTCCTGGGGCATTCCTTAGCTCCTCTATCAGATGTTCGCATCGTGACCGGGTAGCCCCTTGGTGGACTCCCGTCTTCGGCTTGTTGCAGCTTGCCATCATATGCGGAGGCCCGTCTCCAGGTCGCGGGCAGCATCTCCCCCTCCATAGAACGTTGAATGTAGGGAATCGTGTGTTGTACAGACGAAGCCAAGCCGAGAAGTCGTCTGTTTAGCGCACCAGTCTCCCCTGAACAGCGCCCTCTTAGCGCCATCGGTTAGACTAGCCGTCGTGTCGACCCACTGCGCGCGCAGACGGCGCCCGCACGACTGCGCCCTTCAATCTTGCGGGACGCTCGGCCGTGAGATTACCTCATGATCAGAGACAAGGGTCCGTTGGCTCGGTCCGACCGCTCGGGTCCACGCTGTTTCTCCCTCATTGCGCCGTGAACCAGAAGCTCTTCGGCGCCGGACGAGCCGGGACCGGAGGTCGGATACTGGGTGGGTCCGGGATCGTCCCGGCCCATCGGACCTCTGGCTGAGATTCGTCACTCCGCGATCTAATGAGACGTATCTGTGACTTAAATCTGAAGCACAAAGCATGCCAGTCAAGCAAGTCAAAGCTGCCAGCCTTGCTTCAAGGAGAAAGCGAAAAGTTGACCTTGACGTCGCGGATCTCTCAATCTCAAAGTTCTCTCTCCGAGTACCTTGTCCAGGCATTTGTTTCGTGGTCACATGACCGTGGTGCTACATCTACTGGCCAAGCTTACCAGCCTTTCTCTTTTCCTCTTCCCTTCACTACCTAATATTCGCGCCAAATCAACTAATCTGAATGAACCATACCGAACGATACAATACCTTAGACGGAAAAACGACTCCAAAACTTCAGCGGCATATTCAAACCCGATAATAGTTTCCCTCCTTTCGTTCGTCAATGGTCCTTAAAGCCGCCTCAGGAAAGAATCACTTACCCGGCTACCACAAAGCTCTGTGCAAGTTGTAGCCATGCTATACCCTTATGCCAACCTTTGCTAGTCACTAGCAACACGTCGCCATGGATCAACTCTGCATGGCCTGTCAAGAAGTCTGCAGTGTCATGTGGAACACTGTGAGAGGAAAGGTGCCTCTTTCGCCGGAGTCTGTCGACCTGATGCCTCTTCAGCAATGGGAAGAGAACGCCGGAATTGAACTCAACTCAGCTTCATATTCCTGTCGACTATGTGCCATGACATTCAGGACAAGGCTCCGCTCCACAGTTTCGAAATTCTCTCCTGTAACCAGAGAAAACGCTCCAGTGGCCTTGAATGTACATACCGATGGTGGCCAGCAAGTTCGGTATAGCATTGGCGGAAATATTGACTTCCAGTCTCGCGGGAGATTGCTAGAAAGGGAATCTACCGCGCATTTTCAGGTCGTATCCCCAGATCAAACGGAGTCTAGGATCTTCTTTCGCGAAGTCCAGTCAGGAGAAGGTGGAGTTACTCGAAACGAGCATATTTAATCATGTACTTAATGCTGATGAGAACCTTCAGGAGAAGACCGGGACTGTTCTGGATTTTTGAAAAGTGGTCAGTCATTACAGCCCAGGAAAACGTGCCGCTCCACAGCTGATGTTGAAGTATCATAGATCAAGGGCATGACATCCCTGCAGAGACCTGGTCTCGGTCATGCATAGACAGAGTCAAGTCGTGGCTAGATTTATGCTCAACCGAACATAACAACTGCAGGGTAATGAGGAGTCCAAGCCTCCCACTACGTCTCCTTGATGTTAGGCCGCATGGCGACAGAAAAGTGATCATCCAGGAGGATAATGAAATCCGCCAATTCTCTATCGCTGAAGATTCAGCTATTCGACTTTGCTCAACGTCTGGAATACCCCCATGCACCAACTATCTGACTTTAAGCCACTGTTGGGGTGGCGAGCCGCCCGTTAAGCTCACCGGAAGCACGAAAACACAATTCTACACGTCTATACCTTCGGCTCTATTTCAACAACCTAGAGGCAAGGTATTCAGTGATGCAATTCTAATCACTAGGTCTCTCGGGTTCCGCTATCTCTGGATAGATTCGATATGCATCAATCAAGACGACCTTGCCGAGAAAGGAGCGGAAATTGGAAGAATGCACGAGATCTACTCCGGAGCTGTTTTGAATCTCTCCGCCGTTAGCGCTAGAGACGGCAGTGGAGGTATGATCTTCGACCGTGACACGCTTCCACTGACACCAATCGTCCTCGAGTTCGAGACTAGCCCACCAGCCGGGAAGACTGGGAAGCTGACACTGTTCAAGGATGACTGGACCGCGCGTGTAGAGCGAGGTCCGGTCAATCAACGAGGCTGGGTCTTCCAGGAGCGCATGTTGGCGCCGCGAGTCTTGTACTTTGCAAAAGACCAAGTCTATTGGGAGTGCAACTCGCTGGCTGCCTCCGAGACACACCCCGCAGCGGATGATGGGACTCTAGCCCTTGGCTTCACGCAACCGAAGAAGCGTGTCATGTGTAACATCTCCACGTCTGACATCTACCTCACCTGGGCCGGGTTTGTGCAAGCATACACCGCGGGGAAGCTCACGTACCAAAGTGATCGTCTTGTTGCAATATCGGCCATTGCGCGGACGATGTGCGAGGCCGCAGGACTTCACTCCGATGACTACATCTGTGGACACTGGACAACACATCTCCCGCGATCGTTGTTGTGGATCATGGAGAGGCCGGGACGGAGGCCTGCCGAGTACATAGCGCCAACATGGTCGTGGGCCAGCGTTGAGGGGATTGTCTTGAGACAGCCGAACGATGAGGTAGATGCCGATCTTATCACGCTCGTTGACATATCCACCACTCTCAAGTCAGGTGATCCCTTCGGAGAAGTTCTCAATGGATACGCCCGGCTAAGGGGTTCCATGCGCAGAACACGGATCCGTCAAATAAAGGCGCCAGAAAATCTGGACACAGAATATTTACTAGTGCAACTGAATGGAC
Source organism: Pleurostoma richardsiae (assembly GCA_030052745.1). Lineage (NCBI taxonomy): Eukaryota > Fungi > Ascomycota > Sordariomycetes > Calosphaeriales > Pleurostomataceae > Pleurostoma > Pleurostoma richardsiae. The sequence continues at coordinate 230,295 of JANBVO010000020.1, forward strand.
AGGCCGTGGAACAGTTTCCCTCTGGCTTTTACCCGTCTTTGGTGGTCGACTGGGACACCGAGGAAGATGTCCTGCGGACGGGAATCGACGTAGAACTGCACTATCTTCCGTTCTATTTGGAGGGGACCGAGATGGATCTGGGATGCCACGAGCATGATGCGACTTGCAGCCCTTTCTGCTACACATCTGGGCTGATACTTCGTCGTACGGGGTCTCAGGGGCAGTATCGTCGCGTGGCTTTCGTGCACCAGTTCGGTGGAGTCGACACCCAAGAGTCACTGGAGCAGAGGAGTTGGGGACTACTGGAGTGCACAACGTCGCCTTTGGGCGAGGGTGAATACTTGGATGTAGATAATAACGGCAAGTGTCTTATTGAGATTGTCTAGAGTGAAGTAAGACTAAAGAGGTCCTCCCTAGCCCTGTTGATCATTGCTCTAGTCAGACTTCCAGAACACTTCGGTGCATGAACAACCCTTCGACTGCAGCAACAACCTGATACGGGCCGCTCGGTAAGGCACTGGGGAGATGTGCCTAGAGGACGTAGCAGTCCCTGCGTGATTAGCAGTCATGCAGGTGATATCACCATCCTTTGGAGCTAGGACTAGACGAGAAATGCTCATTCAATCATACACTTACCCGCCAATAGTCACGTGAACTCCACGTGACAGCAAATAGAGACGGTATTCGCTGTCGCTGATGAAAACACGATGTCGGTAGGGAGGAAATGGTGTGGGGGTTTCATCCCGGCCGTCCCCCTCCCTTCGTCCTCAAAGGGCGGAGGTGGCCGCTACCGGCGCCTTAAACAGCCACAGATAAGGCCGTGAGACTCCATTGGGCGGCTCAGCCAGGATCAGTTCAGACCCTCGTAGGCGCAAGATAAGCTCGCTCTGCTCAGGCGACAGCCGTCATCCCCGAACTCATGCCGCCGTTGTCACGTTGTTTAGCAGACCAGCGGCGGTAGTGCCATTTCAGGCAAAGCGACGCAGCGCACGCCTGAGGTAGAACAGAAGCAGGAGGCTATTCAGAAAGAACTACGGCCCATGCGAGAGCCTCTTCTCAGTCTCGGCCATCCTCGCGATGCCTCTCGCCAAATCCGCGAAGTTACCATTGTCGGGTACCGTACGCGATCAAGACTGAGCACAGCCCATCAGAGCGTCAGCACGTCGAGCACGGAGCAGCCGCTAGGTGTGCTAAGCTTTTTGGCCGCGCCGGCTTCCCCAGAGCCAAGGTCTTTGGCGCTCCTTGGCACTGGGGCACTGGGGCACATCTGGACAACATGGCATAAGCACCGCGGTCTGGGATCCCCAGAGGCGCTGGAGGCGACACAGGCAGATAGATATACGAGGGAATTGGACAAAACGAATTGTGTAAGACAAACCCCGCCGCAGGAGGACAAGCTGAATCAAATAGAGGATGAAGAATCGCGGTGAGCCAATGGTAAGGGCGCGATTGAGAGCGGAGGGCGAGGCAAAGCTGGGCAAAGCTGTGCATGAGATTTGTCGAGGCGGACGAGATGGGAGAGATGGAGGGTTGGTTCCGTTCATCAAGTGCCTTGCATGGCCGGGTACCCTGGGGCTTCCCGGGTACGAAACAAACCATAGTGCCTGGGTTCTGTTGTCGTGGTCACATTGTGCTTGAAGCGGGCAGCCATCATCGCATGGCACACGCATTCGATCCGTACGAGAACAAAAAGCGAGATGAGTTGATGCATCCGGAAACGGGACCCAGCGCCATGGGCTGACATTGATAACACCCCCCCATCACCTAGCGCTGCTGGTTATCTCTCTCGCCACATGGTCTGTCAGTTTTCTTGCTGGCTGGCCTTCCCCTCCCTTCAACTCCATGCTGATGTGAGCTCCAGGATTGGCTGGATGGCCCTTGAGCTCCCAGGTTCGAACCCTTTTGCAGATTTAGGCCGCGGAAGAGAATCGCCAACCAGAGCGCAGCGATAAGGACGAGCTTCCGGAGCTTTGACGAACGACTTCCACTTCAGGAGAATTGGGCCATGAGCTCGGTGGTCTTGGTCCCCCATTGCCCATGTCTCCTCAGGGATCAAATGGTTCTTCAATCCATTGCCGTCCGTTCTCTTGGGCTAAAGCTCGCTTACTTGACACAGCTGACTCACAGGAAAGACCAAAGATAAACAAAGTACCCTCAACGAGGATAGTGACCGGGGACAACTCAATAGCTTTGGAAAGATAAGCTGCTCGTCTCCTCTGAGGCCCTCATCACGCGCCCCTCATTCCGGCCATGACTCCGTCGCTGTTGTCTTGGCGATGCGAGCAACACCCCATGTCCCGGATCCACGTCATATCTCCATTTTCGAGTTTGGATGATGTTTTTGTGAGTGCTGCCATCCTCACCTCGGTTGTCTTGTCCTGATCTACGGCCACTCAGAAGCCATCCTCGATGTGCCATAGCCCCGAAGCCTATCTGAGCATCCCACCCTCGAGCCCAGACGGCATCGTCATCTTACAGTTACCCGCGCGATCCTTGCTCTTTCAAAGGTAGAATGCAAAGTACGAACTAAGCTCTACGAGTCTCCCCACACATATATGCGCCACACACGCCCATCCCTTCTAGCGGCAGCTTTGCGGGATCTCGTAGCTACTACCCACCCATGCATGTGCTGCAGACCCATATGGCATGTCAAGCACAGCTTAAAAACCAGGGTCCCCTCGTTTCTGCCGTCCCGTCTTTGCTCCTCTGTCTCACTTGTCCCTTGTGGTGATGCCCCTTACCATTCCTTTGGTCTTCGTTGTCATTGCCTAAGAGGTCACTCCCAACTACTGTGTATGATTCGGAGTCTCTCGTGAAGCTTCATACGCATTGTAGCTGCTCGCAAGCCCCTTCGAGAGCTACTGCCTCGTTATCTCCGCCGTCGCCCTCTCAATTGGCGCAAGCCAGAGGTTCGAGGAGCGCAACGATCAGTGATGTCGGATAACTCGACTGATGCGGTCCCTTGGTGGACGCCAGACCCTACGTCTGGCGTCGGGACTGGTGAGTGAAGTCCCAGCGCGATATCCCCATATTTTCTTCAATCAGCCCAATTCAAATGTGCTGCGCAAGATGCGCCCATTCAGTCAATTGCGTTGCTGATGAGCAATGGCACCGGCGGCTGCGTGTTGAGCTCAGGATATACGAGCTCTTCCATTCCAGCACAGTTGTGATGCGGGATCTTGAACATCGAGTGCTGATAATATTCCCTCCGCAGGTGACAATGCTTGGCAGCTTACTGCTGCGACCTTGGTCGGCATGCAATCAGTGCCAGGCCTGATGTGCCTCTACGCCGGCATCATGAAGAAGAAGTGGGCGGTCAACAGCGCCTTCATGGCCCTGTACGGCTTCTCCGCGTCCCTGATCTGCTGGGTCCTCTGGGCCTATGACGCGTCCTTCGGCAAAGAGATGCTGCCCTTCGTCGGAGTGCCCAACAACGTTCTCGGCATTGGCACCATGCTCAAGCAGTCGTACCTCCCCTCCGTGGGCCTCGGGCAGCAGTTCCCCCTGTCCACGATGGTGTACTTCCAGTTCGTCTTCTGTGCCATCACCGTCGTCATCTTGGCGGGCGCCTTCCTCGGTCGCATGAACTTCTATGCATGGCTCATATTCGTGCCGCTCTGGGTCACCCTCTCGTACACCGTCGGCGCCTACTCCCTCTGGGGAGGCGGCTTCCTCTTCAAGCTCGGCACCATCGACTACTCGGGCGGGTACGTCATCCACGTCTCGTCCGGCACCGCAGGCTTCGTCGGCTCGTACTGGATCGGCCCGCGCCTGGTTAAAGACCGCGAGGACATGCGGCCCAACAACGTCATCGCCGTGCTCATCGGCGCGGGCATCCTGTGGCTGGGCTGGAACGGTTTCAACGGCGGTGACCCGTACACCGCGTCCGCTGACGCCGGCGTCGCCGTGCTCAACACCAACCTGTGCACGGCCGTCTCGCTCCTGACCTGGACGCTCTGCGACACCCTCTACTTCAAGAAGCCCTCAGTCATCGGTGCCGTCCAGGGCATGATCACCGGCCTCGTGGCCATCACCCCCGCCGCCGGCGTCGTCGCCGGCTGGGGCGCCATCCTCCTCGGGCTCGGCTCCGGCTCCATCCCCTGGCTGACCATGAACGTCCTGGCCAAGAAGTCGCCGTGGTTCGAGCGCACCTTCGACGACACCCTGGGCGTCACCCACACGCACATGATCGCCGGCTTCATTGGCGGCTTCGGCACGGGCCTCTGGGCCACGAAGGAGGGGTGCGCGGCCTTCGGCCTCACCAACCCGGGCGGCGCCGTCGCCGGCAACGGCATGCAGCTCGGCTACCAGCTGGCGGGCTCGTGCTTCGTCATCGGCTGGAACATGGTGTGGACGTCGCTGATCATGCTCTTCATCAAGTACGTGCTGCGCATCCCGCTGCGCATGAGCGAGGAGCAGCTGTTGCTGGGCGACGACGCGGTCCACGGCGAGGCGGCCTACGTGTTCGGCCCCTGCGAGGCGCACGACCCGGAGTCCGGGTACATCCAGGGCGAGATGCTGCGGTCCGCGCCGGACGAGCCGGGCGACCAGGAGCTGCACGTCGGCGGGGCGCAGACGGGCGGGAAGACCGCCCCGGCGGCGGAGGAGGGGGAGAAGCCGGCTAAGAATGGGGAGTCGAGCCATTGAGAAGGGGCATTTGTCTGCCTGTCATTTGCATATCATTCGACGCAGCTATTTAATCATGAGGTTGTCGAGAACGGAGTTTCCCGAGGGGTTAATAAGAGTACGAGGTCTATTGACGTATATACATGGTGTGCCAAAACTTTGCTCCCTTCGGCTTGGAACTACATATAAGAAGAGAATGGAAGTGTCTCGCAGAGGCCAGTGCTCGCTACATCATCATATGCGGCTCTCACTGAGCAAGCACTAGCTGTCCCGTTCCGTACTGGACGTTGTAGACGGGATCCGTCGTCAGGGGTGTCGTCAGCCCGAGCTGATGCGGGCACGTGGGCTGGTTGCTGACCGCCATGTCTAATGTGCACGTCTCATCGATCCCGTAGGTGCACGTAGGGGTGAAGATGTTGTACAGGACATAGTTGCTTGTGACCCAGCTGGATGTCTGCGACAGGCACGACGAGACGTAGTTCATGCTGTTGGCCGCTGACAGCGGCAGCTCAGCGCCACCCGTGTACAGCAGGCCCGCGCACTGCGACATGTCGACGGTCTCGTACGTCATAGGGTACCCTCCCCCGGTGTGCGGCTCGACTGTCGCGGGCTGCCCGAAGACTAGCTGGTTCCATGCGTCGTAGGAGATGTCGTAGGCGCCGCCCGACTGATCGATGCGCAGCAGGTTGAGGGAGCGATCCTCGTAGGTCAGCTTGATGCATAGGCTGTTGCAGTCTACGGCCATTGGCCAGTAGGCCACGCGATTGGTGTTGATTTTGCAGCCGAGTACGCCCACCGAGGATGAGTACTGCTCGTGGGGTGTTACCGAGACGGTAGCGCCAGCGACAAGAGCGGCGAGAGAGAGTGATGGGATCACGGAAGCTAGCATGGCGGCTGTCCTGGCTTTGATTTCATAGGAGATTGTTGGTAAGCTCACTGAGTGAGTAATCCTAGGGACTGCGCTTGAAGGATTGTGAGGCGTAAGGCTTGTAAGGATTGTGTTGGATAATGAGTGAGGATAGTTTTGAAGGGGTGTAAGGTGAAGTGATCAAAGGAGTGTGGTGTCTACTTCAGCTGCTACAGGAAGGAACCACTGCTGGAGAGAGTGAATAAAAAAATACAGTCAACATCGTCAGCTTTCCAAGACTATATGTACATGGACGAGGGCCTTGATTTAGGAGGCTCCTTGAGCATTTAAGTACAGTAAAAAGATTCTGAAAACCCTTGCCTCGCATCACACTGAACACATACAAGCCCTCAAGCGCCACCTTTGAATCCTGTTGGAGTCAGTTCCAAGGTGACGGAGGAGCTTTTGACGTAGCACCGTGCTTAATACAACAGCGAGGGCGATGTTAGGGTTGAAAAGACCATATGAAGAAACGTAACATCTCCGTAGCCTACAGAGTTTGTGCGGAATAATAAAACGTCGTGGCTTCTCATCCTTCCATTAAGGATGGCTCCGGACGTTCTGGGTTGTTGCAAAGTAGACAAATGCGCCATTTTACCGAATGTTGAGTCTAAGTTGGATGGAAATGGGCAGATATTCCTAAAAGGCACGAGAGAATCTTACCCCTGATGCCCCTGATCCTTCAACATCTGCATCTGACTAGCTTCCCCACGAAACTGAGAACTGCTAGTCACCAAATCGGGTGACCATGCAGGTACCGAAAATACAACCTCAAGAGGACTAGTCGTCACCCCTGAAGCTGGAAGAGTATTTTCATCGGCCACGCCGCGAAATGCCACGTGTGTTCTGCGGCCCATATCATTTACTTTCTCCCACTTACGTCGGCTCCCATTTATGGTTGCAAGCCGCCGTAACTAAGAGGACCCCAATGTCACTATCACCGAGTATCTTGATGTCTCATCAACCACACCCGGATATCCCTTCATCCTGCCAACCGCGCAGATGGGATTCGCCGGAAAGCTCAGGGGCCGGACACTAGATGTGTCGTTTACTATCCACTAACCTTTCCCTGGTCTCCAGAGACAATTCTCAGCGGCGTGTAGCCACTGGACTCGGTACAAGAGTTCTGGTCCAGCGCACAAGTGACTTAACCAGGCCATATTTGGCGCCTAAATCAGGCGTGGACGCTGGACGGAAGCACTTCTCAGGGTGGTTGATGTTTAAACGCTTTGTCTTTGTTCTGTCAGTCTAAAGTCTATTGGTCTAAAAGGCTATATGCATTTCCTCCAACCACCCCCTACGAAAAGTGATCTCATAGCCGCTCATGACCGGGCAGTGGCAGAGAGATGTTCAGCGACGCAGTTCGCGGGATATAGACCTCTAGATGGTCGTAATCCCCGTAAAAGTGCGGTCCTCGTCCACCAAGACCTTCTCCTTCTCCGTGCCGTCGAGGTTGCACCGATACACCGTGCCTCCAAGGTCGGTGACATACATGCATTCTGCGTCGACATCCAACTTGATTCCTATCGCCTCATTGAAATGCGTCGACAGAATGTGGTAGGGCCGAGCGCCCTCGGATGGCACCGCCAGACCAGTTGAGGAATTCAACTGCACCTGGTTAACGGTATTTCCCAGCGGCAGCTCGCCGCGGTCCGTCCAGTAGAGAGTGTCGGTCCTCTCATCGATCTCGAGATCGATGGGTTCCGGGAGCTTGTCGAGCACCACCTGGATATCAGTCCGCTTGCCCGCTGGGCCGTCGATGTCAGCACAGAAGATGCGCCCAAGTCCCGACTTGGAAGGGCCCTTCTGTGTCCAGTAGAACTTTCCTAGCTTCGGCGCGACGGCAATACCGACACACCACTTGAGAAGCTCATTCGCTTCCACCGAATTCTTTGCGTTGTTGATCAATACCTCGAAGTCGCTGCCGTCATAGTTGCACCGGAGGACCTTCATGCCCTCGCGGTCGCAGAAATACAGCTTCTTCGTCAAGGGCTCTACGGTCAGCTGCTTAGGGGTGTTCACTAGGCCCCTAGGGACGATGGATTTCACGTCCGAGCCGTCGACGTTGGCCGAGAAGACTTCTCCGTCGTCGGCGCCAGGGTCGCCCATGCAGGTCCAGAACATGCGCTTTCCCTCGGGGTCACAGGCGATGCCGTCCGGCAGGCTCTGTCCGGAGAGCAGGGTCTTCGTCGACTTTCTGTCGGCTGAAACTTCGATTATGCTGCCGCCGTAGAGGGGATTCTGGCGCGCTAGCAGGCCGATATCTAGCACAAGCAGCTTAGGCTCACGAGGAAAGAGACCGCCCTTGGAAGACTTGAGGCCGAGTTTGCCGTGGTCGAGGTAGTTCTTCTTCAGGAAGTCCACTGTCTTCTCCGAGGAGAGATGGCGCTCCTGAATGTAATGCCCCTCGATGAATGCAACAGTATCAAGGCCGATCTCTGCATCAGCGAGTTAGCAGTTGCATCAACGTGAGGATGCAGGACGGAGAAGCACTTACGGTCCATCAGCCGGCAGGGGCCGAATGCACCAGACGAAAACATGTGGCTCCACAGGCTATCAATCTCAGATGGGCTGGAGACGCCATCGGAAAGGATGGTCAAGATCTCTCGCTTGATGGCAGCCCAGAGGCGGTTGAAGATGAAACCGGTCGATTCCTTCCTCGCGATATACGGGATGGTGCCGGCCTCCCTCTGGCGGTCAGCCATGAAGGCGATGATGGCAGGGTCAGTGAACCCGTCGGTCATCAGCTCCACTATCATCACCTGCGGCGGCATGAAGTAGTGGGTGTTGAGGATGCGGGCCTTGGTGGCGTCCTGGACCTTGTCCAGCATCTCGCCGGACCTGTACGACGACGAGTTTGTGGCAAGGATGGCATCTCGCGGTGCGAGGGACTCCAGCTCGGCGAAGGTGGAGATCTTGAGCTCAAGTTTCTCCGGGATGGCCTCGATAACTAACCAGGCATCTTTGACCGCGGTCTCCAGATCCTGAGAGGTCGACACCGTGCCGAACTTGCTGCGGTTCGCCTTTGCTGATGGGTATGACTCGATGTTCTCCTTGACATATTCAATGCACTGAACGCCCGAGTCGGCATTGAGCTCGCGGACTTGGACATTGTAGCCCGCCGATGCCCAGCACGCGGCTAAGTTCAGGTATCAGCATGGTCGAAATTATCATACAGAAGGGGAGAACGTCACCGACCTATTCTTCTGCCTAGGACACCTCCGCCCAGGATGGCTACGGGCCGGCTGCGATGGTTCTGTGGAAGATTCCGGGACACGGCCATAGTGGGCGAATATACTATTGTACGTATTATTGAATGATGTTTAGCAAGGTTAGTACCAGGGAGGCTTGACGGCGATATGGGATCTTGCTCGCTGTTTGCGGCCATTCCCTCCTATTTAATAGGTTTAATGCGGCAGAGCTCGTAGCCATCTCTGCTCCCGGGAGGCGCAGCCATGGGTCACGCACTAGGGCTCCGGCAAGGCCAAGTCCAATTTTGGCCGCGAAACGAACAAATCGCTCATCGACACGGAAGCTGAGGGATGTGGGTATGCTCGCCGTCCTCGGCGCAGTGTTTATCTAGCGCTCAAGGGTGCGCTCAGTCGAGGTTCCCGTGAACAACCTCGGCGGCTCCACCGGGCGGCGGCTCGACCGAGCAGCGCCACCGGATAGGGGGCCGAGAGTGGAGACAGGCCGGAGGTCCGGGGGCGGTGTGATGGCGCACGTACTCCGGCATCCCAAATCGCAGGCTGCAGCGCGAAGAGGCTCTTCCAGGGCGACCCCCACGCCCCATCGACGTCAATGCCGACATATTCCTCGATTCCGCCGAAGCCGTCCGATCGTCCCGCTGAGCTTGTTTCATTTTAGGTGCATTTTAGAGACGCGTGGCTTGGTGCAGGCGCACGCCTTTTAATGCCGGGGCTGGCCTCGGTAAAAACGCAGTCCCGCTTCGGTGACAGTGGCAAGGGTCCGCGTTCCAGTGCCGCCGCGCCGCAGCCGCAGCATCCGCCGGCGGTGGAGACCGTCACGATCGCTGCAAGGTGACACTGCTAGTGGGATCCGCTACGAATAGCTCCCGGATTGTGCATGACCGCCCTGACCGCTCGCGGCCCTATTATGCTGATGGTTTTCAAAAGCCCTGTTCGCCGTTGGCAGGCATGTAAATCACGCAGCAGGTGCCTCGAAAAGCCCAGGGGCGCCCGGTCTCGTTGTCCATAGCATGAGGTACCGTACTCACTCACGAGACTCAGAAAGGAGTAGCTGGAACGAAGAAGATGGCATCAATTAATTGACTTCAAGCCTACAAGGGACTCTCACTCAAGGTCTAGTTATGCTGTAATTAGTGGGACAGCTTTGAAATGAGCGTAGTTGAATTTCACACGGTCTATCATTCTATCTACATCCATGCCGTAACAGAAGCGCCATGCCGGCCTCAGACAAACACATTTTTTTCATATCGATTTTGGTACAAGGTACAAAAGAGAACTTCCCGGTTCTGCCCGCCGTCTCCTCCGTCGCAGGCATCCAAAAAGATCGTCGGGCTTGGACACCGAGACCTCCTAGAAGGTGAAGACCTGGTCGGTCATCTTCGGCACGGCTCCACCCAGCTGGAACCCGACCGACGCAAGCGCCTTCTTGCAGGCGTTGACCATCCCTGGAGGCCCACAGATCATGACCTTGGAGTCCGCGCTCGGCGCCGGCAAGTGCGCCCTGATCACGTCCTTGTTGACGTAGCCCACGCCGTACTGCCACCCCTCCGGGGCCTTGTCGAGCATGTACCACAGCTTGAAGTTCTTGGGGTACCGCCGGGCAAAGGCCTCGAGCTCCTCGCGGAGTAGGACGTCCTGCTCGCTGCGGTTGGCGTAGATGAGGCTCACCTCGGTGAGGTCCTCGTCGTCCTCGCAGATGGCCCGGATCAGCTGGTACATGGGCGTGATGCCAGTACCGCCGGCGATCATGCCTATCCTCTTGGTGAGACCTCGTTTGTAGCGCATCGCGCCCTTGGGTCCCCTGAATGCGACCTCGTCGCCGAGTTCCAGCTTCCGTAGGTATTGACCCGTCAGGAGTCCGTCTGCGTAGCATCGGATCACGAGCTCTAGGCTGCCAAGGTCGGTGTTGTTCGAGACAGGCGTGTATGACCGAGACACGGACTGCCCGTTGATGTCTGCCTTGATAGCTACATGCTGCCCGGCAGGAAGACCTAGGATAGTCGTCTTGGTGGGGAGCTCGAAGCTCAAGCGGAAGACATCGGGGGCGATCTCTGTCTTCTCGACGAGAGGCAAGTACTGATACGTCTTGGGGTCGAGAAAGCCCCTGGTGGAGACCAACTCTTGCTTGAGAGGCTTTCCGACCTTGATAATCCTAGGGTACTTGGTGAACCCACCCCCCACATCGGCCATCTTAGCTAGTCTGCGGACCCCCAGCAAGGAGACGACGAAGAATGTGGCAGAGGCGCTCAAGAAGCCCCCAAAGAAGCCACCGCCCTCTGAGTGCGGCAATTTGTCATGACGGAGAAGCTTTGAGAGCGAGTGGGTGACGGCACCCGCGTCGAGGTTGCGCAAGTTCTTGACGAAGTCCGGGGAGAACTTTGCTATGCCCAAGATGCCGCCAACGAGAGCTGTCGTAACCAGTATCGGGCCCGTGGGTATTTTGACTGACAATTTGCGAGACTCGGGCTTCTTGTCGGGCACCTTCTCAACGGCCTTAGCAGGGGTAGGAGCTGCGATCACGGCACCCCGCAGGGTGCCGATGACATAGGGCTCCATGATGTCGAATGCCTCCTGCGAATGTCCGGCGTCGTCGAAGGCTTCCGAAGCATCAGTGCCAGCTGTTTCTATCAGGACATCGGCGCCTCCTGGGTGCTCATTAAGATACTTTGTCGCGTCCAGGACTAGGGATGAAGAGATTAGCCGCGGCACTCTTGTTGGAATGTCGCATTCAAGTTACCTTTGCCGTGGACGACAAGCCATAGGTCGTCTTTGCTCTTGTGCTGAGCAACTTCTCTCAGGCTGAACTCAGGCATCATGAATCGTTTTGCCAGTATGTTGAAAGAGGTACTACGACGAACCAAGAAAATGAGGACTGTGGATGGGTGACACAGGTAGAGAGAAGGGGGAGAAGGCGAGCAACAAGTCTTTTGAATCTCCGCTGAGATGACGAGTGGCCAAAAGGTCTGCTCGAAAACACCGCCGCCCTTGGTCCAGGGATCACGCTCAAGTGATAGTACCGCATTTCTCTTTGCAATGGATAATCCGCCGCGGGTCCGCGGCAATATCAGTTGCCTGCAGGTTTGCCGATCCACATACCAGGAGCAATACGACAGCGATGATAAGGTCCTGGATGCCCGGCCATCCGTCATCCGGTTCTTGCCGGCTGGACACGAAGGTTCTGCCGCCCTGCAGCGACCATGTAGTTTTTTGGTGGTGGTCGAAAAATCCCGAGCCTGGTTCGTTTCCGGCATAGCGGGTCACCGAGGCTTGTTGGCTCGGGTCGCCGGTGTCTCCACTCCCGGGGGGCGACCACGGCAAGGTGGGTCGCCGAGGCTTTAAGTGCTGTCCTCGGTGAGCGGTGCTCACCGGGATTGATCTGGCCCCGGTCTTTTCACGCTACCTTAGTTACCAGCCTAGGTGGCACCTTAGGCAAAGTGGACTGCGCCCCCTGGACGGAAATCTTCGAAATACGCAGAGCTGCGGCACGTGCCTGTCAACGACGATTTCCCTGCCTGCTCTCCTGAATGGTCCAGCGAGGCCGTTTTCGATGCTACACGAGCGACATTGCAGCGTCGCCTCCGGTCCGAAGCCGCAGATCCCGGGACGCGCATCTATCGTGTCTCCACTCGCAGATATGACGCACAATCATGGATACTTTGATAGGCTGCTCTATAGAACCGAAGCTTCGGACCGAGGTCGCCTTCGTCTTCGCAGATATGCACAACACGTTGAATACAGACTAGCAGATCTCTATATATCGATCCTTCAGGACTGCGATCGGTGTGCTGCCGGCCTCATCACGACTTACGCCTCTCTGTCGTAGCAAAAACCCGACGGCAAAATAGATTTCCACAATGCCTGCCAGGACTATTCCTTCCAAGGACTTCTTCCTTCTCGGGGAGGACTTCTCTGTGACCAAGCCGGTGGACGTTGACACTTCGCTTGTTCTCAACGAGCTCAAGAAGCGAGTGGCTGCTCAGTTCACTATCGTTGATCACAATGGTACAGTGCCAGCTTCTAACATATCAAGGTTTATAGATCTAACATCTCTTCTCTCTAAGGCATCGACTTCTTCTCTGTCGACGAGGACAACTTGCCGGATGTCTCCGATGTGATTGCCCATGATGGCCCTGTTGGCATCACTGTCGATGGTCACAAGGTCCGACAAATCCCTGGCCCAAAGGGTCTGCCCATCGTTGGCGACTACTACGGCATTTTCCCTGACCACCTGGGCAATCATCAAAGGCTGTTCGACCAGTATGGCTCCCTCATTCGGACTGAGTGTATGGGCAAGGTGGTGTACCAGACGAACGACCCGAACCTGGCCACCATCGTCATGAGGGAATCGGAGTACTTCACCAAGGAGATCACCGAGGACCACCCGCTTGCCGGTTTGAAGATGCAAGAGGCCGGTGTCTTTCTCGGCGACACGGAGGGACCGGCATGGAGAATCGTCCACAAGTTCCTGCCGCCGGCCCTGGGCCCCAAAGCCGTCCGCCACTATGCGCCGACCATGCAGAAGAGCATCGAGTACGCGCTCCCTGTCTTCGACGAGATGGACCGCCGAGGCGAGGCTTTCAACGTGTACCAGTACATGCTCAAGCTGGGCTCCCAGGCTGTCGGCAAGCTGGTTCTGGGCATGGACTTCAAGCAGTTCGAGACCCCGGAGTCGCCGCTTCACGAACTGGTCCTACGCTTGGCCGAGGTCCTCGCACTCAACAAGAAAGTCTGCAGTCGCGGTCGGTGGTACGCCAGCCTGCCGTTTGGAGATCCGGCGAAGCTCAGGTACTCCTTCGATCGTATCCACACGATGATTGGCGAGTCCGTCAAGATTGCACAGCAGGGAGGAGTGAAGGACCTGGAGCTCCAGGACGCAGCTCTGGAGGCGTCGAACATGGTTGGTGAGTACTCATTTGGATTCTTCTATCGCTAGCTCGCTCTAGTCGCTAACATAATCCTTCAAGACTATTGCATTCGTGCAACGGATAGCAAGGGCGAGAAACTCCCGAAAGAAAACATGACTCCTGCCCTCCTTGTCGCCACTGGAGCTGGCTTCACGACGACTAGCTCTCTGCTGTCGTGGCTTGTCTACTGCATGGTGGTCTACCCAGGGGTCCAGGACAGGCTCCTCCAGGAGCTTGTCGACAACAACTTCTCCGAGGACATGGAGATCACCCCCGAGTTCACCGCCAAGCTGGCCTTCCAGGACAAGGTGATCAAGGAGTGCCAGCGCCGGCACAACCCCTCCTACCAGCCGGGCCGGACCGCCAAGAAGGACATGATCCTGCCGGGCGGATACAAGCTGAACAAGGGCGGCGTCGTCGTCGCGGCCATCCACCACATCTCCAACAACCCGGCGCTGTGGGACAACCCGACGCGGTTCGACCCGGACCGGTGGGACACCGACGAGGTAAAGAACATGCCCAAGGCGCAGTACCAGCCCTTCGGCATGGGCCAGAGGATGTGCATCGGCTTCAACTTCGCCCTGCAGGAGATCAAGATCTTCCTGCCCAAGCTGGTCTGGCGGTACAAGTTCGTCAAGGAGACCGACGCCGTCGTCGAGTACGACCCGATGTTCCAGCTGATTCGGCCGAACAACCTGTACGTTAGGGCGCACAGACGGGTGAAGTGGCCGCCAAAGAGCGAGACGGCTTCGGCATGAGTCCGTACCAATCAACGTTAGACATAGGGAGGAGAAGGACCTTCAGCAGTGTCGTAGAGGTACTATGATGGGCCAAGCCGTGCACTCACATGCGGTGATGCACTTCGGTGATATCGAGAGACCCAGGCGCATTGCGCTCTGAACAGCACAGCGCACTATCGTGTAGGTTCCTATCTCCTCCCACCTACGTCTCCTTACCCCTAATGTTTTTCATTTCGGTTTGTGCATAGAATAGAATAGAATAGAACAGAGCAGGTCATTTCAACAGCTGCGTCCCCTATGATCTTAACGATGTTGTAGAAACTACCTAGATACATAACCGTACCTTCTTAACACTTTCTCGGACGCTACGCATTGCCATGGACTCCGAAAATCAGTTTGATTCCTCAGAGATAACTGTATGTTATTATCAACTCCTCTTAAAGATACGAACTGTACAGGGGATCTGGGAACGCAGTCGTGCCATGATTTTGGATGCCAGCACTTCGTTAGTCAGAAAACGGGAAGGCCGGTTTATATCGTTGTTTCATTGAAAAACTTCAAGGGTGAATGCAGACAGAGCACAAGAGTTTATGATAGCTATTACGTGTAGAGGTACTAGTGATTTTTCCACGAACAATCAACAAACTTGTAATTCAGGGGCGACTTTCTCAAGATACCATATCTAGCAACACTAAAATCTGTCGTAAGTGGGTATCTATAATTTACTGGTCATTACAACCGCGAATCTAGTTATCCACTGGAGCCTGGCTCTTGGAACATGCGGCATGGGGGTCAGGAAGACATCGACCGCTATTTCTACCCTCTTAACATGACCTAGACGAACATCATATGCCGGCTGAACCCCTAATGCCGGTGGAGCAGAAGACACACGCTCACTTCAATCACAAGTACCAAACTGGGGCTGACAGAACGCAATAGTGGAGCAGAAGGTGTCTCCATCTCCGCAATACCCAAACTGCGAGCAGCAAGGCCCGAACCTCGAACCAAGGCAGGTGACGCCGTTCCCGCAGCTCCCGTCAGTGCTCGAGGTCAAGCCCGGAGGGATGGAGACGGTAGGCCGAGCAGAGGTGGTAGTCGTGGAGGTCGTCCGTGCCGTCGTAGTGGTGCTCGTCGTCGTGATCGAGACCGGCGGGGGCGACCCCCCTCCCTGGCAGGTTCCGAAGTCGGACTGGCACCCTGCGCCGCAGTACGCCGCGCCGGAGCCGCACCAGAAGAACTCGGAGCAGCAGGACCCGAAGCGCGAGCCGGCGCAGGTGGTGGTGTTGCCGCACATGCCGTTGATGGACGCCTGGAGCGTGCCAGATGGGGCGGGAGCGGACGACGACGTCGAGGTCGAGGTCGTGCGCGACGATGTGCTGGTGCTGGTGGTTCTGCTGCTAGTGCTAGAGGTGGTCGATGTCGTAGGCTGCGCCTTGCCCTCGCAGTACCCGTAGTCCGCCTGGCACCAGATGGCAAGGCAGTAGTCGGTGCCTTCTCCGCAGTAGCCGTACGTCGAGCAGCAGAGGTTGCCGGTGCAGACTTGGTTGTTTTGGTCAGGCCCACACCGGCCATTCGACGACTGTCGGCGCTCAAGGCTTCCAGTGAGGTCTGCTTCTGACCGCCTAATCTCCAGTGGGTGGGAGCCGTTTTCCTGAAGAGGATGGCCGCGCTCTACCTTGGGACCGGAGACGTTCCGGTGCTGGCTAGCTGGATTGCTAAATATAAGGGACCCAGTGTTGCCGAAGACAGCCCCAGAGAAGCCCAGGCTCGTGGCCAGGCTGACGTATATCCACCTCATGGTCGGCCTCGTCTGAATTCAATGGTGGTGCGGAGGGTTCGGAAAGAGCAGATCAGCAGCATGGCCCCTGGCGGGAGGCGGCACAGATAAATGGATCTGCCCGGACCTGCAGGATGGCCATGATGGCCACTGCAGCACTCTATCTCAAAGGATAATATTAGCACCGAAAAGAGATATCGTCAGTAGGCAAAATAGAAGGGATGGCACCCGGAGATTTGGTGCGAAGCAGCCTGTGTCTTCATCAGGAAGTCCAATATTGAATCCAAGCCGGCAAAATTGGCGTTGATAAGAAATGGTAAGCTAGACGGAACGTGAGGATGTCTCGGGTAATGGTTTATATATTGTACTAGGGTAGCGGTTAATGAGTCTTGCCTGCCGACGTACCGAGAATGGGCTCGGCACCTACCAATGTCATGAAGTAGCGTGAAAGGATAAGACGATACCGTCTTATCCTTTCTTTCATCCTGTCAATCTTAAAGTTGGGACATGCGTCCTTGCTGCTCTCGCCATACTTTGTCATGTCATTACATTGCTGCTTGTCAGAAGTCCGGTAACATTGTCGGTGCTTGTAGCCACTCACATTATCACAGCACGTTTATATCTAATCGTTTGAAATTGTTATGATGACGCAGCGCCTTTTCTTCCTGACCTAGGCACATAGATTGCGAGTTACACTTACGATACCTAGATATTACAACGCTATCGTTGAACGACATAGAGCCGGCATAATGGACACTTATTAGGCACCAGATGGTATCGTAATCATAGCATATCCTCCTAGTACGCGCCCATCTGTCATGGAGAAGCAGTGAAATACTTGTAAAGAAGCGACGGGTGCTGATAATTCCAATGTATTTAAGTACCCAGGACTTAGACTCGTCAAATTGGATGCTTGAAGCATAAAAGCGTATATTGTTAATGACGTAGTTCTCAGGGACAACCTGCTCTTTCTGAAGTAGAAGGTCTTGAGAACGTGGTTAGTATATCAATCAATATTCACGGGCGCTATAGCTCCTGTCAGCGGATTATCGTGAAATAAGGAATTTTCTGAGGGTGCTAGTCTAAGAATGCGAGCTTGTAAAGAGGAGGTAGGAGTTATCAATGAAATCACTTGAGAACTAGCGAGCCCCTCCACGATCTTTACAACGTCGTCGCTCCTCTTTGGATCGACTTCACCTCATTTCGCTCAGATTCCTCTGGGTGCTGTGTTCGAGATCGCCCTTCCTCATGCTAAATCTTATTTAACCACCTTAAGCACTGTACCTTTCGCCTACCCGTAGGAAGAGCCATGGCAAAGAAAGGGGAGAATTACTTCAGAATTTCCTCCGGGCAGGGTGAACAACTTTATTTCGTTTAAGTAGGCGTTGCCTGACTAACAGAGTAGATTGACGATGTTATGACCATGTTTGCTAGTCTCATGTCTGTTGCCGGGACATTATCATGATATCTCTAGTGGCACAGGTCGTCAACTCGTAACTCGCTGTCCAACCGGTACTCTATCTAACCAAGTCTAAGGAGTCATCTGTTCGGCGTCGTGTAGACTTGGCTCCACCCGCCAGCTCGTAGTCATGTACCCGGACGCCAACTTCAACAAGATCAACCGACTCCTCTTCTTCTTGAATGAGCTCTTCTTTCCAGCGTTTACCTCACGTGTAGTTGAAGGCTTGGAAGTGAAGCACCGTAATTAACGGGCAGTGCCGTAGGGCAACAGAATCCATCGTGCAGCTTCCTCGCGCAAAGTTGCCTCCCACAATTGTCTGGGAAGCATAACACTATACTCCCGGCTCCGCGCCCAGGGACTTCTATCCTTCAATGAGCACATACCCAGAAGCCTCAAGCCTTCCCAGAGCCATGGCGGCCACCGAAGTAAACATCGAGGCCACGGCAACTGCCGAGCCAAAATTCGGAACCGTGATCCGACAGGTAGGTATCTCCAAGTCCTGCCAGATCAGAGTGATCTAACAACTGCTCTCGGCAGGTGATGTACGTTGCAGGCGAAACCGAAGAACCTTCGCTTGAGACGCTCGCGCTCGTGGAAGATATCATCAAGGACCAGGTCATATTGATGGCAAATGCTCCTTCATCATCCCCTTCCTTTCGCCCTATCCTATTTTGGCTAACACATATTTCTTGCTCTAGCTGTCCACCGCAAATGGCCGTGCTGTCCGTCGCGGCGACAAATTCTTCTCCAACGACGACCTCATCTTCCAATTTCGTCATGACTCTGCCCGAGTGGCGCATATCCAGGAAATGGTCAGCTGGAAGCCCACTTGTGAGAGACGCGAGAAGGATCACAGAAATGACGTGGATTCGAATCCCGATGCAGCCATAGACGTCAGCAAAGAGACACTTGACGCCCCTTCGGCCGCCAAGGCTTCAGCAAGCAACACCGAGATCCTGCCGGAACAGGCCGGCGACGAAGAGCTCTTTGGAGAGTCGGACGACGCCAATCTGCAGAAGCTACGCGAAGCGGACGAAAGGACCAAAAACATGTCTCGAGAGGAATATGCGACTTGGACCAAATGCCGCAAGGCCTCCTTCACTTCGCGCAAACTGCAGCTTTTCCGCGACTGGTCTGGCCTGGGCGTCATAGCCGAGCACAAGCCTAGAGACGACTCCATTGAAATCCTTGACTTCCTGGCCTGCGACATGATCCACAGACTGACAGGGCTGGCACTCGAAGTTCAGAAAATGGAGCTGGCGGACAAGCCTGTCGCAGAAAGCCAACTTGAGTCTTCCGCTGCTTCTCCAGCCGACAATACCTTGCCGGAAGCGAGAAGACCAGCACTCGACTCCCGACATATTCAACAGGCTTTCCGCGCGATTCAGATCGTGAGATGCCGCCCCCTGTTCATGAGAGTGCCGATGCCGCAGACGTTGAAGCTGATGTAACTCGGAAGGACTCCTTTCTACGTCATATGCAGGAATCACGATAACAGTTCTTAGACCAGAGGAGCTACAATGGTAAGCAGTGTCCCAAAATAGTGAGCAAGGGAGAGTGTTGGAACGGAAGCAGATTCGATTTTCTCGAGATTCTCAACTTGTCTTAGATAGCCAGTGCATCTCACTGCGTCGGCTTCCTACCGTAGACAGTATAGCTTAATGGATCCTCAGCTCAAGTCTTCCCGGTTTCATCGCGAAAGTGGTAATTACTCACACAGGGATGTACGCATGGATGCTACGATCCCGCAGTTCCCTCCGAACATCAGCGAGGAGGACCTCGATCTCCTCCCTCGACCACCCGAGGACCCTCGACAAGAGGGCAAGGGAGAATGCCTCTATGCCGTCCGAGACGTTCTGGAACGTCCACGCCCCAAGCTCCTTCAGCTTCTTGTCCCGGGGCCACGGATTCAGCGGCCACTTGTGCAACACCTCCTGCACGTCCACGAACCCGAGGTCCTCGAGCGCGGCCTTGTACGTCTTGGGTTCGTTGAATGGTCGGCCCCGCTCCTTTGCCGCCTCGGCCAGGAGTCGTCGCCAGCGCTTCACTGCATGGCTCTCGGTGAGTGTCCCATCATCCGATTCGTAGGACGCGTCGATGTCGGCCAGCTCGAGGCAGCCACCCGGTTCCAGGTTTCTAGTTCAAGTCAGGAAACAGCTTTCTAGTGAGAATACCGAATTCTTGTTGGGTCTCGTTACTCGTAGCACTTCTGCAAGAACGACTTCCAGTCGGAAAAGGAGGTCGTCATCATCCGACTATGGATGTAGTCAAACTTCTTAGAGAAGGTCCAAGGCTCCTCTACGTCGTCTACGGTGAACTCAACATTGGGTGGGACACTGTAGAAAGCAGTATTAGCTTCGTAATCTTAGTCCTCGATGTGTTTATGCGGCTGTGTGAGTACAATTGCGGCTGTATTGGCGATAGATCAACACCAACAACCTGCTGAGTTAGCTCGGCTCTACAGCATTTCCCTGGTAGGTGGCATTACAGTGGCTTCTGGATGTTCATCTCCTGTTCCGGTCAACAGGTACACCGAAGACGTTTCATTGCGAAATGCCCTACCATAGTCCACAGCCCAAATTCCCGTCCCACAGCCGATGTCAAGGACTCGGCCCACCTTGCAGACCTTCTCGTTGAGTGGGCAGAGGCCGAGCTTTCCATCGTAGGTGAGCTGGAAAACATGGTGTTGCAAGTCTTCTCGTCTTATGAGCACAGCACTCCGGCAGAAAAGGAGGGAAGCTAGGAACGCGACAAACCTAGTCTGTCGTTTTCACTCTCGTCATTCGGGTAGGAATATTCTGGAATAAACAAATCAGTTCTTCGGAAACTGAGAAATGGCAATCTACGATGCCGCTTACTGCCCTCCTTGTAGCTATGGTAAGTCCTGCCGTGTTCCGCTCGGTAGTGCAGGATGCTCGATCGCAGACTCGCCGTAGAGCCATCTTCCATCCCCTTGGTGAGATCAGTATGTACTCTACGTCTGAGGCCATACAAGAAGCTCACCCAGCCCAATCCCTGTGTCTCCGTTAGCCAGGGCGTTCTCAATGGTACCACAAGACTGTCGACAACTCTTCATAGTAAGTACAATCGTTCTCAGGAGCTTTTCACGAACCTCATCCTGACTGTTGTCTTGGTCATGAGCCTCCATCGCGTCTTGTGGGGCTTGTGCCGCCATTTTCTTCGGCTTCTTGAGGGTCCGTAGTGGCGATTTCAGGCTTCCCTCGAGATCAGATGCGTCCTTAGACGGGCGCATTGCGGATTTTATTCAAGATCCAGCACCTGTTGTCCTGAATTGAACGCCCCGGATGCGTGAAGAAGATTCCGTCTGCAGTGCGTGTGGAGTATACCTCGTAGTAAGGAGAGACCCGGCTCGGAGAGGTGTGCGATTCGTCGGAAGGTATATGTCGTTGGTCGTCAACAACGGATCTCGATTCCCATTGCGGTAACTCCTGCGCTGCAAGGTATGACTCTCCCAGAAGATCAGGCACGCGGATGTAGAGAACTTCCACAAGTGGTATAGCTTGGCTGCTTGAAGGTCGCGGTGTGCAGATGAGTTCTGACATTGCCACGGTTGCTGTCAGTGCCGGTCTTTCTGGAGCTTTGACAGCGAGGATGGCATGGCGACTCTGAAATTCCCCACAAGACATTGATAGTATACGAGCGAGATCTTTGTGGGAATAGCCTACCTTGCTCTGCCCTCTACTAACCTATACGAATGTTCACTTGCCAGTCTTAGACGCGGAACAGACTAAGTCAGCAGGTGCCATTCATTCATTCATGCCTAGTATAATACTTCCTCAAACCTGCATGGCTTCATCCCAATCTCTAGCGAGTTTGCTATCTGATGCTACTTCTTCCCCTGTAAGCTATTAGTTGGCCATAAGCGCCTTCCAGTCACTTAATCCTCGTCTTATGACTGTCTACCGGTAGGATCAAGCAATATCCTTATCTAGCACCTCCTTAATTTTCCCTGAGCTCCTTAGCAAGTTGACCTCATAACCTCCAGGAGCGCGCAAGGAGAGCCTTCCTGCAAGGAAAAGCTTCCATGGGTCCACCCACCATGTCCTGGCCGGCGCACCATGCACGTTGGAGAGCCGGAGGATTATGTAGATGTCGGTGATACGTCCAGTCTGCGGAACCGTGTACTTTCGCGCCAGGTCGACCTGGTTCTGTGACATGGTCGCAGGGTTGATGCTGTCTTGCCAACTGAAGTCTGTGCTCGTTGTCTTGAGCTCGATGTGGTATGTTGCAGCAGAGTCGCTCAGTCGGCGAGCCAGCGAATCGTCAAGGCCTATGGCAGGACTCAGAAGATTCTTCATCAGGCCGTGACTATCAGGATATGTGAAATCGGCACGAGTCCACTCGTCGTCAATAGACGGGAAGCCTTCGGACGTCCGCAAGTTGCTCGTCCAATGCTGCACTGGATTCCAGTCACGGATGTGCTTGGAGAAGTATTTGTTCGCCTAGCATCCACACTTAGTATCATGGAGCTTGTTGGAAGAGTACCGAGACACTTACATATATCTCTCCCTTTCTTCCTACTTCTTCCCACGGTCGTTCTTCTTCGGACAACGACGGGAGTCGTGTAGTCGCGGCGCGGTCCACATGTGGCTCCGCAGTTGACGATCCATGGAGCGTAGGTTCTGGCATTGACGACGTCTCATGTGCGGAATCACCCTCTCTCGAACTACTACCGTGCTCCACCTGCCCATCATCCTTCTGCTTTTGCAGTTTTTTTGTGAGACCCAGTTCCTCAGCAGTTGCATTGATACCAAACCCAGTCAGAAGTGACGGGATATCAGCAAGAGGCTCGGCAAGGACTTTCTGGATCGAAGGAAGCAGTGTATCGTCGAAGTCGAATAGGTTTCTGAAGAACACAGCAAGTTCAATGTCCAACTTTCTTGAGGCAGATTCATCTAGCGACTTCTGGATGAATATATCAACCTTGTCCGGCGCCTCGACGAAGGTGAATGGCTGCTTGCTGCTGCCAGCTGTGATGCAGACATTCCCAACATATTTGGTGACCTCGATGGCTTCCAACTTCCACACGGTAATCTTGTAAGTCGGAAAGTAGCCAGTACGAGTCTTGTGATGCTGTTTGGCCCGCAACCTAGTGCCATTCGCGTCAGTATAGACCATAATACCTGAAGCCCTTTGCCAGTACAGGGAATGACAGCATCGAGCGCCGTGGACCCGGCAGATGGCTAGGAGGTCTCAGCTGGGGCATAGCACTCACTTAACAAGTGCAGGCAGCCTTAATTGAAGGTTCTTCGCGGTGGCTTGATCCTGTTGCAGCTCCCCGAACCATTCTCTTCGGATATCAATCTGCCGAGAGAGGTATTTGTTGGTCACCCGTAGCTTCTCCAACAAGGGTGTAACTTGCTCTAGACTCTTCTCGTCCAGCGCCAACAGAGGAACCTTCCCCATGAACTCCGAAGTATGTCCCGGCTGATCCGGTATGTACCATGATTCGTCCACTGATGACTTCAGGACAACGTCGGTTTCACCCACTTGCCCTGGCCTTGGTATGTGCACAGGAAAAGCCTTCGTCAAGTTGAAGGCATCTCGCTCCTTGGTAGTGATGCCTGAAACTTTACCCTCGTCGAACATGCGGCCGAGCGTTTTAAGGACTTTCTCAACGTGCGCCATTTCGCTAGATCCACAGCTCTGGAGCTCGACGATGAAATGGGTTAATGTAGTCTTTTCCAGGCCGAGATAACGGCTGAAGAGATATTCAGAGTGTTCGTAGTGGTCTTGGGACTTCAAGTCGGCTATATTTCTGAGTATCTTCGGTGGCGACCAGGAACACTCCTTCAATGCTAACCATCTTGGTCCTGATTCCGTAGGATAGAATACCAGTGGCTGTTCTTCAAATCGTGACCTAAGCTAGTCAGGACACGGCCTTCGAGTCAAGTTCCCCCACTTAATACAACACTTACCTGACATCGACCGTGCCTGGGGTGTGTTTGCTAACTTCTCGAGATATGTCGCCGTACAACTGCTTCAGCTCGCTTTGACGGACAGAATCTATCGCGACACTCTTCATTGTCTCCAGCTGAGACAACAGCATGTTCAGGTTCGGGACCAGTGCGATGCCGACATCCTGTAGCAACGGCAACCACCTCGAATCCTGTGGATCAGGCAGACCAGGCGCTAGGAAAGGGTTACCAAGAAATCTGGTCATCTCCTTCTCTGTCAACACCACAGTTTCTCTGAAAGGACGACAGGACTGGGTATGCCTCTTCACCGGAACATCCAAAGAGCCGACGAGCCTGAACAGATGCTCCTTTCTGCTTGGGACGGTCATACCGGACCCGCCCTTGTAAAACTCCCAGTTGTTTCGGAGGAGAACAAGGAGTTGGTGTAGGTTATTCTTGGCAAGGTAGATCCATTCGCAAGACGGCTCGAAAATGTCCTCGCAAATGATCGAAGAGAATGAAACGTCGATCTTGAAGAGCTTTGGAGTCCTTGCCACGTGGCACCTTGACCTCAGCCAAGTCTTGAACTCCAACTCAGTCTGGGAATTGCCCGAACAAATGGTCTTAAGGTAGTCCGCGTGGATGACCTTGCATTTATCAGGGATGGCTTTGTTGAGGAGAGCAATGACGCTGGGTTCCCCGTCTCTGTCACGGTCGAGATAGTAGAGCATCCTTCCCGCGACTGAGACACAATATTCGTCCCTGGCAACGGCAGACTGTGGAACAAAGTGCAAGATGCTAAGATCTTTCTTCGAAGGCCTTAGGTTGCGGTTCTTGAAGAGGAAATCCACGTCCGCGATCCAATTCCTCAACTCCCGGGCGGGCGTAGCTCCAGGGCGATATGTGCTGTGGTGCTGTAGAATCGTGTCATAGACCTTCAATGCATTGTATTCTTTAATACCGAGCCATTGAAAGAATCCACGTCGAGTGTAGTTCTGACTGGCTACGGTACAAACGACTTCAAGCCCGAGATCGAGAGGAGTTTGATCAGCCTGATCATGAGAAGCGAGGAACAGGTTCGTCGTCCTTGCTGCACTCCAACCGCCGTCTCGAATGGGTACAAGAGGGAGGTCGCGAAGAACATCCCATAAATTCTCGCGGCCCTGGAATCTTTGTATAAATACAAGATGCCATGCTTCTGGAAGATGATGCAAGCATGTGTGGCCGGAAGAAGCTATCCACTGTTCCAGCTGCGATAGGAGCTTCGTAGCATCACATTCGGTTACTCCAAGCTCCTTCAAGATGTCTATGTCGCTGGCCTCGATGGTATTGCTCTTATAGTAGCCAAGATGGAGCTGCTTGTGAGCTTGCTCCTTATCGTAAATCAGCGGTTTCCCGCCGCAGAAGAACTGAGATGGATAAAGGAGCAGACCCCGAGGGCGAGTCATCGATTGGCCGGTAGTGAGGAAGCTTGGTCGGTTGGAAACCTCCCTGTTGATTAGGCTCGAAAGCTCTTTCCAGAAACCTTTGCCGCCGCATTTCAGCCATTTGTACCATTGGAACTTTATTTTTTCATCTAGGCAACCAGACAACGCCTTAGCCGCGTTGACAAAGAGCACTGCGAGTCCTCGGCGAAGTGTCAAGTTCCATTGACGGCCGTAGTCAACAGCCTCACGGTTGGCAGTAAGTAGGAAATCCGCTTGTATCATGAACTACGAGTCTACTGTCAGTTGACCTGATTATCAAGCACTCATAGAGAGGGTTTATGGTACCACCGACCTTCCAGCCAAAGTCCCCAATAGGAAGGAAGCTGTAGACAGACTGTGATTCAAATGTCGGGTCGCCACAGCTGCTGACGGGAAATGCTATCATGACCTCGGACTCCGTGATACCTTTGCGTTTCTCATCATCCTTCAGCTCGCGAACCTTGTGTCGGAAGATCAAGAAGCGTGCTTCGTTCACCGTGTCTCCACGAAGGTCCTCTGTCTTGATAGTCTGGACCTCGCACAGATACTTTGGGTGACGTCTCTCCCATGTGGATATGAACCGCACGTGGCGGTCTTCTGTCTCGATCGTGAACTCCGTAAGGGAACGAAGAAACATGAGAATCCTGCCATCGATGGATCGAAGCTCAGTCCGGACCTCGCCATACTGGGCTTCAGAGTTGAGATGGAGAAGAAATTGGGTCGTGTCTGGCCGCTTTAGAGAGGGGGGAAACTGCGACAGTATCGGGCTGATCATTCCTAGTCTCGTGCGACTGTCGAGAGAGAATTCGTAAAAGCCACTGGAGATTTCAACGACGCGTGCGACTTTGAAGATAGACTTGAAACCGATACCCTTTTCTCCGATGTAGCCTCTCTTGCCCTGTGCCGCTTTCTTCGTGCTGCTTGCTGCAGCGGTGATAGCTTTAACGTTTTGGAGCGAAAGTCCCACTTCATTGCAAGTTGTTAGGAGGGTATGCTCATCACCATCTTTCGAGAGCTTGAGGGTTAGGGATGGCTTTTCGACGGTGAATGAGTTGTCATCGGCATTCTGGATGAGCTCCAGTAGAAAATGTGTCGGTTTCTCGTAGAGTTCTTGGGCAATCCTGAATTACGTTAGCTGCGCAAGTAAAAAACAACTGTGGTGACATACAAGCTTAGAAGGTTCTCGAGGCATTCGCGGTCCTCTGCTACAATGTCGTTGCTTCCATCGATTGGTGCTCTTACGCGGGATGCGATGTGCTTGTCTGCTTCTTCCTTGGAGGAAGGAAAGGTCTCTTGTCCCTCCATCTTGAGCGCTGCCTGGAAGCAGGCACCTCAGACGGAGCTGTGACACTCGCTAAGATGTGTCCTCGGAGACAGCAGAGAATGGTGTTGAGAAGGTAGGAATGAATTGTAGAAAACGAAACGAAGGCGTTGAGGAAAGTGTTTGAGGTCGTGCGTGAAGGAAGGCGCTTTCAGGTGTCGGAGTTTTCTATTTAAACAGTTTGTGGAGAGAGCGAGAGGGAAGCAGATTCCAAAGAGTTTAAGGTACGGGACTGAGGTAGGTAGGTACCTAGCTAGTTTTGCCTTGTCACCAAGGTGACTGGAAGGTGAGCGGACCCTGAGTGAAAGGGTCAGGCTGATCTGGGCTTCAGAATCCGCCCAGGTCAGTGTCATCTTTGCAGCTTGGAGACGGCAGAATTAACATGTAGCAGCTAGTCGGACGAGCAGCAGTATCGACTGCTACCCGCTTTCTAGAACCATATTTACCCATTGCACTTGGCGTAGGCCCTGCTCTTTGTTAACTCCTCAAATGTTACTCAGGAACAACCCAGGCAGGTTCAATGCCCTTCCTCTTCCTATGGCTCACGAGACAAGCTTAGGTGTCATAATAGAGTCAAGTCAGTCGACTTCAGAAGGAAGCTACCTTGTGTGAGGGCTGTGTGGGGGACAGGACCTGGCTTGTCTATGTATTAACAGCAGCGATCAATGGGAAGCCTCTAGACTGGAAGTGTGTATTTTCCATGTAATCTGAATCTGCTCATCAAAGCTTTGTGGTACCTGGTGCATTGGCCCCCGGTTTCCCGGTTTGGCAACCCATATCTCTTGTGGTGTCGGCAAAGCCCCTTTACAGGGAGCTTATGATATGATAGAGACCTTGCAGGGGGGGTGGTCTCACCTTCTTGTTCAGCAGCTGGTATGGTTCTTCCCGGCTTTTCATATTCGCTTTAGCCTTCTACAAAAAAACCCACTCCCGGGGATTCGGCACCAGCATCGGCACCGAGACAAGCCCGTCGAAGAAGCTATTAGCTTTGGCGCAGGTAAGATAAGCTGCTGATCCCCGGACGCCCCGTGGCATGACCCCAGGGGGGTTGTGGGTCACAGCAATATGCCTCCGCAAAATGCATGATCAATCTACCAACACCTTCTCTGCACCACATTCTCAAGTTCTACTCACAATTTCTCACGGCACTACCGTTCAAATACTGTGTTAAGGTGAACTTGGATACGCCTTTTGGGTGTCAGGACCATAGGTGCAGCAATATGTTTGTTGGATCCTAATCATGCAATATATGATAACAGACGTAAAGTCACATCATCGATCAAGTTGACCTAGGGAGGATAGAGGGTGGAACGAGGCGAGCTTCCCCAGATACCCCCCCGCAATTGTCTAGTTCGATGTGTGATGTATATATAGCAAGCGAGACTCCCATCTCGACTCCGTAGTAGCTCGGGGGATAGATGTTGTCTCCTATTCCTCAAGTCTTCTCCGCGGAACCTCCGAGCTTCGACCCAGCGCAAGAGATAAGGCCACTAGCCGAGCAGCAGTGCCGACGCGGCGCGATCAGAACGCTAACTCCTTCCAAGTATGCCATTTACAGGGTCCTCCACATCGCGGCCTCTGGCTCGCCTGGCATTGAGTCGATCAAGCTCGAAATACATGCGTGACCCCAGCTGCTTTGCACGCCTAGGTTGTACTTCTGAAAAACAGCCCATAATCTGGCGGGACGCCATTGAGGGCCGGCGCGCATATCACCCGTTTGCAAATGCCGGTGGCGTACGGGGTGGCATGATGGTATCTCCCAATTCTCCCAGCTATGTAAGGGGCCAACATCTCGCTCATCACATCCCGACAGGCAAAGCCGTTGAAAATGGTAACCAGACGGAGACTTACGACTAAGGCATACGTCGTCGATAAGGTCGGGGCGCCTTTCGTCCTCCGAGATGTCGTCGTCGACGAAATATTGCCGGATGAGGTCTTGGTAGACATCAAATACACTGGATTCTGTCATACTGTAAGCTGCCCTCAGTGCTAATGTGCCTCGAGTATCCCTAGCTAACCTCGTCTTTTGTACCTGTAACACAGGATGCCGTGGTTCAATCAGGCGGTATGCCCGTGAACGGCTTCCCTGTCGTTCTCGGCCATGAAGGCGCGGGCGTCGTGCGTCAGGTTGGCTCCGCCGTGGCTGACAAGTCTCTCAAGCCAGGCGATACGGTCTTACTCTCATTTAATACATGCGGCGAGTGCGATGACTGCCGAGCGCACCATAACGGCAGCTGCCACCGCATGGCCGAGCTGAACTTCATCAACAAATCTCGCCCGCGGGCCCCTTACTCGCTGCCCGACGGAACACCGGTACAAGGCCAGTTCTTCGGGCAGTCGTCCCTCAGTAAGCTGGCAATCGCCGCCGAGAAGTCCATTGTCAAGGTCGACGCGAAGATTGAGGACCTCGCCTACCTCGCGCCCCTGGGCTGCGGGTATCTAACCGGGGCAGGCACGGTTTTCAATATCCTGCGTCCCGATGCGACACAGAAGCTGGCGGTGATTGGACTCGGCGCCGTCGGACTGGCTGCAATGCTGGCAGCAAAAGTACTTGGGGTGCAGGCTATCATCGCTGTGGACATTCTCGAGAAGAAGCTTGAGACAGCCAAGCAGCTCGGCGCTACTCATGTGATCAACTCTGGGGTGGTCACGGATCTTAACGAAGGGATACGGCAGGTCTACCCCGACGGTGTCGACTTTATTCTCGACACGACCGGCGTGGAGACTCTTCTCACGGCGTCTGTCGCAGCATTGGCTCACAACGGAACTCTAGCCCTGGTGGGCGTCTCTAAACCGACGGCGAATATAGAGGTTAATGCTATGGATCTTCTGATGAACGAGAAACGTGTTGTTGGAGTCATCGAGGGCGACTCTGATCCTCAGCAGGTATGTCCTGCTATTGCCGTTCTTGCCCTCATATGCTGGCTTCGACATAACTCTAACGGCTTTTGTGACTAGCTGATCCCCCAGCTCGCCAAGCTCTACGAGGAGGGCAAATTCCCGATCGACAAGATCGCCAAGGTCTACGATGCCACGGCTCTGGATCAAGTTATCGAGGACCTCAAGAAGGGAACGGTAAGGTCCCAAGCCACTGCGCAATGACATTCGTTCTGCAGGTGTAATGCACTGGTGTCGAGCACTACTGACATAGTTCTGAAGGTTGTGAAGCCAGTCTTGTCATGGGATAAGACAAACTGAATCTTACGGGGCTGGGAAGCTTCGCATTGAAGATAAAGAACGTGGCAGGTCAGGCAACTTTCTAAATATGATTTCTTATGCGCTTAGCTACTCTAGAGCCCGGAGTGAAGGAGATGGGGATGTAGGGCCTTGCCAGGCAATGAAAGTTCACAACATGACCGATTTTCCACATCTTTCGCTTTGATCACCCACGTCCACATGCCTTCGGCTGGGTAGGCAGGATACGTACAAAGAGCAACTGTATAAATTCCTGGCGTCTGGGATCGTGAAACTAAGAACACAGGGTTCTAGTGATTGCATTAAGAGGAAGAACTATTCAGTCTTTCCTTCAGTCTCCTCGTGGACTACGGGTTGCGCAACCCCAGCATCCGGCTCTGCAGCACTTGCTTTCTCGTCTTTCTCAGGTAACTTTTCCGCTTCATTCTGCTCTTCCGAGTCTGAGGCACTCGATGTCTGCTTCTTTCCAAACATCTTGAAGCTTGGCATGCTGACGTTGGACAAGTTAGGCTTCGAGATGCCATCCACACCCGGTATCTTCGAAGGAATCCAGTCTTTCAGCCCTGTACCAGCCTGCTGGATACCTGTTCCGGCTTGTTGTGCGATGCTCATGAGATACCTCATGTATGTCCGCTTCTCTGCATCATCGATTGGAGGCTCTGGGGATGTCTCGTTGCTATCGTCTGGGAGGGGAACAAGGGATGCTGCCGCGGCGATGTCCACAGGCGACTCATCGGGGACGTCGTCATCCGCGCTTTCTGTCGCATTCGGAATATTCTCGACTTTGGAGACATCAATACCATCAATGCCTTCGTCCGTGGCCTTCACAGCGTCCTCGGCTGGACTGCTAGGAGCTGGCTCTGCAAACTTAGGGTCGTCCACCACGTCAGACTCGTCGTTGAACCACCGGATCACCAACCCAGCAGCCTCCTCTGTCATGACCTGATATTCTTCGTTCTTCTGTGGATCGAACATGCTCACATGAGCCTGAACTTCGTCCTCCGAATCCTTGACGACATGCCTCGAGAAGAGTCCATGGGCAGGCTGATCCTCCAGCGGCACGGCGCAGAATGTCCGCTCGGGAACGAAGTAACCCCCGCTCCAGTATCCGTTCTCCCCCATCGAACAGTAGAAGTCGTGTACGCCAACCCCCTGCAGCGCCGCCAGACGCTCGAGCCTCCTGCTCAGCTCGGCCTGCTTCAGCAGGACCCCGACGAAGGTGAAGTGGTCCGACAGCCAGGCGAACGACCTGCCCACGTTGCCGCGGTTGACGTACGCCAGCCCCTGGCCGAGCCGGTCAACACCCTGCTGGTAGCCCTCCATGACGGACTGCTTGTTGAGGTTGCGAACGCTCTGCACGCCCTCCACGATCTTCCGGCGGTGGACATAGGCGGCCACCCCGCCCGCCGCGATGGCGCCGACCGTGCCGGTGCGTACGGCCACGAGCTGCCACGTCTTCCACGCCGGGTTGGTGAGGGAGCGGCTGGAGGAGGCGCCGGGAAGCGAGGTTGCGCCACGCTTGAGAGCCATGCTGAGGCCGGCGGGGGCGGCGGAGAGGGCGGTCATGACGTTGAAAACGCTGCTGACTTTCTGGTAGTTGGAGAAGGCGCCGTATACGAACATCGAGCGCGCGAGCCCGTTGTAAGGCGTGTCAAAGGCGAGAATACCTTGGATGAGCGGGAATATCGGTGCTGGGCCATTGTCGTGCTTTATCCTGTCGTCGAGGATCTGGAAGAGAGCATCGCTCGCGACGAAACCCCTATTTGTCATGGCTCAGTACTAAGGAGGCGGACGGGTGCAAGCAGCATCTTACCCCATGGAGTGTGCCACCAGTATGACCCCGACATGTCTGTCGTTCGGTGGCCACGGTTTCTCGAGGTGGGCCTTGCGCAGGTCCATAACCCGCTCTTTCAGCCTGTCGACGCCGTTAGTCACAAGTACAAGAGCATCTTCTTCCTCTTCTTGTTCAAGGCAACCTACCATTCGAGAAACCTGCCGGTGCACTGTGTCAACTCCCCTTTGGTCTCATACCTAGGGTAGACGACCGATTCCACGCGCTGGTCGGGCAGCTGATTTGCGACTGATTTTTTCAGGTCCTACAAAATAGGTAGTCAGTGTAATGCGGTCTCCTAGCATCGTGTCAGCGGATCGACTCACATCCGGAAAGCTCGCGAAGGTGTCGTCGCTCCCCTGGTGCAAAGAAATGTCAGCCGGAACTGTCTATTGTCCTGATCGTTGGCTACGTATTCGAACCTTGAAGCCGTGTATGAAGCAGAGTAACAGTATTCGAGACATAATGAGCAGTCTAAGATAGGGCAATAGGTTGATGTGCACTGGTAGATAGACTGATTTGGAAGGGGAACCACAGACCTCCCAGGGGTTCGACCCGTCACCCTAGGCCAGATTCTTCCCCTTAATACCCTGACGCGCTTTCACGCCCAAGACGCCTTCCATCCTATCCCTCCTGCTGCCCGGTTTGTTTGACTGCAAGAACCATGCAGGTTCAGCCACACTGGTTGTCCGGATTGGCCAGAGGAGGGAAGTGTGGCGACTGACGAGCCACAACGTCACTGATAACGTCATTCGCTGCCCTCGTCCGCCCTCACCAAACAGCGACCATTGCACGAGGTGTCAGCACAGATATTCCATTTGCTGGTTGCAGGATACTATGGAGATAGCGTATCTGTGAATGGTGTGCATCCTCGGTGTGTTCATCTACGCAGCTAAGCAGCTCACTGGATAAAACGAGCTAGACCTTTTCACCTGAGCATCCGTTAGGACCATGGCACAGACAATCCACCAATTCCAAGCTTGTAGTTATGAAGTTGTGACAATGGAATCCAGAGAGGACTCAAGGTCTATGCTCGGATAGTGGCATCTCCACTGTAGGCAGATCGGGTGCCCACACACCCCGACAACGTCCGGAATACATCAAGGCCATCCGACCAGGCTCTTCAGCGGCATCAGGAATGCTGAGGTTACCTGCCTCTCGCCTCGGATCTGTTTCCAAAGTGGACAGACCCTTCATCCTGCGTAGGGTCCGTATCCGGCCCTAGAACACCCCAAACCCATCAACATCTTCCTACTCCTTCTTCTGCGAGATCCCACCCTCTTTCACCATGCCTTCGCAGCCCACCGCTTTCCCTGCCAGCTCCTCGATCCGCCCGTACCCCTGGGCTGCAGGATCCCGCTTGTCCCCTGCTGCCTTCATCGCGGACACGGCATGTGCCTTGTCCTGCTCGCCCGAGCTAGTCCAGGCGTGAGAGCCCGTAACGGAGCCGATCGCGCTCTGGGAAACACGGGGGATGTCAGCGGGATCTCACGCGTTGTTTACAGGTAGGCTGCATGATGTAGAGGAAATGAGAATCACCCCTACCTCTGCGGCGCCCTTGATGTACTCGGCGTGGCTGCCGACCAACCCAGGCTGTTGCGGGTTCGTGCTTGCGTTCTGATTGCTTGCCATTGTAAGCCTCTAGGTGGTCTTAAGAAGTCGTGTAGTTTTGAAATTGCTGTAAGGCTATGGATACAAGTCTCTAACAGAAAGGCAGTTCTCTGCTGGGCATATAAGCCTGCTGTGATTGGGGAGCCTAGATGACGTCGGGAGCCTGACGTCATGACCTCTAGACACCTTTGATTGAAACGGTAGACGGCCCTGCATTGCAGATTTGCCGCACTCTGTTGCGACGACTCGATCTTCAGGATACAAACTGTCACTCGGATCTTACCATGCAGTTAGTCGGCATCGACGAGGTACAAGACAGCATACACACAGTTTGCTTCTCGAAGACTGGAGACGACGAAAAAGCACCTTAGGTAATCATCGCCTGAAAGTGAGTTTCCTTACCCGAGAAACACTTCCGACAGCGACAGAGCACCATAACACGTACTAGGCGAGGGAGCGACTGAGGGTCGGACCATACCCATTCGGAAAGAGTCGCAACGTAGAATAGACGTGGTCGAGATCTCTGCTTCCCCGAACAAGGTACGGTTCGAACACCGGCATAGGGGAACTTATCACGTGGCCTGGACCGAGGTGGATGGAATGTCCACCCTTGGTTTTCACCCATAGCCCCTTGGCATTAAACGACGCCCCTGCAATCTCGGAGGGAGAAACATGGGGTCCCCGCGATCGTCTATCGAAGACGCACAAAGGATGCGGATAAAGCAAGGGGCGTCTCTCCCGGGATGATCTAGAGTAACCCATGTGAAAATAGCGGTGGAGATGGGGGGATTTGGATGTCCATCGGCGGCCAATCCACATGGGGTCTGAAGACATGCCTCTTCCGGAGGAGGTGTCGCTGACTGGGCCAGGCCTTACTTGCGCAGACGCATCCACTAAAATAGAAAGGCGGTGACAACGTGGCTGGAGGATTGGTGTGAGGCCAGGAAGGCAGACAGACCAACAAAGGATACTGGTTCCCAAAGAGCTTGAAAACGGGTTGCCAGAATTCGTGGAGTGTTAGACAGGTGTCGGGGTAAAAGAAGCCAGCGACAAAGGAAGGACGGCTCATCCGCACCTCTGCGCCTGGGGTCCGAGTCTACTACTCACGAACCACTTGTGGAGCCGAATCCAACTACGCTTCCTGGTTGGGCCGTGAGCAGTATCTGGGCTGTGTCTGACGGGAGACCCTCAGCCCGCTGCGGGTCAGGTTCGGGCGGCCGGTGGCAACAGAGGGACATCCCGAACAGCCCGGATCAGAGGCCGTGATAGACAGTTTGAAAGAAGGGCATCGAATCCATCTTTAAAAGAAGGAAGCCGCATCATATCGTCGGAAGAGCGGTGGCGAAGCCGGGGCAATACGCCGGAGGAAGCCTCAAGGCCTGTCGTGGTCGGGCGGAGCAAGCGACGGGGTACATGTCAAGTTTATCTGACTGTTAAGATGGAACCCACGGTGATTATGAACTCTTCTTCTAGGAGGACGTTAGCACACTATTGCCACTCCCATTCAATGAAGTACAGAGACGCTTATCGCATCGATTGTCGGCTCGGTTACGATGGTACTGTACAGCACGACGGGAGCCAGGGGGGCAAGATTTGGCAGAATTTTTGGCGGGGAGACCGCCCCGCGCTTGAGGAGACGAACGGGACCCTAACAGGATAGTCTCAGTTGCCACCACAACCAACCCCGCCGGGAGGATGAAACTGTTAGGGGTCTGGAGGGAGTTCGCACACCCGAGGAGCATGCGCATTATTATGCAAGAAGATGGATTACAAACATATATCGATCATTCGTGAAGGTGACGAGGGACAGCCGGAAAACATGCTTGCAATGGCTTTGCCTCGGCGGAGATAGAAAGGCGACAAATGGCGAAAGCCTTCCTCGAGATCCAAGTTGCCCGTAAATTTTTGCATCAAACTGCTTCACCGCCTTGGATGGATGCCCGATGGGGACTAGCGGGGGGGCTGATAAAGCGATAAGCAGGGATTTCTGAGTCGTGGTGGGCGATAAGAGCCAATCAATGGAGGGGCAATGACTGGCTGGGCGACGCCCCCTCCCTTTTGCCGCTGCGAGACCTGCGCTCCCGTCTCCGAAGTAGTCGGGATAAGAAAAAAGTTTTCTTGGGACACACCTCCTGGGCGCTCCTCTCAATAAAAGGCTGCCTTCTCCTGTCAGCTTCGTCCTCCCAGCCTTCCTCCCTCCTACATCTCCCCAAATTTCTCTCCCTTATTCCTTTTCCTCCCGTCTGTTCCTCTTCGTAGGATCGACGCTCTCCAACTCATCTCTATACTCAGTCTTTGTCGTGACTTGGGTTCCCTGGTAGACGAGCCAGCATAGAGCAGAATCGACCCTCCATCGACTTCTGCGGGCTCATCTTTCTCGTCGGCAGATCCACGATTTCGATACCCCGGATAGATCGCGCGTATCGATAGACCTGTCCTTTGCGATTTACATTCAACCTCCGACGAACCCTCCGATCTTTTTTTCCACACAATAATGCCTGCCGCTATGGACGCCGCCACCGCTTCCGAGAACGCCAAGAGCGTCAAGGTCCTGGACGAGCTGATGCAGAAGCTCACTCTGTCCAAGGATGCTGGCGCTGTCAAGGACGCTTCCGCTGCCCTGGCGTCTTTCCTCAACGGCCGTATTGAGGATCTCGATGTGCCCATCAAGTGAGTAACAACAGCCCCCCTCATGAAGATGGAGTTTCCGCTCCCTTCTGCCCTTTGCACCCGAAATTTGCGATGTAGGTTGCCTGAGCAGGGCTATCTCCAACGCCCTGCTTAGACCGCTGGCACATCGGATTTCCTGCCTACTACCCATTTGCACCCCACCCTCGCCCAATTTTCCCCTCCCCCGAAAAGGCGCGCAAAATAATTTTTGTGGCCTTTTTGCGGCGGCGGATGGGAGTTGGGCCGAATCCAACACTTCTTTTCCCCACCAAAAAAATTTCGCTGGGCGAATCGTGCCTAACACGTGAAGCGTCAGGACTATCGAGGCGCTGAAGAAGCAGCTCGGCAACAAGAAGGATGCTGCCGTCCGCGAGAAGGCGCTCAACGCCATTCAGTCGATTGCCCAGCACTCCGAGGTCTCCGCCTTTGTCGAGCCCTTCTTCATCGTTCTTCTCCCCAACATCCTTGCCGCTACTGGTGACAAGATCACCGCGGTGAAGAATGCCGCTATCGCCGCCGCTCTGGCGGTGGCCGAGGCCATCAACCCCAACGCTGTCAAGGCCACCCTCCCTGCCCTGATCGACTCCCTGCGGAATGCCCAGAAGTGGCCCGAGAAGATGACCGTTCTGGACTTCATCGACACCCTGGTCCGCACTGCCCCTGCGCAGGTCGCCTTCCGCGTCCCCGAGCTCATTCCCGTTGTCTCTGAGGCCATGTGGGACACCAAGAAGGACGTCAAGGAGCGCGCGTACAAGACCATGGAGAAGATCTGCCAGTTGATCGTCAACAAGGATATCGAGCGCTTCATTCCTGAGCTCATCAAGTGTATTGCCAAGCCCGAGAACGTCCCCGAGACCGTTCACCTGCTCGGTGCCACCACTTTCGTCACGGAGGTGCAGGAGCCCACTCTTGCCCTCATGGTCCCTCTGCTGGATCGTGGTCTCGCCGAGCGCGACACCGCCATCAAGCGGAAGTCTGCCGTCATTGTTGACAACATGTGCAAGCTGGTCGACGACCCCAATGTTGTCGCTCCGTTCTTGCCGAAGATGATGCCCGGCCTCCAGAAGAACTACGAGAATCTGGCTGACCCTGAGGCTCGTGAGAAGACCAAGCAGGCTCTTGACACTCTCACCCGCGTCGGTGCTGTCAAGGATGGCAAGATCCCCGAGGCTCGCAACGACGGCGACATCAACGTCGTCCTTGGCCACCTCAAGGAGGTTCTTGGTTCCAAGTACCCCAACGCCACCGCTGAGAAGTTCGCCCCTGTCCAGCAGTACATCGCTGCCGTGGCCGGTCAGCTCGTCGACGAGAAGGAGACCGAGCAGTCTACCTGGTGCGAGAACCTGAAGCCGTACGTCAGCGTGCTTGTTGGCGACGCTGCTGCCGAGGGCATCGTTGAGACTCTCCGCAAGAAGGCCTCTCCTGGTGTCGAGGAGGAGGAGGAGAAGGAGGAGGACGAGGAGGAGGGTGAGGACCTCTGCAACTGCACGTTCTCCCTTGCCTACGGTGCCAAGATCCTGCTCAACCAGACTCACCTGCGTCTCAAGCGTGGCCAGCGCTATGGTCTCTGCGGTCCCAACGGATCCGGCAAGTCCACTCTCATGCGTGCCATCAACAATGAGCAGGTCGAGGGCTTCCCCAAGCAGAGCGAGGTCAAGACCGTCTTCGTCGAGCACGACCTTGACTCCGAGGATACTGAGATGACCACCATCGACTGGACCATGAAGAAGCTGGCTGAGGCCAAGGTTGACACCACCCAGGAGGAGGTCGTCAAGCGCCTCGGCGAGTTCGGCTTCACCCCCGCCATGATTGAGGGTGAGATCACCGCTCTGTCCGGTGGTTGGAAGATGAAGCTTGCCCTGTGCCGTGCTGTCTTCGAGGCTCCTGACATCCTGCTGCTCGACGAGCCAACTAACCACTTGGACGTGAAGAACGTCAAGTGGCTGGAGGACTACCTCATGAGCTCCCCCTGCACTTCCATCATCGTCTCCCACGACACCGGCTTCCTGGACAATGTCTGCCAGCACATTATCCACTACGAGCGCTTCAAGCTCAAGCGGTACAAGGGTAACCTGAAGGAGTTCGTCCGCCGCAACCCTTCGGCCAAGTCTTACTACGAGCTCAGCGACTCCGAGCTGGAGTTCACCTTCCCTGAGCCTGGTTTCCTTGAGGGTGTGAAGACCAAGGCCAAGGCCATCCTGCGTGCTAGCAAGATGAGCTTCCAGTACCCTGGCACCTCGAAGCCTCAGATCACGGACATCACCTTCCAGTGCTCCCTGAGCTCTCGTATTGCTGTCATTGGCCCCAACGGTGCCGGCAAGTCCACCCTGATCAACGTCCTGACTGGTGAGCTGGTTCCCACTGGTGGTGAGATTTACCAGCACGAGAACATCCGTATCGCCTACATCAAGCAGCACGCTTTCGCTCACATCGACAACCACCTCGACAAGACTCCCTCCGAGTACATCCAGTGGCGTTTCCAGACTGGTGAGGATCGTGAGACCATGGACCGCGCCAACAAGATCATCACCGAGGCCGACGAGAAGGCCATGGACAAGATCTTCAAGATCGAGGGCTCTCAGCGCCGCATCATCGGCATCCACTCCCGGAGAAAGTTCAAGAACTCGTACGAGTATGAGTGCTCTTTCGCTCTGGGTGAGAACGTCGGCATGAAGAACGAGCGCTGGGTCCCCATGATGACCGCGGACAACCAGTGGCTGCCTCGCAGCGAGCTCCTTGCCTCCCACCAGAAGATGGTTGCCGAGGTTGACATGAAGGAGGCCCTCGCCTCTGGACAGTTCCGTCCTCTGGTCCGCAAGGAGATTGAGGCTCACTGCGCCAACTTCGGTCTCGATGCCGAGCTGGTTTCTCACTCCCGCATGCGCGGTCTGTCCGGTGGTCAGCGTGTCAAGGTCGTCCTTGCCGCCTGCTCGTGGCAGCGTCCTCACCTGATCGTCCTTGATGAGCCTACCAACTATCTCGACCGTGACTCCCTCGGTGCCCTGTCCAAGGCTCTGAAGAAGTTCGAGGGTGGTGTCATCATCATTACCCACTCTGCCGAGTTCACCAAGGACTTGACTGAGGAAGTCTGGGCTGTCATGGACGGCAAGATGACGCCTTCTGGTCACAACTGGGTGCAGGGCCAGGGCTCCGGTCCTCGGATCAAGCAGGACGACGACGATGAGGAGGAGAAGTTCGACGCTATGGGCAACAAGATCGTGTCGACCAAGAAGAAGGCCAAGCTGACCAGCTCCGAGGCGCGGAAGAAGAAGAAGGAGCGCATGGCTCGCCGGAAGCGTGGCGAGGAGGTCTTCAGCGACGAGGATGACTAGATGCTTTCGCCCTTCTTGTTATGACATTCCCTTTGTTCATCTGTCTCGCTTTTGGCGGTCATGAAAGGAAGAAAAGTTAATGATCCTACTTTCGGGCTGCACGGTCATGGGCGTTCTTCATGTTGTTGTTGCTTTTTCGTTCCCTTTGCGAGGGCTCTATCCACACGCGGACTCATGGTGCGTTAATCTCGGGCCGGCCATAGAGATAGACGGAAAGGTCGCGCCCGCTCGAGGACTGGAGACCCGCGAGCGGGTAGCCCGGTCTTTTGGTTGTTTGTTGATGAGATGGCTGGATTGGAGGCCGAGGCCGCCACTAGATAGACGAGAGATCTTTGTGTCACGAGAGACCCAATAGACTTGAAATAGAATCAAGCTCCCTTGATAATTACTCATTGATTCTGTCTGCGATTCCCCCGTGAATGTCACTGTAAATACATAGGACACAGAAGTCCTGTAATCTGGCTTTCTCGGTACTGTCTATTGCAAGCTCGTGTTCGCCCCCCACTTTTTTTCATTTCCCCGCACACATCGAATCTCAAGATGACCAAATACACGATTTTATCTGTTTCAAGATAGATATCTCGTCCAATTCTACGTTGTTCGGTTTCTAGTTATATTTGATATGTAGGTCTAACTGTTACGTACTTATCTATATAAATAACGTTATATTTTAGTGTCTTTTCAGTAGTAGAACTGCTGTTATATAAGAAAATTACTGTCTTCTTGACCGTCTTTCTAGCTATCTAGTTATCTTTCTGGCTGTTTCTGTAGCTATTTCCTTGACCGTCTAACTAGCCGTCTAGCCATTTCCCTGGCTGTTACTTTAGTTGTTACCTTGGCTATCTCTCTGGCTATCTCTCTGGCTGTCTCTCTGGCTGTCTCTCTGGCTGTCTCTCTGGCTGTCTCTCTGGCTGTCTCTCTGGCTGTCTCTCTGGCTGTCTCTCTGGCTGTCTCTCTGGCTGTCTCTCTGGCTGTCTTTCTGGCTGTCTCTCTGGCTGTCTCTCTGGCTGTCTTTCTGGCTGTCTCTCTGGCTGTCTCTCTGGCTGTCTCTCTGGCTGTCTCTCTGGCTGTCTCTCTGGCTAGTCGTCTAGCTGTGAGCCTGGCTGTCTCTTTGGCTGTCTCTTTAGCTGTTACCTTGGTTGTTACCTTAGTTATCTTTCTGGTTATTTCCCTGGCTACTACTTTAGCTGTTACCCTAGCTGTTACTTTAGTTCTTTGTTTCCCTAGCTGTTTCCCTGGCTGTTCCCCTGGCTGTTCCCCTGGCTATTTAGCTGGCCTTTAGTTATCTCTCTAACTGTCTTTCTAGCTAGCTCCTTAGTTAGCTCTTTAACTATTTATCTAACAGTTAGGAAATAAACTAAGAAAACAACTAGAAAACCAGTCAAAGAACTAACCAGAAAGATAACCAGAAAGCTAACCAGAGAGACAACCAGAAAGACAGCCAGAAAGACAGCCAAAGAGATAGCCAGAAAGATAACCAAGGTAATAACTAAGGTAATAACTAGGGAGATAGCTAGACAACCAGCCAAGCTTACAGGTAGAAAGACAGCCATGGAAACAGCCAGGGTAATAACCAAAGAAATAGCCAAGGAAATAACCAAGGAAATAGCCAAAGAAATAGCTAAACGGCCAGCCAGACAGCGAACCAAACGGCCAGAAAAACAGCCAGAGAAACAGCCAGAGAGACAGCCAGAGAAACAGCCAGAAAAACAGCCAGAGAGACAACTAGACAGCCAAAGAGACAGTCAGAGGGCCAACTAGGAGGGATAGCCGGAGGGCGTACTAGAGAGTTAGCTGAGATAAATCAAGTAACTTAAACACTTATAAGATATATTTTATATAGATAGATACCTAAGAACTAGATCTATTTCCTAAACGTAACTATAAACCGAATAGAATTACATTGAGTAAGAAATATGCCTAAGAATAGATAAAATCGGGAATCTGGTCATCTCGCGATCCGACGTGTGTGGGGGAATGAAAAAAAGTGGGGGGCGAACACGAGCTTGCAATAGACAGTACTCGGCGCGTTGGTCGCTCGACCAATGCCTTAAGAGGCATCTCTGGACTCCTAAAAAGAGGGCCTCTCCGGCGACAAGCACCGTTTCAGGCGGGGATACCTGCGCTACAGTTTCCTCGCGTCATCCTCTCCCCCTCATTGCCCCGCGTTACGACCGATCGACGATACTCCGGCATCGCTCGCTACTATTTGGGCCGAGATATTTTAGGGACGAGCGCCTCAAACTCTGCAAAGAAGTCTTGATATCTCTCTCCTCACGCATGGCAACATCAGCAGCAAGA
Organism: Pleurostoma richardsiae; assembly: GCA_030052745.1. Taxonomy (NCBI): domain Eukaryota; kingdom Fungi; phylum Ascomycota; class Sordariomycetes; order Calosphaeriales; family Pleurostomataceae; genus Pleurostoma; species Pleurostoma richardsiae. The sequence goes on from JANBVO010000020.1 coordinate 271,565, forward strand.
CAAGCCGGCAACAGACTCCTCCAAGTATCCAGATTCCTCACCTCACCACCAGCCGCAGCCATGAAGCTCCTCTACCCGACCTCCCTCAAGCTCGACGTCCAGAGCATCGAGGGCTTCCCCACCTCGCTGCACCCCTACGACGTCAAGAAGCCGATCCCCGAAGACCTCATCGACGCCGAGGTGCTCGTGACCTGGACCAACTCCGCCGACAACCTCAAGGACGCCGCCCAGCGCATGAAGAACCTCCGTTGGATCCAGTCCCTCGCCGCGGGGCCCAACGACGTGCTGGCGGCGGGCTTCGACACCGCCAAGGTCAAGGTGACCACCGGCTCCGGGCTGCACGACCACACCGTCGCCGAGCACACCCTCGGCCTGCTGCTGGTCGCCGCGCGCCGCTTCTACGAGATGCGTGACTACCAGCTGCAGGGCAGGTGGCCGGCGCACCTGGGCGGCCCGCAGCCCGACCGCCCCGCGGGGCGCTTCACGACGCTGCGCGACGCGCGCGTGCTCATCTGGGGGTTCGGCAACATCGCCAAGACGCTCACGCCGCACCTGGTCGGGCTGGGCGCGCAGGTGCGGGGCGTGGCGCGCGCGGCGGGCGTGCGCGACGGCGTCGAGGTCTACGCCGAGGACCGGCTGGCCGAGCTGCTGCCGCAGACGGATGCGCTGGTCATGATCCTGCCCGGGGCGGCGTCGACGCGGCACGCGCTGGGCGCGGAGCGCATCGCGCAGCTGCCGGACCACGCGTGGGTGGTCAACGTGGGGCGGGGCACGACGATCGACGAGGCGGCGCTGGCGGACGCGCTGGAGGCGGGCAGGCTGGGCGGCGCGGCGCTGGACGTGTTCGAGACGGAGCCGCTGCCCGAGGGGAGCAGGCTGTGGAAGGCGCCGAACTGCGTCGTGTCGCCGCATGCGGCGGGGGGCAGGCCGCAGGGGGCCGAGGGGCTGATTGTGGATAACCTGCGGCGGTTCCTGGCTGGGCAGGAGTTGAGGAATATTGTATGAGTGAAGGGGAAGGGAAACGGTATAGCTAGACTGGGGGAGAAGAGGCGGTAGCTAGGGTATCAACATAGAATCGGAATTGAGGTCGTTGATACTATCAGCTATTCTACACATGCTAGGCACCTTGTCTCTTATCTCTTCATCAACTACAAGCACAGCATCTTCCTGGACGACAACTGAATAGAGAGCGACGCCGGGGCATTGAGGGATTGTTCCTGTCGGAATGTGATGCAGAGACAGGCAGTAAGATGCTGACATTCGAATTGTTTCTATTGGCTTTCAAAGAAGACTGTAAACTTTATTCCAACATCATCACCCATGACGGCCAACGCCTGCTCTCCTATCCTCTCTCTTCGAGCCGGCATCCCTTACGGGATGGCGATCTGGAGGTGCTTGGCACTGAACTCTCTCGCCTGCACAGCCGACAGGCTGCGTTTCTCCCTCCTCGCCGCCGCCAGCCGCTCCTCGATCGCCGGCGCCGGCACGAACCCGCGCCGCCGCACCTCCGCCCTCTCGGCAGCCTCCTCCCTCTTGGCGATGCCGCCCGCTGCGCAGGCGTCGCCGTTGAACGCGGCCCCCGCCGCCGCCTTCCACACCTCCGTAACGTCCGACACCATCGGCGCCGTCCAGTACAGCCGGCAGTCGGCGTACTCGGCGACGAACTGCGCCGGCAGACCGTCGTCGACGTTGTCCCGCAGGATCTGGTCGCGCGTGTTGACGGCCGCCGCGGTGCTGCGGTCGATGGGCAGCGACGTGTACCTGGCGAGCGCGGCCCGCTCCTCGTCCGTGGTGGCGTACTGCGCCGCCCACTCCGCGTAGGAGAGGATGTTGCTGTACTGCAGGACCTGCGCGCCCTTGATGCCGCCGACGCCCTGGATAGGCCCCGCGGTGGGTCGGCCGCCCATGGCCACGGAGCGCACGCCGCCCTGGATGCGAAGCATCTCGGCCGCGAGGGTGCAGGTGGAGGCGCACATGCCGTCGTAGAGCATGACGATATTGTCGGCCTCGAACGGCTGCGTGAGGCCGGACAGGGTGCCGTATCCCGCAATCTCCATCCCCATCCCAAACGTCTCGTTCGTCGTCGTCAGATTGTCATTTAAGTTCCACCGCATGAGGGCCGTGTAGGGTGTGTCCTTGTACACGTGCGCGGCGAACTTGTCGTCGTAGGAGGCGAAGGGCTGGTCGGTCAGGTTGAGGTCGTACTTCCAGTTGAACCAGCTCTCGTACATGGACACCTTGTCGCCATCGGCCTCGGTGTAGGGGTCAATGTCGGCCACGGCATCGCGGGTGATCTCGGCGATCGACAGGAACCCGTCGTTCTCCTTCCAGCGCGAGAAGCCGTCCTGCACGACCGAGGGGAACAGCTGCCGGAAGAAGTCGTAGCCCTGGAGGATGTAGCCGCCGCCGTTGTTCTGGAAGTCGATGACCAGCTTGGTCTTGCCGTCCTGCACAGCTTGCGCAAAGAACTGCTGGCAGACCGCCTGAAACTCAGCTGGCGACTCGTTCTCGAAGGCGAGGAGGGCGATGACGGCGACGTCCTCGAAGCCCTCGCCAGAAAGGTAGTATCCGGACACGATGCCGTCCTCCGTGGCGACGAGCGGCTCGGGGTAGCCGGGGATAGTGACGTTGGCGGCTGAGGCGGCGCCGATGGCACTGCCGGCTGCCGAGACTGCATCGGCAGTGCTACCCGTGCAGAACTTCTGGTAGAAGGAAGGACCATCGTAGACGCCGGAAAAGCTCGACTTGATGTGGGCATAGTTGTCGAAAGTCACCTCCGTGCCGTTCTCGAAGGTGAAGGTAGTCGTTGGGCCATACAGCTCATAGATGTATCTGCCTCGGAAGTCAGAGTGGATGGGACTGGTTACATAGGCTGAGATGGGAACTTACCGCACACGACCACCAGTCGAAAAGTAGCCGTTGCCAGTGCCTGCAGCCACAAACGCCTTCTCGTAGAACATGGTGTTATAGGCAGAGTCCAGGTCCTGGTTGAAGGAGGCGGTGAAAATTACATCCTCGACGAAGGTGGCAGCATCCTTGCCGTTGATCAGCGTCACGACAGAAGCAGTGTCTGGTGAAGAGATCACGTCCTCTGTAGCTCGGTCAGTATCCCCTCGCGGGCTATGTCTAGTTAGCAGCACTCACCGTAAATCTTGATCACCGGCAGCGACGTGCCATCCTCGCTGATGGAGACCAGAGCACGGGCGCGGTTGAAGTCAAAGGCGGCCGTCAGCAGGTCCGGGTAGTAGACGTAGTGTCCGTCATGGCCAGGTCCGTAGACTGTCTTGTACAAGTCGTCCTGGAATGCATACTCGCCAGCGTACACGTCATTTACGAGGTTCTCGCGGACCTTGGCGAGGGCGGCAAACATGTCGTAGGCCGGATAGCCGTACGACGCCGGAGGATCGGCCTTATACGCAGGGTCTTCGTGTAATTAGCATGGCGACGGGTCACCTAGTTCTCTGTTGTGGGAGCTTACCCGTCTGCCACTCCATGTAGGGCTCAATGGCGTCAACCAGCTCAATGGCTGCCTCCTTTCCGAGGGGCACAGAAGCCAGGCAGTCATGCGCGATCTTGGCTGCGATAGTCGGCGTCGCTGGCATTCTCTGTTAATGATCCGGGTCAAATGCGTTCCTCAGGAGATATGCACCCACCGACTCCGGCAGAGCTCTGGGAAGCATATGCGCTGCTGACAACAGCGCAGGCCTCCGTGGCAGAGGCGCTAGCGGTCGACGTCAAGGAGGACACGGAGGGGGAGGACGTGATGGTCGACGTGACGAAGCCAGACGAGGTCGTCGCGGCCCCAATGCAAGAGCAGGCACTCGAGAGGCGGAAGTACAGGTCGCCGTTCTGGTTCGCCTTGCAATTGTTCGACGCGAAGGTCGGGATCGCCGTCGCGGACACAGTGGCCGTCTCCGTGAAGGTCGCGCAGAACGACTGCGCAGCCCCGAGGCGGCCGGGGGTCTGGGTGGCCCTGAAGGCGCGCAGACAGTTGTCGGCCGCGCAGTCGGCGGCAGCGACGTCGGCTATGCCGGCCAGCAGAGCGGGCACGGCGAGGAGATTGCTTCGCATCTTCATCTTGGACGGAGGCACGAGCTGACTTGCTAGGGACCGCAGAAGGAGCAGCTGCGCGTGGAGCTCCAAGCCCCGAGAGCTCAGGCAGGGCCCCGGGCGAGCTCTCTCTATTTATTCTCTCCATGATCCCCGCCACCTTCACGCGCGAGTCCCATGTGTCTGGGTCGTCGCGCTGCGCTGCTGCTGCGGGCGCCGACACGGTCGCATTGTGCCTTGATCACCCCCTCGCTCGCTACGACGTCGTGTCTTGGCAGCTTCTCCCAGGAAGCTTATCCATGGGCGTTGGCCTGGGCGCATTGGATCGCGGCAGCTTCAGCAGGGACCGGCTCATTTTGATTCGCATCTGACCTGCTTGATCTGGAAGGTCGAGCGGGCCACGCCCGGGATAGGCCCCTGGTCGATCGACCTAGACCGCGGAGCTGCGCAGGAGCCGGATTATCCAACGGCCTTGGGAGCATCCCGGAACAGAAGCTCAGCATCGATTGCGGCCCATCTCCGCAGGGCTGGCTTCTCCATCCTCTGTGTCTCGACGGTTCGCGTCCATCTCTGAGGCCCGCTTCTCCGGCGAGGATCCAACGGCCTGCCCTTTTCATGTTGGTTTACTGCGAGTTTCTCAACGGTGCGTGCGCCATTTCGCAAAACTCCACTAGAGTTCGCTGCGATCGGGGTCTTGTTTAGGGGACCTTACAGCGTGCTCGAGCAGATCGAACGATCAACATTGAGCGGTTGGTCCATATCGCAATCTGCCGTCACAATGGGATCCTGGCATCTGGCCGCCCTGGTTATAGATCGGCTTCTTCGACCCGCCAATCTCGGGCTGTGCCGCCGCGACTCGTCCTTTCTTTGCCTTGGCCACCTTCCATCTTGCGCCTAAGTAACGGCTATGCCATCTTGGCTAGCTGAGTAATCATGGGATGTGTTTTCGCTTCTCGCTTTGTGAACTGGCTGGACTGCGCACGGTGAAGACGAACCTGTCCTGCCCAACACGGTCGGCGGAGATGCTACTGGATTGGCTTTTTACACAGGCTCCTTGCTGCGATATCTCTTCCGATGCTACGACAGATTTCTTGTCTGCATAGCTACTTAGCGCTCTCCCAGGGACAGGGTTGATGAGATCGAAGCTCGACCACCCGCCGCTGATACAATGGCTTGCTACCTCACAAGCCTAGAGGAAAAGCGACTCGATCGTGACCTCTGGCTGATATCAGTGATTGGTATCCACGCTCATGAAGTCATGAGAGGTGCTGAGCGACGGATTGCTGTGAGCTGCCTCGTCGTTCGCTACAAACCCGTGTCACCACCGCCTGGGATGGTGTGGTTGGACTATTTTATCCCAAGTGTCGTTTAGGTCCTCACTTTAATCCCGTCAGTAACGCTTCTCTGTGGCTCAAACCCGCCATCCAGTGCTCGCTCAATGTCAAGAAGAGGCGAGATGGCATGCTGCCGTTGCCGACCTTGGGAAGCGAGCTCTTCGCGAGATGCGGACGCGGGCAGCTCTCACCTGAAAATGGACCCGACGCATCAGCGGCCCAGTGTCCGGAAACGTGCAAAGCTGAGGTTCCATGAAAGAATGGCGTCCTTTGTGACCCATTGAACCCCGATTCTGAGCAGCGGATAATCAATAGCTTCCTTTATCTTGATGATCTTCGAAGGCCAAGTGGTGCCCTTTGTCATCGATGAGAGCGAAGAAAGTCTTGTGATCCCTTCGAGGCAAAATGCGGTGGTTGATAACAACAACCCAGACTCACTTTTCTTCTGCCACTGCACGAAGCGCCCATCAACGACCACGTCCCTCGCTGGTTCTTATATCAGAACGAGTACAACTGACTCTATCGTCAACCACGAGATGTCTGCATCGACGCCAGCACCGGCCACGCCTCCGGGCTTCTACGATGTACGAGACAGTCCTAATGAAGAGTCGGGCGCGGAGCAGTACGCTTTAAGCGACAGCGACGAGTTGGAACTGGACGACACTTTCATTCCGTGGGATTGGCTCGTCACGGAAAGGGCAGTCGAGGCTATGGACAAGAAGGTCAATGTACCGGTGTCCCTCAAGAAGACGAAGCCTCCGCCCAAGAAGAAGAAGGATCCCAGCACGGGGAAGTGGAGGTATTTCGAGTACATCCCTGAGTGGACTGATCCAGACTTTGACGACAAGTGGGAGTTCTTTCCGGGCGAGGAGAAGATGCGTCCCAAGGTCGGCGACGTCTTCCACAACCTCCGCCCAGCTCTGCTGCTTCGGGATACGCTATTCAATCCGACCGAGTATGCTAAACGCTATGGTATCAACCCCGACGCCAGTCAGGGACGCTCCCGCACGTCCCCAACCTTCTCGCAGACACGCAGAGTCGGACTCGGCGCACTCCATCAGACATATACTGGAGAAAAGGACTACATCACAGGCGAAGATTTGGCCAAGGCAGAGATAGACTTTATAACCAAATTTCCAGAAGGGATGGAGCATGGGAAGACTCTAAGGGACTTCCTCGCTGGGCCGGACGGTCAGCAGGCTGACCCGGTGCTTGCCGCGTATGGGACCCTGTACGACATGAATGAGGACGACAAGGACTATCAGAGATGGTTGTTCACAAACTTTACTACCGATGAAGTGAGATTTCCGCCCCTTGGTGGGCGGCGATTCCCGATGCGGTCCTCATTAACACAACACTTAGTTGACAGAGCAGCAAGTCCACTCGGTGTTGGACACGCCCGTCGAGGTCGATCTGGATCAACCCCTTCACGAGTGAGTTATGGCACGGTTTATGTCTGCCAACGACAACTGGGAAACTTTCTCTAACGGGATGTAGGTTGGTACAACGCCATCGATGGTATGGGACGAGTCACCGTGGCGGGCGGGAGGCCCATCCGAAATACCTCTACAACTTGTCTGGGCACCGAGGGGAATGGGCCGCTGTGAGATCAACCTGCCATTTTGAGAGCGCAATGAGCATGCGTCGAGGCTAATAGGTCAATTCCAGCATGACGACCTGGTATGGGCAGCCCTGCAGCCGTGCCTGCGTCTCTTTAGCAAGGTCCTTAGCAGCAACCCCCCCGTGTTGCTTGCCTTGATGAACTTTTACCATTGGCAGATGGTGGATTACAACCGGGACTACAGAAGTGATGAAGATAAGGAGGAAATGGGCAATGAGGACCATGTGTCCTGGTGGAGGAAAATCGACCGCGAAAAGATGTACCCGGACGCGAAGGTGCTGATGGATTCCGGCTTCGACGTCGTGAAGGCGGCCTCGGGCATTCTGGAGCACACTCTGCGCTGGGACATCTTCAGTGCTTGTAGAGAGCCCGACGGTAAGAAGGGTGCCAGCGTAAACTGTTATGCCATGACAACCAATCAGTCTGCGTCCGGAGAACCCTTGGGCCACATCCATATCATGCTGGCCGCTGAGATGCTCACGCCGCTGCTGGTACCCCAATACACGGCGGGCGAGAAGGCAGCTTGCGCCTGGTTTGTTACTCTGACCATGCTTCACGAGTTCTGCGTTAGTCTAGCCTTGGCCCTTCCAATTCCGCTCCTCATTCTGCAGTGTGCCCCATATCGTGCTGACTCCTGTTTAGCATGCCGCTCATGCCGCGACCTTACGCCTGCTCATGCCCGATAATTGGAAATACATCCTGCCCATCATTGAACAAGTGCCCATCCCCCTCAGGGGCTCTCTGCAGGCGCTAGGAGACCACATATTGGGCAAACACTGGGAGGATCCCTACTTCGAGGAAGAGGCTAGGGCAGAGACGGGCATGGCCTTCGAGAACTGGATGTTTGGCGGTATTATCACCGGCCAGCTCACCGGCCACATCAACGCAGAGCAGCTGTCTCACATGCCTTTGGCGATATTGATGGAGCGGTGGCCAGACGTCGGGAGTTACCCCCCGGAGCTCGACGGCAATGACTTCGGCTGGCTCATGTGGCCCCCGCCGCCCGCGGAGAGCTACCTAACCGCCATGCCCCGCTACACCTACGACAAGTTCTTTAAGAGCTCGTTTTGGGCGACCGAATACAGCAAGTTCGGCTTCGATGCCTTCTCTATGCTGCCGGCGGAGCCCCTCAAGGTAACCTACTCCGACAGGGGTAGGCACCACGTCCGGACCCAGGACCTGCAAGAGGTGTACGGGAAGGGGGCTTGTGCCTGGATGAGGATAGCGGCCAATAATCTGCACAACACCGGGATGATCGTCCTGGCCCGGTACCTCCTGGACCTCACGCACGAGGGCGTCGAGCACCTGACCGTGGAATGGCGCTGGGGCGTGGAGAGGCAACGATGGGGCGACATCTCCAACGACATGGCCGAGCTCATGTCGGAAGTGGAAGAGAACTGGAGAGCTCTGCGCCGGGTCCTAGACTGGCTCAATCGGCCCCAAGAAGAGATAGAGGAGGAGATCGAGAAAGTGAAGGCGGAGTGGTTCGCGAAGGTCGCTCGAGGCGAGCCCGTCGACGTGGAGCTGCCAACGCGCGAGTCCTACCTGGAGCAGCAGAACGACGCGGCCGCGACGAACCTCTACGCCATGATCGCGTCCATGGAGCGCGTGCACGTCAAGATGTGCCATACGATACAGTACCTGCAGAGCGCCATCTACGACTACCTGAAGCAGCAGCCGTATGTCCGACTGGATATCAGCACCAAGTACTTCGGCTGGCTGGCGGGGTTTGTGCACCAGACCATGCAGGGAGCGCCGCGCCTGTGCCTCAAGGTGATCAAGGGCGTCTCCGACGTGCTTGAGACCATGGGCGCCGCGCGCGGGGGCGATGACCTCAGGCGGATCGGGGAGAAGATGCAGATGGACCTCAACCACCTGGAGGCCCTCGACATCTACCTCGAGCCGGGCTCCGGCGCCATGATGGAGCGCTTCCGGTTCCCGGCGGTCGCCTCCTTCCAGGAGAAGCGGGCCAGCCGCATCCGCGAGAAGATGGCCATGCGCGAGTACACGAGGCTCGCGAGCGACGAGATCAGGAAGGTGGTGGACCAGTGGCTCGAGGTCATCGACTACGTGCCGCCGTGGCCCGCCTGGGGCAGGCCGAGGAGGCAGGGGGACGAGGCGGCACAGCTGAAGAGGGCGATCGACAGGCAGATGGAGAAGATGGACGAGAAGCTCAAGCTGATGGGCACCTCCGTGGAGCGCGTGGCGCGGTCGCCGGGCGCGGAGAAGCCTCCGAAGAGGCCCTTGGGAGTCAGCTCTCCTGACAAGGACGAGCAGCATGAGCAGCACGAGCAACAACAGCAGGACGAGCAGCACCAGCAGCACCAGCAGGATGAGCAGCACCAGCAGGACGAGCAGCACCAGCAGGACGAGCAGCACCAACAGGACGAGCAGCACGAGCCGGACGAGCCCAAGACTCCGTTGGCAGAGACGGGTGAGTGGCTCTTCGCCATAGACTTTTCTTCGCGAATGTGTAAAGTTGCTAATACGGACCACCAAGTACCACAACCCGGAGGGCTCCTGTTCTGCGAGCCCCCCGCAAAGCCGGAGTACATGCCAGCCATCGGCCAGATCCGCATCATCGACCCGACCACAGGGTTCTCGCAGTACGTTTCGCAGGGCAACGCGTTCGCGTCACTGCCGCAGATCGAGAACTTTCTCGCCGGCCAGGGCCCGCTGGGTCCGCGCACTCCTGTGGGTGGCGGCGCCCGCGGCCTGATCGCCCCTTTCCCGGACCCGTACGCGACGCGGGAGACGATAGGCGCAGACCTGTCCGGCCAGGCAGGTGAACACCGTATCATGCCCGGCTTGTTTGGTTATACGCCGCCAGCTGCAGCTGAGCAGCCGGCCGCGCTGGGAGCAGCTGCGCCTGCGGCGCCGGTGCCACTCTATGAATTTCCTCCTCGATCTGATATGCACGAGGCAGAGACGGAAGATCATTAGACCTATGTGGTATGTGTCCCCCAACATGTTAGTTCGTGTAAGATATGCTCACGTCAGAGAACAGGTTTCGCAGTTGCTGAGTTCACGTCAATCCTTTTTTTCAATGAAATGAACAGAAGTATTCTAAGCAATACAATTATTAGTTTTCATTCCTAGTCATGGATCGGTCAGCGGTGGGAGCATTGTTTGTAACTCGGCATCATCATTCGTAAACCCTGGCCTAGAGCACAAGTTCCTGGTATCAACCTATCATACGCCGTTTTCCTATTCCCACCCTGAACTCCAAATGCTTCAATCATCTCCTGAATGTAGCACCAACCGCTCGAAGTTCGAGTTAATCCGTGTGCTTCTGTTTCTTCTCAGCGGGGCCAGTCGCATCGGGGTCGGTCTTCGGGACATCAGGAAGCTCGCTCGCAACCTCTTGTGCCTCCGCTTCCGCCTTAGCCTCTGCCTTCGCTTCTGCTCCCTGAGCAGAGCAAGCCGCCGCAGCGTCCTGTGTCTCGACCTTTGAAGACTCGGTAACTGGCGGAAAGTACAGGCTGTATCTCGTCAGCAGGTGGAGAGAGCTGGTAGCACGACATGAGAGGAAACTTACGGCAAGAAGTCATTGTATGCATCAACGTCCTTCTTCTCGAATGTGACAAACACCACCTTGTCTAAGCTCGCGCCATCTTTGCCCTCAAGGAACTTCCTGACCGCCGTGATCGCCACCGGCGCCGCCTCGCGGCTCGGATATCCGTACACGCCCGTGCTCAGCCCGCTGAAGGCGACGGTGCGGCAGCCGTACTGCACCGCCAGCTCCAGGCTCTTCTCATAGCATCCCGTCAGCAGCCGCTCGCTCTCCTCCGGCTGCAGCATGTCGTAGACGGGGCCGACGGCGTGGATAACCTTCCTGCAGGGCAGGCTGTACGCGGCGGTGATCTTAGCGGAGCCGGTGGGGCAGCCGCCGAGGCTGCGGCACTCGCGGACGAGGCCTCGGCCGGCGGCGCGGTGGATGGCGCCGTCGGCGCCGCCGCCGCCGAGGAGGGAGCTGTTGGCGGCGTTGACGATGGCGTCGACGCTGAGGGTCGTGATGTCGCCGCGGATGAGACCGATGCGGTCATTGAAGGACTTGGAGGGTGCAGGGAGGGCGGTGGAGGAGAAGGAGATGGTCGTGGGCGGCTTGGTGCCGGCTGGGGCTGGGGAGAGCTTGCCGAGCTTGTAGAGGAGGGAGAGCGAGGGGATGTCGCTCGCAGAGGTGATCGCCATGTTGAAGGCGCGGCCGAAGGACATGCAGTGGTGGATGGTAGACTGCGATGTAGAGATCGTGTAACCAACAGTCTGGAAATCCGGCTGGTTGATAATAATTCGAAAGCCGCTCGATTCGAGAGAGGCGCAAAGGTGAAATGTTGCTGAACTCAAAAAAGTCTAGAATAGGGAAATATTTGGTCAAGGAGGGAGCTTAAAGGCCCAGACAGCTCAAGCGGCGATGACGAAAGCGGGCGGTTCGAGAAGTGACATCGTGGTGGGGCCGGATCAGCCCTGAAATAAGGTACAGGTACGTTACTTGGTGCTTAGGTACTGTTTGGCTTGCTTTGGGCAGAGTGCAAAGCGGCCCGAGCTCCCTCCGCCAGCCACATTCAGCCGGCCTTATCTTATCGGCAGTGGCCTGATGACTCAGTTGCAGCCCCTCGCATTATTTTTCGAGGGGTTGTTTGCTTTGGTTGTGTTTGGAATTTTGACTCAGGCGAGCAGCTCGGCTTCTATTCACTGCCACCGCTTTCGACCACGCAGAGTGTTATACGAGCCCCAATACGTCTGCAGGAAGACGTGAAAAAGGCAAACAACTGCGCCGGCAACACACAAACACGCACCAAAATGTCTGGCGACGCAGTCGAGGCAGTCGCCGCCAGCACTACTAAGCTCCAGCTCGACGAGGAAACGGGCGAGATGGTCTCCAAGAGCGAGCTCAAGAAGCGCATGCAGAAACGGGCCAAGAAAGCCGCGAAGGAAGCCAATGCGAAAGACGCTGCCGCCACGGCCCGAAAGACCGAAAAGAAAGCTGCCCCCAAGGAGAAGAAACCCGAGGATGTCGTTATCGACCCGCAGGCCATGTTCAAGCAGGGCTTCCTGGCCGAGGTCTTCAAGGAGCTTCCTGTGAAGCCCGTCATGACCCGTTTCCCTCCCGAACCGAACGGCTTCCTGCATATCGGCCACGCCAAGGCGATCGCGATCAACTTCGGCTTCGCACGATATCACGGCGGCCAGACATACCTGAGATACGACGATACGAACCCCGAGGCGGAGGAGCAGATATACTTCGATGCTATACTCGAGATGGTGCGGTGGCTGGGCTTTGAGCCTTATAAGATCACGTACTCGAGCGATAACTTCGGCAAGCTATATGAACTGGCAGAGAAGCTGATCACACTGGATAAGGCCTACATCTGTCATTGCGATGGTACGTTGTTACATACATACACTGAAGTTTACTCTCGCTCTGCTGGACGCCCGTGACTGACATCGATCTCCTTCGTGTCCTGCAGATGAAGAGCTCAAGCGCCAAAGAGGCGGCGAGAAGGGCGCCCTCCCCCGCTACCGATGCGAGCACGGCACGAAGCAGACCGTCGAAGAAAACCTTCAGAAGTTCCGAGACATGAGGGCTGGGAAGTATAAGCCACGGGAAGCATTCCTACGCATGAAGCAGGATATTGTCGGCAGCCCGAACCCGCAGATGTGGGATCTGGCAGCCTACCGCATTATCCAAGCTCCCCATCACCGAACAGGCTCAGACTGGACCATATATCCAACTTATGACATGACGTTAGTTCAAGCTTCTCTCGGATTGTGGCTTTCGGTATCTAACTCCCCCATTAGACACTCTCTGTGTGACTCCTTCGAGGGTATCACGCACTCGCTGTGTACCACAGAATTTGTGAGTCGCTCATTTACCCCGGCACATCACTCCTGATGCGCGTGACCGCCGTCTTTGACTCCTTTCTAACCACAATTCCAAGATCCTCTCCCGAGAGAGCTACAATTGGCTGAACGAGACGGTGGGAGTACCTCACCTGCCTATGCAGCGCGAGTACGGTAGACTCAGTTTGACCGGCACGGTCCTCTCGAAGAGAAAGCTTCTCAAGCTTGTCAATGATCGCATTGTTCGGGGATGGGATGATCCACGATTGTAGGTCACACTGATAGACTGGCAGGTCTAATTCTGTGAGGAGAACGAGTGCTAATGACCTTAGGTACACATTGATCGCGCTCAAGCGTCGGGGTATCCCCCCGGGTGGCATACTCGAATTCATCAATGAACTTGGCGTGAGTATCTCCTGGCAACGGCGTATAAGAGACCTCCTGACATGTCTCAAGGTGACCACAAGCGCATCGATTATCCAGATTTCTCGTTTCGAACAGTCGATCCGGAGATATCTTGAGCGGACTGTGCCGCGCCTGATGCTCGTACTAGACCCCGTGCCTGTTGTCATCGAGGACGCCGACGAGCATGACGGTCAAGATATCACCATGCCGTTCTCGCCAAAGAACACAGCAATGGGCGATCACACCGTCAAGTTCTCCAAGACTGTCTATATTGACCGGAGTGATTTCCGCGAAGTCGATTCGAAGGACTACTTCCGCCTGGCTCCTGGCAAGTCGGTCGGCCTTCTCTACGCCCCGTTCCCTATCCAAGCCACATCTTTCACCAAGGATGAGCAGACCGGAAAGGTGAAGGAGGTGCGTGCCAAGTTTGACAAGTCTGGCAAGAAGCCCAAGACCTTCATCCAGTGGGTGTCGGCCGCGGATAATCGCCGCTGCGAGGTCCGCGTCTATCATCCGCTGTTCAAGAGCGAGAACCCGAATGCCGCCGAAGGCGGATTCTTAACCGACATCAACCCGGAGAGCGAGACGATCTTCCCGGACGCCGTGATCGAGACGGGCTTCGACGAGGTGTAAGTTGGTTCCGTAGATCGCCGAGCGTGTTGCTGGAGCCAAAGACTGACCGAATGTTACAGCAAGCGGCGTGCCCCATGGCCTGAGGCTGCCGGCGAGAGCGAGCTGGGCAAGGGTGGCCCTGAGAGCGTGCGGTTCCAGGGCATGAGAGTTGCCTACTTTGTGAGTCGACTCCTCCGGCTAGCTGTTGACTTTACTGTACTAACGTGCTTCCCCAGGCGATGGACTGCGACAGCACGGACGACAACATTGTCCTGAACCAAATTGTGTCGCTAAAGGAAGATGGAGGAAAGAAATAGAGCGCACGGGAATTCGAGGAACTTGTGATGTTTATGAGCAGATGGCGAGGCGTGTTTAGGTGGGCGGAGTTATATGAAAGATAGATACTGGGCGGATCTGATGCCGAGTCCGCCCTTGGTTTTCCTTCTGAAAGACCGATAGACCATCTAGCAACATTGCCAATAGGCAATGTATACATGATTTGCCCGTGACCTGGAGGAAGATGAATTGTTGAGGCCGGTACAAAGTGGCGTACCATGTGTCGCGAGATGCCAACAGCGCGACCGCCGAACTTGTGATGTTCATCTTAAAGACAGCAAGGCGTGTGCAAGCCCAAAATATTTCGGCGACAATTTCCGTCTAGAAACCTATTCGCCTGGATGCCGGCGAGTGCAAGATCTCCCTAGAGACGCATGAAAGCTTGCTGTCAAACTTTTCCCCAGGTGATGTTCGGCTAACCTCTTAGTGTTGATGGACAAACGTTCCTTCACCAATCAAGCGAGGGCCGCTGGTCTAGTGGTATGATTCTCGCTTCGGGATATCCTCCCTCCTTACCCAGTAAGGAATCACTTATCAGTGATTGCGAGAGGTCCCGGGTTCGACTCCCGGGTGGCCCCTTCTTTTTGACTTTTTCCGTATGCTGTTCTTCTCACTTGCAGCTTCACCATTTTGCTTTCCATTCCCTTCTCATATTTTAATGATTCAGAAAACATCTTGCTGCAGTGTTTTATCCAGCAACACTGCCGTAACACATGGTCCTACGAAATAATCAGAACTCTGGCCGAGCCGCAAACTGCAGCTGTGTAGCATCATCTCGTCCGCTATGAGGGTGTAATTAGAGACGTGTCGTTATCTGCCTGCTACTTGCCTGCTTACTTGTCATTCCTTTCATTTCTGAACGACATTGCAAAACTCTGCTTCAGCGTTTGGCAAGATTCTGTACTTGCTGCTATTCTCGCTAAATCTGATCTCATCATCATCTCGATAACTAGTCCGCTGGTCAATATACATTGTGTAGTACTCGTCATGTCCGTATCCGGCGCTCCAGCTGTATTACACATGTCAAACCTTGACTTCACAGCACCGAAGTTTACAGCTGCGGACCTCAACACCCGTGCTATGCGCTGGCATGCGGTCATAACTATCAACTGTAAAGCCGCGAGCAACAGGTATATATTCATCACTGTTGACCATGTAGTGGAAGCGGCGTCATGATCACCACCTATAGCCAATTCTACCAGTCCTGCACAGGAGAGGTTATCTCCAATCTCTCTACTTGACGTGGACTCTCCTTAAAGACACCAAGCTTAGCGACCACTACTCAGAGTCTCGAGGCTAAGTATATTTCAGTGAGATAACCCTTATTCCACAACTCTCCAAGATGGATACAACCATGGAAGTTAACCTTATACCGGTAGCAGGCTCTTTCAATCAACATGTGCAAGGGCTATGAAAGGTATATTTATGCCTGCGGTCACCGTATAGGCGAAGGCAGCCCGGATAGGCCTTCCAAACATGAGTGTGATGTGCAAATCATGCACTCCATCTGGGGCGACTCGTCTCCCTGCAGCTTCATAGAGAGAGAAGGGGTGTATCTTCACCATTCGTTCTGTCCGGAAGACCACGCCCACTACGTGAGCGAGTACAATACCCTATGTGACCTAGAGGCACAGGATCAGCGCCGGAAACTCGAGGCCATTGGGAGGTATGACGAGAACGCGGAGAGAGACATATTCGAAGCGTTCAAAGCAAAGATGGACCTAGTTCTGCGTATCTTCACATATGACACGAAGAGACTCGACAGCGCGGACAGGTATGCCACCCTCGAGAAGAGGCGTGACAGGTGGGTAGACTGGCTGCACGGGAAGGTTGCCAGGATTGTCGTACGGACAGAGCATGACCAGCGATATTTCTCTAGAAATCTCTGCAGGGCTCAGCCGCTTGGTGGGCCTAGTCGGGCGCTGCCTGACACGCCGGTGATGAGCCCGGCGCCTGATACGCCAGAACTCACGCCTGATCTCACGCCGCTGGCCACCCCGCAACTCGCCCTATGTGAGCCCCTTCGTCCGGAAGAGATGACTCCGGTGCCGGGAGTGCGTGAGTCTCTTCACGTTGCTGATGACGACTTTGTGCTATAAGCGTGGAGTTGGGTTATATATTCCTAGAGAAAACGTCTTAGCGATGGTTTCGACTTGTACAGTAGCTTGTCAGAGAATGAATGAATACGATGATTATACTGTCCCTCCCTTCCACAATTCTGATATTATCGCATAAAATGACCGCGAAGCCCTCCATCTATGAGATCATAAAATAAGAGGTGTGAATTTACTGGGAAAGTCTGGTCAAGGCACCGTTAGAACATCCAGTCACTTAGCAGAACCTCAAATTACTCTAATAAGCCTATTTCGTCGCTTACAAGTACGCCTCAAGCCGCTCTGCTTATTTGAGCCTATAGTCAAGGAAGAAAATATTAGGCTCGCTAGTGTTCTTCCTGAGTTCTCGGCCGAAGTCGTAGCGTTTAATGACACAGGCCTTGTGTTGGCAACATGTTCTAGTTTCTATCATCCGGAGAGTTTGCTGTGACTGAATATCAAGGGAACAGCTCATAGCATACGTTGGTATAAGTCTTTGACGTGCGTTGGATGCCAGCAGCGCTGTTGATGATGAACGTGCCAGTGAATATGGAACGAGGCGAATTTAACCATATATAGGGGCTCTGGCCTTTCCACAGACAGCTCAAGTACGCAGTACCTCTCAGCACAGATGCAAAAAGGTCCCTGTGGCGCTGCCAGAAGTTGTTAAATCCCGATATAGAGGGTCTCTGTTCACTGGAGTCCTTCAAAGTTACATGCTTTTACAGTCACCTATCCGATACACCAACCTGATCGCAGTAAGACAAGTGACTTTAATATGAAATGCTGATGAGAGTTCCTGACATTCAGGAAAGGTGCCTTTAACGTTATAAGCCTCGGCTAAAATGTTGTCGCTGCTGGCGGGTACCGTCAAGCGGCACAGAGTATGGCAATGCCATTGCTTCATGAGCGTAGAGGAGCAGAAGCGCGATCAGGCCGGCGGCCATGGAGACTGGAGGAGCGTCAGGCAAGCGTCGAGAAAGAAGAGTACTTCCAAATCGGAAGAGAGACACCACGGCGGTAAAGGCAAGAAGGAATCGTCCGTGGTAGAGTACAGAAGCGTGCGAAAAATGCCCTACCCATCACGAGCGGTGGGTCGCAGAGCTCGAGAAAGAGCTGCACGAGCAGATCAAACCCAACTGTGACCAATACAAGAGAGCCAAAGACCAGGCGTGTTTCTGCGTAATATTCAGCCAGAGACTCCAGAAGGCCAAAGACGAGTACCGATATGCAACTTTTGATTCATGGGCGGCCTCGCGCCGAGAGCAAGAAGCGGCGCTCGTTGAGCTGAGACAAAAACGGGAGGCCGAACCTGGGTATGCTGTGGATACATCCCGACCTAACTCAGCACAAAGACATGGTGTACATAACGCATCTATCGGGCCAAAGTCAACAACCCTCGACGGGACCAAACTGGCAGCGGAAGCCCACAGCCAGAATCGGGGATACGTCGACCAAACGCTGTTTGCAGCGATGTGACGGCAACAAAGTCAGCAGGGCCTAAAGCGAAGGGAGACGACGTTTGAAGCTCCACGAAAGCTTTGGCTGAGATGGAAGGGCCCAAAGAAAAAAAAGAAGGGAAAATGTTGCTCCGCTGTTGAAGGTTGAACAGCGGATGACGTTGAGCCAGGAGACCATTGGGAACGCTTGATTCATTGCGATGGTTTATAGGGTGCGGTTATTTCGACAGCACGGGAGGTAAGGAAGCGGTCTTTTAAACTTGTCAGTCTTGATAGAAGTGTTTGCTACTAGGATCATGCTGCCGTGCATTTCGAGGATAAGTATACCCTATCGCTGTTCACGGACACAAGTTCTTCCTCCCCTCTGTCACGTAGAGTTTGCATGTAGTCCATTGCCCGCTTTCGGTCAACGGAGCAGCAGGACGTTGAGTGTGCTCGTCAGATGCTCGAGTCAATTAATGTAGGGTGCTCTTGAAGAGCGGGAGACTGACAAACAGTGAATTATTTATTCTGTCAACAGCTTTCTACTGGTAGTGAACTTCCCTTTCACGTCTAACCTCCCTAGAAGGCGGTCCGTCCGGTCTTTATGGTTTTCAACACGCCAAGATCCGCCAGCTTCTCCCACATGTTGTACAGCATGTAATCACACCCTCTCTTCGCTATCACACTTACCGTGACAGGCATGTACTCGATATGGTATGTTATGTTGGACTGATACGTGACCTGGCCGATCGGGATCGTCATGTCGACGCAGCCGAATATGGGGCAGATGCTTGCGCCACTGACAGCCGCCCGCGCGGGCACCGTGGCGAGGAAAGCAGCGGCCGAGTTGTTGGTCACCAGGTCCTCCTCACGGAAGCTCGGCAGGCCGCCGGTGCCGATATCCCACACCATGATGCTCTCTGAGCACGACTCCTCTGTGCTGTACAGCACGTTCTGTTCGAACCAGTCTACACCCTGGCGCTTCGTGGCCAGCGCCGCGTCGTACCGCTCCTGCGTGTACGTCGCAATGACCGCAGGGTTCGCCCAACTACGGTGACCAGAGTCCACAGGAGGATACCGCCCGTCGTAGCGTTCGGCCCAAGCAGCCACCAGCGGTTTTCCGACAGCGTTGTACTGAGTGATCCCGGCAATGGGGCTCAGCGCCGCGCTCAGCTGGGTGATGTTCGGAGTGGCGCCGCTGAGTAGGTCCTTGAAGGCGACCTCCTCCTTCGTCATCCCGAAGATGTTGGTGAGATTAGCAAGGAAGGTCTGGAGGATCGCCTCGGCCGCCGGGTTCGCCAGCGGGAGGTAGTCGGTCAGGTAGAGAACGCGCTTCGGGAACTTGTCGGTGTCCGGGACGACGAGCGGCGAGAGGCCGGTAACGGACGGGTCCTGGTGCATCTCAGGGCTGTACCAGTTCTTCGCGAAGTGGACCCATTTCTTCACGTCTCGCGAGAAGACACCCGTCGTGTCAGTGGCTGCGCCAAGGGGCAGCACATTAGTAAGGTCCATCATGCCCTGGCTCGGCCGGTTCGCGTAAGTTCCGGAGACAGCGCCTGGCCGGCGCATCGAGGATCCAGTATCGGAGCCGATGGCATAGTCGAGCCACTCGTACGCGGCGACGGAGCAGCCACCACCCGACGAAGACGCAGAGCAGGTCAGATATCCGTCTCCCCGAGGATTCCACGGATACATCTCGTCTTGCCAGTCCCAGGGGTTTGCCCCAGAGGCGAACTGTGCGAGCTTGTATCTGAGAAGTTGTGTTAACAGCACTAATCATCACATTGTTGGCCGTGATCTACTTACTTGCCGACAAGGACACCGCCCTGGTCAATGATGCGCTGGATTGCAGGAGCAGTGACGTTGGCGATGGAGTTAACCGTGGCCCAGGCCTGGCTGCCTCCGGAAGTGACGAGACCTTTCATGTCGAACAGATCCTTGATTGACACTCGTGCTCCAGCGAGCGGTCTCGGGTCGGACCAGGAGTAGATCCTAGACGGGACTGGGATCAGCGGCCACCAGTTCCGGGTGTAAAACAGTTCCACGGGGTGGAAGGTCCCCTGGCCATCATTGGAATCGTAGGCACCGTAAAGGAAGTTGCGATACGAATCCTCATAGAGCCGGTACACCATATTGAAGTTGATGGAAGACGAGCTGACAGATGCCGCATAGGGGCCGGCAGGAAGGGGAGACCCGGCTGCGGCGGGCACGAAGGTCACAGATAAGTCTGAGGATGACTTGGATACCGAATCTGTGAAAGCCGCATCCAGGAGGATTACTGATGGCTCCAGGGAAGCCAGATAGCTTAGCGCCGTGGAGTCAACCGTGGCGGTACCGGTGCCATTGAAAGCAACGTACACGCCCTCAAGGAAGTCCGTCGAGAAAACATCGTCGCCAGCTATGTAACTCGCAACAATGCCCTCTAAGAGGCTTCCCGTGACTACAGACTCGCTCACGGATATGACAGTGATCGGGACCAGCTTATCCGCCGAAGTCTTGGTCTTGCAACCAATCTTGAGCGTCGCTCTGGGATACTGGACATTGGCGAGGTACGAGATATCCCCAAGGGTAAATGCTGCGTCGCCGTTGGGAGTTGATCCCGTCTTGGTCCATACTGAGCGCTTCACTACCGGCGCCGCATAAGCTCCGCTGAGGAGACTAGCCAGGAGGCCGACCTTCGCAAGCAGAGATATGCCGTTCAGAGCCACCATCCCGATAGACTGTTGCCACAAAGGAGAAATATGATAATCAAGAGGGTGGTTGAGCACGTTGCGCACACAGGCATGGAGCCAGTCTCCGTATATGAGCTATTCCGCTCTACGATTCCTGCTTCCACGGTCTCCGAAGCGATCGCAATTCCCCGATCACTTAACTCCATGAGCTCTAGAGAGTCTCTAGACGCACGCTTACAGATAGGAATGCCCCTGGCCAATCCCGATACTGCATGGCCTTATCTTCTTCCCCTCATCGTGCTGCGGAAGCATCCAAGCTATCGGGTAGACGCCGAGCCGCCATCCATGGCTGAGTATCACCGGTAGCGATTCAGCCGGTGACTGCGGGGACGAAAAGCAGCGGTGTACCGGACAGGCAGGTGCGTGAACTGCTTGGCACAATATAACTAGAGGAAGAGTGGTTTGCGGCCTCCGCCGCCGTCCCTTAACACCGGACCGCCCTAGCCCGGGGTCCCTTATCAGCTCCGAGCGAAGTGAGGGGACGCTGCAGTGCGAAAACGTGCCAACAGCCCGATCATCCGGGATAGTCGCACTTGCCTTCCATGTGGCTTTCGGAGAGACACGGCTATCGGGAACTGCCGTGAACATAGCAGGCAGTTGGGAAGCCTAGGAGAGCGTGTAATGTCATTGGAAGAAAGAGACCTGATACCGGCGATCCACACCAGAGACGGTATCCGGCAAAAGTTGCCAAAGGCCGCGACCAGAACACTCGGCCGGACTTTCTTATGGTTATTCGGCAGAGCAGTTCCTTCGCTGATTGAAGACAGGCCATCACAGTCCTCCGTCACGCGAGTTCTCGCGTGGCATTCTCAAAGAAGCTAACATTTCGCCAAGAGTGCTGCTCCAAACTGTTATCTCTTCTATAGTTCGTCTTAATACTGCTGCCTACATCTACTAACTCGGCTCTGCTTAATTCCCTCAGCAGCTCACTTTTAGCAGTTCCTGTTCCTTGGAAGTGGGAGGAAACACATTCGCCGGACTCAGCATTGACGGTCTAGTATCATTTAGCACAGTTCGGCGGAGATCTTGGCATAAATGCCTTATCACAAGTGCCATTGTTTTGGGAGGCCTGTGCCCGAACGCCCGGACACGCCTCCCTCTAGGCGAATGCACAGCCCCAGGGACGCACGGAGCCACCGTGACCCGACAGGTCAGCCAGGTGCAGTAGTTGGTGCGCTAAGGCGAGTGTTGCTCGCGCAGTCGCCTTGATCCTAAATAAAAACCTGTGGAGTCATTTTGGCTCACCTGTCTCGCCTCCAATTTCGACTCGTGATCGTTGGCTACAGAGGGTTCCATCCAGCCAAATGCTCAACAGCAACACCTTCCGACCTCTGAGGTCCGACGTAAAACCAACCATGAAATGCCGACTCCCGTCGATTGATTTCCGTCGACTGGGGCAGAGGCCAACTCCATACTTGCCTCCGTGCTGACGGTTTGATGCTCATACTTTTTGAGTTGTCTTCTCTGGTGCGCCCGAGGTCCTGTGCTGTGAGTATCAAAGCAACAAGGCGACATGAAAGTTCAGGCTCCTAGTTGCGACCTGTCGGCTTCTCATTTTGTGCTTTCGAAAAGAGTGCGGCTTTCTAGAACCAGATTGTCTTGGAGTCATCTGCCTCTTCGTATTGAGCAAATTCATTCGAAGTGGTCTGCCTCACCGAGGTGGATGCCCCTGATCCTGTGGAGGTGGTTGTTCCCACTACTGAACCTAGCTGAACGAGAAATCTCAAGGAAACCCGCCAAAACGCCCGTAGCTGGGATAGTAGCCAGCACCGTACGCAGCCTCCTCCTATCTTCCGTTGTCATAACCTTCTCGGTAGCGGCGGTGGGTCTGGCGTAGGCGTGTGGGTAGTACGGATAGCCGACCAGGTATGCTTCATAGTAGACTCTTATGTAGTTATAACCTACACCTCTAAACATGTTTCTGACTAGGGCCTCGTATATCTCACCTATATCCCACCAAAGAAGTAGAAAGCGATACTGGCGATCACCTATGGACTACAAGACCTGCTTCCACTTAGGAGCTTACAGTGCTTCATGGTATCACTAGCACGTTCATGGATGTTCCAGCGTTGAAGAAGATATCAAAATTATACAATTAATCAGTCAGTGATTTGTTTCAAGATACTGGGTGAACGGTCGAACGTAATGATTCTGCAGTTGTAATGCCTTAATATTTACTAGTTCTCCGTTTCTAGTCTTTAGGCAAACCGTCGAAAGAGTTAGAGCATATTCCTAAGAGAAGGATTCACATAGTAATTAGTAGCAATTCCCATCTTTTATGTTGTATCTACTAATTTTGTATGATAGCCGGCAAGTAGGTATGCCCTGATGATTACGAGATACGACGCTGTCAAACCTGTTTAACTAGAGGCTTTTCTATTTCCCGCTCTCCAAGGCCAAACATCCTAATACTGTTCCGCCAAGCAGCTTCTGCTACCTCGTCCACGGTAAGACCCTTGAGACCGGCAGTGACGAAAGCGACTCTGTCGATGGAGCAGCTCTCGTTTCGCTCCTTCACCATGAGTCCCATTGTGAACTTGTCCCTCTTCTTGCTGGGAGGCAGGGGCGCTGCATGAGCGAGATACCGCTTCGCGACCTCGGACTTCGCCGGGATCTCACCCCAGGGTGCATCTGTCTCGATCTGCAGGTTCTGGAGCGGTATGCTTCGCACCATGTCGAGGCTCTCTTCCTCTCTGAAGCTGAAGCCGTTCACGCTGATGTCAAAGCCCATGTCCACGAGAGCGGACATTTGCGCCGCTGTTCCAACGAAGGAGTGAACTAGCCCACGTCTTGGCAGGTGTGGTAGATACTGCTGGAGAACCGGGGCGAAGTCATCAAAGGCGGCTCGGCAGTGGAGAAACAGGGGTAGGTCTAGCTTGTTTTCCACGAGGAGGTCCAGCTGGGTCTTGAAGATCCTGATCTGCACATCCTTCGGGCAGCGGTCGACGCGGTCGTAGTCGAGTCCTAGCTCGCCAAACGCCGCCAGAGGACAGGGCTCCATCTGCAGCGCGTCTTGGACAGCCTCAAGTAGCCGGTCGAAGTAGTCTGCTTCTGACTCCGGCTCCGAGGCATGGTATGGGTGCACGCCAATCGTGACAAAGCACTGGCTGGGTCGCTGCTTGGCGATATCCAGGTTGGTGGCAACGTCACTCAGCGACATGCCGGTCAGCATCACCTTCTCAACCCCTGCAGCTAAGGCCCTCTCGAGGACGGCGCTGAAATCTGGCTCATGGTACTGTTTGTTCCGATATATGCCGGCAAACTCCCTCGCTGTAGCTGTCACGGCGACCTTATATGCGGCGGCGGAAGATTAGGGGCGTGTCTGAGTGAGAGCGGATATCGTGAGGGATCCTTACATCTGCGAAGCGGAGCTTGCCCTTTGGTTTAAGCGGGGCCGTCGTCGGCAGGCTGCTGAGCGGGTTTGAGCTCATGGTATGCTCGGAAGAAGTGAGATCTCCCGATTTTCGTCAGCCTTGCAGACACATGTTGCTTGTCCTCTTTCCCGGCCCAGAGAAAGAGAGGCTGTCATGGGTCCGGGATCGGCCATAGGCGGGAAACCAGCGGGGAAAGGCAAAGCGGGCTGTGGAACTGCTAACTTAGTGCTGGGACTTGGCTTATGACACGAATCTAGGACATGACTGAGGCTTGAGGCTGATGCAGCGGCCTATTGATCCCCTTACCCATTTCCTTTCATGGTCAGTGCATTGGAAGGCTTGCCGCTCTTAAAGAGGACCTCGCGTGAAGTGTGAAGGACAAGCAAAGCCGACGAGGAGTGGCAGTGGAACTTTATGCCTAAATAATAAGGCACAAAGTATTACCCAATCAACACAGGAGACAAAGGTGACTCAGCTGCTGCCTGACCCCGCATTGCTGTCTCAGGCATCTATCCGTCAGGCAATCAAAACGCGTTGGTTTGCAGCAAAGGAAGAGGCCGCCAGTGAAATTGAGTGGCTTCAACCACAGCATCGTCCTTTGTGCGTCAACGCCTGCAGGCAGCATGAAAGGCGGCCCTGATCAAGTGATCTCTAGGAGAAGTGGCCCCTTCCATTGGCCCTCAGTGGGCCAGGCATCCAAGGTAAGGCCAGGTAGGAAAGCCAGCGGGAGCTCTCCAATGTCGTCCCCCGAGCTTGCCAGCGCTGCCTGGACATCACAATGCTCGTCAGGTATAAGTATTCGCTTCCTCTCCCCTCTCGCCATGTTTCCTCTATGGCCTCTCTCCCTCTTCAATTGAAGCATCCGACCGTATCCTGACTTTGTTTGGAGGTCAATCTGTTGACCTTACCCTCCCTCTTACACTTGACTACATATCTCTCTTCCTGTGCGTCCTACGCTTTCCCACGACCCGAGCTCCGTGCCCCTGCTGCCCCTCTCGCACCCAGTCTCTAGATCCAGGGGAGCAATCACCCCGGAAAGCAGCCATGGAGAGCCTACACAAGCAGGAGTTTCGCGTCCGTGACCTGCCGACTCGCTCCGTCACACTCTTTCCTACCCGAGCCCAGGTCGTACGTGATATCAAACATGTCGTGCTAGAGGTAAGTCTGCAGCTCTCCAGTTCATCCGTCCTCTCACATGGCTGACCTGAAGCTCTCCCACAGACTGGACTGAACCAGATTTCTATTATCGGCCTCACCCCAACCATCGATGAACACTCGATTAAAGTCGAGGGAACTGGCTCCGCAATTATCAGTGATATGGCCGTCGAGCTGCTTCCCAACCGCGACATCTTTGAGGAGATTTATCCCGATTCTGACGATGATGGATCGGACGACGAAGACTCCGCAGATGGCTCAGACGATGACGACGCCGACACAGAGAGTGTGGAGCTGAAGAGTGTGCGTAACCGCCTCACGAGCTTGCGCGACGAGCAGAAGCGCGCAAAGGAGGTCATTGCAAGCGCGGAGAGTCGTCTCAAGATCCTAGACGGGTATGGAAAGACGATGGTGGACCCCAAGCACCCAGTCAATATCGATGCTTCCATGGAGACGTATCGCAGCGAGCGCCAGAAGGTCTTTGAGCATCACATGGCTGGCAGCAGCAAGGACCGTGCGATTGGCAAAGCAATAGCTGAACTCGCCAAAGAGGAGACGCGCTTGCTCAAGCTTAAGCTGAAGGACCTGCAGAAGGCTGACAAGATCAAGGCCAAGGCTAAGAAGCTTAAGGAGAAGGAGAAGCAGAAGAAATATCGTCGTGAGGCTGAAAAGGCCAAGGAGAAGGCGCGTATCCGCAAGGAGCGCGAGAGTTTCTGGCCACGCTCCTGCTATGCGGTGCGCATCACTCTGGACGCTCCTGACTATAATACGCCTGGATCTTCGCGGCGGTCTTCCATTGCCAGTCCAGCCGAGCTTGTGAAGCCGGCCCCGGACAACGGCTCCGCGAGTGAAGAAACACTCCTTACCTGTGATCTGTCAATCTCCTACGTCACGTCCTCCGCGTACTGGTCTCCTTCGTATGATCTTCAGCTGTCTACTACGTCTAATACAGCCTCGTTGTGCTTCGATGCCCAACTCACCAACGCGACGTCCGAGTCCTGGGAAAATAGCAAGATCACACTGTCCACATCCCAGACGACGTTCTCCGGTCTGAAGGATGCCATTCCCACCCTCGTGCCATGGCGCGTCAAGTTGGCGGGGAAGAGCGCTGGACTCCCCGACAATGGCATCGTTGTCAGCCGTGAAGAGCAAGCGGAAAAGGGCAACTGGCATGCTACGCAGGCCATGAACGTGGCACAGCAGAAACCTCGCACAGAGCTGTTTGGCCATGGCTCGGCTAGCACCAATGTCCAGGTTAAACACAAGGCTGCCAGTAACGTAGCCGGCCCGTTTCAAGCAGCGGCCTCCTACCAAGCTAGTGCTGCTCCGGTCCAACAGGCATCTCTCTTCGCCGCCCAGGCGCCCCAGCGTTCTGGTGGATTCGGCAGCGGTCCGGCACAAGGTGCGTTTCGCGATCGTGATAACGACGCTTCCCTTGCTAGACACGACGATGTATCAGGCCTAATGCCGAATCTCTGCGGCTCCGCTAACCATCAAACTGCAGGGGGCGGCCTCTTCGGATCCTCTGCTGCACCACCCCAGCAGCAGTACTACATGGCGAGGTATGGGTCACCAGGCGCCCAACCATCCTCTACTTATGCTCACACGCGCAGCAGTGTCGCTCCGACTGGCGGTATGCCGGCGGCGTTTGAAGATGATTCGTATTCACGTCCTGTTCTTGAATCCGAGGGCTTTGAGGAGGATAACGCAACGGTGCTGGAGCCGGTGCGGGCGCTTGAGTTCGAGGAGTCCCTGTTTGAGGAGACAGGTCTGACGGCCACCTACGACCTCCCCGGCCACAAGTCCCTCTCACCGAGTTCGACGGCCTCGAAGCAGCGCGTCGCCCGCATTTCCTTCACCAACGTCGCCTTCAGCTACACCATCGTCGCCAAGTACAAGCCGGTCGCTTTCCTTAAGGCCAAACTCCGCAACACCAGCAAGCTGACGCTGCTCAAGGGCCCCGCGGGCCTGTCCCTCGACGGGTCCTTCATGGGCCGCTCTACGCTGCCCCGCTGCAGCGCCGGTGACTCTTTCACCATGAGCCTGGGTGTCGACCCTTCCATCCGGGTCGCCTACCCCAAACCCGAAGTCAAGCGCAGCACGACGGGCCTGTTCTCTAAGGAAGACAGCAGTGCGTACAGACGCACCATCACCATTGGCAACACTAGGGCCGCTGCGGGTCGGCCTGTATCGCTGCTCGTCCTTGACCAGGTGCCCATCAGCGAGGATGAGAAGCTGCGCGTCGACCTCCTCGTCCCGCGCGGCCTGAGCCTTGGAGGGACCCCCGTTGCGACTGGCGTGCCTGGTAAGGACGGCGCGGCCATCACTAAGGAGGACATGGACTGGGGCAAGGCTACGGCGTCGCTGAAGAAGGGCGGCGAGGTCGTGTGGGACGTCTCGCTCAATGCTGGCAAGAGCGTGAAGCTCAGTCTCGAGTACGAGGTTGCGCTGCCTGTTGGGGACCGAGTGATTCAATGTTGAGGGCTTTTATGTACATGACGAGAGCAGCCAGGGATGGTTTTCATCATCGGTGGGGTCTATGGGTCGTAGGGATATTGGTTTGGGACAAGGGGATATGGAGTCAATGTCGCGTTCTTCGGCCAGATTGCCTGTGAGATGAGATGCTGACGAGGATGGATTAAAACTTTGTACGCTAACTCAGCAATTGACTGGTTTCAAGTAATATCTGTTTGATCGTGAGTGATCCCTTGTGAGTCGAGGTAGCGGCTTTTTATGAAAACCTTCACGACAACAACTCTTCTCTTGACAACTCCTGGTATCTAAGGACCAGACATTGAACTTCACACTACGGCTTCACACAACTTGATAATCTGGACTCGCTGAAAATGAGCTTTTGCCGACCGATCCTGTCTTGAGTTTGATTTTTGCCCCAGCAGCCAGCCCTCGCTAGTGGCCGAGGAGGTGCATGATGCATCCGAGAATCTCAGTCCAGCTTGGTATCGACCCCGCCTCGGTGCAACTGGCCCCTCGATGTCAGGGTAAGGGCAATGGCAATCCGAGAGACAACATTGGACGATATAAATCCTCCGCAGTTGTGTGAGATGCTAAGACGTAAGCGAACACATACGTACTCCCTGGCAAGGTGCACAACCCCTCTGCCGTGAGAGGAGCACTCCTCACAATCTCGTGCACGCCTGCCACGGCTTTGATAAACACTCTGTTCACCCATTGCCATTGCAAGGATGGCCGTCGCATCTCTTCTTGTAGAAATTAAATGGCCTCTAGTAGCTCTGCTGATAGCCTTATACGCGATCAGGAAGGTTATCAGCTACAACAGACTGCGGCAGTTCAAGGGTCCGCCTGGGACTGGCTTCTCTGACATCCCACATAGCAGAGCGTTTCTCAGCGGGAAATGTCATGAATGGTATGCGGAGGTCAGTGAGAAATACGGTGAGTCTCTTCGCTGTCCGCACGCAAACCCGGTATGCCCTCTAATCTGAGCATAAAGGACCTGTCGCTCGCATTGCCCCGAATGTGCTCATCACATCGTCGCCGGAGATATGGACGCGTGTGAATTCTATCAGATCTCCCTACAAGCGTTCCAAATGGTTCTACCAAGCATGCCGGATTGAGTATGGGAGAGACAATGTCTTCAGCCAGATTGACGACGATGCTCACGAGAAGAGGCGAAAGCAGATGGCCCCAGGGGTATAGCCTACTCCCTCTTCCTTCGCTGGGCATGAAAATGTTAATGCAGATACATAGTACGCCGGCAAAGAGAACCTCGAGCTCGAACCTAATATTGACGGCTGCGTCAAAGACTTGATACGGCTTATACGCTCGAAGTATCTCTCATCCGATGCCAAGGTCACCCCCATGGACCTGGCTCAGAAGATCCAGTATTTCACCCTCGACGTCATCAGCCTCGTCGGTCTCGGGAAATCATTCGGTATGCTGACAGCCGACACGGACGTCGACGACTTCATCAAATCGAGCGAGGAGGGTCTTCACGTCGCCAACTTCTGTTGCGCGCTGAACATTAGCTGGCTCGCTCAGTTGCCAGTCCTTGGGCCGCGACTGTGCCCCTCGCCCACTGATAAGAACGGCTTCGGCAAGATGATGGCGACGGCCTTCAAGTTTGTGGACGAGAGAGCCGCGAAGCCTGTTGACTCTAGGTCCGACATGCTGGCTTCCTTCATTCGGCATGGCTTGACGGGTGACCAGCTACGGTCAGAGGCTCTCGAGCAGGTCGTCGCGGGCTCTGACACCACGGCCGGAGCTATTCGGGGCATATTGCTCTACGTCCTGTCCAACCCCAGGGTCTATGACAAGCTCCAGCGGGAGATTGACGGCGCCGTCAGGAATGGACAAGCCCCACCGGCGCCTGAAATCATCTCAACAGCACAAGCAAAAGAACTCCCTTATCTGCAAGCAGTCATCAGGGAGGGTCTCCGCATCTGGCCACCCGTTGCAGACATCTTCCCTCGCGACATTCCACCCGGTGGGGAGACGTGGACAGTCGATGGGCAGCCCGTCTTCATTCCAGGAGGGACCAACATTGGCTACTCGGCCGTTGCGATGCATCATGACAGGAAGCTGTACGGCGATGACGCGGGCAGCTTCCGACCCGAGCGGTGGTTCGAGAGGGATGCGGAGAAGCTAGCCGCCATGATCCGCACGAATGAGATGATCTTTGGGTACGGGAAATTTCAGTGTCTCGGCAAGCCGGTTGCGCACATCGAGATCGCTAAAGTTATCTTCGAGGTAAGTGTCCTGTTGTTGTCTCTGGGCCAAGTCATGCAGATGAGATAGGTGCTGACAGCTTCACAGCTTCTTCGTAACTTTAACTGGGGCCTGGACAACCCATCGTCGCCATGGAAGACCACGAACCTGCTGGGGCTGTTCGTCATTGATGATATGTGGGTGCATGTGGCAGACAGATAGGCGGAGTGCAGGTTTCATTGTTCTACCAGCTGTTCACTTGCCACTCTGGTGACTCGCTGATCAAGAGTCACTGCAGTGGGATGCATGCTATGGCTTTCAAGGTCTCCTCGACGAACTCCGATCTTCCACATCTTAGAAGCGCCAGTAATAACACGTTGCTACAAATTCCATATAAGCGCTATATTGGCTGCTAAAGCTTCCGCGTCCCTTAAATTATCTCCACAACTGCATATATAACGTTTAAGCGTGATGTTGTGCTGGGTTTAGCTATAATGCGGTGCCGGCGTCACCGGTAGAGGCTTGGTAAGGCGCCTCAACTTACCATCGTTCCTAACATTTAGTAAGGCCCTATGCTGAGCAGGCCGCCTGGTGATATAGATTAAGGTATGGTGCAGTGAGAACATTGTCTATGTCTAAGATAGGAGAGACGGATCAATTTGTTACCCTAAGACGCGCCTTGCGCGATCGTGACTATGACTAGGATGAGGCCAATGGTGGTAACCAAAAGGTGACGGGGGCGAATGCGTTTTGCAGGTCAATGCTGCTGATAGAGGCAAGCCAAACAGGGACGAATGCTAAGCCAAAGGCCAGGATCGCGCTGATCCAACTGATGATTTTCCTTAGACAAGGACCTTGGCCAGCGTGGAAGCCCAAGCCTGACATCAGTGCCTGCTTCTTGAGCCCAGGCGGTGCTTTCAACTTGGGGATGCCATCCCGGACAGTGCTCTGGCCGCGACCAAGTTTTGGAGACCGGATGCCCTGGAGGAGGATCTCCGCAATAACACGCATATGGATGTCGATGTTAACGGACTGATGCAGCGTGAAATCATACCCTTGGCAGAGGGTGTTAACGTTCCCGAGGACCGAGCAGTCGAACGTTTTCACGCGGTCGCTATTGTTGAAGAGGAAATGAAACTAGAGGAACTCAGCTTAGTGTTGCTCGAGTAAAAAGGACTTCCTGACCTTGGAGAGTGTGATGCGAGTGTATGACCTCCATGACAGAAAACGTTGCAGCCAGCCACCTTGAGCGTGGCTCAGCACTCTTTTGGCCTCCGAGAAGAACTCATAGTCGTCAGACATAGAGTCAACATAGTCGAGCGTTCTCAGGTTTGTCTCTACTGCGCTAGTCCAACATTTGTCTACACAGAGGTATGATTCTTTCCAGCAGCCACTCACAGGTGGCTTTCGGAGGTCTGATCCTCGTGCCCGGCCGGAAAATCCCGACCCTGTCTTGCACCAGAGCCTTGGTTTCTGTGAAATCCAGGTCAGAATTGATGTAACCCGACTTAGGCCAGTTGCGTCTGTGGCAGAAACAGTTGTGGTTCTCGTTGGCGCAGGGGCAGGTGATCTCCAAAACGGGAGGATTGCGCTGGCGCTGGTGCTGGTGTTGTTGGCATTTCTCCAATGTTCAGCTTCTTCCTGAGTGAGAAGAAGGGACATTTCTTTCTCGCCGTACTTTGAGACGTTAGAGCTCATCCACTCCTCGGCTTGTATGATCACACTCACTTCCCACCTCAATTCAGCATACGATAGAAGCAGGTATTGCTTGGTCGGGGGAAGAGGCCACCAGTCGACTTCAATGCCAAGGCATCGCTCGAGCCATATTTTCAGCTTGTCAAGTCTTGAAGGTGGACGAGTATTCTCATCTCGAGCAACTAATCGTATGTTTTTCACGCCTTTCCATATTTGTGTTTCCTCAGGGGCTCTAGCGTCCTGCGACTCATTAGTGGAGAACATTGTTTAAGGCGTTGATTTCATCTATACCTCGTTGCTCTGGACTGGCAGGTCTTCGCTGCTGGGGCACGGAGGAGGTGCTTCAGACCTGATCACACCTCTGGATTGAGGGTCTAAGGAGAGCCTAGAGTGTCTCTCCTCCTGCCAAATCAAGGCCCTCAGCCTTTCGACACTTTTTTGGGCCGTGATTCGCTTCTCGGGTTCAGTAATCAACATCCCATTCTCAATTATATTGAGAAGTCCTAGCACTAGCGGAGAGCAGTATGTGTGTTGACGCAGTTCTTGGAACAACTGTATTAAGTTAATATCCTCGAGAGATGAGCTTATTACGACGAGTAAACTTCACCTCGACGACAGGAATCTTGAGCTTGGCTTTGTTTTGCGTATGTTTTGCGCCGGAATCGATCCAAAAGAAGCTATCGTCCGTCCTTTTGCTCTCCGTCACCTTTGCGTTGGTTGAGCCAAGTCTCTCCGTACGGGCCGCAGGGAAGTCTCGCGTCACTGCTTCGGTCCCAAGCAGTAACCACGTGGTGAACTCGAGAAGCACGCATCCAAGAGACCACATATCGTAGAGCTGTGATACTGGCGCACCAACTGTATCGCTCTCTGGAGCTCGATAAGTAGCTGTGCCGAGCAGTGTTCTCGTCGGCGTCTTGGGCGCACGATGAAACCGCGTCAGGCCAAAATCAGCGATCTTGAGCACCCCGAAGTTTGGGCTTTCCGGTCGCTTAAACCACAGAATGTTCTCGGGCTTCAAGTCTCCGTGTATGCCAAAGTCCCTCTCTTCCTCGCGGGGCGAGGGGTTGTGGATGAACGCTAGGGCTTGTAGAATCCCGCAACTTTGACGTGTCATCCACAACGCGGTACGAGGATGATCTATACGATTAGCGCCAGATCTCCAAAGATCGAGGAGGTCGCCGTCAGCCCAAGGAAACAGCAAATGATACGAGCCCCGATATTCGAAGGTTGCAAGGAGGTTGATTAGGTTGCTATCTTGCCCACGAACTCTTTTGAGACTGGAAACTTCCCTGTTGAAGTCCTTCTTGTCGTGGGACCCAAGTTTCTTCACAGCAAAGTACGTGTTGCCCAACTGGATTAGGGTCAGCTAAAATTCAACTAATAATAGACCGAGAACACGGGAAGCAAGAAGTGAAATATACCGATCCTTTCGTGGGCTCCAAATTGAAATGTGAGCTATGAATCTTCACTTGGGAAACTTGACTAAAACCACCGGCGATATTCGGCCTTGAGACTGCTGGATCTTGGATGAATGGGAGGACGACGTCGTCTTCTAACTGATAGTGATATGCCGGCGAGGAAATATCAGAACCTGCTTTGAAGTATGGGCTCAACAATTGCCACTGGGCTGCCTCAAAGCCTTCAAAACTGAAGGATGTCCAGTGAGCCAAGTCCGGCAAAACCTTTCGTGTTGAGTCGTTACCACCATCTCGGTATTTTCTTGATCGAAGCTCTGTTGCCGAGAGGGGAAGGTCACTATCCCGAATATCTGACGACACAAAGTGTTTGATATCGAGATGTCGGCCAATGAGGAGCAAAGTCGCGAATATCCTCATCATGGATCCTAGGAAAATGGTAGAAGGTCTCTCGGGATGGGACGGGTTGACCTCAGTATGGATGCAAACTTCCCCAAGGATCTGTGTCAGAGTTTTGGTGGTTATATTTGGATCTCTGTGAAGTAGGTCTCTCCTGACGTTCTCTTCTGTCAATAGCTCCTCAAGCCTATCATAGGGGATGAACCAGGCGCCTTCCACATTTTGAATCCTAGCAGCGTATAGCTGTGATCTCAAACTGGTGTCCTCGGAGGCAACTGGGGGGGAATCTTCCTGTTGCGGTTCTCTTATGACAGGTCGGCTGAGTCGAAAGCTGTCACCCCGGTCATAAACTATACTGTCGCTGTCTTCAGTCACTTCCACGTCAGATACATCTTCGCCTGATTGCTCCTCTCGTCCATGGGTGGCCCCTTGGATGGAATTCGCGGAAATGGATCTTATCACGTCGTTTTTGTTGGCTGTTGACCATTTCTTGCTGCTGGCGGATGAAGTCTCAGTGAGCGAGCCGGTGGACAACTAGGGGTTATAGTCAGCTTGAGGACCTGACTTCGTAACCCAGTCACATACTCGAGAGCTTGTCCGAAGGACTAGCTCGGTTGTTCGCTGTTTATATAAGTCAGTGTAGACTCTTGCTAGCCTGAGAAGGCTGTACAAACCCGTCGAAACTGTGAAGCTTGACTGCTAGTTGTCGTAGGCCGGACGAACTCGTATACCATGGTTTGTGAATGACTTGGCACGAAATGCACACTACTAGACAGTAGGCAGTTGAGAATGACAAAAGAGACCGACGAGTTCCGGCCAAAACTGGGCCTCTTTGGCGCTCTTCTTTTATGACATCCTTAGCTACCCTCTTTAAATTGGTCGGAGCGTGTGTGTGGTGGCTGTGCAAGCACGGCCGCAGGGCTTTTCAGAAGGCTCTTTGAACGTCCTTCCAGAGGGTGTCTCGCCTCCGCTGGTATTAGGTGTGAAATAATTGTATTTACCGGAGTGAAGGCGTGGCGGAGCTCAGGGATGCATATGAGTTGGAGTCCTGCCTCCAACCGAGCCGACCAATCAACCAAGCTGTCGCATCTGAAGCGCCTCGATGTGCAGTTCTGTCGGTGCCAGCATCGGTGGCTTGCCAATCACTCAGTTCAGCCGTCTGTGTCGTTTAGCTCTCGGACGGCGGCAAGTCAGAGCTGCTCTTGGCTGACTGTCGCTCGGGTCTGGTCGAACTCGAGACTCTCCAAAGTTACGGTTGTCATTGCCATCATCCATCAGAAAAAGCACATGGTGGAATACGACCGCCACCAATCCCAAATTACTGGTGGCGCCGCGCTAAGAGCCTGAGCAGCGCCGGGAGGGCATTAGGATGCTTCAGGACATAATGCGTACACTGGCGGACTACGAGCGGCTGTTCGAACGTTCCAGCGTTGGGGTCGGAATGCTCATTATCTGCGGGCAGCGGCTGGATGGATAAGCTCTAAGAGGAGCTCGAAGGCCTCGTCAGGACCGAAAGATTGCCGGCCCTGGGCGAGATGCCACAATCACCATGGTCCGGGCATGCGATACTGCCCCGTAGGAGCGGGAAATGTCCCACACAGACTGTCTAGAGACGATATATACGAGGGGTATTTCCTGAACGCCGGCACGCTGGTGCGGTGATGCATCCACCACGATTCGAAACTTTACCCAGATCCGGACACGTTCAACCCGACAACTGGTTGGACCTGTCATTTCCGACTTACAAAAAAGCCTCTGACGGTTAACCCCAACAGTCACATGTACTCGGCATTTGGTAATGGTCCCCGCATCTGCTAGGACTGAACATTGCAGAGAAGAGTGTGGACCTCCAGGTTCGCCCGGGACGCGATATTTTGCAGCAATGAATGACTCTAGAGTAGACATTGTTTCACCCTACTACGACTTCATCCTTGGGGTTTCTATATACGAACTTACGATAAGCTCGACTTGCTAGGCTTCATCCCAACCATATACAATCTTTTATTCTTGATCCAGAATCTTCGGCCTCCCGCTATCATCTTAAGGGACCATCAATGATGCCTCAGGACACTTTAAGCCCAGACGTGGCCGAGAAAGCGGTCGCAATCCCTTAGCCGATACATTTATATGCCATTCTTATGCTTGTCTTAGCCACCTCCTCCTGATCAGATAGAAGATTAACCCGATGAGCCACAGCACCACCAGAACGAGAGCCGGGATCGGCGCGAACATTGCGCCCCGAACCACGACGAAGCCGCTGACGATGGCGAAGATGGCCGGCACCAGGATGAAGGGTTTGTATGGCCGGCGGAGATCGGGCTCTCGGAACCGCAGGATGACCGCACCCAGGACGGTGAGGAAGAAGAACGGGTACTCGCCAAGGCCGTTGAAGGTGAGCAGGTCGCGGAAGTTGCCGAAGAGGATGTACAACGCAGTCAGTATGGTCGAGAGGATCAGCGCGTTGTGAGGCGCGTCGGACGTTGAGGGCGCCGAAGGAGCCGGCGAGCCCTCTTCCGCCGGGTCGGAATGTGGCTTCCGCTCCTTGATGCCGGCGTATCCGACGAAGCTTAAGAACCGCGGGAGCCAGCCCGTGTTCGCCGCGGCGACGGCCATGCGGCCTGCGACGAAGGAGCTGCCTAACAGAGAGCCGGCGACGACCAGGCAGATCAGGATGGCTGCCACGATTCCGGCGCCGCGTCCCAGGAGTCGGGTGATTGCAGTCTACCCCGAAAGAGATCAATACCAGGAGCATCGGTTGGTTGAGGTGCTAGAGACTTACCACGGCAACACTATCCGTGGTCGACACAACGTTCCACGGAAGCAGAATGTAGTAAGCCGCATTCGCAGTAATAAAGCAGATGACGATAGTGGGAAGCGCGGTGTTGATGGCGAGGGGCAGCTGCCGCGCTGGCGCTGAGAGTTCCGCAGAGATGTAGATCGCCTTTCGTTCATCAGCTGTCGAAAGCCCGGCAATGAAAATGAGGCCGGCTGCTTACCTTATCCCATCCCGAATACGCCCATAGCGCTGCGTAGAGAGCTGCCGAGTAGTGCCCGAGCATCTCCCAGCTACCCAGCTCTCTCCAATCAATCCTGCTCCCGTCGGGCGCGAAGCTGTCCCGGAACCCGAACCACGGCTTCTGGTACCAATCCCTGCCTCCGACGGTGTCCCAGTTCGGGTGTGAGACCTGGCTGATGACGACCGCCAGGCCGGCGATCACAATCCCAGCGATGGTGACGAACTTGGTAGCGACAAAGAAGTTGTTCAGGCTCGTGCTGGCCTTGGTGCTGATCGAGTTGGCCAGGTTGATGAGCAGCACGACGAGCACGGAAAGCAGCTTGTGTCCGATACTCCCGCCCTGGTCGGTGACACCGGCAGCGGAGTAGATGCTCTCCACAAAGACGATGCCGAGGATCGCGAGCGTCGCCGGCATGACGGCGACGACCCACGTCCAGGCCGCCAGGAAGCCAAACACGTGGCCGTAAATGCGCCGCAGATACGGCTGCACGCCTCCTGGAAACGATGTGAGCCCGGTCAACGAGACACTGTTGTATATAGACACGGCAGGACTCACCTTCGCCTGGGATAGCAGTGCCCAGCTCAGCCAGGGTAGTCGCCCCCGTCCACGCCAGAAGGCCGCCGACCAGCCACACGACCAGCGCGACACCCGGAGACGGGACATTGGTGTCGATGGCGCCGGGAGACGTGAAGACGCCGCTTCCGATGACGATGCTTATGATGATCGCGAAGGCCTCGAGGGCGCCTAGATTGCGCTTGAAGGTCCCACTTCCCTCTGGGACCTCGGCCTCATCTGACGCGGCGCCATAGTCGGGTTCCCGCAGGTCCGCAAGAAGCGGCGTCGCGGAGTCGCCAGCAGCCTGACCGTTAGTCGCCATCGTCCACGAGAAGGCAGCGACGGCGCAGTTGTTCTCGATTTTGTTGTAGAGTGAGTCAAGCTGTACGCCGTAATCGCGCAGTATTTACGAGACATCACGCAATCTGCGGGGCTGCTACTCGCTGACCCTAACCCTGATCTGATTGACGGTTCTCCAGTTCTCGGAATCAAGTGCTAAAGATAGCTTAGATAGGAGGCGACGCAGTATTATAGCCGGACAGACTTTAGATTTCCGACTATGACTCAGACTTTCTGGAAAGTTTTAAGGACTTGGTCAAGCAAGAATGTATATTTCGCGGTCCGGATTTCTCTAGTCGCCTCAACAGAATTCGCATTGAGCATCTAACGCTCTCTAATCTGTATGTCTCCCATGTCTTTTGATGACCCTTTGCAATGCAAAGAAGGCTTGAACCTCAAGCTGCTGTTAGAGAGGCAATGAGGCCATTGACATGGTTGTTATTTTTCCTCAAATGCACGCGTAAACGATAACTAAAGTGAAATTGGCAGCGAGCAAGTCGCCAATGCCAACGACTACCCGCTCGTCAGGTTCCCTTGCGGAGGAGATGTACGAAAAATGTACTCACTTTTCTATCGGGAGATCATGTCGTCCCGCGCAGCTGCAACATCATAGTCAGTATTCCCAATCCATCGCCAGAACCTTAGAGGGGTTCTGGAAAGTCTCTGCTAGGTCAAGGGGGTTGGGAAAGATGCTTACGGCCAGTTCCTATCCAAGCAACGGGCACACCGGTAAAGTCCTCGATGAACTTGATGTATGTCTGCGCTTGCTTCGGCAAGTCCTCCTGCACGGTGTTAGCGATGAACCAGTTTTGAATCGTGCTGAAACAAGACTCCTACGAATTTCTTGATCGCTGTGGTCGGCGTCTGCCAGCCCTCAAAGTCGCGGTAGACGACATCGCACTTCTCAAGGAAGCTGAGATCCGCGGGGAAGTGGTCGAGCTCTTCACCGGTTTCGGGGTTCTTGTAGGCCACAGCGACCTTGATGACCGGGAAAGTGTCGAGAACGTCGAGCTTCGTTAAGTTCAGAGCGGTGTAGTGGTTGACGGCGGTCGAGTACTTCAGGACCA
The DNA here is from genome assembly GCA_030052745.1 of Pleurostoma richardsiae. Taxonomy (NCBI): domain Eukaryota; kingdom Fungi; phylum Ascomycota; class Sordariomycetes; order Calosphaeriales; family Pleurostomataceae; genus Pleurostoma; species Pleurostoma richardsiae. The sequence continues at coordinate 309,730 of JANBVO010000020.1, forward strand.
CCAGATCAAGCCATCCACATCGGCGTTTTCGGCCCGTAGAGACGCCCCATTCCCGGCCGATCTCTTGGAGTTTTGAACCCACCTCACCGACATCCTCAGTCTTGAAGATGCCTTCTCCGACTCTGGACTGCATATGATACCTGAATCAGTCTCGTAACGCAAATGATAGTTGAACAGACTCGTCTAAGGGCTCTAGGGAAGGACATACCGTGTAAGCCTTGACGACGCTGATGCAGATTAGCTTTAGCTCCAAGTGTCTGCAAGTATTGAGGTAAAAACCAACCCAATGATGTCCCTAAAAGCGAGCTGTGGTGAGCGAGTATTCGACGTTGACAAGTCGGTGTATGATTCAAACTTACTTGATCTTCCTGGGACTTATAGCCAGTCCGGTGAAGACACCACCCAGACCAGTGTTACTGCTGGTAACATATGGGTATGTGCCGTAGTCAATGTCCAACATCAGCGCATTCGCGCCCTCAACGAGGATCTTGGCACCGCGGTCCTGCGCATCCTTCATGTACTTGACAGCGTCGACGCAAAACGGGGCGAGCGTCTTGCGGTACTCGCGGAAGCGGCCAATCTCCTCCTCAACGTCATACTCGAGCAGGTCGCCGAAGCGCTTCTTGTAGCCAGCGGCCAGGTTGCGCAGCTTGGTCTCGAACTGCTCCTGGTTGAAGATCTCATGGACCCGGATGCCGTTCCTAGCCGCCTTTGTGGCGTAAGAGGGTCCAATGCCACGGCCCGTCGTGCCAATCTTCTTGCCCGCGAGCTCGGCCTCCTCCAGGCCGTCGACACGGGCGTGAAGGGTGAGGTTGACCTGAGCGCGGTCGCTGACGAGCAGGCGCTTGCTGGCGTCCTTCAGCCCCTTCTCCTCCACAGCCCTCAACTCCTTGAAGAATGCCTCGGCGTTGAAGACAACACCGGACCCGATGAGGTTGATGCAGTTGGGGTTAATCAGGCCCGAGGGCAAGAGGTGAAAGCTGCGAGATGTGTGAGTCATCGCTCACACAGACTCGATGAGCGGCGCTCTTTCTTACCTGTAGGAAACGCCATTGGCACTGAACTCGACGGTCAGCATGCAGTCCTAGACCCCAATTCCATCTCGAGGATACGTACACGACAGAGTGGCCTGCGTTGTGGCCGCCAGCGGCTCGGGCGCAAATCTCTGCCTCCTGGCAGAGAATATCGCTCAGCTTCCCCTTGCCCTCATCTCCTAGAAGCAGTTTGCCGTATTAGTGCTGGGAGATTCCTCGCCGAGAAGGGCGCGAGAGCACACTTACCCCACTGAGAACCCAAGATGATGGATGCCATGTTCGAAGCAGTCCGGCACACGAAGACGCGGTCGGAGGTGTGATGCGGGCGACGGACGGCGGAGAAAATTTTGTAGACACGGCGTTCCTAGCGCCGAGGGTCGGAGCGGCTGAATGGGGTTTTCCTTGGTGGCCAGCTGCCTGCCAGTGCCTGCCAGGTGATCCGGCCGGAGGCGCCCGGCCCCACCCACTCCGTCACGGGCCGGAAGGGAAAAGCCCTTTCACCCTTCCCATCGCCCTCCCCAGCACCATTTGACTTCTTGGGGCCTTAGAAAGTCTCCCTGCTTTGCTGCGCTGTATGTTTCTGATCTTGACTGCCTGTTTCGTTTGCCTCTAGCCCCCAACGCCTTACGAATCGTGGCCGAACCGTCCAGTCACATGTGGCCGTAGACGTTTTCGATCAAGCCGAGTCCCAGATACGGAGCCGTTATCCCTTCCTCTCAGGGTATCCTGTCTGTATCCTACAGGCTGACGAGGATATTCTCTTGCTAAGCGGATTTCGGGAGACATGAATCACTCCGCACGGCCATTACCCGGAACCAAATTGCCGAGGAGCTTCGGCTTCGGCCAGTCGGAATCATGATGCCGCCGAGGACCCAGCGTGAGTGACCGACCCGTAGACTAAACATAGACAGGCTTAGCAGATGTGGGAGACAGCTGCAGTAGTCTGCCTGCCTTTTGAGTCCGAGCAACGTCGCCCCCCCCACCTACCTACTAGGCTACTATGTAGGCAATCCACCCACTGGAACCATCGCCTGGCCCGCGTCCTGTCGCTGTGAGACATGTCTCAACGGGGCGCCGGCTATCCGCACCCCTTTTCGCGGCGGCGTCCAAAGTGGCTGGCTTTCAGCAGCGAAGGGATGGATAGTTGACGGCCCACCGCGCCGATCAGTGTGCCTGTGTACCTGACAGGTGCAGGAACACGACCGATAAGCCGGCTCGCCGTGGATTCGCGGCGAACTGACATCATGGCACGCCGCTCTAGTGGCCAAGTCCCCACAGCTGAGGCTCGCAAGTCAGAGCTTCAGAAGCAGCATCGTAGGAGAAGAGAGCAGGAAAACAGAATAGTAAAAGTACAATGGTAGAGCAAAAAGCTCGCATGCTTCGCCTCGTCTGGAGGGGAAGTCAGCGCCAAAAAACTTGCCTGCGTCAGGTAGTTTTTCTCCGGCCGGGAGTTGAACTCGCGTCTTGTCGATTTTGTTGTCCTCTGATCGGCCACGTTCACGTCCTTCCCATTCCACCACGTGCCTGGGTTTGACCTGAGGTGTGTTCGGCACCCGCCACCACAGACAATCCGGAATGAGCTTAGAGTGGTTGGTAAGTGAAGGCCAAGCGAGACATCGGATGAAAATGTCGCTGGCCCGTGAGTGACAATGACCTATGGAGATCACCACACGCGTCAAGTGTACTATGTAGAAAATTGCGCGGAAGTGGAAGTGGAGACGTGCCTCAGAGCATTCCCATTTGCTCTTACAGCCCTTGTGGGATATGGGATAGTATGCCCTTCTCGGTCCTTGGGCATGCCGATCCGGCCGGTCTCTGTTAAATCCCATGTCCCCCAGAGAAGAGGAGAAGACGCGAGCGTGACTTGCTACGCACCGGGCATGAAGGCGGGTCGGATATTGACCAGCACGTCCAACAACCAGGCCCCTAGAGTGTCAGACAGGGTGGGCAATCAAGTTTGTGTCCTAGCAAGGGCAAAACTAACCCCTGGGCCCTGTCCCGCCCCCTTGCGGCATCTGCACGGCCTAAAACGCACATCGCGGGGGCTGCCTCTAGCGTCTCTTAGCTTATCGAGCCCGTACCCAGGACATCCCTGTGGAAGAAGGGCTCCGGGGCTTGAATGCGCAGCCCTCACAAGCTGTCTGGGATAGTGGCTTGCAGGAGTCTCAATGCCTGCGTCATGCGCGATTTCCTGACAGGCTCAGCAGCAAAGATTGTGAATATGGTGATGGCAGCGGCGAGAAGCTTCTCAACAGGGGCGATTACCAAGAAGAGACGTGAATGAATGCTGGCGCTTGTGCTGTGCATAGGACAATTGACGTTGATCGTACATTGGCCTTAGGACCATTCTAAACTTGTGAAAGCTAAAGGGGTAAAAACCGAGACAGCAAGACACGCTACATTTTGACACCTGCAACCCGAAGCAAACACGTAGCAAACTCTCCCTTTACAGCGGCCCTACCCGGCCCATCCGCGTTCTTGGCGGCTCCACTAACCATCGGATCACTCATTCCGCTTGACCAGCTCCGCCGGGGATGTGTAGGTCTTGCGGCCCCAGACGAGGTAGTACGCCATGGCGAACAGCATGGTCCCGCCGAAGATGGGGGCGTTCCAGTTCATGTCGACGGGGGAGGGGTTCGGCTCGATGGGGAAGAAGATGAACACCCAGACGATGACTAGGAACATGACGGCGCCGACGTTCACGAAGATGCCCGCAGCACCCAGGGACCAGCGATGGTCGGGCAGGGGACCCCGCAGGCGGCGCAGGACAAGGCAGGAGAAGGAGATGATGTAAGTGCCGAGTAGGGCACTGACGGCCAGTGAGCCGATGGCGTTAAACGCGACAGTGGAGCCGATGTTGATGAGGGAGAGGAGGCAGGTGATGATGAAGGTGATGATGACGGCATTGAGGGGGATGTTCCATGTCGGGCTGACCTAGAAGCACAGTAACGCGTTAGTTCTGATCGCGAGACAATGAAGAAGTCCTAATTAGCTTACATGGCTGATGAAGGAAGAGAAAGGCAAGCCATTGTCTCTAGCAAAGGCCCAGGTCTGGCGAGACACTGTAGCCACGGTGCTAATGCAGGCCGACGTGATGTTGACAATGAGGATCGCCGTCATGATCGAGGTGGCAGCGTGGCTCTTGGTGACATTGAAGAACACCTGGATGAAGGGGTACCCCGTAGGGGTGTCGATAATATCGAAGGCACTGCCCATCGTGAAGCAGAAGGTGATCAGCATGATCCAGCCCATGCTCCCGTTGACGGCAGCGGCCCACATGATGGCCTTGGGGAGCACGATCGACGCGTCCTTGATCTCCTCAGACATGTGGACAGCGGAGTCAGCGCCGATCAGGGTGTAGACCGGGCTCAGGAGGCCGACCATAAAGGACAGCCCTGTTGTCTGCCAGCCACCGAGGTTCAAGAATTCAGTGAAGACCTCCTTGGCACTGTTGCGCGGGGCCAGGACCCAGAGGGGGATGAGAACCGCGAAAAAGCCTAGGACGTGAATGATGAGGACCATACCCTCGACCATAGGCAGCTTCTTGGCGAGGAATGTGTTGAAGACGATGCAGAACGCCGTGATTGCAATGACTAGCAGCGTCCCGTGCCACGCCTCGAAGACGTAGGTCGGCTTGTTGAGGACCAGAAGGCCCTGGATCATCGTTCCTGCCAGGAAGGCCAGTGATGCCAGGCCAACTTGCCACCCCAGAACAGAGATCCAGCCTGGGTGCCGTGCATGTTAATTTAATGTTCAGTTGAAGAAATTCGCATATTAGAGCTCTTACCAACAGTGTAGCTAACAAATCTCTGGGTCGACGCCGGAGCGAACTCAGAGATCCAATGATATTGGCCTCCAGACGTCGGAGCTCTGGTGGAGCGAGTGTTAGAGGCTTCTTGCCCGGCTTTGAGGGGAGAATGAGGACATACATGGACGCCATCTCCGCAATAGAGGCAAACACGAGCAAATAGCCAATCCAGGTGAAAAGGTAACCCCATACTAAGCCGGCAGGCCCTCCGTTAAGGAGTCCATAGAAACTCGTCCTGTGACAGCCTATTGTTAGGTCGACGTTCTCGCTGTTTCGGATAAATGAGAAGATGCTCACATCAAAGCAATCTCCCAGGTGCTCATGAGCGTGCAAGCAAATCCAAGAGTCGAGATGAACCGGAAGTTTCTCTATGTAGACCATCCGTCAGTGTGTGTAGAGCCAAAGACTTCTTGCTCCTCTCTTACGTTGAGTTGTTGGATCCTTCCCAGCATGCGCATCTCATGCTCATCAGTATCTGTCCCGCGGCTCCGGGAGAGATTGCGCATCTCGATGCCATCTTCCAGGTCGTGAGCCGCCCCCTCGACGACGTAGGTCTTGATGTCACTGGTCATGTTGACTGAATTCGGTTTCCAACCTTCAACCAAGAAGAATGTGGTGCAGTGAAGGAGAGAGAGAAGGAAGGAGCCAGTCACCGCCGAAGAGAAGGAACTGAGACGGACAGAAGTGTACAGGGAAGGGAGAAACAGATAGAGCTTCGGGGTCCTCCCCTTCTCATACCCGCAAAGCACGTGTATGTGTGTCTCTGTGACAGGCACTAGCCCACCCAGGAGCTGCAAGTTTGCAAGCTCACAGACCTCGAATACCAAGGAAACGGGCAACGTCGTGGCCCCAAGGGGCGGCGCCTCTTCTGAGACCCCCTTCACACCTTGAGATACCAACGGAGCTAGTCAACGATACTGCAAGGGGCTGCGAACGCCTCTTAGTTTGATCCATCGCAACGTGAGCCTTCGAATTGGATTACGGGTCCAACAGTTGCGTCAGCCAGTGATGCTTTTTCTCTTCCTCATGGCGCGGATGCATCTCCAGTGCCCAATGAGGCTCGGCGACGGGCCTGACAATTGCATCGTGCAGCGAAGCGAGCTAGCGGCAGCTTCTCATCTTTGCTTCTTCTGAGCTCCGCCATTCAATGCAGGCGGAGAACCTGGCAGCGTGCCCAGACTGCCCAGGCACCGGGGGGTGAGTGAACTCATTGGACAGGGTGCATGCCCGCCTCTCTTGTTTCACTCGGAGTCCGAAGAGGTGGAATGGGCGTCTGCCTCCAAGCGAAAGAAGGGAGGAAATGGCCGCCACCAGCACCAATACCTCTTCCGTGGCGCCCGTCCGGCCATCTTACCCGGCGACCGTGCATTGCTTAGCTCCTTGGAAGGAATCGCTAGTGCCCGCGAGGGGGCCTGCCCGCAAGAGCCGTCAAGTCAAGCACTGCGCTAGACTTGCATAGGCCAGGAAGACATCGCGGGACTTGCATGCCACTAAGGTCAAAAGGTCAGCCCGTCACCGAGACAGTTGGGCGCCGTTCAGACTGGAGAAGTTAGTGCGGGCCACTCAACGCAGCTCAACACAACTTCAGTGGGCATATGAAGTGGGGGTGTCTCTGTCTCTGTGATCGGCACTGAGAGACATCTCGGTCTGCGCACGATATTCTGGATTGTCTCCCATCCAGTCACCATGACATGCAGAGAGATCGTGTCCGTCCTTGCCGAGTCTCAGCTGTGCCCAGAGCATCGCGTCGACCTTGGCCGTGGGATGATGCATCGAGAGGCGTTGGTCCCAGGTTCTCTGCAATCAGCCCATCTCCTGCCCCCTAATTCCTTGCATTATCACACATTCTGCACTCATCAATATGTTGGCTGAAAGGCGTCTCAACGTTACGTTTGGGGCGTCGAACACCAAGGTTCAACCCGGCAGCAAGTGGCTTGCTCGGTGGCACAGTCGCGCCTCGCTCGCTGTTGCCCATCATCACTTGGACAATGCCAAGGTTCTCGTTCCTGGTTTTTGCTTCTTTCCTCCTTCCAAATTGTTTGAGAGTGTGCCTGCAAGGCCATTGTCCCTGCTTCAGCGCGCAGTGTGCAGGATGCGCTGTTATAGTTGCCTCCCTGTAACCCCTTACATTGTGTCTCGAGTTTAGCACGGTCGATCGCGAGGAGTGAGGCCCGTCACCCGCGAGGCCTGCGAAGTATACACGTACGTGCGTGCTGCGTGTCTCACTGGCTGGTCTATGTGCCGTCCGCCTGTGGCAGCGGCCTGTCCGTTTAGAGGGACGGCGCGGTAGATCGTAGATAAGCTCGTCTCTAGCTCCCGCGGTGCACCACGATGGCCTCCAGTACTTAGAGTTTCTCTCGCCTGTCCTTTCCGTTTCTCTTGGTTGCCGGTTTTCTCCTGTTTTACCTCCCAAGAACAACCGAGTCCAAGATGTCATCCAATTCCACAGACACGGGCTCGTCGTCCGACGGGCTGGCACCCGGCCAGTCGCCTCCCCTCGCCGCTCTTACCCCGACGAACCAAAGTGGTGTTGTCCTGATTGGGGCTGCGCTGGCCCTCATATTCGCGCTCATATCGTCGATGATACGATTGTTCATCCGGATGGAGTTCCGTCAGAAATTTGGCCTCGATGATTTGACCTCCTTTGGTGCGACGGTAAGCTGGTCTCCTATCCGCACGACGCAAGGTAGATGCTGATGAGCATAACCAGACCTTCTTCGTCATACAATCAAGCGTCGTCTTTGTGTCTGTCTCGAAAGGTTTCGGAAAGACGATCGACGACATCTCGCCGGCCGACAACGAGCTCTGGCAGAAAGTAAGCCGCGTCTCGAGGCTCGCATATTACTGCTTGAACCTAACTTGAGTTCAGGATGCCTATGTCAGCGAGCTCTTCTATATTATCACCATGTGGCTCACGAAATGCTCTGCCATCTTTCTCTTCCTGCGACTGTCGCCCGACAAGAGACACGCGCTGGCATCGTACATCACGCTGGTCGCCTCCACCGTTCTGATGGTCATTTCCGTCTTCGTCATAGCCATTCGTTGTGACATTAACGAACCGTGGGTATTCGTCGATGCGAAGTGTCCTGGCCTGGTTAGTGTCTTTCATAAACTCGGAGTGCCTGGCCGTTTTGCTAACCTGTTCTCTCTCCCAGTTTCCGCGTTGGCAAGCTGTGACGGCCTTCGATGTCGTGACAGAGTGTGCACTCCTTGGAATATCCATATTCATGATATCAGGCCTTCATCTGCCCTTCACCAAGAAGGCAGTCGTCATATTCGCATTTGCGCTCCGGCTACCGTACGTCTTATCTCGCTTTGAGGGACACATACCCCTGAAGGGAACCAATTTTGGTACTAACACGCCTTACAGAGTGATCGCACCATCAATTCTGCACCTGCATTACCTCGGCATTGAATTCTCCAGCGCCGATCCCTCACTCGATGGCGTCCTCGCAACGGTCTGCGCACAGATCGAGATCTGCTACGCCATCATCGCCACCACTACGCCTTGCCTGCGTCCCTTCATGGGCGCGCTAAGCACACACTACGGTGGCACTAAGGAGGTCACCACGTCCCCGGGGGGTACCAAGGCCACCGCCCGGTCGAACCAGGACTCCTACTCCCTGGGGTCGCTGTCCACGACGACCAGGATGGCCAAGACCGCCGAGGAGAAGAAGAACAAGACCGCAGTCTCCAAGAACAGGGCCCTCTCGCCGCCACCGGCACCGCAGGTCAGGTGGGACAACACCGAGTACAACGTCAACGTGATGTCGGAGGACCAGAGGAGCTTACAGAGCGGGGAGAGCAGGCAGATGATCATCTCGAAGAACACGGAATGGATTGTTGACTACGAGGAACAGCAAGGGCCTGGGAAGGCTGTCTAGACTTCATTGTCTCGCTTACGATCTTGTGAGAAGCGTTCTAGTTCCTTGCTTACAATAAGGTGTTCGGGCGACTAAGACAAAAGGATGGAAAGGTATACACGGAGTTTCAAGGTTGTCGGGAAGTGGCGCAAAGGCTTGAGGCAGTTTCTTAGGGTCTAGGAATGTCACGAAGATATCCCGGAGTTGTGGCATTGTTGAGTCTAGCCTACTCGTGATATGCCAAGGAAATTTGGAGTTGTACAATTTGACGTGCTATACCCTCCTAATGTCAGCAGCCCAATGCCGGAGTCTCCTATTGTCAAACGGCCGGAAATCCCGGTGTGTTCATCGTCTCGGAAGCGCGATTTTGCCTCTCGAATCACTTTGTCGACGGCGTGATCCACCCCGCATAAGCCAACGCCACGAAACGCTCTCTCGTCATTGTCTGCATCTCGACCTCCCTCCTTGCCACCAACATCCCCCCTGTAAGTTCTGCGCTGGTCCAGGTCATGGGATGAAATGTACGCTGCAGCATACCAGGATAAACCAAGTAGGCCGCCACTCGGTTTCCCCAGGCAATTCCCAACATAACATCTTCTCGAGGGCAGTGAAATCGAATCATGTGTTGCTTCTAGTCCGAATCGAGATCACCCTCGTGTGGCTTCATTCAGAAACCAATTCAGTATGAAATCTACACAATACCGGTAGTGTAGGATGTGTTTGACAAACTCACAGCCGGTTCTCAATATCCGCTTGATGACATGAAATATGCAATAAGTTGAAGTGGCATTGAATTTGGGCATGCACCAACAATTCAAAGTCCGATCAGCATCCAAGCCCGGGTTCGTTGGTGTGCAAATGGCCATAAATGGTGTAACCCGAGCAACAGGTGAATTTTTGTCACATAATTGCGAGGGACTCATATTGCACATGTCGACTGGGTCATATTCTCATTTTTTCACGTAAGAGTATGGAAATGCGACTAGCCCGTATCTGGCCTTTCCTCCTTTACTGGACAAAGTCCTGGCCCAGCGCAACCCGCCTCGAGGAGCTGTTGGGGTCGAGATACGGCCTCTCTCCGAGGCCGACAGCGCGGTTTCCAAACCTGTCTCCCAGTCCATTATAGTCAAACGTGGCCGAATGGAAGACGCTGCGGTTATCCCAGATGGCTGTACCATATATCAGCAAGGAAGCCCTGGTAATAGTGGGATAGGAAGAGGGACTCACCAATGTCGTTCTTGTTCTTCCACTTCAAGCGAACCTGGAGGTCGTGATTCTTGTAAACAAGGTCCAAAAACCAGTTCAGCAGATGCTTGCTCTCCTCCTCCGTAAGACCGTTGATGTGCTTCACATGGCCACCGACCGGGAAGATGCTCTTCCAGCCGGTGACGGGGTTGGTGCGGACGACCGGGTGTATGGCCTTCAGCTCAGTGCCGACGTTCTCGGGAGCTCCACGCTCCTTGTCGTACAGCCCGAATCCAACTTTCTCAGCGACCTGCCGGAAGTAAGGCTGTTCAAAAGTGGCGGTCAGACCCTCCAGGAACTTCTGGTACGGTTCACTGATGCGGTCGTAGATCTCGTAGCCGGAGGCCCAGAGAGTATCTTCCAGCGAGAGGAAATTAGTTGATCGCCTAAATTCGGCGAATACTGGACAGGAACATACCACCACCAGTCTCGGGGAGCTCTACAAGCCGCAGAGACGTGTAGTCTGCGGGGACGGGCTCGAAAGAGATGTCCGCATGCCACTGTGCGCTGCTGGTTTTCTTCGCACTGAGCTCGTCTACTGCGGTCCGGCTGTACAGTTTCTTGTGCTGCACAGAGCTAATCGTGCTGATCTCAGGGTCGCTGCCGCCGAGCTCGCGCTCAGAGTTCAGAATGGGGTGGATGTGCAACCCCGAGGTTGCGGGCCGTCCCGTCAGCTCTCCGAGTCTGAGGATCAGCTTCTTCTGCAGGTCGTTGTCGAGTTCATCCTGGGCGCGGAAGAACACGACACCACGCTGAGAGACTGGAGACAAGTCAGAATTTCATTAATGATACTGGCGACATGGAAGCAGCTAACTTGTGACCGCAAGATCTCTCAGCAGCTCGTCCGAGTTGGGGGCATTCAACCACTCAACTAGATTGGCTGCCGGGAACTCGCGGCCAATGGCAGGAGTCACATCGAAAGACTCGTAGCTGTTCAGGGCACCTGACAGCTTCAAGGGCTCTCGAACTGGGCCCTTGGACCTGACAGGGATGTCGGCATCGAGTGCTGATGGCGCCATTGTTGCAGATTGCCGTGCAGTGCTTAAGGCAAGACTGGGTTGTGCAGCAACTCGTGAGTGTAGCGTGGCAAGTCAAGCCGGTGTGGCCAGACTTATCCAGCTCCCCGGTTCCCGACGGCTTGGATCAGCTTTTTATATGGTAAAAGATTTGCTGAACATATGGTCGAGACCGCGACAACAACGACGATTGCCGAGGACAAGACAGCTGGAGTCATCGTGTCGAGCGACAGCCGATTGACGTTTCTGAATTGGTCAATAAGATGTTTCGAAACCATGGCGAAAGGAGGCAGAGCTATTTCGTGATTTCGGAAAGTTGCTGCGATTGGCGGCTATGTTGCTGACCTTTATCCCCCACACCCATTCGCCCTCGTACCCGGTCTAGCAGAAGGTTTAGACCAGGCAAGTGTGGGGTTAAGCCAATAGTTTCGGGAGTTACTCGTGGCCCTATGCATAGTAGAGCGTAGATGGCATACGCTACTGCGACGCTGAAAGTCTGTTCTCGCCTCAAGCACGAGACAGTCCTCTTGCAGAACACAAAGAAGGCCATATGCCTAGCCGTTGGAAGTTAGAAGCCCGAGACCGGCTTGTATCGAGGTTCTCGGCGGATATAGTCTATCTCGATGGGACACTAATCACTTGAGTTGGAAGTAGAAAATGCGTTTACTCTGCATGAGGACGGAACATTCGAGCCGCCGTGATACCGAAAGATCTCATTCAGGGGAATCCGCGGTACGAGGGGGTTCTTCGAGCTTTATGCGTTACTATTCACTTGAAATGAGGCGATTGAGGAACGAACGTGTCGGTGCGCTCGCACCAAGAAATCACAAAGTTGCTGAACGATCGTCAGATTCAACCAACTTGAATTACTCTCCGTATCGTGTAGCTGAACCTCTTTAGAGATCAGCTCTGAAGCTGAACCACCAGGGCAAGACTTCTTTCCGCATGCACAGCTGCTCTACTAGCATACCCTCATGTTGCAAGTTGCCCCGGAGAGCTAAGAATGCGATAACCCCGCCGGGGCTTCGGCGTCTATCTGGATATGTTCCCGTTCGGAAGGTGGCAGTGACGCGGAATCGTACTCCGTATCGATGGGAAAGGGTTCATAGAAATGTCGCAAGACGCATGCAGTCTTGTAAATAGGACGGCTAGCCAGTCTAAGCGATTTCCGTTATCTTGGATTGGCTCACTTGTGGTCCGGTTCGCGGGGGTTTGCCAATCACGTATTGATTGCCGGCCGTGACGCCATTTCTAAACCGCAGGTAGTGCAGCCGAGAGAGACTCCACGTCTCGGTCCGGACGACAGCCGAGATCAAGATGAAAGCTAACAACCACGCGGAACTCTGTCGTAGGTGGGCAGTGTATACCACCTTTGGACTCTAGACTAGGGATCTCCTGCAGATCGTATCGGCTGTCGCTGCATTTCAGCGCAGCTTCTTCGCCTTAGGGGACCTCATGAGGTGGGCTGGATAAGATATCTAGCCGTCGCACCTGAGAGGGCCTCAGCAAGAGACATGTCTTGCGCTTCCGCACAATATCAGCAGCTCCTCGATCTAGACCGTAGGTATCGAGACGAATCTTGAATGGAAGAGACCATCTTCAACGCATGCCCTCGGGAGAAGCATGAGACAAGAAGTCGCCGAGCTCCGTCCCGTTGCTTGTAGGATGGTTAAGCCTCGACGCTGAGCTTGAACATCGGCGTTTTTCTTAGCTGCAGGGATTTGGCATGCTCGACATTCTGTTTCCGCATCACGCAATGCCGAGGGTCGCTACGACTTCTTCTTGGCACACTGAATTCATCCACAATCTCTCGGTAAAGGACCCTGTAAATGGGATAGTAGCGTGCTGTTCCGGAGCGCCCAGGCTGACCTCCCGCGCCGCCTCCATTGCCAATTCTCTCGCTGGCGCTTCCATTGGGGACCGGCTGTCGCCACGTCGAAAACCCCTCGGAGCTCCCTGCACATCTTTACGTGGTGGCTCTCGTTGTTCGCCATCGGTGGCTTGGGTCCAGACTTCTCACTCAGCGCTTTGGCCGAAGTATGCTTCTGTCCTCGCGATAATGTGGATTCTATTCGTCATCTCGCGGGCTTGCCCCCTGCTTGCATGCCCGGTTCCATGCCCGTGGGTCTCGAGATGTGCGGGATGTTGCATTCTGAGTGCATGGGAACGTGGATGTAGCAGCGGATGCTCTGGGTAATATATATGACAGGCCCCCCTCTCAGATTTCGATACCCAGAAGTCTGGTCCAGGAACCACTCCCACCCCCAGCATCTTTCTTTGGCTGCGGCACGCACGTCAGCAACATGTCGACAGTCCTGACCAGAGACCAGAAGGAGAGGGTAGCAGCTGCCGCTGACGAGGGGAAGACCGTCACTGCGGACAGCAAGGAGGTCGGAGCCACCTCTTCGTCGAGCTCGCTCTCAGAGGTCCCTCCCCTAGGAGCCCCTGTGGAGGAGAAGCGGTTCTGGTTCCAACGCACGAGGCATTATGATCCTGATGCCATCGCGACCCAAGTATGCACCTCGAACCGCTTTCCCATATCTCACAGTTACTGACATCACTTACCAGCCCAGTGTCTTCGACGATCCAGACACCGCGCTCAAGTACCAACCGAGATCTGACTGGTGCGTCGACATGACCTTATCACGGCTCTTGAATGACATTCGTGAGCTAACTTCCCTTAGGGAGAACCTTCATCGATTCAATCCTCTTGCGCGGTGGACATGGGGTGAAGAGCATAAACTCGTGCGGAAGATTGACATTCGCATCATGGTCTGGGCCTGTATCATGTTCATGGCCCTTGAGCTGGATCGTGCCAATATCAGCCAAGCATTGACTGACAACTTCCTCCCCAACCTGAAGCTCACCACTGATGGTTAGTGCCCATTCCTCACCCCAACCTTCACATAAAGCGCTGACCCAGGGACAGACTACAATCTTGGAAACACCGTCTTTAAGGCAGCGTTCCTTTGCGCAGAACTGCCATCACAGCTCGTGTCCAAATGGGTCGGTCCTGACCGTTGGATCCCGTCTCAGATGGTCTTGTGGAGCTTTGTGGCCGGAGGGCAGTTCTGGCTGTCGGGCCGCACTTCGTTCCTCGCCTGCCGTGCGCTGCTGGGCATCTTACAGGGTGGCTTCATCCCTGACGTAAGTCTCCAGACCCTTGGAACACCCTCCATACCAGCCTACTCCTGCTCACAGCTCCTATAGGTCATTCTGTATCTGTCCTACTTCTACAAGCACCACGAGCTCTCTCTAAGACTCGGCTTCTTCTGGACCGCCATGAGCATTGCCGACATCATCTCCGCTCTCCTTGCATACGGCCTCCTTCACATGCGCGGCGTCCAGGGCCACGCTGGCTGGCGCTGGCTGTTCCTGATTGAGGTACTACTCCCTTTCGCTGTCACACTACATTTATGTTTCGCTAACAAAGCGTCAAGGGTCTCATCACGCTGGTGGTTGGCGGTATGGGATTCCTGCTAATGCCTGCTGGGCCATGCCAGACCAAGAGCTGGTTCAGAGGAAAGAAGAAGGGCTGGTTCAATGAGAAGTGCGCGAAATAGTCTCACGAGAGAAGATGCCCATCCGTGCTAACAGAAACAATAGGGAGGAGACCATCATTGTTAACCGAGTCCTCCGCGAAGATCCGAGCAAGAGCAGCATGCACAATCGTCAACCGGTCACTCCCAAGCTGCTCTGGCAGTCTCTCCAGGACTACGATCTCTGGTCAGTGCTCCAAGGACGATGCCTGCTCCCAACTAGAAGCACAACCAGGCTGACAGTGTCTATAGGCCGTTGTACATCCTTGGTCTCACGTTCCAGATCCCCATGACGCCGCCGACACAGTACCTTACCCTGTCTCTGAAGGGCCTCGGCTTCGACACGTTCCAGACGAACTTGCTGACAATCCCATACACCGTCCTGCACAGTAAGAGCCACCGATGTTCCCAACTGCTGGGCCTTGGTACATGAACGTCAGGCGCTAACCATCCGCAGTCATCCTCATGCTCCTGCTCACCTACGTCGCCGAGATCTGGGGCGAGCTGACGCTGACGTCCATGATCGGGCAAATCTGGGCGCTGCCATTCCTGATCTATCTCAACGTCGTCAACACGGCGCACGTCAACCGCTGGATCATCTTTGCTGTCACGTCCCTCTTGCTGTCATACCCTAACTGTAAGTACAAGGTCTGGTTTCCCAAGAAGCAGAGAGACTAATGGCCATCATCAGCGCATCCCATCCAAGTCGGTTGGAACTCGCGGAATTCCAACACCGTCCGGTCGCGTACCGTCTCAGCTGCTTGTTACAACATGTTTGTGCAGGCCGGCGGCATCATTTCCTCCAACATCTACCGCAAAGGTATGTGCTCCATCCCCCTTTTCCCTGACAGATCTCGGCAGCTGACAAGAGGCCGCCACCAGACGACTCGCCGCAGTACCACCGCGGAAACAAGGACTTGCTCGCTATCGCGTGCATGAACATCGTGCTGTACATCCTGACCAAGGTGTACTACGTGTTCCGCAACAACCAGAGGGACAAGAAGTGGGCGTCCATGACCGAGGAGCAGAGGCTCGAGTACCTCGCCACAACGAAGGACAAGGGCAACAAGAGGCTGGACTTCCGCTTCCACCACTAACGAGTGACGATATCTCAACGACAGACGAGATGAGACAGAATAGACAATCTGAGATGAAGTTGCTAGACGGCAGGGGAAAAGCGGGAGTTACGAGAGCTGCTGAACGGACAGGGTGTGCGCTCAGGGGGGCCGGAGTCGCGTTGCTTCTGACGACTGCCACTTTTGACGTTTCATGCGTTCCAATTTACTGTCTTTAAGTGAATTCAAAATTTACTCTCGCTCGGAAGAACTTCGACATTGGTGACTGCGGCATAGCTACGCCGCGAAAGCATAACTGCCAAGCATGGCATACACATGCCAGTGGCTCGTCTCAGGCCTGTACCTCATCACGTCCGCGACCTCCCTCGCGACCCTCACCCCGCCCACCTCGGCAATGTGCTCGAGGAAACTGACCACCCAGGGCCGCATGCGGGGGTCGCTGGACACCTGGCCGGCGTGATAAACCGGGCTGATGAGCGTGTAGCATTGAAGAGCCTGGAGCGGCGTGAGGGGGACTTTGTTCTGCGGCCTGGCCGCCGGGAGCACGAACTGCGGGGCCGATGAGCATATCTCGCGGGCGATGCCGTCTATGACCGCCGATGCCTCTCCTTTCAGGGCGACATTGTCACCAGCGTGAGCGAGGATCGCAACGTTGATCGCCAGGCGCGTTGTGTGGATGACGTTGCGGACCTGCGTGACGAAGTGGTCCCTGTGCATGTCGTAGTGCCCTTCAAAGACTAAGGGCTCGGAATCAGCGACGAGCACTCGCCTGCCGTGCCACGACGGAGGGAGCTCCCGCTCCAGTGTGATGAAACGCTCATCGAGTTGTCTCAGCCTAGCGAGGATCTCGGCTCCATCCGTGATCTTGCCGTCGCGGACATCGGCATTCAGATTGAGCAGCCCGACGACCTCACCTGTGACGGCCCACTTGGGGTCTTTCTCGTCCACATAGCGACTCAGGTCCTCCCGCAGGGCGCTCAAAGCGGCCGGCACGCGGATTCCTGCGGCGCCGCAGCTGATGATGAGGGTGATGACGAGGCGCATCGCGAGCCGCCGGGCGACGTGGCTAGCAATAGTCCTGTGCTTGCCCCGGATCGCGACAAGGGACATAGCGCCGTTGACGTGGCTCATCCAAGAGGACGACGACTTTGGGTTCCGGTTGACGATCTTCTCGTACAGGTCGAGTAGGAGGACGGCCTGCAGCGTGGCGTCGGACGTGGCTTGGGCAGGGGTGCCCAGTGCCTGGCCCAACAGTTGTATCGCCGCGAGATACCGCTTGCCGGCGAGCGCAGAGAGATCCGGGGCGTCGTGTTGATGCGAGAGGAAGGCCAGGCTCACGGCATCAACGCTCATGGACAGATGGCCGTCGGGTGGCTCCCTTTCGTAAAGGGAAGACAGCATATCGTAGCTGCGGGAGAGCCCGAAGACGTAGAAGCAGAAGAAAACATGACGGGCCCGGACGTCCCACGACAGCTGCAGGGTGGCGATACTGGTATTAGCGGCTGACAAGCACTCTTGGTGAGATGCTTGAGCCAATGCCTTCTGTCTTATCGCCTGGGTCTCGTCCCGGATGACGAGCTGATGGGGGTCGCGGTAGCCCGTGCAGGTGAGATTTGCTCTCCTACACTGGCCACAGCTCTCCTTCTGGAGGTCGCACTGGGAATGTGAGCGACGGCTACACATGTGAGGGACGAAATGGCTCACTCACCCGGAGCTTCCGTCTCCTGCAGGGCAGACAGTCCCGTGAAGGCGTGCCTCGATAGACCATTACATCCCTTGTTTGTGCGAGAATAAACAGGAGAGGACGTCAGACAGGCTCGAGGGTTCTACTAGCGCCGAAATCGCGGGTGGAATTGTGGTGTGGTGTATATTTGGAGTTAAGCTTCTGATGGTGTTCGTCATGCGAAGCGGGAGGATGCCGCCCAGCCCGACTCAGTTAGCGTTTCGGTGACGTACGTTGACCACGGTTGTACGCCTGGATTGCTCAGTCCGTGATGTCGATATCACTCAGACCAGGAGATAAATCCGGTCGGAAACCGCATCTGCTGGGTGCGAATGGAGCCTGGAATCGAGGGGAAGTTTGTGATCAATGCCGAGCCCGAGATTTCCTAACTCCAGGTCACGTATCTCCGCGCGAACGTCCGCCCCGTGCTCGCATCCCGGGTGGAGCTCCGGAACGCTAGCCGCATCGGGTTAAGCCCTACACGGGCAAATGCCGCCTCCGAAGCTCCTCCAGTCCAGTACCTCCGGGGCGAGAATTGAGATATAAACAGCAGACGACGACGGCCCAGGATGGCTCAGCTCTGTATAAAATGGAGGCAGAAGCATCATCAGAATTCTCGTTGACAGGAAACCTTATCGATCTGCGTGCCACACCTGAAGCATCATCATATCCGAGTAAACAGAGTTTCCTGAGTCTATAACATCAAGATGCCCTTCCAGTATAAGCGAGTCCTCCTTGTCGGCGCCACCTCTGGCATCGGCGCAGCCATGGCCGACAAACTGATCCAGGAGGGTGCCAAGGTCATCGCCGTTGGGCGAAGGCAAGACAGGCTCGATGCCTTCGTGAAGAAGCATGGCCCGGAAGTTGCCAGCTCCGCCAAGTTCGACATCACAGATAGAGCCGGCACGGATGCCTTTGTCAATGAGTGAGACTCCCAGGACCAAGACATCTGCTGTCTTCGGAGTTTGGCTAATCACGCCTTTCCAGCATCGTTGAGAAATACCCCGACCTCGACTGCGTCTTCCTGAACTCCGGTATCCAAGCCGCATACAAACTGTCGAGGCCCGCCGAGTTTGACTCCGAAGGCTTTCGCAGCGAGATCGATACCAACTTCCTAAGCACCGTCGACCTGATGATGAAGTTCCTGGCGCAGCTGCAGGCCAAGCCCTACCCGACAGCACTCATCGTCACTGGTACCAACCTTGCCATCGTTCCGGCGACCACTATCCCCGTATATTCAGCATCCAAGGCAGCTCTCAACGCTTTCATTTACTGCCTGCGGGCGCAGAACTTCAAGTCCAGCACCAAGATCATCGAGGTCTGGCCGCCGGTCGTTCAGAGTACGTGCATCATCCTTCTTCTACTTGGCTATGATGGAGGCCCGCTGGCTGACGTATCTCCCAGCTGAGCTCCACGACTACATGGGCGAGGAGAGAGGCCGCTCGTTTGGCATGCCGGTGGCGGAATTCACCAAGCAGGCGTATGCACAGCTCGCGGCGGGTGCAGAGCACATAGTCGTGGGGTCAATTGGGTCGCAGGATTCGTTCAGAGAGCTGGTGGACTTGCGCAAGAAGCACTTCGACGAGCTCAACAAGCTGCAGATGGCCCATTTCGAGCCGTAAGTGCAGGATGGGTGTGAATCGAAGGCAATTGGGAATGCATTGGGCGCAATTGGCGTGATTGTTTCCCTCTCGTTTATTTACTTGACCCGCGATCCGTATCAGAAATCCTCTTTTCAGCTTAGCCGGCGCAGGCGTTATCTGGGTGAGATGCCGCTAGAGATAAGTCAAGATCCATGAACAGCTGAGAGATGTGTGGCGTCAAATCGCAGGACGTCGTTTCGGGCTCCAGCGCCTCGAATGACGCGGAGCTCGTCTTGGCGCATCGTGTGGATGGGTGTTGGTGAACTAACAGATCAGCTCAGAATATTGATGCATGATTTGTTAGTAGAATATCTTTACTTTTCCACCCCACAGCGGAGTCGACGTCATTTGGCAGCGTAAACAGGCGAGCTCCAAGCAGACGCCTCTCTTTTCCCTGCTTCTGCCCTTGTCGCACAGCGCAGAGTCTTCCTTGACCGTCTCGAGCTGCTCGAGGGATGGAAAAGGCAAAAGGAGGGCGGAGTCTTCTTTGGTGACAAGTCTACCATCATTCCCAATTGCTCTGCCTGGCTCCACGACCGCTCACGCGAGCTACGTCGACCGCAAGATAACGACCGCGCATTAAAACGGTCCGATCGACAGCAAAGATAAGGAGCACCAAGGCCTTGCAAGATGGCGCGCGGAAGATTCAACTGGAGGAGCATTCTGGGCTGGGAGGGACGTGACCACCGTAGTCGTCGCGACCACTGGTGGGATGAGCCACGGGGCCGACGTGAGTGTTTTTCTTGCTGTGCATGACCCCGAACGGCTGGAAACTGACAGCCTCGGATATCCAGTCCTCCCTAGCCACCACGACGAGACGATCGAGTCTGCTATTCCAGCCGAGGAAGTCACTAAGGTTGCAGTTCGGCTGCATCACCTCATCGAGGAGGTCGTCTCTGTCGAGCTGGAGGAGGATGAGATCACCAAGGCACACAGTCGTGTCATTACGCCAAAGGTCGTGGCAGCTGCGAAGGAGGCCGGCGGCGAGGAGTATAAAGCTTGCGTGGTATGGTCTTCTCCTTGTTGGGGCTATGAGGTTATGCTAGCCACATAGGCTGACGAAGCGGGCAGGTCTTTGCTCTACTGGTCAACAAACGTTGGTTCAAGCACCAGGCCATCATGGAACTGTGGGACGCCGAGCTTCACAAGGCTCGGGCCGTCGCCGCCGAGATGATCGCTAAGAAAATGTACGGTTCCTTACCGCCCCGTCATGGGACGAGGCGTGCAGGTTTCGAGCACAGCTAACACCGGTGACTGCAGTATCGAAGGTGAGGAGAATCTGGGCTATCTCCTGCACTCCGTCCTCCTGAAACGCTACTCCATCAAAATCGACGGCGAGGCTACGCCTCCCGCCAACGTCATAGAGAAGGCGGTCGATCTCCATGCTCTTCGCATTGTCGGCTCGTCTGGCTACCAGAAGTGCATAAGCTACCTCTGGCGAGGCTGGCTTGTCCAAGACGAGGACGACCCGGCAAATTTTGTCGACTACGGTGACAAGGACAACACCTCATACATTGTCCACCTCGACCCAGACAGGATGCGGGCTCCCATGTACCAGAACGCCTTCCAGGTGCTGATCTCCCTGGTTTATCTCGCCCTGTACACCGCTGCTATCAACACAATCAATCCCACTGGCGACCTGGACTTCGTGGAGGGCCTTCTGTACGTCTTCACGCTTGGCTTCCTCTTCGACGAGATCGCCAAGTTCTGGAAGGCGGGCTATCACATCATCGGCTTCTGGAACGTCTTCAATGACGTTCTATACTGCCTTCTCATGACCAGTCTGGTCCTGCGTTTCATGGCCCTTGGCCACCACCCCTCAGGGGACCCGAAAGTTAAGGGACCGCGTGAAAACTGGAACACGATGAGCTACAATTTCCTGGCCTTCAGTGCCCCCATGTTCTGGATCCGCCTGCTGTTGTACCTTGACAGCTTCAGGTTCTTTGGCGCCATGCTTGTAGTGCTCAAGGTGATGATGAAGGAGTCGATCATTTTCTTCGCTCTCCTAGTCGTCATCGTCATTGGCTTCCTGCAGTCCTTCATCGGCCTAGACTATGCCGAGGACAATGTCATCGGCGACGTGACGTTCATCGTCCAGTCGATGGCCAACGCCCTCATGCAGAGCCCGGACTTCAGTGGGTTTGAGAAGTTTGGACATCCGTTCGGCATCATCCTGTACTATCTCTTTACCTTCATTGTCATGGTACGTAATTGCCGTCCTGCTACCCCTCAAGCTGCGTACGCCGCTGACGAACTGAAACCATAGGTCATCCTGCTCAATATCCTCATCGCCCTATACAACTCGGCGTACGAGGACATCTACGACAACGCCAACGACGAGTACCTGTGCCTCTTCGCGCAGAAGACGGTGCAGTTTGTGCGGGCCCCCGACGAGAACGTCTTCATCCCGCCTTTCAACCTCATCGAGGTGTTCCTGCTGGCGCTCCCGCTCGAGTGGTGGATGGACAAGCGCACCTACGAGCGGGTCAACGACGTGGTCATGGCCATCTGCTACTCACCCCTGCTCCTCATCGCCGCGTACCTCGAGACGCGGACCGCCGGCGACATCCGGTCGAACCGGTCGCGCGGCGAGGACGACGACGACACGATCGAGGAGTGGGAGCAGCTGGGCGGGCAGGTCGACTTCGAGGCCGACGGGTGGGCGGACAGGGTCAAGGGCGCGGCGCCGGTGCTAGCGATGGAGCCGGCGGTGCTGGAGGTACAGAAGCTGCGGAAGGACGTGGAGAGGCTGCAGGAGATGCTGGAGCAGGTGGTCAATAAGCTGGGGGCGGCGGAGGGCGCTGGGAATGGGAAGCAGCCGGCTGAGGACACGAATCTGCTTGAATGAGTGAATGAGTTAACGACGGTTTGATGCTCTTCATTGGATGGCGTAGGCGAGGAGGGAGATTGTCTTTCGGCATGTACATGGAGGCAGGGTCGCATATCTCATGGTTCGAGGGTGACTTCGAGGTTGGTACTCCTGGGTGACCGACTGAGTCCCTTGGACATTTTGTCCAGCCTCACATAGCTTGAGAATCGAGGCACGCATATATTTTGCCCGCATGTGATCTTTCACTTCAATGGCTTGGATTGTCTGTGGTATGATACTGCCTCATCAGTGACGGGCAGCTGTGTAAGCTCCGTCGTCAGCTGACTCCCCGCGTCCGGACTTCGTCTGGAGTCGCCACATCTGGGGTCATCATCCCTATACCGTAATTCCGGATCTGGATCCGGCCACAGGGGACGGTCCTTGCCGGAGCCCTCACAGCCCATCATGGATTTCGTATCATCTCAGCAGGACCAGCAGCATGATGCTTTTCTTCCGCAAGACGGCTGGTCCCGGCACGGACCCGACCAAAAGGGGTTTGGGACACGGGCAAAGTAGGAGGACATTCATCGACTCAGGGGTCAGCGCGAGCTCTTTCCGGCGTCACGATCCTCGCCAAGCGCTGGCAACCAAGCAATAGTAAATAGCCCAATGATCATGAACACGCGTCGAAAGGATCATGAGGAACGCTGTGGCGCACACCGCGTATCGTCGGATGCCGAGTTATCTCCTCCGGGGCCGCACCAGGCGCGCCAGTTGCTCAAGACCGAGGTTGGCCACACCCCAGCGCCGGCCGAAGGGAGAACGACTGCCGGCCGACGGACGTGGGCAGACAGGGCCCGGGACGGGGAGGGCGTTTTCGCCCTATGGTTCGACCTTACTCTGGCCGGGGCATATCTGACGCTAGATCCTTGCGGCATCTGGCGCAAGCGCCAAAGGAGAAAAGAAAGAAAAAACTCTTCCGACGTTGGACCCACGAGTGCATTAGCTCGCGGGCTCGTCAGCCCTCTCTGGCATGAGGGGATCAATCAGTCTTTCCCCCCATTGCGGCCCCCTCATGCCGCACGCGTCTGGAGGAGTGGCTGATATGATACCCCAACATTGTGAACCCCGCGAACATCCGATTTCGAGACAATACCTACGTGTGAATGGTGTCCAGCGGCTGATGTGGTGCCATTTTGATCCGTGTGGCCAACTCCGGGATGCCTACTCTTTCTCTTAAGAGCCCCTGTAATAGAAGATAACGACGTATCACCCTTGTACTCTACTGTACTGGAGTGTCGGGGCCCAGCGTTTATCGCCGGAGATGGTTGGGGAACCTGGCCGGGCTGGGGAAACAGGGAAAAGCCAGAGTGAGGGGAAAAGGTGGAACCGCCGGTGGGCCTGCCTCACCAAGAGATTGCAGGAAGAGATTGGTGCCGGCAAGCAGAACGCCGGGCCTGCTGTGGGCGGCAGCCAGTCATGCGCGTCGAAAAAGAGGCGACAGACGCTTTGGTGGGCGAGACCGCTCAGGATGGAGTCAAAGGAGTCAAGACGGTGTCGAATGTGGGGAAGGCTGTGCGGGGATTTTTGCCTTTTTCGTCCACACGCGGTTCCTCGGTTTCTGTGTGGCGTGCGGCCCGTGACCGCGACCGGAGACTGCCAGGTAACTGGGAAAACGGAAAAGTGATGTCAGCAAGATGCCGGGCGGCCATGACTCCAGTGTTCTTCGAAGATTCGGCCGGAGAAGAGTCATTCGCATCCCACGCAACACGTCCTGTCAGGCACAAGCCCCTTATCGAGGGGAAGGTACTGTTGATGCATTTCCCAAAGCAAGAGTGACCTGGTAGAGCACAGTAGGTACTTGGGTAGGTAGGTCAGCATCGGAAGCCGGGCGCCGAAGCGGCGGCTCCCTGCAGCAGTGGCTTGGACGCTTCGAGCATCACCGTGACATCCCCGGCGGGCGCCTCCACGGGGTCGAGCCCTCCCCGTGACCCCCTTCATGGGGAAAGGCGAGAAAGGCGAGACATGATTCAATGACACAATGGCCAGCACATGCCGGAGACCCCGTAAAAGCGCCGGTGACCGCCAAGTCTGCTCTACACTACTACCGGACTATGATATGGTCCCCTCACCACCATCAACGGCACCCCTGCCCTGCGGGATCAATCTGCCCCCCTCCATTGGCTCGTTGCCATGCGGGCCGTTGGTGAAGGACGAAAGAAGAGCATCCAGAGAGACGATCCCTTCAACAGCTCGGCCGGTAACCCCGCATGCCGCTTACTATGGTGTCTCCTAGGGTAGTGCTACACAGACGCTACCATCGCGCGTGCCAACATATTTGAACGGGCTGATCCCCATCCCGTTGACTCGCTCCCTCTCGCTGGTTTTTCCCTCTCTCAACTAGCCTTCCCCTCTCTTCCCCTCCCTTCCCCAACCGTCGAGAACACCCAGGCGTATAAGTCTGGCACCGACAGAAGGAGGAACAGTGTAACGCAGACGGAATCGTCACCGCGGACACCACCAATTCAAGACAGGCACCATGGCGGACCACGAGCATGAGAAGCCCGTCGCCGAGGGCATCCACGACCCGGGCCATGGCCCCGTCGGCGAGCAGGACCACCCTCCCCATCACGGCATGTCGCCCACGGAGTACATCATGACGCGTATTTCCTCGCTGAAGCCGCCCATGACCACTCCACCGAACCCTTTCCGGCTCATCATGATGATCACTGCGCGCCAGTGGGCGTTCTTCTCCGTCGCCTTCATCGCATGGGTGCGTATTCGCTCCCCACGTTCTGTGACATGACAATGGCCGGGGTCAAAAAAGAGTGCTAACAGAGGCGATACCGCATAGACGTGGGACGCTTTTGACTTCTTCACCGTCTCACTCACCGTCAGCGACCTGGCCAAGGAGTTCGGCAAGACAAACACCCAGATCACCTGGGGCATCACCCTCGTGCTCATGTTCCGTTCTGTCGGCTCTATCGCCTTCGGTATTGCCGCCGATCGCTACGGCAGGAAGTGGCCCTTCATCATCAACAACCTCCTCTTCATCGCCCTCGAGCTGGTAAGTGCTTGTTCTGTCGATCAATGGACCCACGCTTTTTTCCTCCCTCGTACTCCAAGCTTTTTGCGCCGCACTCTCCGCAGCTTGGCGACGGTGCACTGCGTCAGAGCCAAGAAAAGCCACGCCCGTCTTGGCGATGCAACAGTCTTGGCGTCATTGTTTCGCAACGTCCCATTGTCGTGCGCGTCAAGTGGCATGCATTGCATGGGGATACGCTTTTATTGCGATTGTGTGGGGAGGGTTCATCTGCCTCTGGGTGGTCTGGATAAAGAGCCAATCATCGACTAACAATATCTCGCGCAGGGCACTGGATTCTGCCAAACGTACCGCCAGTTCCTCGCCTGCAGAGCGCTTTTCGGCATTGCCATGGGTGGTTTGTACGGTAACGCTGCCGCGACCGCACTGGAGGACCTGCCCGAGGAGACTCGCGGTCTGATGAGCGGTATATTACAGCAAGGGGTAAGCCGCCTCCTCCTTCTCTTTTAACCCGGTCCAGTCGCCAAGTCTCCCTTTTACTGACTATCCGCCCAGTATGCCTTCGGCTACCTCCTCGCAACTGCCTTCGCCCGCGGCCTCGTCAACACCACCTCCCACGGCTGGCGGCCCCTGTTCTGGTTCGGCGCCGGCCCGCCCGTGCTCATCATCATCTTCCGCCTGATGCTCCCCGAGACCGCGGCCTATCAGCAGCGCGAGAGCGTCCGGCGCACCGCCGAGATCGAGGGCGGCGTCAGCATCAGCCACACCTTCATCCGCGAGGGCAAGGTCGCGCTGCGGCGCCACTGGCTCCTGCTGACGTACCTGGTGCTGCTCATGGCCGGCTTCAACTTCATGTCGCACGGCTCCCAGGACCTGTACCCGACCATGCTGACCAACCAGTTCAAGTTCAGCGCCAACGCCGTCACCGTCACCCAGGTGGTCGCCAACCTGGGCGCCATGCTGGGCGGCACCATGGTCGGCTTCTTCAGCCAGGTCTTCGGCCGGCGCCTCAGCATCATCGTCATGTGCGTCATCGGTGGCGCCCTGCTGTACCCCTACACCTTCGTGAGCAGCCACGCCGTCATTGCCGCCGCCTTCTTCGAGCAGTTCTGCGTGCAGGGCGCCTGGGGCGTCATCCCCATCCACCTGATGGAGCTCAGCCCCGGCGCCTTCCGCACCTTCGTCGTCGGTACCGCCTACCAGCTCGGCAACCTCGTCTCCTCCGCCAGCTCCACCATCGAGTCCACCATCGGCGAGCGCTTCCCCCTGCCGCCCAGCGGCGAGGTCAAGCGTTACGAGTACGGCAAGGTCATCTGCATCTTCATGGGCTGCGTCTTCGCCTACGTCATCCTGCTCACCCTCGTCGGCCCGGAGCACCTGCGCCGCAAGTTCGAGGTCGAGCACGACGCCGACGTGCGCGCCGTCGCCGGCGAGGAGACCATCGCCGAGGCCATCCACCGCCGCGAGC
This sequence comes from Pleurostoma richardsiae, assembly GCA_030052745.1. Lineage (NCBI taxonomy): Eukaryota > Fungi > Ascomycota > Sordariomycetes > Calosphaeriales > Pleurostomataceae > Pleurostoma > Pleurostoma richardsiae. The sequence continues at coordinate 335,997 of JANBVO010000020.1, forward strand.
GCATGGGCATGGGCCTCAGCGACGAGGACCTCGCGGACGCGATCGAGGTGCAGAGGATCGAGCAGGCTGAGGTAGAGCGGCAGAGGGAGAAGGTCAGCCACGCCGTGTAAGGGCGGCCTGGAGAGGACGGGTGTCACTTTTGCATGTCATGACTGATGATATGGGCCTGGCTGGCCTGGCGGTAATCGCGCATAGACGCGGGGATGTATGTGCTGGAATGGGAATGCTTAATGTCACGGAAATGGTTTTACAAAACAATCATATACCACTTGCTGCGAACTGCGCAGCCATCTTCTAATTTTGTACTCCAGGTGATGACTGACCTCAAGTGACCTTGTCCAAACGCTGTAGTCCTCAGGGCTCAACCATTGAATGGCCTTGTGAGGTGCAGAGTCGCGCAGCCCGTCTAATGCAGCCATGTCGACGATAGATGTGCCCACGACTACACAAATCGAGTGTACCAGCCTCGCATGCTATGTGCCTGCGAGCCTGCGAGCTTCTAATATAACTGATACTCTGGTCATTTAGAGCAAGAAGAGTAAGATGAAATTCATATTGGGAAAAAATGAGGAACGGGTGGCCGCATATGGTCTCAAGCCAACAGGGAAACAGATGCAAAAACAACATAGGCAAAAAGAGAATTCACTTGCCCACTATCAGAATCGAACTGATCACCTCATCATTACTAGTGATGCGCTCTACCGATGAGCTAAGCGGGCAGCTTCTTGTATGAAGGTGTTAGCCTAACTGGTATTGATATGTCTTGAAAAATGGGGCCCGCACCAATCACTTTCGCCCACTTTTGATGGTGAAGCGTCCCCACTTTGGTGTGTGTACCTAGGTATTCACGAGTCCTATAGAAGCAATTCACCAACTACGGTAAATATTCCACCAAGGACGATCTGGTAGTTTGGGTTTAGTCCTATAATTGAAATGCTGTGGCTTTTCGCTGTTTTGCATTCGCGTGGCATCGGGCTAAAGCATGTTAGACTGCAGACACCCTCTTGTATTGGTGGAATTTAGTTCTCTAGAACTTCTTCCCTCACGGAGATAGGTATGTTCTAGGGCATCTGTGCGGCTGGCATATCGGTGTGATCTCGGCCGATCCTCCCATGTCGCCATGTTTCATCTTCTGTCTAGTTGCTGCTCCATTACCCCCCAACATCTCGGTTACCACTCCGACAACCCTAGTCTGACCCTGGCGGGAATCTGCAAGTTGCCAAGTTAAGGTTAAGCCACATCTAGCGACCTGCCGGTACCATTGGTCATCCACAGAGAGCATCTAGAGATGGTGTTCAGTGCGATATAGGCAATGGAGGCTGCCCAAGCCTGAAACTTCATCCCGATAAGTTCCCGCTGTGGCGGCATCTCTCGATCGAGGCTCATAAGGAATGTCTTGTCAGCAAGCACTAAACCGGCCCATCTGTGAAAGGAACGGGAAGACCACGGATCAACAGTTCGACATGGAGGCAATACGAGTAACACGTTATCCTGCCGGCAACAGCCGTTGGGGGACATTAGAGGCGGGGGAACGAACGGGCTGTGGATACAAGTTAGTCGACGGGCGTCGCGGAATAAGATTCCCCTTAAGAGGTAGGGCCACCCCTTCTTCAGTTCGGTCAATGACTGGTGGAAACCCCAAACAGTTTTTCCTCTGCGCGAAGGACTTTGATTCAACAAGTAGTTGATTTGCGTACTGTGCTCCGCGGGTCATTGACTCTGGCCTATATATGGCGTCCTCGCCGAGTCTGCCAAGAGATGCGGTTTGCACTCCATCTGTACCAGTCAATCGTTGAAACCAGGTCTCAGATCCCTACAGTCCTCCCTTATCTAACCATGAAGTGGTCGGATCTCTTGGCGGCGATCGCCTGCGCAACTGCCGTCTTGGCTGCGCCGGCCCCTGAACCCACCCCCGGGCCTAATATTGAGGATGCATTGGCCAAAAGAGCAACGACATGCACCTTCAGCGGGTCTCTGGGCTACTCGTCGGCCAGCAAGTCCAAGACATCATGCTCCACTATCGTCTTATCCGCCTTGTCCGTGCCGTCCGGCGTGACCCTAGACTTGACCAGCCTGAAGACCGGGACCACGGCAAGTCTGCCCAATCTCCCACGGGCGCGAGATCATGATTCTAACATTGGCTTACTTAGGTCATCTTTGAAGGCGAAACAACATTCGGATACAAGGAATGGTCCGGTCCCCTTGTCGCCGTCAGCGGGACGAGCATCACCGTCAAGGGCGCGTCGGGCTCCTCGCTCAACGGCAACGGGGCCTCGTACTGGGACGGCAAGGGAAGCAATGGCGGCAAGACGAAGCCCAAATTCTTCCAGGCGCATAGTCTAACCACGTCCACCATCGAGAACCTCAACATCGTCAATGCGCCTGTGCAGGTGTTCAGCATTAATACCGTGCAGACGCTGAACCTCATCGACATCACGATTGACAACTCTGCTGGTGCATCGCTCGGCGCCAACACTGATGGCTTTGATATCGGCAGCTCAGACGGCGTTACGATCACGGGCGCGAAGGTGTATAATCAAGACGACTGTGTTGCTATCAACTCAGGGACTGTAAGTCTGTCCCATGCGGCTGATCTGAACTGGCTCTGGATCTCTGACAGGTGCTTCATAGAACATCAACTTCTCCGGCGGATACTGCTCAGGCGGACATGGGCTCTCGGTCGGCTCCGTAGGCGGCCGGAGCGACAACACCGTCGACGGCGTGACTTTCGAGTCCTCCCAGATCGTGAATTCTCAGAACGGAGTCCGTATCAAGACCATTAGTGGAGACACCGGAACCGTCAAAGGTGTGACATATAAGGACATCACGCTGTCCGGCATCACCAAGTACGGTATTGTTGTCGACCAGGCCTATGACGGGACAGCTGGATCCCCGACCAGCGGCGTCCCCATCACGGACTTCACCCTCGATGGTGTCACCGGGTCCGTGAGCAGCTCGGCGACTGAGATCTACATCGACTGCGCGAGCTGCTCAGGCTGGACGTGGTCGGGTGTGAGCGTCACGGGCGGAAAGAAAAGCTCTTCGTGCAAGGGCGTCCCCAGTGGCGTGTCTTGCTAGACGAGACGCGAACTGATAACACCGATATCCTCTTCACTGTGTGTCTCTATTGTACATAGTCACCGAACAAATTACAAGAAAAGCATATGCCCTTCTAATTCCATATCTCCCTGAGCTCGCCACAAATATACTCTGCGTCCTCAGCCAAAGTTCCATGTCCATAATTACCGGTAGCGCCTGTGACAGTTGTCCGAGGGTCAGACGGCAAGAAAGGGCATTGTAGAATATCGTAATCCTTAGCCGAATTTGATGGGTGTAAGTAAATTGTCGTCCCTAGATAAGCCTGAATAGCGGAAAGTTTTGGATGCCAGAGCTCGCCAGCGCTGCGTCAGGGTGACGCTTGCGAGAACAACGGTCACCTTATACGGGATCCAACCTGAACCAGGAACACTTTGCAGCGGCCGTCAAGGTCATTTCGAAAGGCATAATCGTAATGCGTCTGCTGCTATTGTGCTTTATCCCCACACTGGTAAATTCCAGCGCTGCATAACTCTCTAGATACAAACAGGGCAGTCAGGGTCAGGGTTGTTACCCCAGAACCTCTCTGATGTTCCATATGCCACCATAGAAGTTGAGTTCATCTGCCAAGGTTCCAACTCTAAAATTACTACCTCGTTCAACTGGCCTGGCCTTACGATGCAGCCCGGCAGATAGAGAGATTGCTGAGGACCAACGAGCCAGTACCTACCGAGATGGAAGCCGTTGACCCAGACGTTTCCTTTGATGCCATTAGGGACTGCGATAAATGTATCGAGAGTCATAGAAGAGTTGTGCGACATGGATGGGCCAATGAAGGAGCCTTTGTAGAAAATAGGAGAGTCAGTCAGGCTGGGGCTCGTGGCATTGGCACCACTGCACTTCCCAGAAGGCAAGGTATCCAGTTGCATCGAGTACATGTCCCATCCAGTGAGGATCTCCCCTCCGACAGTGACGTCTCCTTTGACGCCCTTCCACGGATCTTGTACATAATTCCGATACGGGTTCCCTCGCGAGTAATAGTCCACGCGGCCGAGGTTCTCGATGAGGAGCTGGAGTTTGTCACCTGGTTCAAGCGAAATACTGACGTTGAGCGGGTGTTGGTACTGGCTGTCCATGACTCCCACGATCTTGTCGTTGACGTATACTAGAACGCGGTCACGAGGGCGATCACCAGCTTGCACGTCGCCCTCGATCTTGGCGGCTGCAGTATGTTCGTAAAGGGTAAATCCGTACGCTTGTCCAAGTGCCTCCATTGTGAGAGGTGAGGAAGCAGTTGTCTTCTGCCCCCGGACATTAAACAGAGTGGTCGTGGGAGACAGGGTGAATTGGTCGATTGAGGCCCTGGGCAGATTGGCTGATGGCTCTGGGATGCTGCCGTTTGGCACAAAGGGTAAGATTGCTTCACGCATCTTGAAGTAGAGGTCCGTCGTACGGCCCGTTTCGTCTAACGGCGCCCCGTAGTCATAGGACGACGTAAAGACCGTGGTGCGGTTCTGCCACATTGCGCCGTTTTGGAATCCGAAATTGGTACCGCCGTGGACCATATAGAAGCTGATGGAGGCTGATGCGTTTCCAAGGTGGTAGGCAATATCACCGACAATGCCGGAGACGTCGTCGGCGTTGCCGGCGGTGGTGTTGTGAGGGTTGTACGACCCCCACTGATCTGGCGCCCACGTGTAGTACTCTGGTCAGACGGGGCAGAGTAGTTAGCAATCAATTGCGAATACAAGAAAACTCATCGTGAGAACTTACCGCCATCCAGAAGCGGTCCGAGTTCCGTGGGATTAGTGACGTATTCGTCACGAGCTGGCAGGGCCCAAGATCCTCCGTCGACCTCCGCAAGCACAAAGGGGATTTCGCCGCCATCTAATGTCCAGTCTACACCGCCATCATTTGTGTATAAAGGAACTTCGAAGCTTTCTCGTAGGATATCGCGCATTGCAGCGGTGTAATTGTGGTTATCCCCGAAAGACCCGTACTCGTTCTCAACCTGGACCATGAGAATCGGCCCACCACGTGAGACCTGCAGGTCTGCCAACCCTGATGTCTCCGCGAGATTGACAACATATTTCTGGGTTTCTTCCAGGAAAGGTGTGTTATTCGTACGCACGATCAAGTTCGGTATCTCACTCAGCCACGCTGGAAACCCTCCCCATTCATGCTCGCCACAAACATAGGGGCCTGGCCGAAGAACGACATGCAAGCCTTCCTCCTGGGCAATTCGAAAGTACTCTGCCACGTCATTTTGCGGATCTTCGGACAGCCAGAGTCCCTGGGTCGGCTCAAGGTTGTTCCAGAAGATGTAGCTAAATATGGTGTTCAGGCCCATAGCTCTTGCCTTGGACAGACGATCTCTCCAATACGGATAGGGAATCCGTTGGGGGTCCATTTGGCCCCCGATGATGGTATATGGCTCTCCATGGAGCAGGAACGAGACATTGTCATACGTGAATGCTGGTGCTGCCGCTGAGGTGGTGCGAGATGCGATGGAATTTCTCTGCACCGCCTCGACTGCAGCGACACTGGCAGCAATTGTTAGGAAGATTCGATAGGCGAACATCATTGAGTCTGGCTGATCACGTATGGTCGAAAGGCATCAGTCTAGTAAGGTAAGTGAGACTGCCAGCTGGGAACGCACATGATGTAGTGAACGGAATACCACTGAAGAAGCGACCTGCCAAAACCGTCTTCGAACAACCTCGTTACATCATCGAGTTCTTATCGAGTAATGCGCATGGCAGCGGAGATCCGTTTAGTCTGTGGAACGAGATGTGGGTGGAGTTTTCTAGCCCACCTGCGCCGCTGCGCGGGGAAGAAACCGTTGCATTGTAACGGTCAAGGATGGAAACCGGACAAACACTGGGGCGATCCTAGCTATACCTGGCTAAGGTCAAGTGCAGTAGACGCTATGGTCGATAATGCTTCAAGGAGGATACTTCCAACCTTAGTAGCAGCAACGTTGCATTATCGCTGGACATTCTTTTTGGTTTCCTGGCGGAGACACAACTTCACTTCGATAGGAAGTTCAATTCAACTTTTCAAGTGATCCTATGTCGACCCGGCCTACACCGGCAGCCAACATTGCACGATATTCCATCTCGAAGGATTTCTAGAGAAATCGAGCTTACATCACCGAACATCTATCGTTACAATCACACCTTGACTAATATATGTTGCCTCGCGTCCACGAGCCATGTCGCTTGAGGCAATACATCCGGCGGCTAAATTGGCTGATTCTAAATATCTTCTTCCTTGACCTACTGCGTACTATTCGGTAGTCAGCTGAGCAATCGAAGATGAGAGTTGTCCAGCTTCTTGGGGCCCTCACGGCCGTGTTTGTGGTCAGTCACGCACAAGTCGTAAAGCCCTTGTATACCTCAGCACAATACTTGGCAACCCGAACAGAGCCTATTGATATAACAGACCTATTGAACAACAGGGCATTCGGAAATGCACCAGGAGATGCAGATTTCGACGGATCTCAAAGTATGTGAGGAACTGACCACACACATTTATGGGAATGAACAAGATGAACCCTGAGTCTAACATCGTCCAGACTGCTATCCGGCACAATATCACCCTGGGCCAAATTTGAGCTATGGTGGGTTTCTGTACAGCATTCCGGAATACACGACTTCTGGCTATGACAACGTCATTGCTCAAGGACAGAATATCTCCATTCCATCGGGGAGATACTTTAGCGTGCAAATGCTGGCCTCCGCAGAAAGCTCTTCAGCGGATGGATATATCACGGCGAAGTATACAGATAGGTCGACTACTTCCCGAGAAGTTTTGGTGCCGCCTTGGTGGCTATGGGCATATCCCTCAGGAGGGGATATTGTCATGCCTTTTTACTACACCAAGGAAACAACAAATTATAACAAGTCAAACATCTTCCAGACAATTTCCTGGTTAGATTCGAGTAAGACGTTGACTTCATTGCAACTGCCTACTTCCGATACGTCTAATAGGCTTCACATTTTTGCGATCAGCTTGTGGCCAGTACCGGACGGTAGCGGTGAAAGACCTCTGCTTGAGGTTCAGTATGCGAGATCGACAAGGAAGTGGATGGAAGGCACTGGCGACATTCAAACCTTCGAAGTTACGGTTAGCAACGTTGGGGATCGTGGGTGGGTCCTGGCAGACGACACCGTGAAAGTTACCATTGAGTCAGAGAGTGTCACAACAGTGAAGCCAGGAATCATCAAGCGGCTTCGTCCCGGCGATCAGGTCGTTGTGCAAGTTGGAGTTAGGAACAAGATTGGTGTTGCCTCAGGTACTACGGGTATTGCTACTGCTCGTCTCAAATCGAATGCGGTGGACGTGGCACACGAGTTTGAGGCAACTTTCGGGTCGGGACCGTACGAACCAACGTACGAATCCATCTATTCACACGAAAGTCCGGATTGGTACAACGGAGCAAAATTTGGCATCTTCATTCACTGGGGGCTATACTCCATTCCCGCCTGGGTACGTTCACGTAAACCGTCTCACACTCATTTCAAGCGGAACTGCATGATAACGTTGATGGACTATACATGTAGGGCAACTCAGGATCCAACGAAACATATGCAGAATGGTAAGACAAGAATCTCCTAAATCCCGAATTTCTTAGTATCTTTGTATCTAACTTGATATTTCCAGGTACTGGTGGGATTTGAATAGCGGCCCCAATACCTCAGACCGCACTTATGAATTCCACCTTGCTACCTATGGCCCCGATTTTGTCTACGATGACTTCATAGCCAACTTCACTGCGACAGCCTACAGTGCCAAGGACTGGGTTGATCTCTTTGCTGATGCCGGCGCAACCTACTTTGTGCAAGTGGCCAAGCATCATGATGGCTACGCCCTGTTTGACCTTCCAGCCAATGTTTCTGAACGGACCTCAGTTGCCCAGTATCCGCACCGCAACTTCATAAAGGAACTATTTGACGCTGCCAAAGAGTATCAACCACAACTCCACCGCGCAGCATACTACAGTCTTCCCGAATGGTTTCATCCGGACTACAAGCCCTATGGCTTTGGGCGATGGCCTGGGGGTAACGCTACCAATCCCTTCACTAACGAGACGTTGCCCTATACTGGCTACGTGCCCGTTGACGACTATTTGAGAGACCTGGTCCTCCCGGAAATGCAAGCCCTCACGTCACTTGGGTCTGAGATCATGTGGTGTGACATCGGCGGACCAAATCTTACGGCTGAATTTGCCGCGCAGTGGTATAACGAAGCAGCCGCACAGAATCGGCAGGTAACAATGAACAACCGGTGCGGCCTGCCGGGTGATTTCGACACGCCTGAGTACGCTACGTTGTCTGCCACCCAACAAAGGAAGTGGGAGAGTAACGCGGGGAGTAAGTGATCTCTCATACCGTTTGCAACTAGCTCAGCCGACTCTATGATCCAAGTAAATGAGCAGCTAATTTGTTTGTTGCAGTGGACCCATATAGCTACGGTTTTAATCGTGCGAGCCCAGCGAGCGCATATACCAATGCAAGCACCATCGTAACGAGCCTTGTAGACATTGTTAGCAAGAATGGGAATTTTCTCCTCGACATCGGGCCTATGGGAAACGGTAGTGTGCTGGAGACGGAAGTGCAGCACCTCAGACAGGCCGGGGAATGGATCAAGGATCATGGGGAAGCAATCTTTAATACCTCCAGCTGGTTTGTTACACCAGCAGAAGGAGAATACATAAGATTCACAACGACAGTGGATGCTTTCTATATCTTGGTCATGAACCAGTTAAACAGCACCCTCACCCTGACGAGCCCGATTCCTTGGATCGAGGGCGACCATGTCACGATCGTGGGTGGACGCCTTTCTGGACAGGTTGTTCCTAGCAGAGTTGTTAAGGCTGGCTGTACCACGGCTATTATGTTTGACATAAGTGAGGAGATGAAGGTGGCAGACAAGTGGACCTGGGTATTCAAGATTGCCTATGAATAATAGAGCAGTCAAAGGCTCGGATCGAATATAAATCCCAACTTCACGATAACTCTGCAAGAAGTCTGTGTAAAAGATATATCACATCCAACTCCATTCATCTCAACTCACTGTAATCTATAAACCTAATACCAGCTGTTTCTACGTGTTGGGACAATTGTTGAGTTCGGACTCAGGCATTTGTCCGTCTTGATGATGGAGTCTCGTCTCGTTAGAGTCTCTCACTACAAAGAATCCTAAACAGACGAGATGCTTTTGCTTTGAAATTCGACATCTATCTGTTCTCTATCAAAAGGTTGAAGGCTATGCCCGGAACTCCAAGAGACCCTATTGATTCACGAACAGTCCGCATCGTAGAAGATACCGAACTGAAAGTCCAATACCGTCACGGAAGACGAGGTAGGATTGTATCCGGCAGGGCTCATCGCTAGGATCTTGGCCGAGGTAGCGGATGAGTCGGACGAGCGGAAATCGGTGTACAAGATGTTCGGCGACACATCTGTAGCGGTCGCCTGGCAGGAGAGTGCCGTGCCTGATTCGTACGCGCCGCTGGCAGTAGAGCAGTAGACCTTAGCGCAGGCGGCAGGGTTCGTGACACAGGTTGACGGGAGGTATGCGCGGACGTTGGACAGGCTGCTGTGCGGCTGAATGACGGTCACGACATATCCAGGATACTTGTCGGCCGTGCCCGTAGTGAGCAGCCCCGTGCTAACGTCTAGATTTAGTCGCGCAATTGGATAGGTTGTTGCGCCCTGTTGCTGCACGATCCAATTCGTAACCGTCCCTGTCCTTGTGAGGATCCAGCCGGTTATGGACAGGCCGGGTGTAATGACCTTGAGGCAGAAATTGACCGGCTGCGTAGGTTGCGGCCCAGCGGACGTCGACGTGACCACTTCGGTGGCCGTGCTTGTGACCAGCGTTGTGGCGGTGATGGACTCAACGTCGGTCTCGATTGTGACCGTCGTGAAGGTTGTCAGCGACGTAAGTGTGCTTGTGGTAAGCGTCGTGGCAGTCACAGAATCGACAACGGTGTCGGTCGCGGTAAGCTTGGGCATGGCAGAGGTCGCAGTGCTCCACACCGTCACCGTCACTGTGGTAGACGGTGCGGGGGCGACAACCGTGGTGCCAGTAACGCCGAGGCAGCTGGCGCACGCTGATGAGTACGCCGCGAAGGACGAGCAGCCAGAGGCATAGGCTGGGACGGCAGAGGGCAGCAGAGTCACGACACGCTTGGCAAGTGGCGCGACTACCGTCGTAACGGTGACAGTCGACACGGCCACGTCGGTCTCCGTAGACGCAACGTCCGTCTCGGTAATCGTGAAAATATCGACCTCCGTCGAGGTGGCGACAACTTCAGCGATAATGACGTTCGTCTCCGTCGAAGCGGTGACTGTCTCTGTGACGGTAACATGGCTCGTCGGGACGGGAGCGCCTGGGATAGTCGTGGAGTCGGTGATGGTGTGAGTAAACGTCCTAGTTATAGCCATTAGATGTCTAGATGGGAAACAAAGAGTGGGGAGGGTGATGGCCACTTACACTGTCGCCGGCGTCACCGTTGTCGCCAAGTAGGCCGAGCAGTCGGCAGCCCCATGCCGTGTCGTGAAAGCAGAGGCAATAATTTCTAATTCGCAAGTCAGCAGACAGGTCGCGGGAGCTCGAACAGGTGGTGTAACTCACGCCGAGCGCAGTTATTCCCACAGCTAGCCCGTGAGAGCTTGACGAGGCCACAGAGTGCGACAGCCAGAGACGAGCTCTTCATGATGTCAGGGGTAACGAGTGGAACCTGCTTGCAGCCGACTTCTTGACGCCCGCTATCTTTAAGGTAGTCCGGCTGGTTGTTAATGCGAACAGTGGTGGACCCAGCGATATGTCGGCAGCCAAAGACGGGGAAAACGACGTTTAAATCCAGATGCCACTGGGACTTCCCAGGCACTTGGCTCTTCTGTGTCCACCCACGCCTAGACCGCGCTGCAGCCGCTGATCCGGGGCTAGATCTGGGGTAGTTCCTGGAGAACGCGCCGTGCAAATGGCTGAACGGAGGCGAAGGGGTCTGGCCGTTTGCCGCTGGGTTCGCACAGAGCCTCGTTTGCAATAGTGCCTCGTAGCGCGCACACTACGTCGAAAGTGCCCAATAGTGCTTAGTATCGCTTGGGTCTAGACTTTCCGCGCCGACCGCTATCCAAATGTCAACCAGGCAGTCCGGTTCAAGGTTGAGATGATCATGCAAAAATGCAAAGATTTACACTCGGGAGGCCTGCGCGCGGCCGGAAAGCTACGCGGTAATCTCCGTTAGTGAGCAACGCTGTCATGACCAAGACGACGTATAGCGTGACTCCCCAATCCTATTTCTACCGACACTGACCATCTCACTACAGTTTATATCATCTGCACGAGCCATAACTCCCTATTGCCAGAGCATGTGGAATGATAGCATGGGATGAGGCTCGTTAGCTCGAGAAGGGGCCACAGTATCTACTGCCAGAGATCTCACATACTATTCTGCATCTTTAAACTGCCGAGTCAATGTCCTGCGCCAGTGAGTAAGCTCGGAAACGTCAGACCGTATTGTATGGGGCGCAGGAGAGAAGAACCAAGACAGCATGCTCGAGCACAGGCTAAGAACACGTGAGTTCAAGGCGCCTGGAGCCGAGTATACGGCTGGACACCATTATCTATATCTAGCGTGCCATCTCTTCTGTGATGCACGAAGCAGGACCTAATCGCTCGCATCTCCAATAAAAATCTTGCTGGGCCCCTGCATCGATGTATGAGCTATCAGTCGCAGGTCTTGTCTTGCAGATTCTGGCGCTCTTCTTCAGACTACGACTCTTCATAGCTGATCCACTCGTCGCCGCTCTCATGCGCGAACCATACCCTCTCGGTATCCTTGCTCAAGCGGAGTCCTCACCTTCCGCAGCGACTATGCGCAACTCGGCGTGACCCGGCATCCTGGTATAGAACTCCATTATTGTCACTGTTGCCCGTACGGATCAGCTGTCATAGCGGCGAAAGCATCGAGGTCTTTACTACCTTCATAAGTGAAAAAGTGTCTTTTTCTTGCTACTTCGGCACGAATTTAGCCTTGAGTCTGTTGAAATGACGCCTAGATTATTACAGTTGCGCAGAGCCAAGTCGATCTTAGCTCTTCATACTTAGCATGTAGGTCGATGCCGTTGACGTGAAACTTGCCGTCCGTGATGATAGCAATTTTTACTGGGAGAGAGAGGGCTAGTGCCGCTTAAAGCATGACTAGAACTAAGAAGAGAGCCTAAAGTCGTCTTGCTAATGTCACTGAAATTTCGTCGAGGGCAACTTGAATGAAACGCTTCGCAAGGGGCCTTAATGCGGTGTAGAAAGGCCTCAAGTTCAGCCATGTCAATCGAGCCTTCCTCCAGAGCCACAGAGGAATATTTCAGCTTCCACGTCCTAAGCGATGACGATTCATGCCTATCACATATTTTGACGCAGACCTCACCTGCATCTTCTATCAATAGGGGGTACATCCGATCAAAAGGCGGACTCATGAACACGCAGGAATTCCACATCGTGTTCACTACCGCTTAGACAAGCGGGATTCCCACGACACAGCTATCACAGTTACAATTTACATCAGTGAATCTGACTTGAATGCCTGAATACTCCTCAGGTACTCATCATCCCGCATCAACGACAGCTTCGTGGCCAAACTCTGGACACTGTTCGCAGCCCTCCCCAGAATGCAAATGTCTCGGCGTCTTCAAAGACACAAAGCAGTACGTGCAAACGTTCCCCTAGGGAACTCCAGAAAGACCACGGATAATAAGATGCTGGTGTCCCCGTCTCAGAAGTTCACCAGCAAGCCAAGCACAGCCATCGGGTATACAGACGAATAGTTACCTGGCCAGTCACTGAAGTGTGCTTCGAGACGCTGGTCTCATCCATTTATACATGAACACAAATATAACGCAGTATGTTAAGGAGCTACCTCTTTCACACCCTGACCATACGCAGCATGGTTTGATAACCAACTCTCGAGTGAGAACTCGGTACTGCTCTTGTGGACACTAGGACGGGGAGTCAAGCTGATAGCTGCCGATGCAGATTAATTACAGTCCTAAGGCAGTGTAAAAGCTTTATCGCTTTTAGCATCGCTAAACGGATCTTGGCAGATTCGCTCTCGTTTCCTCTTCCTACACGCTCGCACTGAATATGTGATGGTGCCGGCGCAACAGATAGCGGGTCGCAGGACATAGTGCGGGCCGAGACGGACCGGGTTCATCATCGGCGGACGGACTAAACGGCGGACTAATCCTCACCAGCGTCGTCCCCGCCGGTTGAGATACCGACGGGTATCCATCCTCTGCTCCACAATCGCTGGCTAATCTAGCAAACCAAAGATTGGTCGCTGATAATGATCAGCGGTCAGTAACGTTACCAGAGAGGAGAAGGTCTGGTTCCAATGATAACGCATCGATGCATGCGCCGCCATGATACCTTGCGCCTCGGATCGTTCACCGATCGGCCGCTTAAATACCTACCACGTGTGTCAAGGTCTATCTGCCCGGGTCTCAGGTAAGGCAACCACACCGTCAACGCCGCTGCTGGTAATGATTCTGATTGGTAACACACGCGCATGATGAAGCCCGTTCAAGCGCTCCTGTTCAGCCTTACCGGTACGTATGCAGGATGCCCTCATCTGTGTGGGAAGCTTCTAACCGCCGTATAGGGTTGGCCTTGGCTGACGCAGTTCTGCCCGGCATTCCAACTGTTCCCTTCCAGAGCAGCACAACCGGCGGTTTTAGTCTGGCCAATATCACAGCCATTTCCGTGGATTGGCGGTACGCAGCTTCTCGCGACGACGCTGGCCAGACCCTGATTCCGCCCACGCTGTTGGAGTTTGCTTCTGTCTTTGCGGATGACTTGCAAGATGCTCTTGGCATCTCAGTACACGCCAAACAGGGAAGCAGTCGCTGTACTGCCGGGAAGATCTTTCTTACGCTCGATACTTCGGGCAATTACCTCGACGCAGCGGGGCGACAGACTTCGGAGGGCTACACCATCGCCACCACGCCGTCCGGCATCACCATCACTGGCTCGTCACCGCTCGGCGTGTGGTGGGGCACTCGGACGGTCCTTCAGCAGGCACTCCTCTCACTTGCCGACTCGGGAACACCGTCTGTCCCGTATGGCTCTGCCGTCGACGTTCCTGGCTGGCCCATCCGCGGCATGATGATCGACGGCGGCCGCCATTATTACCCGCCTGACTTCTTGACCGAGATGTGCAGCTACATGTCTTTCTTTAAACAGAACACACTCCATCTACATCTCAGTGATAATCTGTACAATAATGCCAACTATACGCGGGAGCAGTCTCTGGAACTTTATGCGCGTTTCCGCCTGTGGAGCGACGACTCGGCCGTAGCCGGGCTCAATCTGCATGCGAACGAGTCCTACGACCGCCAGACGTTCGACAGCATTCAGTCAACGTGTGCGTCTCGCGGCGTGACGGTTATCCCAGAGATCGAGGCACCCGGACATGCCCTTGTAATAACCCAGTGGAAGCCAGAACTAGGCTTGGAGAGCGACCTCAGTCTACTCAACATCTCACATCCCGAGACTATTCCGACCATGAAGACCATTTGGGAGACTTTCCTCCCTTGGTTTCACACTAAGACGGTTTCTATCGGCGCCGACGAATATACTGGTCCCGAAGAAGAGTATAACACATTTGTTAATGCAATGGACTCTTTTATTGGCTCAGCGAGCGGCAAGTCTATTCGTATTTGGGGTACTTTCCCGCCTATATGGTATGTACACACTCATTCCTCACTTATCGATCTGATCGGGTTACTAACTCTGAAGATAGTGAGTGGCAAACGTCATGACCAACTAAATTGTTTCGCCCGGGGGCTTTGAAAGAGAAAGTGCTTCTAGCTAACCTACGGTAGATAACTCCACTTGGACGAACGTGTATCAGAATGTGGTAAGTAATCTGCTGGGTTTTCTTCTGTCTCGCTAGCTCTTCCAGAGCTATCATGAGCTGTTGGATTCCATGGAATGGCCCCTTATTCAAGAAACCACTATTCTTTGCAACTTTCTTGTTCTCGGCGGACACTGATTGCGCAATCTCAAGTCTGTGCAACACTGGGAGTATTTCGAGGACAACCCATACTTCGACTACATCCTGAACAACTACTCTGTAGTCAACTCAAACGACGACTTCTACATTGTCAACAAGTGGGCTCCTCCTGGAGGATATCTCAACACCATCAATTTGACCAAGACCTTCCATGGTTCGCCCGATAAAAGCTACTGGAGGCCCAATATCTTCGACCAAAATAACGCAACCGATAACCCACCTGCTTCGAACCCATACGTTCTGGGCGCCATTGCACCCTTATGGAACGACTACGGCTATAACGCCACTGTGTACTCTGAGACGTATTACGCTTGGCAAGAAGGGATACCCGCGCTCGCTGATAAGCAGTGGGGTGGAAACCTGAGCGAAACGGCATTCCCGGACGTATTCGCTGCCCTATTCTCTAAGATCCCAGGTCAGAACCTCGATCGAGCAATACCGTCGCAAACCGACCTTATATTCAACTACACGCTGGCCGACATTGACGGCTCAGCCCCGAGGTCCATTGCAGATGCTTCTCCGAACAGCTACACCGCTCACACAAACTGTGCGGTGGCCGGTAGCAGCTCAACCAAGCCGGCATTGACTGTCTCGGATGGCTGTAGCCTTACCACCCCCTTAGACTCCAAGGGGCGCAACTACACCTTGTCCCTCTCCCTGCTGGTCGACGAGCTGACAAATCCCACCAACGCGACGCTCCTGACTGGGAAGGACTCGGTCCTCATGCTGACACCTAACATCACGCTATTCGCCGGTGGCAATTACTTCCGCCTCAACGCAACCGTGCCGCAGGGGGATTGGTTCGAACTCGAACTCATTGGACGGGGCAATCGAACATTTGCGGCTGTAAACGGTGGTGAAGAGATGCAATTCCTGACCCAGATGGGAATCAACGGCGTATACTTCCACTGGGCGGAGATAGCCATCGAGGCGCCGCTGAGCGAACTTGGTGGTCAGGGCAGCGGATGGTCCGGACTGTTTGGAGGGATGGCTCTGACATCGGTAGCATAAGCCATGCCAGCAGGCTGGTTACAAGTCGCAGCATCACTCCTTACCTGGGATATCAAAGAATAAGATTCTTCGTATGAAGTCCCCCACGTGATGCTCAAAGAAAGGCCTAGATGTCCTGACTCAGCGCCTAATTGATACATGCTGGTTTGTGACTCTGTCTCGGCTGTTAACAACATATAGAGATGACTGTGAAGTTATGCCACAACACTGGAATCTGCTTGGAATTCTGCCTTCCAATTGTGGTGCTTTCCGAAGCTTTCCTATGCTGGGGACGCCTAGTCCGTCGGGCTCACGCCAGGTTCATCCTAAGCACACCGCCGGCTCGTGCTCTGAGTCTGCTGATATTATGACAACAACTGCCTTGAATAGGTAGAAGAACATGGAAATTTTTATAACTCGAACTGAAATATCTTTATTCTTGGCTAGTCTATCTTACTCGGTGTTGTCTGGGACGAGCGGGTCGTCGTTCCTGGACAAGATTGGACGGCGGAGAGTTTCGGACACCGTGCCTCTTTACTATCGAATTAGGGCCACCGATGCCGAGAAACACGGCAAATTCGTACGGGATCAGGCTCGGATGAGGAATATTTATGAAGCCGATCGAGTAATTTTACAAGCTATGATTTATAATACCTCTACTTTTGTAGACGGTATATGAGAAGGCTCAGAGCTTCAGCCAAATCTCGACTGGGCCTTCGACGGAAGAAACATAGCTCTCGAATCAACCATATCATCATCATGACTACTACAGTAGGACTAGCAGGAATCACCGGCAAGTTCGGCCGCCTGCTCTCCCTACACCTCCTGAAGAATCCGGGGGTGGCCATCCGCGGCTACGCCCGAGACCCCAGCAAGGTCGCCGCCTCCATCTCCTCCTCGCCTAGAGTCCATCTCTTCCAGGGCGGTGCCTTCGAAACGGACAAGATCCACACCTTCGTCAAGGGCTGCGATGTCGTTATCTGCTCGTACCTCGGCAACGAGAAGCTCATGATTAATGGGCAGAAGGCGCTGATCGACGCCTGCGAGAAGGAGGGTGTCCCGCGCTACATTGCCAGCGACTGGTGCCTGGATTACACTAAGGTGGAGCTTGGTGTGGTCTCCGCCAAGGACCCGATGAAGCACGTCAAGGCGTACCTCGAGACAAAGAAGAAGGTGAAAGGGGTGCATATCCTGGTGGGCGGCTTCATGGAGGCTATCTTCAGCCCCTTGTTCCAGGTCTTCGACCCGGCGACGAACACGTTCCGCTACTGGGGTGAGGGGACGGAGCCGTGGGAAGGCACTTCTTATGATAATGCAGCGGAGTATACGGCAGCAGTGGCGGCTGACCCTACTGCCGTTGGTGTTCAAAGATGTAAGTTTCTCACCGACTGGGCCCTTTTTAAGGGGACTCTCATCACTAATGTGGCCTTCTGGCAGTCCTTGGCGACAGGAGGAGCATCAAGGAGATCGCAGAGGCTTTTGAAAAGGTCTACGGCACCAAGCCCAAACTCGAACGTCTAGGTTCTCTCGATGACCTGAAGAATCGGGCACAGGATCTTAGGACACAAAATCCCGCTGATGTCTTCGAGTACATGTTCTTGTAAGCTACTCTCCGGATATTCTCGAGTTCTAAATTACTAATAGATCCAAGGTACTTGATGTACTACTGGCTCGACGGTAGCACGTTTGTCGGACCGGAGGTAGATAGCGGAAAGTATCCCTATATCAAGCCAGAAACTTGGGAAGACTTCATGAGGAAGCGTGATGTAAAGGACCTGGTAGGTTCACTCTTTGGGTTGTCATCTAAGGAGTAGCAGGCCTTGGTATCAAGTTAATCAAAAGACATCAATGGAGACTAGATCACAATGACAATGAAGTATCAAATCCCAGATTGTGATCAACGCCAATTGAAACTATCTTTAGGAGGCGGGAAAATGAGTAATCGAGGGAACAACTACAATGTTAGCGCAAAAGAATGTTGAGCCAAATGATGTGAGAAGGGTAAAATGTATTGTCAGGTCGACAAAAGAGTTCAGGCAAGCTCAAAGCTCACCCTACATCTCTTGGTACCATGCCCCCAGATCCGGACGTAACAACGGGAAGGGGATTGCCTTCGATATGTGCCTATCACCTCCAAAGCTATCATCGGCGGTTCAATTTGCGAGAATAAATAGTTGCTACTTTTTATTTTGGCGCTGAATCGTTTCGAACTCGGGTCGCTGACGTGGATTGTCGTGAGGTTATTGTGAGGTTGTCGTGAGCGAGGGGGTGACCACTGCGCCATGCGTCTATTTCCCCCTCGCCGACAGTCCAACCCCCAATTAAGTACGATAAAGGTTTCAGCGATGAGTTCGCAGTGTCTGAGGCAGTGTGTCTTAACTTCCATACAGACCTGTTATAGGGATACGGACCCACGGCAAGCTAAAATCTAGGCATACCTCAGTCAACCCTCTCGGTAAACGTCAAGCAAGTTGCCTTATCAGACCAGGTTTTTTGCTTCGCACCAACCCTCCTTCTCTCATAAACCAGGTTAATCTCGATTCATTTGAGAGTTGACTGTCTCTTTCCAGTAAAGTGAGCAATCTGAACCAGAACCCCGTAGCTCACCTTCAAAGAGTGGTTGCCAACATTCACGCAAGCCGCCCGGGACCGGTCCGGTGAGGGGAAGCCCCTATCAGGTAAATGCTTTCAAATTTGCCACCAAGCCCGAGCAGATGGATCACATGAGGATCTCTACAGATACGGTGGCAAACGTGCGACGACTCCGAAAAGAACGATGGAAGACACCAGCTGAGTCGATGTCATCGTCAATGACCTATGCAGCTTGAAGAACTCTCCGTCAGATGCAGAGGACTAAACCAGCAGCGTATCCTGCGGTTGGGCCTATTGCTACAGCTAAATAAGACTGTACTGGCCTTGAACAAATCCATTCCATAAACTAACGCCGATACCAAAGAGTGTCCCCGAGAGTCCTCCAATCCAATGCATGACGGGCGGCAGTATGCTGCCGCTGGAGTTTATAGCTCCTTTAATTACAACATCGCATCAACTGCGCACAGTGGAGAATCAACCCATCTTCGGGACACCGCCGACGCGGTCAATGCCCTTCTTGATGCGCCTGTCGACGTTCTTGGCGACCTTCTCCAGCGGCAGGCGCTGGTCAACCTTCTTGATGGTCTTCTCGACCGGCGGCGCGACCCGTTGGATGCCGCGCTCGGCGTGGGGGATGAAGTAGCTGATGTTGCGCTCCCAGCGGGGCGCCCATCGCGTGGTCTGGCTGGCGAGGCGCTCCTCGGCGCCGGGCAGGATCATGTAGAAGGGTGCGAAAGCACCGACGCCTGCGACGCCGAAGGACAGGAGCTCGGTGCGACCTGGCTTGGGAATGCGGACGGGCATTTTGATGGATGGATTGATGAGGGTTGTTGCGTAGGGATAAGTCGATGGATAATGAATGATGAGGCAGACTCCTGGTGCTGCTAGAGTAAAAGGGGTCGATCAGCCTCGAAGTAAGAGATAGGAGGCATCAAACAGGTCATGAACTTGTCAAAGTGGTCCGAGATTCCATCGAACGAAATGACGAGTATAAGGCAGATAATTGAAATGTACTGATGACTTTGGATTGGTAATCCTTCCATGGATGGTCATGGCGCTTTTGACTTTGTATGACGAGAAGACGGAAGAACAGCACTTACCACTCCAAACTCTCTTCAGCCTCCTGCCTCTTTTGCGCAGAATTGAAGGTTTGATGGCGTTTTGTCGTGTATTGACAGAGTTTGTCGACGTCGACCGGGTAAACAACACGGAGACGTCAGGATTGGCTTGTGTGACGGGTGAGGGTGATGGGATGGATGGATGGATGGAGGGATGGGATGGGTGGACGGTGATGGGGGGACGGGAGGATGCTTCCCTTTATTGCATGCTGGCACTGCATTGCAACGCAGGACGGGGAGAGGAGGGAGGAGATGCACAACCCACGCCTAGAACCCCTCGAGAGCCACCTTGGAGAGGTGCCGTCTCGCCCCCCCTTGACCTCCAAGCTGACATGGATGGCTGTCCGTTTGTTCCCAGAAAGCGGGGTAATGCGTCGCAACATGAGGCCACGCCGCCAATCATGGCCGTCCATGGCGGTCAAAGCAACGTAAGAATCGTACAAGGAGAATGGCTCTCTGTGCCGTGCGTGCCATTGAAAGGCAAATGCCAGCCGGGCAGTGCGCCACGGCGCTGTCCAGGTGCGCCTCCTGGTCTGGCCTGCCTCGCCCCGGGGTTGTAATGCGTACGTCTCAGGACGCGAGCAACCATCACATCTGCTGTCTCCCTTAAAGCCTGCTGTCGCCTACAGGGAGTTTCGAGAGAGAGTACAGCCTCCTCTCTCCACATACGAAGTACACCGATACCTGCGATGCTCCCTCTCTCTTCGCTTGACACAGTGCTAGCGGAACGGGTGAGTGGGTCTGGAGCTTAGTTAGGGCCATCGTGGCTTCTGTCCCCGCTTCCCCAGACTCTGCGCCAGAAGAGGAGAAGAGGCGCCCCACTTGGTGTTGATCCTGCTCCACCAGCCCATTCGCGCTGCACGTGCGGTGTCATGTGCCGCCCTTAAATGCCGACGGAAGAGTGGCGGTCTCCTCTTCTCTTGACGGCCTCACTCTGCTCTTATCACTCTCATCATTGGGCATCACAACCCGTCAAGATGCCGCGATTGCCTCTGAACCGCGTGGATGGCCGCGCGCCTATAGCTGTCGCCGCTCCTCGCCTCGAGTCACCTGCGCAGACGGGCGAACGAGACGGACCTGCTCCCGTCCAGCTCCATGTTCCAGTTTCCGGGATACTTGGAAGAGGATCCTGTCAATATGAAACAATTTTTTGTCCTTACTGCTTCTCCCAGAGAAGGACACCACATTTTCTTGTCCTTGTATTGAACGGGGGTTGCTATGAAGCTGAGCTGGTGAATCTCATGACTGCGATGCAGTAGACATGTCCGCTGCAGTGCTGTGACTATCGAGTCAGCGCTTTGTTACCTTCTGAGGGACAAAATGTCGAGGATCGTGGCCTTTGTGTTTTGCGACAACTGTTCTCACTCTTCAATCTCTTCGGCGGCCTCAAAGGCGCGACCGATCCGTCACAAAGACGCCAAAGCATCGAGTCCCTTTCTTTGTCAGCCGAGCCCAATATCTTGTGTATAGCTTCGAGATACACTCTGTGATAGACTGGCCTGTGTTTTCAGGTCGACCGCATCCGGATGCCCAGCGGGCCTTTGTCGCGAATGTTAAAAGTTGGCATGACCCCGTCGGAGAACCCCCTCGTTATCGCTGATTAAGATCTCTGCATGGAGAGCTATCCTGAACTCATCTCCGTTTCCAGATTTGCAGCTCTCACGCCGCCACCATGACCTCCACGGTGAACGACTTTAACGCCTGGGACCCTAACTGGGTCCTCCTGGAGCCGCACTACGAGACAGTCAACACGCAGCGTGAAGGCATTCCATACTTCACAGCTCTCAACTACGAGGCGTTTGAAGATGCCTTGATGGGGTATATATTTCAGCGTTTAACGGAGGATGGCGGACACTACGTTGTAGACAGTTTCGAGTACCTGTGGAAGAACACTACGTGGAGGTTTGAGTGGGTCAAGGGGGCCACCGACAAGATACGCACGATGCCCCAGATCGTCGAAGACAGGGAGAAGTTTCGGATAGATGTCGGGATCCTGCGGAACAAGATTCGCGACCTGTGGCGCGAGCTGAACGCGTACATCACGGAGCACGAGCCGGCCTTCATCGCCCTGTGGACCGAGAAGTCCTTCCGGAAGGAGGACGTGGAGAAGATCCTGAACCTGGCGTACAGTTTTCCGGCCAAGGAGGACCGGATCATACTGGACCAGCACGCCTGGAGACTGCCGCACCAGAGGGAGGATCTCTACTTTAAAGAGGATGATGGTACAGAGCACATGAAAAATCCCCTGAGGCAGATGCCAGGCATGTGTTTCCCTGATGTCGTGTACGTCAGCAACATGTGGCAGGCAGAGAGACCCTGGCAGGAATGGGACGGCGAAGAGAGGAAGTGGCCGACCTTGCGCCGGGGAAAGGACTCGACCATCCCCACGTGCGACCGCGACATCAACTGGACGCCCAACCCGGTGTGGAGGTGGCTCAAGGCGGGGTATGAGCTGGAGTGGTGGCCCCTCATCCTGCCGGAACTCAACGTGGCCAGGCTCACCGACAAGAGAACTTTCCTCAGGGCGATGCACCTCCGAGCCAGGCTGCCGCCGGAGCGCTTCTGGAGGGGCGACTGGCTGGACGCGTATGGATCGCGAACCATCCGGTCGACGTACACCCGCGTCCGACCCCGGGACACCATGACGTTCGAAGGGCGGCACGTCACCACGGATGCCCGAGGCCCCACGTACGGCGAAGTCAGGACGCTCAGCAACAAGAACAACTGGAAGAGGGAGCCGTCCTACACCGACCTGGTGCAGGGTGACTCGGTCGTGGTCGGCGAGGGTATCAACCTCCTCTGGGCGCAGTACCTGACGTACCAGTTCCTGCTGAACTGCATCAAGCAGAAGGCCACGTGGGACGGGTGGGACGACTACCACAAGCACGCCGCCGCCATAGAGAAGGTCCACAGCAAGGATCAGCTCGACGCGGGCTACCGAAGACATATATCTGATTCTCGGCAGGGCCTGGCGGAGGACCCGCACATGATGGTCTCCCAGGGGGTCTCCGGCATCTTGCTGCTGGAGTGGATGCACTCCGTGGCGGTCGCGCGCGAGCAGGAGGCCAAGACCCACTGGAGGATGTTGCGGCTGTGCCCTCGCTACTTCAGGGAGGCAGTCTTCCAGGAGCGGGAACATCACTGGGGCAACATGCATGTGAACCCTGAACTCGGGGAGAATGAGGAAACCGATGAACCCCCAGACCTGCAAGGCCAGACAGAATTCAGGAAGAGACACGACCGGCAGATGTGCGACTGGGCGCTCAAGGAGGTCGTCGTTGGTGCTCTCGGCGGTCTCGCCTTCTGGAGCAGGATCAAGGAGATGCTCGCCGGGCTCCGGGGCAGGGGGGAGCGCGAGTACATCACCGAGCGGCCGAAGGACGGGAAGGAGATCATCAAGTATATGAGGCTGTACCACATCGTCAAGACCGCCATCTGGTTCATTAGGCAAAACTTCGTGCAGTGGAAGTTTCAGGCGTCGCCGCAGCAGCGGATACATTACACACGCGAGCAGCAGCGCAAGGAAAACAAGAAATTCGCACAGCAACCCCCAAGCCTGTTCCCGTGGCTCTTCACCGAGCTGCTGCCCCCGATGGAGGATGAAAAACTGAGGACCACTACAGTCAACGTGCTCTACCTAGTGGCTCACCTCGGGAGCGATGACGCTACCGAGATCCTCGGCATATACAGGATGATGGAGGCCTACAGCGCCTATCTCAGAGTCATAGAGGGTATCAGGGCCGATTGGTGGCAGGACACCTTCACGTCGGTGACCGTGTGGAAGTGGTTGCGGCAGATAGCTTCCCTCGCCGAGGTACTCCGGCAGCTTGAAGGTCAGCAAACGCGAATATGCGAGCCCCCCTGCCCTCCGGCACCAGTGGGGACGGGAATGCTAATTAGCGAGGATGATTAGGACTCTACAACTTTGGGAACCTGCTGTTCCTGATTGATCGTTACTCTAACCTCAAGCATAGCATGGAAGCGGAGCCGGCCTGTGAGCTGGCGAGGAGCCTCCGCCAGGGCCTCGAACCCCCTGGCATCGCCGGAAGGACGCGCCTGCTGGATGCCGAGGAGGAGATGGTGGTTGACCGGACGTCATGGGCGGGTGACGTGGAGGTGAGGGAGAGAGTAGAGCTGTTCAGGGATGAGCTTGAGGAGACACCGACGCCTGAGTACCACGCCGCCGTGATCGGCTGGCAGGAGGACCTGCGCAAGCTTTGGTCGACGTGGCTGGACCCCTACGTAGCCAGGGTCCTCCGCGGCAACCCCCAGCCCGAGAAGTGGTTTGACGATGTCAGCAAGAAGGTTGAAGAGCAGTGCGCGGCCGAGCGTCTGCCGAGGAGCTTTGACGACTACACCAAGTGGCTCGAGGCGCAGTGGGAGGAGATAAGGGATGTCGCCGATCCGGCGCCAGAGGAGAACCACCACGATGACGACAAGGAAGATGACGGGGACGTTAAGATGGACGACGCGGACGCGGCTGATGACGTAGCAGGGGACGTGGCAAAGGACCTGGCAGACTTGCTGGGGCAAGTGGACGTCGACGACGATGTCCAGATGGACGACGCAGACGCCACCCAGCCGCCGGCGGCACCACCACCACCACCACCACCACGAGCACCATCACCACCACGATCGCCCGGGTCCAGTGTGGTTAAGCTCGAACGAGACGTGTTCCGCGTCGCGCAGGCAATTTGGCGGCTCAGGGGCGATGAACGGCCACGGAACACCGTGAGCTGGGGTGAGTTCACCAAGTTCATGGCCGCCATCGGCTTCTCCCGGAGGCCGGGGGCCGGCTCTGCGCAGCTGTTTATGCCGAGTCCAACTTGTAAACTCAGCAAGTAAGTTCCTCCTGTTTCCCTTGTCTTCTTCCCCTGGAGATGCAGACGGGAGAACTAATTCGGGAGCTGCGACAAGCTCGAGGAAGTCATGCGTGTTTGACAAGCCCCACAAGGCGAACAGCACCGACTGCTTCACTCTGTCGAGGAACTTCAAGTATATTCGGGAGCGGTTGTATAAACACTACCGGATCCATGCGGACAACTTCCAACTCGAAGGATGAGTTTGAAGGTCGGAGGAGTTTTCGTATTTCATCAGATGCGCTGGTGTTCTTGGGTGTACTGTGTATTCTGGTTGTAGCTGTACTTTAGATCAATGATGTTGACAAACCGAAGTGCTAGCCTTGTGCGATTCTACCCGCGTCTTTCATTCTACTCAGGTGCTACAAGCGTCTGTAAGGTACCAGATGCCTAAGAGGAAAAAGAGACAGCCATGCTATGACATATCGAGGCGCCGTGGACGCGGGTCACGGCAAGCTCGGCGCGCTCGGAGACCACGGCATCGCGCTTATTCCCTCGCAGCCATGCCCCTGGATAACAAAAACCGCCATTACAAAGCACTTCGGGCTCTCCAACCCTCCGAACGGAGACGTGGTGGAGCCGACTCGGAGGTGCCGGATCTCATAGCTGATTTCTCCGAGACATAGGGCGCAGCAGCAGTTGCGCTGTGAGGATATCATGTCAGACGTTGTAAGTAAGCAGCAGCAGTTAAAGCATCTTGCGAACTGCTTGTCACAGCTGATGGCGACTGAGGCGACACCGCGACGCCAGCGAGGCCCGGAGCCAGACGTTGGAGTCCGTAAGCGGCAGGGAAATCGGGGGCACGTGACCCCAAGCTCCCGTACCGGAGGGGCACAGCCCTTAGCGCCGGAGGCGGAGGGCCGGGTCCCTCATCAGGCCGCAAGGCCGCCAAAGGCATCCACCCCTTCTTGTCTCCTGAATTAGCGCACTCGGGGGCCGGCGATTGATCACAAATGCGTCGAGAAAAAAAGAGGGCCGAGGGCTGTGCAAGCCCTGGCGCGCGTCCTGTATGGTCTGCGCAGTGTTTCGCACACATCAGCCGTGTATCAATAGCCGCGCTGGTAGTTTGGGAGGGATTATCGGGGAAACGTGGCACGTATTGTGCACGGAGGGAGGCTCGGATGTACGGGGAGGCCAAAGCCGGCGTTAGTGACGCGCTGGCATTTTGCAAGAAGCGCTTCCTTCCGTGTCTTCCGGGACCTGGAGAGAATGAATACGGACCCGCGTATTTGCGTGGTGTCGTCAGCTTATAGTCGTAGCTTACGGATCAGTCCCTCTTGTGATACCGTGTCGTATTTGCCGGGGCTCTGATGCACCCCGTCACACCGAGGACTACCGGGCAAAATCCCAGAGGCGATACTGAGGGGAGGCATCAGGGCTGACGTGATCAAGCGCGAATCGAGTGGCGGACCCCTGTGATGAAATGATTGATGGCAAGAGACGGCGAAGAAACGGTATGCATTATTCATCTTATCATCCTCGGGACTGTTTGTCGGCAGCGGTGTAGTCGGACGACGCTACTGAGTACAACGTGGACGACAAGGGCATCTATCGATTCACTGGTAAGGGGCAACGACCCGGATCCAGGATGGAAGCCGTGCCGGGCCCACGGGGGTTGGTGGAATTTGGCCGGTGGGAGGTCATGGATGGATGGACCACGCTGTCCTTTCCTTTCCCGTCCGCGTCGGTGACCTTGCCGGAGGGAGATTGCATCCGCCAGCCGAGATGTGCGCCCAGGCCGCCCAGGCCGTCTTGGCCTGTCTAGGCGCCTGCATCTTTCCCCTCTTCTCTACCTCGCGGGTAGACAAGGTACCTTGAGCAGGCACATGAAGCGAGAAGACGAAATGCAAAGAGAAGCAAACTATTGCCTCGGTATGGCCTCAACGGCTCACTCAAAGTCACCCACCCATGCGATGGCGTATCAACATGTGCGAGTATTGATCTCACAGTGGCCTGCTTCGGTAAACGACCTGACGAGAAGCGGGAAAAGTTGGTTACCGGCAGGCCGGTCGGGGACCCAGAAAATTCGGCCGAGGAAATTGGTTGAGAGCGATCGCAGAGGAAAAAAGGGGGCGCGCCTGCAGAGTCGCCCCGGGGCCTCCTGCTTCTGTTTGCTAGGGGCTGACCTCATGCGCTCCTCTCCCCCCCTCAACTGCCAGCCTGGCTTTCTCGGACTGCGGCAGAACGCAGGGAGAAGAGTGTGAGCCCATAATTTTGTGGCCTACGGAAGACGCCGTGACGCCCGGGGCGAGGCAGAAAGTCCAAGTGGATCCGTCGGATGCTCACTGGATGAGACGGCCCAGACGGGCCAGACGGGGGCAAGATGGCGCGGCGAGTGGCTTGCGCATCCCGAGGATCAATCAAATGCGAGAAAGAGAGAGTCCGGCAGTCAATGGCGGTGACGCCGCCGTGTCCCAATCATCATCGCAGCACAGACGCAGCATCGTAAACGGTGGTCCAATGCCACAAGCAGCTCGTTGTTCCCGGGAATCGGAGGTCAGACTCTGGGTGAAGGCTTCAGGCGGAAGGGTCAGCTCCATCCGCTTCGGCAAAATTTTCTGGGTCGTTGCGTAGTTTTTCGGCATTCCGGCTTCTCTCAGTAGGCACGGTGCCAGCCCGCATTCAGGATAAAGCGCCGGGACTCTTTGCTCCAACCGCAGTTAGATTGTTCTCTGTGTTGAGGCGCGTCACGCCTCCGGGAGGGGCCAGAAAAGCCAGCAGGGGAGAAGACTGCCCATACCTTCTCCTTTGCCGGCAGATGATCGCAATACTTGAGGGGGCGGTCATCGGGGAGGCGGGAGGGACCCGGAATACATGGTGCAAGCCACACGGCAACGGATCAGCGTGAGCAGATCTCCAGACGCCGGACGCGAGAAAAGGAGCCAGCGCTGGCCCTGACGTGACTCTTTATAAATATCACCAGTAATATGCGGGGGCGAAAATGTTTGACGGGACACAAGCTCGGGCAGCCTGCGAAAACGACGCTGGTGAAGAAGCCAATGCCCAGCCGCGGCGGCCCGGTGGCCCTGTTTCTCTTCGCGCCCGCTCGTACAGGGAGTATGCAGGCATTCGGCGGCTCCACCTCCTTCCGAGAGAGTCGCGCATCAGCCCGTGACATTGGTTGGAGGTTGGAATTCTCATCCGTCCCGGGATTCTCGCTGGTCAGACGAGGAAAGAAGGGTGGCACATGAGACACAGAAGAGAGCAACAACCACCACCACCACTACCACCAACAAGTACGGATTTACGCGCCCGGTGTTTATTGGAACGGTTGGCCGTCTCTTCCCGCGCGCTGTGCGGAGGAAGTATGTTCTGTATTGCGTCGGAAGTTTCTCAGCTTTTATCACCTTGCTTGCCCTTGTAGCCGGCCACGAGCCGTGGCATATCAAGGCGGGCAGAATGCAGCAGCGAGGCCTTCTGCATGCAGTGCTGTAGCGCGAGTCAAAGTAGCAGGGAACCCAGGTACCGAGGCATCGACGCTGGGAAGGAGAGGACGGCCATTCTCCGGAGTATCATAGAGAGCTTAGCTCGGTCTGCCCAGAGCATCTTGAGATGACGGAAGACGTGAAGGAAAGCTCGGAAAGGTGGAGCGATCCAATTCCCTTGGCGTGAGACGGACCGCGGACGTGGAGGGGCTTCTCCGTCGCGAACGGGGGCCTTTCGCCGGCTTCGCAATGTTGCACGACTACCGCAGTAGGCTGGTCAGGTACCTACTTTACAGAGAGTGTGCGCGCGAAGCCTCCGGTAGCTACCTATATATACCTGGAAATCGAGGCAGCCGGCCGATCAGCCTGTTCTGAGCGAGCGAGTGTGGGCGAGGCACGCACGGGGGGTGGGAGGAGGAGAAGGAGGAGGTGGACCAGGGTGAAACCCGAAAAGCAGGAGACGAGAGAGATGCCGCGCCCGGTGCCGCGTATGATTTTCGTATGGCCGATATTACTCCCCCGATCATCCGTCCCATTCGGACTGTTGTCGTGCCGGAGTGTTCATCTACCCCGTACTTGGGTACGATATTTTTGCCCTCGCAGAAAAAGAATGAAGGGGACACCAGGAAGAGGAGATTGGCTGGAATAATCCGAGATACCTAGACGCCTCGACGCAGAGAATACTCGGTCAATGCAGCTTTGTGAGCAGGCAGGAAGGCTGACGACGGGGGCCACGGCGGGCAGGCACGGAGGTCGGGGGCGAGACGCAGGTATCGGTACACGACTGGTGTGTCGCGTTTACTGCGAAACCGTGAAAGAACAAGGTAGACTTGCATGGCCTAGGGAGCTGCACGAGGCCGCGGCTGAGAGATGCACCGCCCTGCTCAGAGTGGCCGCTGCCGTCTAAAAACAGACATGCGAGAAGAAATAGACCGTAGAGGAGCGAGCATAGAGTAGTCAGTCTATTATTATAGGGAATCCTCAACTTTGGGGCTGCTCTAGGATTCCGACCGAAGCAGAAGGGCATGATGATGATTGGGGGGGGGTCGGGGGGGCCATCGGAAGCAAATGCTTCAGGTACAGTTGCGTGGTCCGCTTATGTAAGGTGAGGTAGGTACCTCCGCAGGAGTACATGTACATCGGGGAGCAAACAGCTCCGTAACACATGGAAGGCAGGAGCGCCCCGGGAGGGAGGAGGTACCTGCGTCACCGCATGCAGAGGCAGGGCATGCCATGTACCGGAGCACCTCCGCAGGTACGAGGGTACATGCGGAGTACATGGTGGGCGGTGGTGGACGGTGGTGGTCTGGGCGGTGATGCCGGAGGACAGAGGCACGCAGAGACGCCGAGCTGAGCCCTGGAGGAGGGAGGAAGGGGGCAGGGAGAGGCCCGCTTTTTCGTCCACGTCTTCCTTCTCACCCCCGGCCCCATCACCCGATCCGCCCGCGCTCGCCGTCGCTCGTCGCTCGTTGCTCGTTGCTCTCAGTCCAGGGCGCACTCTCGCCCTCTTCTTCTCGCCCCAGCACAGCGCACAAAGCGTCGCCCAACCTGACTGGGGAGCAGCACCAGCACCAGCACCAGCAGCAGCCGCCGCCGCCGCCGCCGCCGACCGCCCCTCTTCCTCCCATCTTGCCTCGGGTTTCCAGTTTCTCCTGGTTCTCAAGCTCCGTCCGTCCCTTCCCACACCACCCGCCCGCGCTTCGTCTCGTCTCGCCTGTACTTCCGAAGGTACCTTGCCGTACCTCCGTCTTTCTCGTCTTCCACTTTGATTTTTCCCATTTCTACCTCGCCTGCCCCAGCCCACCTCCGGTCCGTCCATCCCCTCTTCCACTTTTCTGATCTTTCCTCCCTCCCTCCTTTCCACCTCCCACTCTCTTCCATCACCGACCGACTCCGAGAAAAAAAAACCTTCCCACCTCCGCCGCACCGAAGCCTCTCTTCGGCGCCCACTGCTTCCAGGTTTCTCCATCCGCAACACCCATAGCCGCTCTTCTCGCATCGGATCCCGACCCGGATCCGTCATACCTAGCAGCCGGACCATCTCCGGAGCCCTCGTCGGCCACCGCTGCGTGCCCCCAGGAAGGTCGTCGCATCACACCGCACCCCATCGCGCCGCAGCCATGGCCACGGCGATCCGCTCCACCGCCTTGCGGGCCGGCGGCGCCTGTGTCCGGTGCCGCAAGGGCAAGACAAAGTGCGTCTACGAGAACGGCCGCGCGCCGTGCAAGAACTGCGCCAAGGGCATGCACGAGTGCTATCTGCCGTCTGAGTCTATGAGCCATGGCGGCCACGGCGTCTCGCCCGCCCGCGTGCCCCAGCGATCGCGAGAGAGCCTGCCCAGCGAGCGCGCCGTCGGGGTCGCTGGCGAGCGGCAGGCCCAGGCAGCCTCGGCTGCCTCGCGTCATGTGTCCAGCACCGCCGAAAAGTATGTCTAACTTCGCTTTCTCTTTTCCTTTTCCCTGTTTCGCGCGTCCTTCCACGCCTCTGCATTTCAGCCCGCTGCTCATCGCGGCGCTCTTCTCCCGCCTTTCCTTCTGCTTCTGTCCAACTCACTCCCCTGCGTGCTCGTGCCGGTTCCGGGTGTCTGCCGGGGCGAGTGCCCCGTCTTTTTCCTTTCACGTCCCGACTCCATATTGGCGTTGGTGTGGGTGAGGCGCACCGTGTGCGACTTTGCCTCTCTGGGCGCTCTCTCCTCGGAGGCCCACAGCCCATCCAACAACCCTCGCTGCCGAGACGGCGGTCTCCACCGCCAGCAGCTGAACAGCACCCCCGGCGCATAATTCCTCCCTTCTCCGACACACGCATCTCCCGTCCCGAGGCCCCCGATCAGACGCTTTTTCGCACACCGGAAAGCCTCCGCGCACGGTCCATCCCCACTTTTTCGTTTTGGCACGCGCACACCGACGCTCCATCCAAACAATCTTTGCCTCCTCCGTTCCGAGTCTCGCTTTGCCTCTCGGCCCGCGCAGCCTACGATAATGCCGTCTCTAACTAACCGATCTCAGGCTCACGCCAGAATTGATGCAAGAATGCGAGCGGGTCATTGCCAAGACCATCCCCGCCTGTGTGGCCTTCCACAAGCCCTCGTTCTTGCAGCAGCTGAAGAACACCATGCTCGACACCACCATGGTCAATGCTTTGTTGACGACTGCTGCACGGTACGTATCCACTCCTCTTCTTCTTTTTCTTTTGGTGCGCTTTGTTGCGCCGCTTTCTGTTTGCCCCGGCCCTCCTTCGCTTTGTGCTCCGGGCTTAAGGCGGCCGCTTTCGTCCGCTGCTTTCGGTGTCTCTGCCTTTGTGGAACCCCGAAAGAGCCCCCTAGTCGCACTCCATTCACACTTGTCGGCTGCCGAGGACAATCTCCGGGTCTTCCGGTTACTCAACCGTTGGACCCGTTGTTTCAGTCCATCGGCCCCTCCTTGTCCCTAGATCGCAGTTCCCCACCGTTCGTCGCACGCTTTCTTCAGTGAACCCGTGGCTGACAGGTCGGTCTACAGGCACTCTCCGTCTATGATTCGCCGGTATGGCGGCCACGGAGGTCCCACCGCAGCTGCTGAGCATTTCGCGACCAAGACGATCAACTTGATCATGTCAGCCTTGGACCATCCCAGCCTTGCCGACATCCAGTCTCTGTGCCTCTTGGTCATCCACGAGTGGGGCAGCCGTAATGCCGTCCGCGCCTACGTCTACCTCGGCCAGGCTGCCCGCATGGCCCAGATGTACCGCGTCGTGCACACGAACCACCAGCAGTCCGATCCGGAGCGCTTCCTGCATGATGAGTCACTGCGCCGGACGCTTTGGCTCATCTACATCCTTGACTGTTTCCTGACCAGCAGCCCCGGCCGCCATCCCGCCTTGTCCTCCCTGGATGTCGATGACGTCGCGCTGCCCTGCCCCGATATGAACTACAACTTCGGCAGCCCGGCATTCACCCGGACCTTGAAGGGCACGGCGCCGTCCAGCGCTCCGGACCCGAACATGCTCTCCGATGTCGGCGAGTTTGGGCACATTGTGCTAGCTACCAAGGCATGGAGGAATGTCGTCGAGATGATGACGACTCGCACCCTCGAAACCTTCTCCGAGGAGGAGTGCCTTGTGCTCGAGGGTGAGATCGAAGCTATCCGCCAGTCGCTTCCCGCCCACTTCGCCGACAAGCCGGGCCAGCTTAATCTGCACATCACCATGGGCAGTGGCTTCACCTATGCCATGATTCACTGTCTCTTGCACTGCGCGACCATCTTCGTCAACCGCCGTCGCATTCTACAGCTTGTTACCGCCGAGAACTTCAGTCAGGAGGGGTGGCGCTTGTCTCCGCATAATCACATGCCAACCGTGGACCGCATTTTTGCGTCATCTCACACGATCATCGCCATGCTGACAGCTTTGGAGCATGGTGCCGACAAGGACAGCATCCTCTGCTTCCCTATCTTCATGCTGTTCTCGGCATTCACTGCCGGCTCAACTGTAGCCTATCTCGCTCTCAAGGGTTTGGCACCTCCGAATGCGAGCGAGACCGCCAGTCATATTGTGCGGGACAGTCTTCGCTTCATGCATGATGGCGCCGAGTCCTGGCCGCTTGTCATCCCTTGGAACCGACACCTGACCGTCATGGCCAAGGTCCTGCGCGAGGTCAACTCGCGCGGAGAGCGCAGCGTCTCGCGCGACGAGCTGAAGTATCAGCCGCAGCCTTCTCCTCCTTCGGTCAAGGACGATAACGGTAGCCAGCCCGACACCAGCGTCGACGCTATGGACTACGACCAGCCCCCTTCAGCTGGCCCGCCGCCGCCTGCTCCCGCTGCACCCATGGAGAGCCGCGGCAGTGAGCCCCCTGTGCCTCGACGGCCTGGTGTCACGACCATCAATGGTGGCTCAGCTGACGTGTCGACACCTGCTACCGGCACCCCGCCACCAAGCAACAATGGAGGCAAGGTTGAGTCCCCCAATCCTAGCCCGCCCTCCTCGGTCACGGGCGTGCCTGTGGCACCTATCCCTCAGCCGAGTGCGGAGGTAGACATGACTGCGTCCGAGTTGTGTGCCGCCTTTGAGCGGCAGCTGCTCGAGCTCGATGATCTTGCTGCTTTCATGGGAGGTGGAGTGTAAGTTCGTTCGTCTTACGAACCAGACTTGTTATGCGCAGACAATCTAACACGGCGGCAGTCCCCCCAGCTAGATCACAATTGTTCTCTCGGTTTTTACTGCAGGCAGCCAGGCTCTAATCTGGCTCTGCATCGCCCAAGTCTGCTGTTGTATTGGATCATGTACGAATAAGTGGTGAGAAATGGTTCTGGGAGTCTGCTATGCCTTTTGGAGGAGGTTCTCACGTTGGTCTTTGTTTTCGCGGCCTTCCTGCTCATTTATGGTGGTCATTGATTGCTGGGGCGTTTTTATACTCGCTGGGCTGAGTTGGTTGGCTGTTACTGACTGCATGCTGCCATGGAGTGAGTGTCAGTTCGCCTCTGGCAGTGCAGTGAGGTCAAGGTAAAAGTTGCATGGATCACCCCAGAGACCGGGCTGACGGCCGGTTTCTGTCCTCTCGAAGGCTTTTCTGATTCACTCTTTCTCTCTCTTGCTCCTTTATGCACAATTCCTTGTGGGTGGAACTGGTCAAAATGACATGGCTGAGAGACGGAGATATACCCAAGCCCTGGCATGGGTCGTTGCGTTGTTGCACATGTACACTAGGCACCATCTCTATGGACGTCCAGGCGATCGTTGGGCCTGAAGACAACGGCGTTCAATGGAATATCTTGATCTTCTATTGCTTAACACTTGGACTCAAACCAGCCTTCAAAGTGGTGGGTATCAATGGGTCTATCTCAGGTCCAGGAGTTCTGTCAATTTGGCCTGGGGTCGATAATTATTCCCAGCTCCTCCAGTAGCGGAGATGTGCGATCTGTTGCCAGCTTTTATAGCATCCGCTGCCGCCAGGGGTGGCCTAACCGTCGTCTCTATAACGCCCTATTGTCTGCGGAACCCCTGCCACAGATCGGCGCTATCCCCGACTGTCCAAGTACTATATACCCCGTGTCTTCTGTTCCTGAGTCATTTGGCGTCTTTTGGCCGACGGTGGGCGGTTTTGGGCTCAGTTCTCCCGGAGCGGGAGGAGCGGGGAAGCGGCCGCTCTGGGCGGACCGTCGACGGCCCACGCTTGGCAGGCTACAGTATCCGGAGCGGGCGGCGACTGGGGCTGCTTCCGATTCTGAGACCTGCTTGAGTTGAGAAAGCGGACGTCACGCAGGTATCCCCGCTCTCCTCCCCGGCTATAAATATGTCGCCTCGGGCCCGGCAGCCTGCAATGAGGAATCCAAGAATCATCGCCATCGGAGGATTCCTTTCCATCCAAGACGCAACTCCCTGAAAGAGCTGAAAATGGCAAAACAGCTCGTCTGGCTCGTCACGGGCTGCTCCTCCGGCTTTGGCGATGAGTTCGTCCGCCAGATCTTGTCCCGTGGCGACCGCGCAGTCGCCACGGCCCGCAAGCCGGAGCGTATCGCGCATCTCGAGGCCGTGGGCGCCGCCATCCTGCCGCTTGACGTCACTGACTCCCAGGAAACCATCGACAAGACCATCGCCAGAGCTATTGATATTTATGGAAGGATAGATGTGCTCGTTAATAACGCCGGATATATCGTGACGGGGGCGTGGGAAGACCTTGAGTGAGCCTCACCTACGGGACATCGGTTGCCTACGGACCGAGAACGGGAGGGCTGAATGAGGTGAATGAGGCATTGATGCTTGTCTTGGAACAGATACAAAGATTTCCTCGCGCAGTTCGAGACCAACGTCTTCGGCACGATTAAGGTCACCAAGGCGGTGCTGCCGCACCTCCGGCAGAGGAAGGAGGGCGTGCTCGTCTTCATCGGGTCAAGGTCCGGGTGGTGCGGCGACCCGTTCTGCGGGCCGTACTCTGGGTCTAAGTTTGCCCTTGAAGGTCAGTCGAAGCCCGTGTACAATCCCTGACCGTATATGGCTAACCCTCTTGGAAACCAGGCCTGGTCGAGTGTCTGCGCCTCGAGACCGAGCCCCTGGGCATTCGAACCCTCATGATCGACCCGGGCCGCTTCCGGACGAATTTCCTCACAGTGGGCAATAACCTGCAGATCTCTCGGTCTCAAATTCCCGAGTATGCTGAGATGTCGGAGGCATTTGTCGCTGCCCTGGCCCGTGAGGACCGGGCGCAGCCTGGCGATGTGGCCAAGGGGGTGAAAGTCATCATTGATCTGGTGAGGAAGGAGGGCTGTGCGGAGGGAAGGGATGTGCCATGGAGGCTTCCTATCGGCACGGACAGTTACGAGTCGATCAAGGAGAAGTGCGAGGATACCCTCAAGGTTATCGAGGAGTGGAAGGATGTCATTACTGGGACGGACTATTAGTATCTTAGTTTCGCCTTTCCTCTCTATGCATCCCTAATCCCTACAGCTCCGTCAAGCCGAGCAATTGGTCCTCTTCAACTCAACTTCAAACGCCGGCAGAACCAGTCCTGTCGCAGACCCTCCCTCCAGCGTGAACATTACCTCGTCCAGCGCCTTGTACTGGTACACCAGCCTGTCAAGGCCAGCCCACGTCACGCAGCTGCCGCCCTCCCAGAACACCGCCGCGTCCTGCTGCGCCCTCTCCTCGGCGTTCGTGGTCTCAAAAACAGCCCGCCATGCTTGTTGCGTATCAGACCTGGCGTCTGTCGGGTACAGTCGCGCCGGGACGGGCTGCGCATCCGCCGCCGGCGGGGACAGCGGGTCCGCGAAGGCCGCGAAGTGGGACAGGAAGTCGACGCCGCGCACTGTCCACTCCGCAACAGAGAAGCCCGGCCCCTCGTCCAGAGAGAGCGTAAGAGTGGAGTTCGCGGCTTCGTCGCGGTACGTCCCCGCGAGGTTCGTGCCGCTCTCGCTCCTCCCGGCGGTCTCCAGGGCGGGGAGGAGGCGCGTGACGATGTCGGAGAGGAGGGCTGCGCCGGTAAATGAGCTGGTCTCGTTTCCGGCGACGAGGATGGTGATGACGACGTCGTAGTCCGGCACCAGGGCGAGCATGGAGTGGTAGTTGCCGAGGTCGCCCGACTTGGTGTACACCTCGATGAGTCTCTTGTCGGAGGTGAGGTCCGCGGAGCGGTAGATCTCCCAGACGTCGCCGAGCTGCGTTCCTGGGGAGGAGGTGGATGTTCGGGGCTTGAGCCACTTCCTCGTCTGGACGGGGCTGAGGAGGGTGTTGTCGAGGATGGCGGTGGCGAAGCGTAGGAGGTCGTTGGTGGTGGAGTAGTATGCACCGGTTCTGACCCATGCCGGTTTTAGTAGCCTCTTTAACGGAAGGCAAATGAGAGGTAAGGAGGAACTCACGGGTCTTCAAAACCGATATCACTTCCCCAGAAGGGGTCGTCGGCCAGGGCGAAAGCTTCGCCCTCCGCCCCGGGGATGCTGCTTAGGGCCGTCGTATTCATCCCCAGTGGGTCGAGGATCTCCTCCTGCACGAATGTCTCGAAGGTTGTGTTCGAGACGGATTCGACGACCAGAGCCAGGATTGCATAGCCGATGTTTGAGTAGACAGGGGAGGTAAAGGGTGCAAAGACGACGTCGTGGTTACCGAAGCCGCGGTAGAAATCGCTGCTGTTGCAGGGCGGAATACCGAACAAGCCAGCGCAGTTGGGGGAGAAGGAGGCGTTGACGGTCGGCAGGCCGAGGGCTGTCCAGTTGATGGGGTAGTTGGTGAGGTCAGTGGCAACTGCATAACGTGGTCAGCTTGTTCATTCTTATTGTCTGCAGGTCTGAGAGCTCACAGTCAACACCAATGCCCGAGAGGTGGGAGGCCAGCGAGCCAAGTGTTATGTCATCCCAGGCCGGAGCGAGGAAGCCAGGGGCACCCACGGATCTCGCCATGCTAGACAGCTCAGGAAGATATTTCAAAATCGGATCATCCAGAGAGATCCCAGGAAGCTTGAGGATTGCCAGCATCGTAAAGAGCTTGGTCGAACTCCCAATGCGGAAGACCGTATCAGGGTCTACCTTTGTCGTTGCTCCGGGGCTGAGAACGGGCGGCGTGTATTGCTTGAGTATCAAGGGAAGATTTTCGTGGATAGATCTGACGCCTATTGACACAGCAGAGAACTCGAACTCCGAAGTCATGTTATCAAAGTCTTCCACGATGCTGACTATGGCGTTCTGGACATCAGGACTCTTGCTCGGCGATGTGGAAGCGGGAAAGACAGGACCGAACGGCGGACAGTGACCCGTCGCTGAAGCTCCACCGAGAGTGATCATCGCTGAACCCAGCACCAGGGCGTGAAGAAAGTGATTATAGAGCCTGGTCGCCATTCTGAGGCTTGCCTGTTGTTATATAGGGCAGATTAGAGATTTGGTCGATGTATAGAGCCATATCGCGTCCTGTAAGTGAAGTGAAGAGCCTGGATTTTATATAGACAGAACCTCTGTAATAGAACGCATGGACTACTGCTGCGTAATGTTACTTGCCGTCGCACTCAGCCCCCGATGCTGTCATAGAGGAAGGCTCATATCAGTATTAGTCGTAGGACTTCCACATCCTAGGCCCCCAGAAGATTGTTGAGAGACTCAGCCAACGTAGATCGCGACTTCGCGAGTGATCCTTCTGACCAGGAGGCTCAGCTGCGGTGGGTCGGCCATAAATGCGAAAGGGCCAATCGCGTGTAAGACACCCATGGATTCTCTCAACCTCAAGTAATGAATCCCGACTCGCTCAAGGGAAGCTGACGAGCTGTTTGCCGGGAAGTCTCGGCACTGCCTGGATCCCATGACTGGCGGTGAAGCTCATGGTCTTCGGCTTCATAACACATTGTCCGTAAGAAAGAAAATAACGAGACAAAAAGAAGTGGAAGACACAATTTTCACTTTCATCCATTCCGACCATTCGACAGGGGCATCGGATTCGTATTCACTACTCCCGTTTGTTAGGGCATAACGCCGCTGCACTCCTGCGCTGTCTGAATAGGTAGGAAGCTTTAACGATGTATGACCGAGGGCGGCGAGGGGGTTCCTAAAATGCCCCTCCAGCACCAACGGTGGCCACAAAAAAGCGCCCTGATCATCATGGCAGCATCCATAAGGCATCCTCGACAGTAGGCTCGGTAGCAATCAGTAGCATTATTACGTGACTGAAGCTTAGGGATCTCGACCGGCTACCGAAAATAGGGGGGAGAAATAGTTAGGGGGGCGCCTTGGCGCGGCGGGGCGGTGGCCTGAGGCTCTAGGCCAGGCATTTATAGTTTTCTGCCCCTTGCAGGCCGAACATCGGGGCAGCCGACCTCCCGCTCTCTCTCTGGCACCACCCCCAGAACCCCATGCTGCAGCCCAACAACACAAGACGTGCATGTGGTCGGTCATACCTTCAGCTCACGGTGGCAGGATACTTAGAACCTAGAGATTGGTCAGAGCCAAAGCGCCGTGGGTCGGTCTTATTCCTTCAGTTCATCTCCGACTCCCTTGAGCACTGCACATCCAAGCACACGCACGACGTGCAAGCATCCATCCGATCATCGAGTAACCAGCCACTTACGACTGCTTACAAGAAACTCGACAAGTCACCTAAATGACATCTGGGGCTTCTACTGCCCCAGCCCTCCATGACTGGGCAGAGGATGAGGTGATGAGACGTCTAGCCCGCAGCTCGCCAGACGTTTGGAACTCTATGCTTGAAGAAACAGGCGTCGTCAATGGTCTCAACTTATGCCGCAACCCTTCGTCTTCAGCCGGAGACCTCGACAGACTTTCAAGTGAGACGCTTATCCTGATACTGCAGCACCTCGATCTACAAAGCCTCTGCAGATTCATGGCCGCATCGTTTCGCGCAAAGGAGTTAGTAGAGTCGATGCTTATATATCAGAATCTGTTGAGGCATGCATCCTCGGCTCTGATTGTCCTTGGGAAAACAAACTTGGCTGGGCATCACACTGCGTTGAACCTACATGCTGCTATGTCATCAGAGGATTGCGTGTCCTGTCATCGGTTCGGGGCATTCCTTTTCCTGCCAACCTGCGAGCGTGCGTGCCTCAACTGCCTGCATCGCAATATGCGCTTCTGGGTGCTACCGGCCAAAGAAGCCGGGGAAACCTACCGAATACCGCAGAAAGAGATGCACCGGCTTCCCGGCATGATGTCAATCAAAATTGGAAAACTGCGTGGACGTCGCCAGAAGCTAGTCAGCGTCAAGCTCACCCGGGAGCTCGGTCTAGCTATTCATGGTTCACAGCAAGCAATGACCACCTGGGTCTTGCAATCAGGAAAGATGGGCGACAAACTGAATCAATATAGTTGGTGGGCTGAGGCAGGGGAGAAACTTCTGGAGTGGAATACCGACGACCCTCTTCCTCCTCCTCGAAGTGCTTGCTGGGGTAGAGCTTCGATGAGATTCCCACACTTGCGGCGCGGTGTAGTTGATCCCGGTTACTGGTGTGAGGGGTGTAGATTTCGAAGACAGCAAATCAGCCAGGTCTCCAACTATAGTCATGGTATGGACTACATCGGAAAGTCACCAGAAGAAGAGAAAGAGCTTGAGGTACGTCACAGGGAGGAGTTGCGGGAATGGTCAAGGTCTGGGCTGAAAGACCATGTCCTCACTTGTATTGGAGCACAGGAGCTGGCAAGTCTTCCTCCAGTAGTCTGGCCCAAGATAGGCCAATCACTGGAAGTCGTGCAACGTTGCCCTCTTTCTATGTACTGGGCTAGAGAGTAATGGGAGAGAGGATATTGTGTGGGTCTTCTTGTTGAATCGAGAGTTGCTCGTCTCTGACTTCCAGACCCTCGCTCGGACTGTAGAAAATGACGCGGATCTGTCTCCTTCTGCCTCTCTTTGTGTCCGCGCTGAAAATACCAGACTCATGCGGAGGGAAAAGAGCGTCCTTAACTCTCTTCTCACGGGCAATTTCGGTTGTGCTTGCTTCGGTAGTGCACTCGTCATCACTGGGACTGAGCTCAATATCATGCTCTAGCTCGATGACTCGCCGGCCCAAGCAATACATTTCGTTCACATCCCATAGATTCTCCCTGACATAGGACAGCTTCTTCAGCAGTCTTAGTGCGATGAGTCGGAGATGCAGCATCCTGCACTTGATGACGACAAAGTGCATCAATGGTAGGAATCCCATGTCGAAGATGAACTTTGGTCTGGACCACCGCCCTGCCTGATGTGGTATTTGATACTCAGTGGCTGATGCGAGATTTATGATGTCCTGAAATTCGGCGTTGTGCTTGTCGTAACCGCCCTCGTCGAGGTCGAGAGCCATGTTGACCCAAATCTTCAGGACGAGGCATTGCATCAGGAGGCGAGCAGCTGCTATTGAGTCTGACCCTGAGTTTGTGTCCAGTAACGAGGCTTTGAGGAAGTTGCGATGCCACGAATCAAGAGATAACTCGAGTCTTCGTTGCTCATGGCGGAGTTTGGGTGGAATGCTTGACTGGGGATTTAGCCCGTACCGGTACGCATCTCCAGAGCGTATGAAACGCATAGACCGGCGCGCCAGAGAGTCCCAAGAGTGCATTGCAGCTTCCCTGGAGCTGAATGAATGAGAAATCCCCCCATATGGATCTTTGAGAGCAGGAAACGACTCCACGGTACTCCCGAAGAACAGCGGCACGATACTCAGGCGACGCAGGACGGGAAGTAGATGCTCCTGGATCCAGGGGTAAGTCTTCGCGGCCTTATTGTAGATCTCGACACCGTGGCGGCAATGCTCCGTGGCTAGCTTTTCGTCCCCCTGCAGGTATTCGATGCAGATGAACAGGATGCAGACCAACAGGGTCAGGGACTCCTCCGTCCGGGACACCAGTAGCTCGTTGATGGCTGCGTTGTAGTTCTGCAGGACAAGATGGCTCTTGGGCGAATGAGCTAGCGTCGGTTCCGGCTCGTGGAAGTTCTCATACAGGGCACTAATGGCAACCACAGCGTGCCTGACGGAAGGTTCATACTGGCTGAACTGCAGCACGAGCTTGTTCCAGAAGTACGGCTCCGCAAAGCTGCTCAAGGCGGGGCCAACCACCGCCTGGAAGAACTTCAGCGCCCTCGCCTCATCCGGTGACGCTACTACGGACCCAGGTTGCTTCGAGTCCGACATTAATGACTGCTTAGGAGGGGGGTAGCCGTCACAGGTGCGACCAGTGCTTGTACATCTTTGACAGCTCGGTTTGGCTTCGTCACACTTGACCTTGCGGATTCTGATACTCTGCGTCAGCCCTCCATTCTTGACAGAGCCATGGAGGGCTCTAGACATACTTGCATGTATAGCACCCTGTCCTGGTCTTCCGACTCCCTTTCCGAGCCATGACTCTAGGATCTACGAGGCGTACGTGCCGCTATTCCTTAGCACACTATACACGCTGAAGTATCTGGGTTGGCTTGTCGGGCTCCGCTAGTGACTTCATGGAGAGCCGAAGCAGTGGTGTGCGAGCAGCGGCCGTGGTTGTTTTGTGCGGAGCCGAAGTTGTTGAGGAGCGTTCAGCAATACTAAATGCGACTGTTGTGGAGATTCATCCATCAATGCGAACAGACCAATCAGCCAGGGACAGATCCGCGGAACACTGCAGGCTGAAAGGGGGCGCAGTCGATCCCATCAACTTCAGCCCGAACAAGCTAACCAAGCATTGAAATTAGGGCTTCTCTTATACTTGTGCGTAAATAGTGACCAGTTGTCAAAGTTAGGTAGATGAGGAGCCCTCGATAGTTGAGTGTGAAGCAAGCAATCCTTGCTGATGAGACCGTTTTATTACTTCTTCCTGCATATAATGCCACGGTCATAACCCCTTATTCTCCCTTCTTGAACGGATTCACCGCCCAGGACATGGGATACTAACGCATAGAGCAACACACATCGACAGCTTAGCCGACCGTCTTATTTTCTCTACGTCCAGAGGAGCCGCTGCACCCACGACACCGCCTCCTGAACCAAGCTGGGCACGTAGATCCAGCTCGCCCACAGCCCTCCCAGCAGCGCCGCCCACGACACCAGACCCCTGACGACCAGCACCGCCTTCAGCAGCTTTATGGAACCGGCGTCGTTTAGATGAGGATACTTCACCCCCGGCGCCGGCGCCGGCCTGCCCAGGAACTCGCACAGCGCCGGGTACCCGTCCTCGGCGCGGAACTCGAGCACCTGCCGCCCACGCAGCGCCGCCTGCTCGCGCACCCAGGCGTTGTACCCCTCGTACGCCTCCTCGGAGGGGAACGCGCAGCCGCCGGCCATCCGCCCCAGCATCGGCCCCGCGACCTGGTGCACGCGCCAGTGCAGGCGGTCGGTCCGCCACAGCAGGCAGGTCAGCAGGTACGTGCGGCCGGCGAAGAACTGCAGGCCCGCGTAGCTGGCGGCCCACTCGCGCGCGGAGCCGCGCTGGTTCAGGACCACGGCGGCGCCCGGGTGCATGTCCATGAGGTCGGCGGTGAA
The DNA here is from genome assembly GCA_030052745.1 of Pleurostoma richardsiae. NCBI lineage: Eukaryota > Fungi > Ascomycota > Sordariomycetes > Calosphaeriales > Pleurostomataceae > Pleurostoma > Pleurostoma richardsiae. The sequence goes on from JANBVO010000020.1 coordinate 378,494, forward strand.
GACGACGCCGGGGAAGTCGCAGGTGGCCGCGCAGCCGGCGAAGAGCCGGCGCAGCAGCTTGTGGCGGCGCGCGCGGTCGGGCTCGCGCATGGCGTCGAGGCAGAGCTGCAGCCGGTCGGCGTGGGGCGCGACCCGCGCCATGTGCATGCAGGGGGAGAGGCCGAGGGCGGGCGACTCGAGGGCGGCCTGCAGGGAGGAGGTCGCGCAGCGGGGGAGCCCAGCGGCGATGACCTCTAGCTGGCGGTCGCCTGGCCGGGTGTCCTTGGCTTGGTCGTCGCTGAGGAACCGCATGTTGACCTGATTGTCGCGGTGTAATGTCCGGTTCGGCGTGCTTGTCGCATGTGCCCGCGACCTGACTGAGTCAAGGTGAGAACAAGGGCCATCTTTATAATATTTATGCAGGGAGGCACTGAGTAGGCACGATAAATGGAGATGAGGGAAGCCACATGGGCTGTTGAGGATTCCTCTGACGTAGCGCGCTTCGATGAGGGATCGTCACTCCAATACCGAGAGGGCTCGTTTTCAGCTATTTGCCCCACGGGGTAAGGATTGGCGGACAAACGAGTTGTGCTGCAGGGGCAGTAAGACCTAACATTCGACGGCGTGCAGCGCGCTGGACGGATCAAGGAAGGTCGCAGCGATAGACGACTCCTTCGTCTCCCCTGGCGAGCCTGGCGTTGGGGGTTTTGCGCATCTTCCCCCCCAACTCTGTAAACCAAAGGCTAGCAGCCGTCATACGCAAGTATGGTCCCCTTATTCCCTAGTGGGGAGAAGACACCCTTGTCCGCCTTCACTCAACGACGGATAAAAGAGGGAACCATCAAGTTCGGCATCTTGACTTTCACATAACTAGAGACTGGATACTCTCCCGGCTCACTTAATGAACACCTGAGCAGCCGTATCATGCGGTTGGCCTTGCCAGCTCCGGGGTGCAGTCCCTCACCGCATAGCCTTCTCCTGGATCGTCTGCTGCATGTATGGCTGGAGGAACTCTAACCCACACTGACGCAAGCCATCAGCGTCATGGCCCACCCCCTCAACTACATCAAGCCGAGCCTCGATCCCGTCACGGGCCCAGAGCTCCTTCAGACGCCGGAGCGTCTCGAGCCTCCCGTTCTCCATATCTGGCAGCGCCCTCTTCGCTGCCTCTGGGTCGGTGATCTTGAACCGCTTCCGCGCCCACTCCCAGAACTCCTTCCCGCCGTGGACACCGACGTCCTCGCTGCCGATGACCAGCTGTATCCCCACAGCCCTGATCAGGTCCTTCCTGATCGGCTTCCCCAAGAGCGCCTCGGCGTCCGCCACGCCCCGCGGCCAGTCCTGCTCGTCGTCCAGCAGCGTCACCCTCCCCGGGGCACCCACGCTGGCGGCACGCAGCCGCTCGGGGTACATGTACAGGAACCGGTGCGTGAACTGGCCGCCTCCCGAGACGCCCATCATGAAGACCTTCTCCGTGCCGATTCCGGGCCAGCGGTGCGCCACCTCGTCGAGCATGGACAGCAGGGCGAGGTCCGAGCGGAGGGTCTTGGAGCGGAGAAGCTTGTACGAGTCGGTGTCGTTGGGCCCGTCGAGGCCAGCGGGGAAGAGCGGGACTAGGACGGCACACGGCGTGGACTCGGCGAACGGGACCAACTCGCCGTACAGGGCGGTTGTCCTCCGGCCGGTGCCGTGCACGTGGACGAGGAGGGGAAGCTTGGGCAGCGCATATGACGGGTGGTCGCCACGCTCGGACAAGGAGGGGTCGGGATTGTAGTGCTTCTCCGGGATGTAAAGTGCATAGGAGACACGCGGGTCGGAAGAGAGAGCTCTCAGCGGAACATGCCCGACGAGGAAGACGGCCCTGAGGAACTGCGGCGGGACTTGGGCGGTGGTGATGGGCTCGTCCATGGCTAGATCTCATCGAACCCCCAGTGTGTCGAGCCACACCATGTCGTTCTCTGCGGCCTAGAGCAAGCTTTGTTGTGGAGTAAGTCGTTATATAACACTGAGCGCGCGATATGGGAGCCTACGGCCGCCCGCTCCCGCTCCGTGCGTGTGGAGCGATCCGTCCGAAGCGGGGGACTCGGCTTGCCGGTTGCCGAAACCGGGACCGGGGGATCCCATCTCCACCTCCGGGCTTCCTTTCTTGTCCCGGGGCCGCCGGTAAGGCTCCGAAACCTCTTCATTGGTGATTTTTTTTTTTGAGAACGTGCAATCAAGCTAGGATTGTGAGGCTTGTAGAAGCCAAATTCTTAGTACACTGCACGGTCCTTGTCTGTGCAGCTGAGAGTAGCGGTGAGGAAGCGGCCGCTCGCTATGAGGGCACGCATCTCGAAAGGACTGCATGTATATAATGAGTGGCGGTCACGCTAGCCGCCTTGTGTATAGAAAATAATATCAGTGGGCACTTATTACCACATCGATAGCCTTGTACGATGTAAGCATGTCATTCTGTCACGGCTGTCTTGTGACTCGCGGGGTGCAGTGGCCTCTAGCGGTCCAGTTCGTGGACACCGGGCATTTGCGCGAACAGCAACGCAGCAGTCTTTGTCATGCAGGGTAGCGGAACCCGGCCAAGCCGTTGGATTCGAGGCGCCAGCTCCGAGCCTGAAGGAATGGCTGAGAAGCGGCCAGCGGGCTCGGCCTTTGCTTGCATGACTGGTGCAGTAGCGGCTGGCATACGTCAGGATTATTGCAGCCGGTGGGTTTATGCATGACATGGCGGAGGGCTCGCTTGGTCTCTAGCGAGCGAGCGCGCGCACAGCCGGAATCGCTCGAAATATCCCGTCGAGACGATGAGACGCAGGAAAACGGACGGCGGGAGCGGCGGCGTCCGCGAAGTCCTGTCGATCGGCCATGCCACGTGTCAAGCCGTGCCCCGGCGGTCCGAGCCCCAGCCTGACTCATTGAAAGCCAGAAAGCCAGCCAGTGCCCAGTCTTTGACGAAGCGCTTGTGGAGTGGTCTGCAGGGGTGAGCGGAGCGTGGGGAATAGAGGCAAGAGAAAGGAGAAGGACGATGGAAGCAGGAGAACTGCCCCGGAAGTCTCTGTGCTTTGTGAAGTGGCGTGAGTGGCCGCGGGAATCGACTGAAAGGAGGCGCCCAGTGAGAGTTGTCCAGGGAAACGCCATGCATGATGACCGTTGCAGCGGCCCTGGCCCTCGGCCTGTGGCCGGCTGTCGGAGCAGGGGGACTGGGGAGGTCCAGGAGGAATACTTGGCTTGTGTGAATTGTGCGCGTGGGGTTCAGAGCAGATTTGAGGCTCAGCTCGGATGCCTGGCTCGCCGCATGATAGCATGACAGGATGAGCAGCATAAGGCAAGGCACATACAGACCTTACCTAGGTAGGTAGCTGATAAGGAGGCAAGCTCAGCCTCAAGTAGAGACCTTATCTACCTGAATACCTTTGGTGTTATGCTTGGAGCCGTGTTGTCTGCCTACTCGGAGAGGCGGCCAGCCAGTTCTGCCTCCTCCTCACTAGGTACGGTATCTACATAGCAGGCTGCCAGGTGGTAATCTCTTATCGATAACAAGGAGGGAGAGAAAGAAAATCGGCGTCGCAGCAGCGGCGCTTCTTGATTTTCGAGAAGCTGCATCTTCCCGCAACACTTCGCTTAGCAAATGCAATCACCAGCCCATCATCGATCGCAATGGGCTGCTCTCCGCCTCCACGCACATGCCGAATGATGCCGCTCTTTATCGCAGACAACACGCGCGCACACTGCTGGGGGATCCCGGCTTCGCGATCCTCGCTTCACGTCTCCCGCATCAATCAACTCATTCAGTCACTTAGCGGCCAGGTATCGCCGACTGCTATGGCGCTCGTTGTTCGTCAAAGGTGTCTCTGCCGCAGCAGAACTGTTGAGTCGCCATGATCAAGGTCACAGGCCTGCCGGCCACAGGCCGCACGCCGCACGCCGCAGGCCTCACACGCCGACCAGTCGAGCTCTCCTCGGCTCTCGCCTCTTTCAGTTCTCTCGCCGCCTCTTTCTGTCTCGCCTCCCCAGCAGGAGGGAGCCTCGCCTCTAGGTTCTTCCTTCCCTCCTTTCTGCCTGCTGTGGCTGCCTCGCCTCAGCTTCGCTTCGGAGTCTGCAAGGTCAGATTCTTGTTCCTCCGAGCAGTGTCGCATAAGAAGCGCCTCAATTCCTTTCGACGCGTCTTCTCTTCCTGCTCTGCTCTCTCTCTCTCCTTCTGCCTTCCTGTATTTGTTCATTCTCCTCCGTCTCCTCCGTTTCCTCGACACTTCCTCAGGGCACTGTCTTTCGACACCCGGAAGCGTCAAGTCCATTATTAAATGCGCCTCAGGCTCTGCCTGCCTGCTCGGCGTCCATCCATCCTATCCCGCGTCTGGGCAGTCTAGGCAGTCTGGCCTAGTCCGTCCTTCAGTCTTCTCCTCCGCAGGCTGACCCCGGCTTCGCACTCCTGTAGTGTCAGAAGGCAACTATTGCCTAGAGGTTCGTGGCCTTCACAGCACGCTTGTTCCCGGTTTGTCGTGCCACTGGACGCCCTGCCGGATTGATTGGCTGGCGGTTCCTGTCATGGGCTGTCTTGGTGCGCCTGTCGTCACACGGCAGCCATATCTGCATGGCCATGCAGGCCTGCTGCGCTGTACATACATGCTCTCTGTACAGCTGCGGGTCCCTCCTGGCCATCCAACTGCCCTGCAGCGGATGCTGCTGTTTTTGGAGCAGCTGATCCTATTCTAACTCGGCGTTTGTCATTAGGAATTGGATCCGCCGTCGCACAAGTTCGACACTCTGCCTGGTTGGGCACTTAAGTTGAATCTTCGCTCATGCTGATCCTCGGAATCTGGTGACCCTACCCTTAAACCCGTTTTCCCTGGTCAGCCTGGATTCCCCGGGATTCCACCTCATGCAATAGCAATCACCTCCCAAGCCCCGCAGCGCCAACTATCGCCTTTCATCCACTGGAGAGCCCGCAGGGTCGAGGTTCCAAGGATTTCTGCGCTACGATGAGTTCTCCTCAAGAGGCCGAGGTCAAAACCACCCCGGTTGACGAAGCCAAGGCCCCGGTTTCCGAGTCGACCAAGCCCGTCGAATCCGAATCCAAGTCAGCTGCCAAGCCCGCCAGTAAACAGGTCAATGGACGCAAGAAGCCAGTCAAGGATAGGTACGCAAAGAGACACGACAAGAGCAGCAAAACGAAGAAGCGCGCAAAGAGGCAGCCGCCAACCGAGGATTCCATCTCCGATGCTTCCTCGGACGATGACTCTTCTGATGAGTCCTCAGATGAATCTGTCTCCAGCGAGTCCGACTCGGACTCTGATGTGTCGCGAAAGAGACGCAGCTTGAAGAAGCGCCATGAGTCCCACAAGGCGAAGAAGAAGACTAAGACCAAGAAGTCCAAGAAGCAGGTGAAGGTTCCTGTGTCAATTGCTTCTGCCTCCAGCTCAGGGTCATCTCTCTCTGACTCCGACATCTACGACGACTCGGATGAAGAGGATCGACAGCGCACGCGGGACCAAGAGGTTGCGCGGCAGATCCAGCTCATGCAGCAGCTCAGCCTCCAGCGGGACAACTCGTTCCAGTATCAGACCAATCCGGGTCTCAACAATGTCATCCCACCACCATACGGGGGAGGTCGCGCCAGGCGTACCGGTCAACCCCCGCCGCCTCGGAATCTAACCCTTGGCGGTATCGACCCTCTTCTTATCCGGGACAAGCAGCCCAGGAAGCCAAAGCCAAAGCGTCACAAGTCAACACGACTAGATTACAAACGCGTTGACCAGGTCTGGGACAACACCATCCACAACTACAAGCTCCAGGACACGGCCGAGGGCACTGTGGAATCTCAGTACGACGACTTCGTCTTCCACGTGCGCCGCACTTTTGACTGGGAGGGCAAGTACAAGAGCACTATTGTCGACATCAAGAGCAAGCTTCTCCGGGAATGCCTCCAGGATGTCATGGGAAACATCAAGGGCGTCAGCCTGGTGGAGGAAATTCCTAAGCTAGATCCCAACATGCTCTTTCTGTAAGTCATGACTGCCTCACATTGGCATTTGCGAGACTAATCCTCCGATCAGCTATCTAGATGACCTCCGGGAGTATATGAAGGGGCTCAGGAAGGCCAAGCCGACAGGCGCCGATAAGCGCGAGCGCAAGAAGGACCAGAAGCGCATCGAAGTGAAGCGCCAGCACCTCAAGATCCTGATTAAGTACATCGACAAGGACTATGAGCAGGTGAAGAACAGGTCCGTATCAACACCCTCCCCCAGCCCAGGGTTCGTGCTGACTCTAGTGGCAGCCTGTATCCGATGCTTAAGAATGGCCTCATCACTTTCGATCTTCTGTGGGCACTCTGGAAGCCAAACACCCTAGCGTTCACGTCGACTTACGGCTCACATGACGAACCTCGCGTTTTTAAGGTCGAAATGGCCGAGAAGCACTATAGCATCATGAAGGGCGAGTTCTACTACATCGAGGGCAAGGTAAGCGTTTAGTCCATGGGTTCATAGTCGTTGAGGTGGGATCTAACGAATGTCGCAGTATTTTGAGTACGACGGCAAGCAGTTCGGCTACGGGACCATGACGGAAGAAATTGACGACTTCCGTGGCGCCCGCAGAATCACGAGCCTCAGCTGCTACCCGTTGGAGTACCACAAGAACGAATCCCAGCTGCGGCGTGACCTCATCGATCGCGGCAAGAAGTTTGTCGCCCTGAGCGGCGTTCACTACAAGAGTCATCAGGGTATGGCCTATTATAAGAAGAAGAAGTCATCCATCGTCAAGGTCAACATCAACGGCAGGATCATGATTGATCCCAGCATCCACCGCCGCATCAACCCGAACTACCCCATCTCACTTGTGCGCCCCAAGGACCACGACCTGCTCTCGGACGACGAGGACACGGAGGATGAGTCTGGATACTGCGGTTGCGGCTCGGATCTAGATCCAGGCGCCAAGGAGACGAGCAGCAGCGGTGACAAGATCCGCTACGTCACGAAGGTTTTCGAGGATGCTAAGGGCAAGGTCCAGGCCGTCCGCATGCCCAAGGAGGATGCCGAGGAGGCCAAGGAGAAGCTCGATCAGGTTCAGAGCAAGGATGATGAGACAGAGGTCAACGGTGACGACAGCCACGAAGAAGATGAGGAGAACAAGACGCCCGAGTTCACCGACGAGGAGTACCTCATTGCCTCCCCTGTCGTGCTTGGGTTCGCCTTTGCGGAGAAGCTGTGGCTTGAGTTCACCGTCTCTGGCGTCAAGGAGATCGCGTGGAACGAGAGCGCGTACGAGTCGCTGGTTCTCGAGCCAAAGACGAAGGATATCGTCAAGGTATGTTCTATCTGCACGATGTGCGGTAGCTTTAGAGCGGAGCTGACAGTTTTCAGGCCCTCGTCGAATCGCACAAATACCACGCAGCTGAGAGCATTGATGATGTGATCCAGGGAAAGGGAAAGGGCCTTGTTGGTATGTTCCACCCGTCTCGAGCCACCTCAGAGCTCAGCACAACCGTATTATTTCATCAGGTTAACCTCTCCAATAGCTGTGCTACACGGTCCACCAGGAACGGGAAAGACGCTTACTGCTGAGGGCATCAGCGAACTGCTCAAGTGCCCACTCTACATGGTATCCGCCGGCGAGCTGGGCACCGACTCGCGCTACCTGGAGACGGAGCTGCAGAAGATCCTCGACATCTGCCACGCGTGGGGCGCGATCCTCCTTCTGGACGAGGCGGACGTGTTCCTGGAGAAGCGCAACATGCACGACCTGCACCGCAACGCGCTGGTCAGCATCTTCCTGCGGCAGCTCGAGTACTTCCAGGGCATCCTGTTCCTGACCACCAACCGCGTCGAGACCTTCGACGACGCCTTCCAGTCGCGCATCCACATCGCGCTGCGCTACGACAGCCTGGACGCGCGCGCGCGCAAGGCCATCTTCCGCCTGTTCGTCGAGCGGGTGCGCGTCCTGGAGGGCGTCGGCCTGATGCCGTTTACCGAGGAGGACTTCACCGCGCTGGCGCGCGCGGACCTCAACGGGCGGCAGATCAAGAACACGGTGCGCACGGCGCAGGCGCTGGCCGTCAACAAGGGGGAGCCGCTGTCGATGGCGCACATCCGGCAGGTGCTCGAGGTGCACATGAGCTTCGACCGGGACCTCAAGGGCGGCTCGGGTTACCAGGAGGCCATGCGGAGCTACTTTTAAGTGTGGGGGGATTGGGTGAATGCGTAGCTAATTGCTTCCGTGCGCGGGGACTTGGTTGCTTACTGTGTTTGGGTTTTGTCGGTCTGTTGTAGCATATCAAGGGGGTTCAGTCAGGTCTGGAATGGGGATGGTCACGGTAGTAGAGGGTCGTCGATATATTGCTTTGCCGCGTTCTACATAGCAAACCGTTGCTCGGTGTCACTTCGATGTGTTTATGTCTCAGACTCCCCGCCCCGGTGCCGTTGTGAAGTCGACCAGTTGGCGCTGCTGTAGTTCTCTCCGTAGTGTTATGCCACTTCGTGCCTGCGGGCATCCCTCTGCACTTGCTAGGATATCATAGAAGTATTAGTGCAAGATAAGACGTTTCCCCAAATGGGTCTACATGGTCTCTCCGGTAGTGCCGAAGGATCGTGACCATTACTGAGGGTCGTGGGAAATGGAGACTAGGGGCTTGGTTGACTCCGGGGCGCTATACGAAACCGTCTTATGGGATCGACAAATTTAAGCTCATGTGGGCCATCGAGGGAAGAACTTGACGACGACCTGTTACCTCCATTTACCAAGGGCATTGAAGCCCGTATCCTGGACTCGATTGTCGACAGTGCAGGTGGAAGCACGGTGCCTCTCGGCAAGCATCGACGTTACTCAGCGTTTGCAGAAGACTCGCATCGCAGAATGGCGGATTGGGCTCGGCAAGTGAGTGCCATCTCCCACTTCGACATGCCATCGACGAACCCCCAATGGGTGCTTACACGGCGTCATGGATCGATGGCCGCACCCAATGGGAATAAACGTAAATAGTGACCGGGACAAACAAAACCCCGCTCCCTACAGGCCGTCCGAAGGCTATGTGACACAAACGTCATGCATCCCGACGTATGTGGGCCTAACGACTAGCGAAGATGCGGTCTCACAACATCGCGAACTGCCGAGACAGCACCGCAAGCCGTGTTACGGGGCGACCGGGGAACAGGTAGCGCCGCATGCCATGACATGACAAGAGCCCGCGTCGGCCGTCGGCGTTATCACTGTCACTGCTTGGGAACAGGACGTTGGGCAGCGGTACCTGGTATAAAGCTTCCGCAGCACCCGACAGACTACCCACTAGACGCTTTGTAGCCTCAGTTGCTGTCTCTCACCGAATCCCCTCGAGCACGGCACTCCTCCGACTCCGAAGACTTTCAAAGAGCTTGGCTGAGCTGCTTCTACGTGACGTGTCTCTGATACGCAGACATGACGCCTCCTGAGCCGCACTACATCCCCTTCCGGCCCAATGGCGAGCTTCCGAACTTTGCGGAAGAGCGGGAGGGATGGGAAGGATACGTCGAATGGGAGAAGTACCCGGAGAAGAAGAAGCAGGTGGAGCAGATCTTACATGGATACGACCTTCCCGACGTTCGTTTCTCTCCCCCCTGGGATCACGACTCCGCTGGGTGACTGACGCTAGCCATCAGCCACCAGAGTTCCAGCTGCAGCCCCTCCCAGACACCAACCCGGTCCTCACGGGAGAGCGGTTCAAGCAATATCACTATGCCACGGGCCTAAGAAGTATCGTCGACAAGAGCTGGGAGACGGTCCTGAAGGAGAAGTCGAAAGACATGATCCATGTGCTGCAGTTCCCTTACAACGGGGAGCCACCGAGGGTAGGACGTTGTTAATATCATTTCCAGACAGGCTGGAGCCGCTGACAACCTGTTCAGAGACGCCTCGTCGACACGGAGATTACGACAAATGAGGACTACTTCGTCCGCAACCATGGTGGTATCCCCTACATCGACCCGGACAAGTACACGCTCGACATCAGCGGGCTCGTCAATAACCCCAAGCGCCTGACGCTAGCCGACCTCCAGAACGAGAACTTCTTCCCCCGACAGACAAATGTGGTCACCCTACAGTGTTCAGGAACCCGCCGCATCGAGCAGATCCACGAGTACCCCGGCGACGGCGACGAGCTCATCAACGCGCCCTGGGGGGAGGGCGCCATCGGCACGGCCAAGTGGACCGGCGTCAGCCTGAAGAAGGTGATCAAGCACTGCGGCGGGCTCAAGGACGGGGCCAAGCATCTCGAGTTCTACGGCGCCGATACGTACTTCAAGAAGAAGAAGGTCTACAATTACGTGGTGAGCGTGCCGTGGCGCAAAGTCAAGGCCAACGAGGTGCTGCTGGCCTGGGAGATGAACGACAAGCCGCTGCCGCGTATCCACGGCTACCCGCTGCGCGTCGTCGTCTTCGGCTACATCGGCGCCCGCAGCTGTAAGTGGCTGTACGAGGTGAGGGCGATCCGGGAGCCCAGCGCGGCGCCGGTGCAGCGCAAGGAGTACTTGTACTACACGCCGCAGGTCGGCAAGCAGAACGCCATGTACAGCAACGGCTTCTCGATCCAGGACATGCCGGTGTCGTCGGCCATAATGGAGCCCAAGAACATGGACCAGATCATCCACGACGGCAAGATCAAGTTGCGCGGCTGGGCCTACTCAGGCGGCGGGCACTGGCCCGTCAGGGTCGAGGTCAGCGGCGACGGCGGGTCCATCTGGTATAACGTGCCGTGGGAGAACCTGACCACTAAGTATTATCATGCCTGGCGTCTGTGGGAGATCGATTTACCGGTCGACGCCGAGGGCTGGCTCGAGATGTGCGTCAGGACGTGGGATAACGCCATGAATACGCAGCCTACATATGTCCGATCAGCATGGTGAGTTTTCCCTCCTTCACGGCCTCTACTTTGAAATGCGATGAGTAGAAGGGTTCAGTCGAAGGAGAAAGGCTGACCTGAGCACAGGAACTGGGATCTCCATGTGACTTCATCATGCCACAGGATCAAGGTCTACAGCATCAACAGTTCCAAGCCAGTCACGGCGGAGAGGCTGAAGAAGTACAACGCAAACGGGTGGTCGATGCTGCCCATCACCAAGCCGCTCGAGTCCGACCTCGAGTCCGACGAGCATTACGAGGAGATGATGAAGCTGCAAGGCGGGCGGGATCCACTGGAGTGATTTTATCGAAATTGGGGAACCTGGAGGTTATTCAGCAACGGGGTGTTAAAAGAACTATTGGCAGTCTGGCCGTAACATGTAAAGATGAAATTTTTCACTCGGCATACTGAGGTCTTGAGGATTACTGAAGCTTGTAGGAAAGAATCAGATAACCTCTCGATCACCTCAGAATCTCATGGATGCTACTGCCCCTGTAGATGAGCCTTTCATTTTGATGCATGCTGTGTCAAAAGGAAGTCGATGATCTTCACCTCATACTACCCCTTGACGCGCAGCCCAGCATCGTTTCCTCTTGCAGAGACGTCGAAGGGACTAGTAAGACGATTCTAGCTGTTTATGCGTGCTATGCTGAACTTAAGCGAGGAGTGAAGGTGAGTCTGGAGCCCAGGTTCGTGTGGCATAAGTTCCGTACAAGTAAAGAGCTCAATGTGAAAGCCCGAGAGGATAAACTTAGAGCACGGCGCTTGCGCTCTTAGCCCTACTCAGCAGTTAATCGGTAACTTGATATACAATGAGAACTACCAAAGCCTTTTAGTTATTGTCTTCATTCTTAATGGCAATGATTTCAATAGATGAGGAAAGGAATGATAATATCTAGTAGTCTACACCCTATTCCTACTATTTTCAAGCGTTCACCTAACCTTAATGAATTCCGCGCTCAAGCACAACGTCACCTAATACTGAACAGGACAACTCAACACTTAGAAAAAGAAAATTCAAAGATATATTTACCTCGATCACGATATCTTTCCCGACTCCTTACTCGGCGTTCTCTGAATATATGCTTCACTGCATGAAAGTCGTTCATAGCCTAAGCACTATAGTTACTAGTGGAAGCGCCAATACATTATGGAGTATGAGACGAATATTTCTAAAAGCATAATCTTAATGGTGGATGAGCACCTCATCCAGCCCTTTAGGTCACTAGCATAACTCAAGGAGCATTGAATTGCGTATCTCAAACTAATATGTTCAGCTAGTATCGTGCTATATACCCCACTGCAACCAAAGTGGTTTGTAGACCTCCACCGAAGACTTCCCTCGAGCAGGAGCCCGGTAGTGGTATCACAGATGGACGAAAATCCCTGCCCTAGTCATGAATGAGACCCAGACGTGTATGCAAAGCTATGTTATCCAGGAGGACTCGATCAGAATGCGAGAGGCCCAATGATGTTGCCCTCGTCAGGAGTTGAATCAAAACAGAACGCCGCCTTAAGTCCCCCAAATTTCTCACTCACATCGGTGTTCTCTCCAATGAAGACGCCCAACATCCGTAATCACTCCCAATTCATCTGGTTCATCAGGTGCTCAAACTCGGTCTCGTCCATTGATAGGAGAGCAGGGTCCACCGGGACCTCGGTCGGCTCCTCCGGCTTCATGTGGCCAAAGAATGGGTCAGAGATACCTTCTTGGTGAGCAACCTGCTGAGCAGCTGGAGTATTCTCGATGCTTGGAATAGGCTGCTGCGCCGGATCCTGAATAGCAGGCACAGTGAGGCCATCGAACATGGAATATCCGACAGGCTTCATCTGAGCCAGAGATGGAGAAACTGAGCTGCCAAAGCGAGAGTTATCCAATACAGGGGCTGCTATACCGCTTGAGGGAACATCGAGCCCAGTGAAGAATGGCTGTGCAGGCTGCATCAGTCCGGGTATCCCAGCCGTAAGCGGCTGGCCGATAGAACGCGGAACTGGCGCGTTCGGCACGGGAACAGAGGCCGGGAACAAGCCTAGCCGCTGCTGGTGCTGCGGTGCCAGACCCAGCACCGGCACCTGCATGTTCTGCTGACTCGCGACAGGCCCGGCACGGCGAAGGCTGCTACCACCCGCCTGTCTCTTTGCAGGTCTGCCGAGCTCTCCATCGGCCTGTGCGCCTTGAGTGTTGTTTCCCGGGGCGATCCTGTTGCCCTGTTCGTCCAGCAGGCTGTAGTCCTGGTCGACGACTACTTTGCCGGTCTCGATTGCGTGGTTGCCCGCCTTGACTTGGTAGTCGCGCTTCATGTTTATGTCCTTGTTCTCGACTTTGCGCTGAATTTTCATCAAAGTTAGTAAAGATGTCTAGAAACCCTCCCTATTTTTGGTATAGAGGAAAGTACCTTGAGTTCTCTCTGGGGATCAGCCGCCAGTCTCTCCATGAAGTTGACGCCTAGGAGGCTCTTGACAGTTGTCTTCGATTTCTAAGATCTGTTAGCATCATTACAAGTATTTCCATGATCTTTCGCCGTGGGACTCATCGATATTACCGTCAGCGACTCGATCGCAGCGTCGAAGCGCTCCAGAAAGCTCGAGTGGTCCTTCCACTTCCAATCCTTTCCCCAAGATGGGACCGATACAAGGCCCTCTTGGGCGTTCTTGAGCGCGTACTTGAAGAGTATTAACACGGACACCAGAGTCACTTTAACATAGAAGGGGTGGACGCTATACCAGAATTTCCCACGCCAGCAGCTCCACCTCCACCGGACTGAGAGCCTTGACAGCCTGCACAGCAGCCGAGTCCACGAAGCCAGCCTGCTCTCCCTGGAGGTCGTCAATGCCTCTCTTTCCGCGACGCATGCGGTGGCCGTCGATGACATCACGGAGGTTCGCAATCGCGGTGCACAGCTGGCGGACCAGTTCAACCTGGCTGGCATTGTCGAGAGGGAAGTCACCTCGAGTGCCGACGCGGCCGGGTTTGTGGTTGAGCTTCAGGTACACGGCCTTGACCCGCTGGCTGTGGTCATAGCTTGTGATGTATCCTTTGTAGTGGCTCCCCTGCTCGCGAAGAAGTGCTCTCAAGGCATCTCCGTCACTGATGTGAGCAGGATCCTGGTAGCCTTGCGCAAGGTCGGCGAATTGAAGCTGTCCGTTGCCAGGGGGGAAGTTCTAGTTCCCCGCTTGGTCGACCGGTGCTTGAGGTGCTGGTACCGCGGGCTGAAATGCGCCCATTTCCTCGAGCGCTGCAAGCTGGTTGTCGACGACGGCTCCGTGCTGGTAACTAGAATTGAATGGGTACTTCGCAGCCATCTGGCCATGGCCATTTCCTCCCAACGTCTGGTTCTCCGGTGCGCTGGGACCTGCGGTACCATTTCGAGCCCAGTGCTTTAAAACCTCAGGGCGATGCCAGTAGATCTCATTTACAGCGTTCTCGAGACCCTGTTGGTTGTATTGCTGCATCCACTGCAGGACGTCCGTGACGATGCCACCGTCAAGGCCCAGCTGGACATATTCTTCCGCTCGGGCAAGCGAACCATCTTGGTTTCTGTAGGCCATGATGGCGTCTTTTCCATGTTATTTGTCAGTAGAGTCCACAACTGTGCAGTCCGGGGCCTGGCGTACCGATGTGCTCAAAGGTGCGGTTCAGACTAGCCTCGTCCATGAGCAGCAGAGCATTCACGAATCCGTCGTTGGAAAGGGGAGCCATATTGACACTTTGGGCTTGGTCGATGACGACCATGTCTGCAACTTATCAGTAATGGGCTGCGCCCACAGGCCTGGAGTGTTGGACGTGTGATGTTATCTAGAATGGATATAGGGGCCAATGACTTGACGCGGGTATCACCACTTGGAGGTCTCGCGCGACTTGATCGTTCGGTAATGGGTAGGAAGATGGAGGGAAGCCCACTGTTATCGAAGAAATGACTGTATGGGAGGCCCGGCTTACTTTGAAAAAGCCTGGAGAAGTGCAACACCGTGCCGGTAATGGTTGGGCGCGAACCATGAGTAGGGGGGACGAGTGAGGTATGTCGTGCGTGGGAAGAGAACGCTACTTAGTTGATGCTCCGACGTTGAGAGCTGTCCAAGTAATGCTGCTTATGCATAGGAACAGAGAAGTGAAGAAGATCTCGGGCCGAGAGAAGACGTAGCCGGGGTTATATACGAGATTCCCTGCAGGCTAGTTCTGATTCACTAGCCCTCTATTCATGCTCAAGTCTGATTGTTTTGACTGCAGACACAATACAGCCTCAATAGAAACAATAGCGGCGTGGTGACCCCATTCATGGTTGGAGCAGGGCCTATTGTACGTGGTCGGACACCTTCGGATGAACGTCACGCCTCACCTCGGTGTAGCGGTTGGTTTCTGAGCAGCAAATGAGGTTGGCTAGCGGGAACAAGGTGAGGAGTCAGGTGTGGGAGCTTCATCACGGTGAACTGGCCGCTGTTGACTCATGGGTGTCGCGAGTCGCGCTTGAACAGCGATGGCACTGGTCGGAGCATCTGAGCTTTTGTGGTTGAGCGAGTAAATGAGTCGCCCTTGATCTGCACATGCTAATTTTTGAGTGTCGAGAGGGCGAGTCGCGCATCAACTAGTCGAGTCACAGCTCGCACAAGAATTAAGAGACGTGTCAATGAAGAAGGAGAAAGAGAACTGTTGCTGCTGATAGGGTTCTGTGCTGGCGGAGACACATCCCTCAAACTGGGTGACGGATGGGACACTATCATTCAGTTAGCTGTCAGTGCAGAAGACGCGGAGCAGCTTATTCGGAACCCAATCTGTCATATACCTGACATGATGTCGATTATAAGATGGAGCCCCCTGCGTGGTATGCAGAGGAAGGCCAATCCCTAATTAGAGTCTCGATATAATAGGAGCCTGTCCCCATGAGAAGATACCTTATATGAGCAGTGCCATCTATCTATGTGGGAGAATACTCAAACATGGATGTGTGATAGAACTGTATGTGTCATCTTCGAATAAAGGATGCAGTGCTTACCGTCTACGATTAGTAGCCAACATAGGATTACTACAATGGTGATGCCACAGTACAAGTGCGGTGTGGCTGACTATCACACCCACATAGTCGAAATACTCAGTACGGTGTACCATGTCCGTGTCATCGTTATAATTGGCCGGCATCACCGTCTCTCCAACTTCGCCCTTGAGGCAAGGGAGTCAGGGCCGGTTGGGAGAGAGATCTGGAGGAACAGCTCTCCTGAACGCCCAATGGTAACTTTCCGGACTAATGAACGCGAACCATCGAATCCCAGCGTCTCTTGGACGCGTTACAGAGGATATTGTTGTCAATGGCGGATCCACCATCGTCGACAACCCTCCCTCCTCCCTGCCCCATGCCGAGATCCCCGGCCCTTTCCGGGCATCGGGACCGGCGACGTGCGGGGGCGCCAAGCACCGAGGACGGGGCCGGGCCATCCCTTAGCCAATCATGCCGCCGGATCAGACACGTTTCCAGAAGATGCCACAGCGTCGATTCGATCAAAAAAAGAAAGAAAACCGACAAACCCCGCCACTGCAGCCAATGCGCGAGTGATAACATGGCACACAGGGGTGCGTCCCACGATAAGAGGGTGCCCAGTCTGCCAGTGCCTGACATGTCTGCGCGTCTGTATGTAAGCAAAGCAATCACATGGCAGATCACTGGCCCCCTTTCCTGATAAGTTACCGACGTCGGGTAGAGTCAGATCGCGCACGATGGGCGCCGGAGATCCTTCCGGGCCGTCAGCAATGCAATGCACAGGTGCACGGGTTTCCTCGAGAATACGGAGGGTGACCCCTCAACCCCTCAATCATCGACACTCAGCGTCGTTTGTATTCTATTGGAGAGTCTATATAGTACGCCGTGGCGATCACATCTCCCAAATGAGAATCTTACTCCCATCTGGAAAATAAACTATACGGTACAATTCCATAATCCCCCCACGTGGATGCACAACGCCGTTTCGTAGGGGGACGCTCGCACACGGCTGGCTAGCCGCTGAAGACACTCGAGCTGGCGGGGTTGCGTGTAGGGCTGCGAGTAACGCCCTGCGATAACGGCTACGATCAGCCATATTTCTCTGCATCAGGCGAGACAACCGCTCATATATCCCACGGGGTAGCACGTTTCGATGCCCCTGGAGCCGGGTAGAGGACCTTCGAAGAATGGTGTGTGTGGGTCGCGGCCCAACGATAGCTTCTGTTGTCTTCGCCCCGATCGTGATCTAGCCCGGCGGTGGAGACACCCTCGTCACCGTGCACGGCCATTACGGTGATATATGATGTGTCCCTCATCCCACTCTCTCCACCGCCTGAGCTGTTGTTGTCGTTGCTGCAGAACCCGCTCCCCGAGAGACCGCCATTCATGATCCGCAACGCTCCCCGGAAGCACCACGACTTTGAGCTACACCGGCTAGATGATGGATAAGGTCGCCATCCTCGCGGCCTCAACCGCCAACCCTTCCATGACCATCCGCCAGGGATCCGACATTGTCAAGACATACGGCAGATCTGACGTCTCCATTTCCGTCTTGTACAGCCTGGTGATGCAGACGGTCTTCACATCCCACATGCTCCTGGCGAGCGTACTCGTCACATGCAGGAGCCTCGCCCTGTGCTCCTTTCTGGCGTCGAGGTCCCTCGTCTTCAGGGCTGTGGCATTCCCAGACCGTGCGGTACGGACGCTGTGGAACTCCAAGACGGCCAGGAGGATGCGAAAGAAGATCGAGTACGAATTTTGGACGTTCATATTAGGACCCGGAGGGAACGCCCTGTTCTTAATGCTCTTCTGGCCAGGTTGGCTGCTCCTGGGCATAGCTGGCTGGTCGTTAATGGCATATCTGCGATGAGCTGGCAAACGAATTCGGGACTCCTATACGAACGAAATCGGCCCAAAACCGACCGAACCTGTCGTTAATGGATCCCAAGAATACTTCGCTCACGGCCACACGACCCATTTCGTCTCGAAGTCAACGTTGATCCGGACCACGCTTTCCCTCACTTCGAGAAGAAGAACGTGTTGCCGCCGGGGTCGCGCCGAATTTCCTGCCGATAGTCCTTCTCGGGGTCAAACTCCTGCCACACGCTAGCCGGGTAGATGTGCTTGTTGCGCTCATACCACCGGCGGTCGACCACCTTGGTGAAGGCCGGGTCGTCAAAAGCTCCCTCGAGAGTCCTGATATCCACCGTGTCCTTGATGCCGCCTTTCGGTCCGACCGGGGCAGCAATCGAGCCGGCTTTGTCGTCCTCGGCTCCAGTCGGTGGCTCCTCGCTGTAGTCGAATAGGCGACGGTTCCCCGGGCCGATGGTCTTGTTGATGATGAAGAAGTAGAACTCGTAATGCTAGACGAGCAATGTCAGATGCCACACCAATACCTGCGTTCCTATGCGCTCGAGACGTAAAGAATGGTGAACTTACATGAGGAATGATGACCGTGCCCCTAACCAGCATCAAGTCGTCCACGCCGACGCGAGC
Organism: Pleurostoma richardsiae; assembly: GCA_030052745.1. Lineage (NCBI taxonomy): Eukaryota > Fungi > Ascomycota > Sordariomycetes > Calosphaeriales > Pleurostomataceae > Pleurostoma > Pleurostoma richardsiae. The sequence goes on from JANBVO010000020.1 coordinate 396,794, forward strand.
CCATTCCCTCTGCACATTCGTGTTCTTCTCCCCTCCGACACCCAACTCCGCGCCAACCTTTCTGCTCTTGTCCAGAAACACCCAGATGAAGTCGCCCTTCTTAACGCGGACTGTCCCGCCGGGCGTGTTGGTGCCATCGTAGAACACGAAGGGGATGGCGATCTCGGTCGCCATGACAGCCGCCTGCTTGGCCAGGAACTCCTTGCGTAGCGCCTCGCGCTCGGCAGCCTCGCGACGAAGAGCGGCCTTGGTCAGGACGCGCGGAACAATTCCGACCGAGGCGTTCACGGCGATCTTTGCGGCCTTGTTCTTCTTGTCCTTGTCGGTGCCAGAGCCGACCTCGGCGCTTCCCTCCCTCGAGTTGCTTCCGGGCGTATCGACGCTGCCCTCGCGCGAGTCACCCTCAGCCTTAGGCCTCCCTTTTATTGGGACAGACGCCCCGGAGTCCATACCATCCTCTCCCTCCTCTTCGTCTCCGAACGACACCAGCGCCCTCGCCGCCTTCTTCTTCTTCAGCTTTTTGCGCGCATGCTTCTCGGCGTCGCTGTCCTGGACAGGCGTCGCGGTCTGGGACCTGTCGGGGGTGCCGGCCGCAGACAGGTGCGCCTCGCGGGCCTCGCGCTCCTGCTGCTCGATGACCTCGGCGCGACGCTTGCGGAAGTCGGAGAGGGCGACGAGCCCGACAGTGTTGGACGAGAGCCGCTGGTTGGTCGTCTGGTTCTGGGTGGTGAAGCGCGACGGCGGCTGGGAGTTCGACATGTCTTCTCGGCTGGTGGTCGCCTCAGATTGCGCAGCCAAGCGCTCCTGCGAGTTTCTGCGTCGTTCGAAACCGAAAGTGCGCGGCTGCGAGCGTTGATGTCGTGATGCCTAGAATCGCCGTGTCGAGCGAGGCATGCGGTTTGGTCGGCGGAGAGATTTTCCGTCGCTGCACAGCATCCCAGACTTTTGTATTCTGCTAGTGGTCGCCACACTAAATTCTATGTACCTGCAGGTATCACATGCGCTAATGACAGTTGGCTGACCGCTAAATGTTAGGTAGTCTGGCTCCCCAATCCGTCGCTCGATGCTGCCGTCAAGGAGGTCGAGGAGATCGGCTTCAAGGCCCTTGGATTGCGACTCTGCGACTCGCCTGCTTCGACAGGACGGTCCTTTACTGTATATAGTCGCAGGACTAGCAATAGTATCGTAGGCGAGGATGCAGCATATTGGGGGCTTGCGAAGTGTCATGACAGATGCCAAGTTATTCAATTTTGAGTCTTCCTTTCAGAAAACCGCAGAAGCTTTCAAATATCGCCTGGTCGTGACCTTCCCGCCAACGGCACATTAATGAGCCTCCTGATTGCTCGACGCGGATGGCAACAGAGAAGCCAAATGCACAGGCTCCCTCGTCTTGCCGGCGCGGAGCCGGATCCGCCTGCCCAGCCTCCTCCCGCATCTTCTTCCTCCGCCAAGCCCTGCTCCAGACGTTCTCCCTCGCTCGCCCTACACCCTGGAGCTTCTCGTCGTCCCACTCCCAAGAGACAAGCTCCAGGGCGCAAACTATATCCTGAAGTTGCTTCGCCACGCTTCCAACCGCAAGGACCGGAAGTGCCAGTATCTCCACCTCAACCACAGCTGGGAGCACCTTGCGCCACACGACGGCCTTCATTCCCCTCGCCACCTCCTGCGAGGGCCTCATCGCCCCGAAGCTCCAGCCCACCGCCCACCGCCTCGTCTTGGTGCCCTGCACGAACTCTGTGACGGCGAAGTTGTCGACGCCCTTCTCCCTGAGCCTCTCGACGAGCACCTCGACGCTGGACACCTTGCCCAACATGGATGTGTACCACCTCACACGCTCCCGCAGCGCCAGCGACTCCTCCAAAATCCTGCTCACGAAGGCGACCTCGCCGCCCTCGCAGACCATCTCCACGGGGGCGCCGGTGCAGGCGGAGTGAGGCGGGCGTGCCTTCTTCCTGGCTGACGAGGCGAGCTCGTCGTCCGAGACGTAGAAGGGCGGGTTCGTCATGACGAAGTCGATCGGGTCGACGCTGAGGTCGTCGAGCGGGATCAGGGTGTCAGAAGGTTTGCGGAGGAGGAGCCTGATGCGGCTCTGGAGAGCATTGAGCTCGACGTTCTTCTTGGCGTAGCTGAAGCTCTTGGGATCGATGTCTAGATTGCCAGGTTAGCAGGCAAGATGCTAGGCAACCGGGAAAGAGGATTCAAAGTACCGGTGCCGACAAAAACCCAAGGTCGTTGGGCACACCCAAGGAGGGGATAGATGCAGCTAGCCCCGGTGCCGATGTCCAGGCCGGACAGCTTACCGCCCGGTGCGTCGTAAGAGGTTGAGTCCAGAAGATCCTTGAGCCAGAGGATGTAGTTGTGTCGATTGGGGACCTTTTGTGCGTCAGCCCAAGAGTAATCCCGTGCCTGCGTCTACTGCGTTGCCGAGCATACTTACTGGAGGGCAAAGCCTGTCCTCGGGGAGGTCGATCTTCAGGCCGAAGTCAGCGCTGAGCAGAGTCTTTGTGAGCTGCATGACAGCGGCGGGGTCGCTGAAGTCGAGCTGGCCATTGCCCTTGAGCCTAGAACACAGCAAGTCAGTATGGCTGAATCGGCAAACGAAGCCTGGTAGGTACGGTGCACATACACAGCAGTGAAGGCATCATCCTGTTTGGCCAGCTGCTTAAAATCAGGCTCGGCCTTGTACAGGTTGCGGTAATACGCGTCACCCATCTCGAAGGTTGCTGTGCCGCTTCGCTGGACGGCCCCGGAAGCTGTCTGAGATGCCGACGGAGTCTGAGGGCCGGTGCGCCCCGTCGCCGACTGATTCCCCGGTTCCGCGCTCCGAGGTCCTGGGTTCAGTTCATCGTCCGGCGCTTTGCGCTTTCCGGTGGTCATGCTCGCGTCTGACAGGAGCCGGCATAATGCTTGTCCCAGTCTCGGGACGCTGGGACATTTGTCTGCTCTGAACTAAGCAAACTGGAGCGGAATCTCCAACGGAAGCTTTCAAGGGACCGTGGTATCATGGCATCACGTGACTGGGCAGCGTCCTCCCATAGGTACCTTACCTGTTATGATAGTTATGTTTGTGTGCGCTTACAGGTGTAACATACTTATGTCTCCGGCTTATGATGCTCTTCCCCTCGAGATCGCTGCTGAGTTGACTTCCTCGTCAACCAGCAATCGACGTGGCAGGAGAGGCGCTCTCCCCGTTCGCCGTTGTGCCTCGTTTAGGCGTCTCGCGCCGAGAACAGGCCGGTGAATCGTTGGTCGCTGGCAAATGCCGGCCCTAATCATGGCTGAGGCGACCCCTGCCAGGCCTTGGCTGTTCTGTGTCCAGGGGCCACGACCCTAGTCTCTTCGCTCTGAGTGGATCGCCACAAATGAGAGGCCGCCATTTTGTCATGCGCAACATCGAGCGGACCAGTCTAGCTTGTTAGGGCAGTCGGTAGCTGCGCAACTCCCGGCGATTGAAGCGAGGGGACACTGAGGAATCCTTGTGAAAGTCCGCGATGGACAGGGATCCAGATCTACAAATGCTCGCTGAGCTGCCCCATCCGGCGTTGCTGCTGGGGACAGTGCCGCCGCGTCGCTCTCCCCGTCCGACTTCGACACCAAGACTCCGGAGCCTCGAAGTGATCGGTCAGGATGGGGAACACACAGTCGACCACGACGGGCATTGACTGGCCAACGTACTACACGGCCACGGCCGCCAGCGATGTGGCAGCAGCTCGCGCAACGGCACTGACGCTGAGCCCGACGAGCGACGTGAAGGGGAAGACATTCGATCGCTTCGTCCAGATCTTTCTGGAGAACCAGGACTTTGATATTGCCGCTGGTGACCGTACGTACTGGGACATGCTGTGTGCTTCATGCCTCACGTGCCAACACACCGGAACTGATGTGTCCTTCTAGCCAATCTGGCCTACCTGGCGACTCTAGGTGTTACGCTGGACAATTACCTCGCTATTGTGCACCCTTCACAGGTATGTTCGATCCGTACAGGCATGTCCACCGCAGTGAATACCATCATTGAACTCTCATACAGCCCAACTACGTCGTGGCAGGTGGCGCGGACACGAATGGAGTGATTCTCGACGACTTTACGAGGATCGACTCTGACACCCCGACCATCGTTGACTCCCTGGAAGCCGCGGGCATCAGCTGGAGCCTCTACCAGGAGGACATGCCCTATTCGGGGTTCGAGGGGAACTACGTGAATCAGGAGACCGGCGCCAATGATTACGTCCGGAAGCACAAGTGAGTCCATGCTGCTATCGCATGAGGATGGCTGCTTGGGTCTAACAAGCGCGATACAGCCCTCTGATGAGCTACGACTCCGTGACACAGGACCCCAACCGGCTAGCCAAGTCCAAGAACTTCACCATGTTCTACCAGGACTTGGCCGCCAACAGACTGCCCCAGTGGATGTTCATCACGCCCAACATGAGTAAGCATCGAAACAACACAATAGGCTATAGAGATGACAGCTGACGCAACGTCATAGCAAACGATGGACACGACAGCTCTGTGACGGTGGCCGGGGCCTGGGCACGCAGCTTTCTGGAGCCGCTGCTGGCAGACCAGTACTTCAACGCGAACAGGACGCTGATTGTGCTGACCTTCGACGAGCGCGAGAACTACTTTACGCTGCAGAACCGCGTCTTCACCGTCCTCCTCGGCAGCGCCATCGGTAGCGACCTGGTCGGGACAACGAACTCGACGCGGTTCAGCCACTACAGCCTGACGAAGACGGCGGAGGTGAACTGGGACCTGCCGTCGCTGACCGACCATGATGCAGAGGCGATCTCGTTTTTATGAGTTTGCTGGAGGTGGACGATCCGGTGTTGGGACCTTGCCTCGCGGAATGTCTCACGAGCACTGAATCGGCCTGCCATGTTGACATAGATGCAATATAACTAATTCAACGAGTACAAACCATAACAGCTGTCCATTTGATAAGATAACAATAGTGAGGAGACTGGGGTCAAATCAGGAGCGAAACAGTCCGTCCTTCAACCCATCATACACCGTCACCAGGTCTTCGCTAGTAATCTCTCTCTGCTCCTTTTTCTCGGAATCTCTGTAATAGACCAGCACCTTGATATCAAACGTCCACTGATCCCTAAAGCCCTTGCACCCGTCGACGTTCCTCGCCACCGGCCCCTGCTTCCAGTGCTGCGCCTGTTCGCCAGCGGCGTCCAGAACGCCCGTCTTCCTCTGGTCCGCGACCAGCAAGTGGGTCTGGATGTCGTCCTCAAGGCGGGCAAAGTCTCCCTTGGGAATCCCGGCCGGCCTGTCTGCAAGGGTCGTCACGAGCGCCCACAGCCTCTTCAGGCCGGGGAAGTGCTCCCTGACGTGCGCCATGATCCACTGGCACTCCCTCCTGTCCTTGAGAGACGCCGCGTCCAGCGCGATGTTCTCGACCGGGGCCGCCTCCTCCTTCGTCTTGAACGGCAGCAGAGACCCGTCGTAGTCGTCCACCGAGTTGTCCTTGCGAGTGGTCCAGAACTCCCTGTCCAGATACAGCACGTCCAGCGACGGCTCGAAGCGCGCCACGGCCTCGTTGCCCTTGGCGCCAGTGCTCCCGTCCGTCGTCACCATCCCCGAGAGCGGCTTCGGCTCGACCGTCTTCCAGAAGCGCTCGTCCCAGGGCTTCGGTTCGGGCTTGTCGTCGTCGTCGATGGCGGCGGAGCTGAACATGGCGCTGGCGAAGGAGTCGCGGGCGGCCTTCGCCCTCGCCTGCCGCGTCCACGGCGGGAGCGGCCGCACATGGAAGATGCGCGGGCGCGGCCTGTCCTTGCCCTCAATGCTGTAGGAGAAGATGTCTAGCCAGACCTCCACGGGCGTCCTCATCCCGCCGTCGCCCCACAAGGGCGGGCGAGCGGGCCGGAAGGTGACGGCGGGCTTCCTGAGCTTCTTCAGAATACCTGCGCTGGACCGGGGGCCGCGCCTCTTGCGACTGGCGTGGCTTGGACCACCGACACCGCTCACGAGTAACCCATGTCTGGCCTTTAGGTCAGCGGAGATGAGGGCAGCGGCGCTGAGACTACTATCCCGCGGCGGTGGCGTCGTGCTCCGGAAAGGGGGGAACGGAGTTGCGGATGCAACGGTTTGTCTTGGGACCAATCTCGGCATTGTCGAACCTTTTTTGCAAGATGTGCTTTCGATGTCGATTTGGACTCAGAGTGGCCTCTGCGAAGATACCCCCGTGATATAGCATCCCAGGACCTACAGAGAGTAGCAGCGTGAAAAACCGGCGCTGTCGTCAAAGCCCCTGTACCCCGGATTCGGCTCAGGATGACAGGACAGGACAATGAAGTTGGGAAAACGGCTGGAGCGCATCTGCATCCCGAAGTCGCCTAGACAGTATTTTCTTTATTGGTCGCGTTTTCTTGTGGGACGCACCTGCGGTTGTGAGGCGCGTTCGGTTCAACAAAGGACCATACAGCAAGTTTCTTATGCGGCGGCGCAACTTTGTCCCTGCTTTGTTTGCGGCATGACAGGATCTACGGATTTGAAAATATCGGCTGCTGCAGCGTCTTTCTGATCAAGCCTGAGATGGTGCACCTGAGGCTCAAAGGAAGATGTTGACTCCTGCGGCCTAGATGGCAATTCCCCTCAGTATTCAGTGAAAGGCATAGGCTTCCGGGGACAGTCCAATCCTAATCCGGGGATACCTGGGGTTGATAGCATGTTTTATTCGACATCTAAAACGCTTAAGAGCTAATCTGAAATGCTTCACGTAATGCATCACCGGTACTCTTCACGAACTCCTTCGCCGCCGGCAGCGCCCCATCCCAGTGTCCAAACGGGTGGCCCTGCCCCTTATAGATCTTCATCTTACTGGGCGTCCCTGCCGCCTGGAGCTTCTCATGATATACAATGGCCTCTGAGTAGAGCGGATCTATCTCCGCGACGTGAAAAGACGCCGGAGCCAAGTTCGCGTGGGACTTGGCCACGATCGGCGAGGCGCGGAAGTCGTTGGCCAGCTCGGCTCTCTTCACCGGATCCGTTCCTATCCACAGGTTGTAGAACCACACCAGCCGTGCGAGCGGCAGCATGGGCGCGAATTCGTACTTGATGTAGCTCTCATACGGGACCTCGCCCTCCTTGCACGACCCGCTGATAGGGATATACCGCGCGTCAATGACCGGGACGACTAGGATCTGCAGCTTGAGGGGAGGCAAGCTCGGCTCGTCCCTCGCCAGCAGCGCCACCACCGCAGCGAGGCACCCACCGGCCGACAGCCCGGCGACAGCGATGCGGGACGTGTCCACCCCCAGCATGTCCGCGTTGGCCACCACCCACTTCAGCGCCGCCCACGCGTCCGTCGCCGAGACCGGGTGCGGGAACTCGGGCGCCATCCGGTACTCGACGTTGACTGTGACGCACCCGACGTCCTGCGTCATGTTGCGGCACCACGACTCGTCGGCCTTGAGGGTGCCGATGACGAACCCGCCGCCGTGGTAGTCGACCACGACAGGCAGCTTGCCGTCCCGGGCCATCACACTCTTCGCGGCGGCTTCCGCTGTGGGGTGGCAGACCTCAGCCCTGATCTCGCCGTCCGGCTCGGAGACGGGGATGCTGTAGATCTTGGCGCTGCCGACTTCCACCAGCGGTGCCGCGACCTTCTCCGTGGGGAAAGTGTACTTCGGCCGGTCAGCGTTGTACACCTCGTAAGACACCTGGTCTGCCCGGAGCTGAGGTGCTGTGAGACGGCGTAAGTGTCAATCGGACAACATAGTCTGCGGCTCGAGGGCGGCGTGGGCTCTTTACCTTGATAGCGGGTGTAGATTTCCGCAAAGGTCGGCTCCATCAGGTCGACCACCGACTCGTGGAGAGCGTTGACAGGGACTTGTTCCGCCATGGTTCGGCCTCACTCAGCGGGACAGTGAGAAACGGTACCGGTACCAGATGCACAGAGAAAGGAGACACTGTAAGGTGAGCAACCCGGAAGACAATTCACGAAGCATGAGCGAGCGCATGTCAGCCCTCCAGAACGAAGTTCAGGGGCTCATCGTCGACTTTATAACTCCTCCTTGACCCCCACTGTGTCTCCGCAGCCCGCGGCTACGAGCTGCGTAATTTGTATGACCCCCAAGTTGGGCCGATCTGAAGCCGCCTTCCGTTATCTATCTAGAGCTGCCCGATCTCGGACAGTCTGACACCGAAATGACTGGCGGGCGCTGGCCCGCAAGCCGGGTGCCGGAAAGCGGCTCGCTAAGGCGGTTCGGCCCACGAATCTCGGCAAACACAACCGAGTTCACAGACGGACACTTTCAACATCTAAGCATATCCCACTTGAGTGTATTATTTTGACGACTGAATTTATTAGCAGCTTAGCATCTTGAGAAGACCTGTCGTTGGCCAGCCTTAGATCTAAGCGGTACCATATTATACTGGCAGCATGACCTCGCACTTAGCACCTAGGGAAGGGCGCTTGCATGCTCTAATACGGTAGCAAAACGATCGATTTCCAACGTCGTTTCTTCTTGAAAAAGGAACCCCCTTGACATAAGAGCTGTCATGCAAATGTCATCCATTCAATGTTGAAACAACATGAATGTAGAAAGACAAAAAAAGGAAGACAGCAAAAGGAAAGCTCCCGAAGGGGCAGATGGAGGTGTGCGCCAGCCCGGAGTCGAACCGGGGGCTCATCGATGGCAACGATGAATTTTACCGCTAAACCACTGGCGCTGTTAGTTGACAGAACGGCTGATTTTCTGGCGTTATGTAGCTCAGATCGAATGGACAGGTCGGGAACCGCGGCAGGCCCACTGTTTCTTTCATGCACGTCAGGGAGGCTCTTGACCCCGAGAAGTTACCGAGAACATCAATGATGCCGTGCGGTGGACATCATCGCGACAATTGGCATTGGTAAGCATGCCAAATGAAGGCCACAAACGGGACGGTGATGGGCAGCCTACTCAAGAGTCATGACGTCGGAAACAACACCGCGCTGCAAGCCGCTGACAGGTCAGAGAAGTTCGCGCATCTAGCAGACACAGCATGATGTAAACTTGTCGTCAACGACTGGACGACGGCCTCATCTCCGAAGCCTCGAGGGCTTTGATATTCTCCGCAGAGGATGATGTGCCGGCAGTGAGGTAGCAGTCCCGACACGACCAGCGGAACGACCGGACGCTTCCTGTCATGGAGACGTCAGCCCCTTTGAACACTGAAGCAGTCATGGACCGTTGAGCACACGATATAAAGTTGAGGTAGCTCGCCTACCAGAGCTGGTTCTGACGCGGTGATACAGCCGGTAACACCGTTGCAACATTTGACTTCCCGAACCAAAGTGCGGCTCGCCTCTAGTCAAACACTACCTACACAACAACATGGATAAGGTCCTGCAGACTGGCCTCTCGGCCGGCATGTCCACCACCGCGGGCTTCCACTCCAACAAGCCCATTCGCCCGTCCAGGGAGCACGACGGCAAGAACGTCCTCCCCTCGTCCTTCGTCCCGGACGCCCGCTCCCGCGTCACCTTCCCGACCGCCAAGGAGCCCGCCGTGCAGGCGTCCCACATCAGCATCGGCGCCTGGCCCTGGGGCGACAAGGCGACCTGGCACTGGAGCGAGGACGAGCTGCCGGCCGTGCGGGCGGCCTGGAAGGAGCTGTACGGGGCGGGCATCAACTTCATCGACACGGCGCAGGTGTACGGCGACGGCGAGAGCGAGCGGCTCGTCGGCGAGCTGGTCGCGGGCCTCCCGCGCGACAGCTACGTCGTGCAGACCAAGTTCTTCGCCAGCCCCGCCGGCGTCGGAAACTACCTGCACCCCTCGGACGAGCCGGTGCGCGCCCTCCGGGACAGCCTGGCGCGCCTGAAGCTCGACTACGTCGACGTCTACCTCGTGCACGGGCCGACCCACCCGCAGAGCGTCGAGACCGTCGCCAAGGGCATGGCGAAGTGCGTCGAGGAGGGGCTGGCGCGCGCGGTCGGCGTGGCCAACTACGACAACGACGACGTGCTCAAGATGCGCGACGAGCTGGCCAAGTACGACGTCCCGCTGGCCACCAACCAGGTCGAGTTCAGCGTGCTGCGGCGGTACCCCGAGATCCACGGCGAGATCGCGGCGTGCCGCGACAACGGCATGGTCTTCCAGGGGTACTCCTCGCTCGCGCAGGGCAAGCTGAGCGGCAAGTACACGGCCGAGAACCCGCCGCCCAAGACGTACCGCTTCAGCCAGTATCCCATGGAGGAGATCGAGCCGGCGCTGGAGGTGCTGGAGAAGATCGCCGAGAAGAGGGGCAAGAGCGCCGCGGCTGTCGCGCTTAACTACACCCTGAGCAAGGGATCGCTGCCTGTGGTGGGTATACGAAACGTCGAGCAGGCGAAACAGGCGATAGAGGCGCTGGGGTGGAGGCTGGATCAGGCGGAGATCGAGGAGATTGACAAGGTCAGCATTGAGGGAACGACTACGGTGCTCTGGCAGCAAGGGTAGAGGACGGGAATGATCCGAGGGAGTGCACACATGATAGGCATTGAAGTGTCCCTGTTCTCGATATCGTTCCAGTCAGCGGTACATCCAAATTGGTGCTATCCTCGACGAGGTTGCGGCGTATCAGCCTTTCATTTTCGTAGTAAAGAGAAGTCTCACAGTTGATAAATGCAGAATCTGAAGTCACCCTTTGAGGGACAAGAGCGCGGAAACAGAACTTTTCCCTATCTATTTTGCTAAGGCTTCACATGAGTGGTGTCAGAAACACTATTGTGGGCGAAGAGCTCCGGGTGACAGACAAAATCTGTAACAAGCATCACCTCACCAAACTCGCATAGTTAGTCCCCAAGCGGCAGGGGCACAGCAGAGCCCAGACTCATCCCGACCTCAACGGAGACCTGGATCTTCTGCTGACTGAGATCTCGGAGGTCTTGATCGAACTGGATCCGACCCTTCTGGAGGGCTACAATGATCGAGGAGCCGCCGAACTGGAAGATTCCGAGCTCGTCGCCCTTGCGGACCTTGCTGCCCGCCTTCTGCCACTTGTCGTGGATCTGGACCGTCCCTACGTCGGTTGCCCCGATAGCTACGAACAGGACGTCGCCGAAATCCTCCGTGTCGATCAGCAGGTAGTCCCTGGCGTTCCGCGTCAGGATGTCAACGCCGCTCCTTAGGGCGATGGGGTCGACCTGGTAATAGTCGCCAGGCACGCTGCGGAAGAGCTTTACCGTTCCGGTGACCGGAGAGTGATAACGATGGTAGTCCTGTGGGGACAGTCTGAAGCTCGCGATTGCCGCGTCGCCGAAATGCTTCCCCAGCTGCGTGTCCATGACCAGGTGCGTGATGCTAAAATCATTGCCCTTGATCCATAGTCTCTTGGTCTCCTCGACTGACTCGTACACGACAACCCGTGAGTCGGCGACGACGACGGCTTTGGCGTTGTCGTCAGGTGCGTGAATAGGCCGCGACCCAGGCGCGTGATGGCGTGTGAAGAACTCGGCAAAAGTGTCATACTTGCTGATGTCGGAGGGTTCGAAGTCGTTCATGTTGATGTGGTAGGTCTCCACAAATCCCTTGATCTGCTTTTTCGAGGCAGGCTGGGCCTCCTCCTTGCCTAACATGCAGGTTAGGGTATGTAACATTGGATACCTGACAGCTGTATTCACTCACCGGCTTCAAGGGACTTGTTGTGAATGTAGAGCCGCATTATATGCGTGGTGTCTACCCATTCCATGAGTGGATTAAAGAGCAACAGCAGCTTCAGCTTCTTGGTCAGGGGCATCTGTTCTCGTATGATCCGCCCGGACTGTGATTGCAGCACTGTTAGCCTTACGTCGATACTGCGAGGACAGTCAGGGGTAAGGAAGGGCCGATGCCTGCCTTCCTGTCCAAGGATTTCCACCCATATTCTGAGTTCTGGGCCTGTGGAGTCGTCAGTAACACGCCTCGTTCCCTGCACGACTATGGGGTCCCACGCACCAGGTGAACCCAGGACAGAAACCAGTTGAGGACGGCATGGATGATGCCCGAGAGACCCATGCTTTGGGCTGCTGCTGCCGCCTCGGTAGACACAAGGAGGAAGAAGAAGGCCGGTAGACCAGTGTTAGGGTGTTCAAGGATACAAGATAGGATAGATAGGATACAGAAAGAGGGGAAGTGTCTCTATGGTAGGGGGGTTCATCAGTCTTGGCGCGGAATCGCAGCGTTGAAGCCGTGATATTGGACGCTGCAACCGTGATATGGACGGAACTGTAGTGGATTGGGATGGATGTGGATGACGGTGACATGACGTATATTGGGGATCGAAGGTACAGTACAAGGCTGGAACATGTCGCAGACCGTCTTCCCATCTCGGCCGGAAGTAAATAATCAACAGGCATCCCAGTCAACCAGCTCAGTCAGATTGTATCACGGTATACACCGTTCATGAGAGATGATACGGACTCTGCAGTCTCGCAAAACACATATGGACGGTCAAGGCCTTGCAGCCAGATTTCAGTGTAGGTGGTACGGGTTACTCTGCTCTGCGCAGAGCTGCCTCCGGACCTGTAAGATGGCTTTTGGCTGCACGGCCCCGGGAATTCTAGCAGCCTGGGAATTGGCAGCGGCGCTTCCCCCGCTGCGACGCCGAAGGACCTCTCGCCACAAGAACTGTGTCTTCCGTACTCTCCGTACTCAAGCACGCTACCAATTGCGAAATCATCATACTCACTGCATCAGGCCTAACTTCCAGAGACGGACATTCGCTTCAGGATGTCTTCATAAAGGAGGCGCCGCTGAAAGAGACGGGGCCGGCCGACTGGGAACCACCGCTGTGGAGCTGAGAGTTAAGCTTGTCATATTAACGGTAATGGCGAGTTTCTACCGACAACTTGTTAACTAACTTGGCGAGCGGGGGAGAAAGGTGAGGATAATGATCAAGGAGCTTCAAGGAAGGAAAAGAACAAGAAAAGGGCAAAAAGAACAAATGTCGCAACCAAGAGAAAATCTTTGCCCCTCTTGGACCAGATAAGGGGCACGTCGGCGTTGGGACGACCTCGGTGTCGGTGGCAGGTGGGATGCTTCGTCGTGCAGGTGCGCCGCCAATCAAGAGCAGAGGTAAAGGTCACGCCGCTGAGCCTCACGCATTTACCACAACATCGTACTGTGCTGTGCATACAGACCAGGACCCGTGACGCCGAGCGAAATTCCCGGGCCGAGGATCAGGTTCCAAAGCATCAGCTTCAGATCTCGGTACAGTGGAGCCACCTCGCCGCCCAGCCGTCTCCAATTCGAGCGATAATGGACGGCATTCAAGAGATGCGCGGCTTTCACGAGCTTCGGGGAGAGGAAGAATACGTCACCATCACGACAGCTCCAGAACGCTCTGCGGGGCTGCCAACTTGAGGGTTGAGCTGGGCCCGGGAAGCCGAGGAGCAGGAGGAGTGATAACGTCAGACACCCGGCATCCCTAGGCAGAGGAGCCTCCTCTCTCTCAGTTATCACAGCCTTTTAATCCTTAATCCTTTAGTATCCCTTCCAAGAATCAAAATTTGGCAGAATCTATCAGTGGTGGCGAGCAAAGAACGCGTGAAAGGCAAAACCCTCGCCTGCGGATCCCGGACAAGTTCCCCTTAGAAACAGAGTCTAAAGCTAAAAACGATGGCGCCGCTCGTCCCGCTCAAGCTCTCCACACCTTTTCTAACGGCGCCCGCCACACGGTCCGTCCCTCTGCCGGGGACTCCCATCATCGCCGCCCGGCAGGCCACCACCACCGTCGTCGTGCAGTCAGGCGGCGGCGGCGGCTCCAGCACTCTGTCCGGGGGCGCCATTGCCGGCATCGTCATCGGCTCAGTGTTCGGCCTGATCCTCATCATCTGGCTGGCCCGCTGGGCGAGCGGGGCGCAGATCAATGGGGAAGCGTATCCCTCCAGCTCGCACCGGCACCGGGGTGGTTATTACTACACCCAGGAGAAGCCGCGCCGGCACTCGCATTCACATTCGCACCGGAGGGGGAGGAGCGTCGAGGTACGGAGCTACTCGACTGTCGCGGAGCCGGCGAAGGTCTACGTGCCGACTACGGATGTGCGGTATTCGAGCCGCGGGAGGAGCTCCAGGCGATGAGATGGTCCCGACAATGAATATCCAGTGGATCTCACCAAGGAGAGACCAGTGCGCTGTGATATGAATTTCCGTACATCCAGATGTGCATTTGATCGCCACATTTACAGAACGAGGTCAGCTGCGAAAGTGCTTCCGGATTAGGTACGGAGTTTGGGCTACGGCAGGACTACGGCTGGGTTCCGGGGACATTAGGGGATACAGACGGATGATGCATGACTTTGGGTACACGGCACCAGGAAGCACGATTCAATTAATGACAGCCATCATGTATGCGGAATAGACGAGCCAATTCTTCCCTACCACCAATCTTAATATACCTCAGCTAATAACTTCTCTGCCCCTAGCCCTCGCTTGTATCCCCGGGGGTGGCAGGGCCACACGACGTCTACTGTCTCCGCTTCTTCACTCCCTGGTGATCGTCAGACGACGAGGCCTTTCGCTTGGCTGCCTTCCGCTGGGTAATCCTCTCAATCTCCGCCATCGCGGCCGTCGAGACGGGTGCCCGACTAGCTCTCTTGGGCGCTTGTCCGTTCTTCATCTGCCGATAGGCCATCAAGTCATTGTTCTTCTCGCCGTTGCTGATGCCATTCGATACCTTCTTCTGCGAAGGCTGTCAGCAGCGAACAAAGGGCTAGTGACTCGTCATCAACCCAGGCGACTCACGGAGACCTCATCGAACGGCGCCGCAGCGATGCGGTTGAGCCAGGGAACGTCGCACATCCCAATGAGAAGGGACTTGGAGATCTGGAATCCCGTTAGAGTAGACACGACTTGACTGGGAACGAAGTGCTGGGTACCTTGACCTCTCTCAAGACCGCGTTGAACCTTTCACTGAAGGTGTCATATCTCTCGTACTTCCAGTCCTTCGCCCAGGGGGAGAACCCAACATAGCCCTGCTGGGCCTCAATAATGGCCTCCTGGGGTCGAGTTGTCAGCGGCAAGACGATAGTATAGCCATGGGGAAACATACCAATAGCTCCCAGGCAAGGAGCTCGATCTCAAACGAGGACATCTTCTTCACTCGCCCGACACTGCAGCTGTCCTCGAAGTCCCACTGCCCAGTGATCGGCTTCCCTCGTTCATCACGGCTTTGAACCGCCCGGCGCGTGTCAATGACGTCGTCGGTATCCCTGATGGCCACGAAGAGCCTGTACACCAGCTTCCGCTTCTCCTCGTTCGTCTGAGGGATGTCGGTGCAGGGGGGAACTTGCGTCCTCCCGCTGCCATTGTTGAGCGTCGTGTAGATGGTCTTCACGTCGGCGACGTCCTCGCTGTACGCGATGTACCCGCGGAACTCCAGGGTCTTGTCTTCGACCCAGCTCTGTACCGCCGGGTACCACTGGGTCCCTTGTGGTCTGGCGACACTGCCGGGGAGGACCTGACCGCTCAGGGGCATGCCGTGATCATATGCCACCGGTGAAGTTTGGTTGGCGACTGGCAGATACTGTCCGGGGCGGGCGGGGTTTGCCGGACTTGTAGGAGGCGGAAAAGGAGTTGGGTTAGGATACGACGCCCGGGTCACAGAGCCATAGGACCCGCTGAACGGTGGAGGGGGGATTTGAGGAAGGGTAAGCTGAGGAGCCTCCGCTGCAGTCTGAGGTTCCAGGGGAGGTGTCGGTGCCTGCGGAAGAGTAAGGGGAGGCAAAGCCGCAATGGTATCTACCGGCGGCAACTCTTCGAAATCGCCCAAATCGCCGTCACCAAAGAGGTCGTCGTCGTCGTCGTCGTCGGAGAGGTCGTTCTGAGAAACTGACGGCGCGGTCAGGGGGGTTGGAGGACATGTCAAAGGAGCTGTGACCGGCGAATGCGCAATAGGAGGCAAGGCTTGATTGGTAACATCTGGGACCTCCTGGGCATTCCCGAAGAGGCCACCTTCACCGTAAAGACCTTCCTCATCATAAAGAACCCCGTCGGCAAAGAGACTGTCATAGTCGATGGCGGGCTGAGCTTTCTAAGCCGCAACCTCATCGGTGCCGTCGATGCCGGTGTTGAAGAAGAGGGCGTAGTCGAGAGGATCCATAACTGCGGGTAACTGTCTAACCTCGAATATCTGTAGAATACGTTGATTGTGATCTGGAAGAGGCTGTGAGTTGGAGAAGCTGCCGGCAAGGTTGAAGACGAAAGGACCTGGGAGACAGGAGAAGACTGGGAGTTTGAAGAAGACCTGGAGAAAGAAAGATTCAACTCGAGGGGAGAGACTGGAGTTTATATAGTATTCCCTGCTGAGGAACATCTTCGGATCCTATTGTGGTATAGACAATGCACAATAGCTAAAATCCTACATAATGGGAAGTTCTATTGATAAGGAGGGTTTATATAAGACGGGGAACGACACATTGTGAGTGGAGTATTGTTGTATGAGACAATAGCATTATTGTATAGAACATCTGAAAAAGGGCTAGGGGCAACGAGACGAAAAGGGTTGATTGTCGGGATGGAACTCGACTCGGCTATTGTTATTGTCACAATCTCTGTTGTCTAGTGAGAGCATCGGATCGCTCTTACAATTGAATGATTCTAGACAATATGGGATATACATATATTGGCTTGACAACAGCTTTTGATGCTTGTGAATGTCAAGTTGGCCTCTATTCACGGTTGTCGATCGCCTGGTTTTGTATTAAGGCCATGGTCGGCTTTGAGAACTGGAGGTCGCAGCACACACAGACTGGAGAACCGGAAGACTTGAGAACTGGAAGAATGATGTCATGCGATCATGGCAAAACCCAGGCGCCATAACGTACTCGTACATTTTATGCATATAACTACCACATGATGAGGCATCGGGGCATCACCAATTGCGGCGGCCACCGCGGCCCCTAGCACCGCCAAACCCACCGCGATTGCCTCCTCCCATGCTCTGCTGATCGTATCCGTACCCCTGGCCCTGGTTCCCACCGAACCCGGCACCCCCAAAGTTCTGGTTCTGGCCGCCTTGGCCTCCCGCGCCGGCCCCGACGCCGGGGTTCTGCATGCCAGCCATCATCGCCGACATCGCCGACGGATCCATCTGGCTCGGGTCCATGCCAGACGCCATCATCTGCTGCATGAAGGCCTGCATCTCCGGCGGAAAGCCGTCCATCCCGGGAACTGCCGCCATATTACTGGCTGCTGCTCCACCTGCGGCACCGCCTGCCGCGGGTGCGCCTGGCATCCCGGGCATGGACATGCCTGGCATGCCGCCCATCATCATCATGTTGTTCAGGTCCTCCATCATCTTTTTATTGTTCTGGGCGACAATGTCCTGGCTGTACTCGCCGCGCAGCGCTTCTTGCTTCGCCGCGTACAATGCCCAGGTGAACTCGTCGAAGCCGTAGTTGAAATAGTCGGTGATGTCAGTGCCAGGCTTTCGCCACGGCTTGCCATTTTCGGGGAGGTCTTGCGACAGAAGTTAGCTCTGGCTCTACAGAAGAGACTACGGGAGGATTCACCTTCGTCGATGTTCACTTGCGTGATAGGCTTCCCCGTCCCCTTGTGTGTGGGTATCGCGTTGACGTCAATCTTGGACGTCGAGACAGGAGGCAGCTCAGCGCTACCGCCACTGGCTTTCGCTGAGCCCTCCCTCTTTATGGGGGCGCTCTTGACTGTCGCATCATTCGATGTCGTCCGTTGAGGTATATTTCGTATCTCGCTATATTTCGACTGTCTGTGGCCTCATTAGCGAGATCCCGCAGAAACCTTCGCAAGAGGAACTTACGCTGGGGGCGCCGCATTTGTCCCGTCTTTCCTCTCCGTTATGATGTCGATATCCTGGCAAAAAGGTTAGTATCGCAAGACAATATATAAGTTCAGAAACGCGTACTGAATCATCGCTGTCGTCCTCATCCATTGCGCCGCCCTCATCTTCTTCTTCGCCCTCTTCCAGGTCCTCGTGCTGCTCGGTCTTTTGCTCTGGAGGGGATGCTGCTGCAGGCGCCTGCTGCCCCGGCGGAGGGCCAGTTGGTTCCTCTGGCGCATAAAAATCGTCATCCTCGTCGACATCCATCTTGGTAAGACCGTGAGAATTAGGGCTCTCTGAGAATGCTGGTCGCTGGACGCGCGCGCAGTTTGGAGCTTGCTTCAACTGGATTTCAAGGTGAGGTCGGTGGTATGTTGCCCCGCTGTCCGCCTCACCGTAAATTTTCGGTGAGCGGCCTGAGCACCTGAACCCAAAGTTCGGATTAGGTAATTGCATGTGGTCCCGCAACCGTTCCAAAAACAATCGAAAGAAACACAAAGCGTTGCGCGCAGAGTGAATCGGTGGCGCATTCCAGCCCACCACGGTTTCTTCTCCTTGAAGCCGCCTTGCAATGGCCCTCGCACGCTCAGCCAGCGGACCTGGCGGCCTGAGTATCAACACCGGATCGGCGAACCTCTTGTGAGTGCCGTGCCCACTGTCGACCTTCAGTCTCCTATACGGAGAGGCACGCAGCTAGCAGAGATACTTACGTTTTGTGATATCCACACAGTGGGACCGCGTCAAGCCAACCTCCAGCGGCGGGCGGACTATTTGGAAGCGCCCAATCATCACAGCAGCCGGCCCAGAGTGGCGGACTCTTCGGTGCGGCACCTGCGCAGCCTTCACAGCCCACCGGATCGATGTTTGGCGGAGCAGCTTCTTCACAACAACAACAGGCCGGAGGACTGTTCGGCTCAAGGATGGCGGCACCACAACAGCAGACGGGGGGGCTGTTTGGCTCAGCGGCGACTGCACAACCTCAGCAGACCGGCGGCCTCTTCGGTTCAACGACGCAGCAGCAGCCCCTCCAGCAAACCGGAGGCTTGTTTGGCGGCACGCAGCCGCAACAACAGCAGCAGCAGCAGCAGCAAACAGGAGGTCTATTCGGATCGACGGCTGCCGCGCAACCCCAGCAGCAGCAAACGGGAGGCCTGTTTGGCTCCTCAACGCAGCAGCCGGCACAATCCGGAGGACTCTTTGGCGGCGCTACGCAGCAGCAGCAGCAGCAGCAGAGACCAGGTGGACTGTTCGGGGCATCGACAGCACAACCGGCGATGACCGGGGGCCTCTTCGGCCAGAGCCAGCAGCAGCAACCGCAGCAGCAGCAGGCGTCTGGTGGTCTTTTCGGACAGTCAAGACCAACAGGCGGGCTATTGTATGTATTACCGGATGCTATGTCCTATGTCATTACTGACCCGAGCCTTTCAGTTCTAGCCTCAACCAGTCCACACAGCAACCACAGGCGAATGCCCTCGGCCAGACGCTCGGTGGCGGCTCGGCCCTGGGCCCCGGCCTGACCATGGGCCAGTCCACCTCCTCTTCGCAGCAGGTCGTGCCGGGCGTGCGCATTGATCTCAGCAACATCAAGTCCACGACGCGGTTCAACGACCTCCAGGAGGACCTGCAGAAGGAGATCGCCAACATCGATCGAGTGATCCAGGGCTGCATCGCGCAGAAGAACGAACTCGACGCCTTCATGCCCGCACACGGCGAACAGCTGGCCTCCATCCCGACCGACGTGCGCTTCGTGTCTCGCAAGTACGCGGGCGTCGATGGGGCCCTCGCCGCTGATGCTCAGGCCATACGCGGCCTGCGCGAGCTGGTCAAGGTGGACGCCGACCACGCCCGGCTGAGCTTCAAGGCCGTCGACAACCTCAAGCTGCCGGCGCAGTACCACACCGCCGGGCTGTGGTCCACGCGGTCGCAGGGCGCCGCTGGAAGCGGTGCGGCGGCGGACGCCGAGAGCGAGAGCAACTCGGACCTGGTCAGCTTCTTCTCCAGGACGGCCGACGAGATGGACGAGCAGATGAAGAAGTTCCAGAAGAACTTGGCCGAGATCGAGATGCATCTGGGTGGCGTCCAGTCGAACCTGATGGAGCAGGTGCAGCGCCTGCAGGCCTCCAAGTCTAAGGGGGCTTCGGCGGGTACGACTGAGGATAGGATTGCAGAACTGGCAGGCGTCCTGCGGGACTTCGAGGACGGCATACTGAAGGTAGCCGGCCAGGTCGGCGGAGTGAGAGAGGGAGTGACTGAGCTGCAGCTCGGGGAGTTTCGAAACGGTGTACACTAGATGATTGCAGCTCATGTGGGATATGTACTTATATGCTAGATGCTGCTTTGGGTGGGTTTACAAAAAAGGAATACCCGGGATCATCATGGTCCTTTAATGCGAGATCGTCACGGCAAACCACATCGGGATGTCTTTACGCTTTCCATTGGATGGGCGGCCTGAGTTCCCTTCCGGATCGCCCCCATTATCCGTTCATAAGGCTGGTATCTATCCCGCTTTTCCCTCCGCGAGAAAACAGTACAGTAATCCATACTTGGTGTACAATATGCGCCAGACGCCGAAAACACAGAACCGCGGCTTAAAACGTCCCTTCGTCATCCCCACCGCCCTCATCGTAGTCATCCTCCCCACCCGCGTCGAAGTACGCCTCGGCGTCGTAGTCCCCTGCATCCTCGTCATCGAACTCCTCGTCCATATCTTCGTCGTACTGATCCTCATCGCCGTTGAGCTCGATGTCCAGGTTCCCGTCCTCGTCGTTCTCGTTAAGCTTGTCCAGCATCTCTACGGCCTTCTGGTGCCCACCCTCACCCCCTGTCGTCGGCTGGTTGAAGATCTCCTCCGCCGTCCGCAGCGACGTGATGCTCGACAGGGTAAGCGCGGCACGCTTCTTGCCTCTCCCGGCGCCGGACTTGGCGCCAGGCCCGTCTTCTCCGTCGAGGGTGGCGTGTAGTTCGGGCGGGAAAAGCTCCTTGTCTAGCGCGCGGCGATGTCAGTCATCTTCCTGCTGTCCCTTGGGGCGTCAATATGCGAGGGCAGATCGTACTGAATGGTCTAGCGGCAAGGTCGGGCAATGCCCGCTCCACCTTGCCCAGCTTCTGCGAGTACATGGGCATCGCAGTGAAGGGGTCTACCGTCGCCTTGTTCTTGACGCCATACCGCTGGTTAATCTGCTCCTGGCCATACGCTTTCGCTGGCGTGCTTGGATCGAAGTTCCACGTTCGTGCCTGGGTGTAGAGGGGCCCGTCGTGCGTCTGTTCGCGGAAGAGGAGGAAGTACTCGACTTGCTTGAGCTCCTTCTCGGTCAAGGGAGCGGGTATCGGAACATCATACGGCTTTTGAGGATAGACTGGTCAGCTGGGTTGCGTGGCACCGCCGAGGGCGCGGCACTGAATGGAGGGAGTGGCGACTTACGGGAAACAGCTCGGAGGGCCGGCCGTCGATGCGGATGTTTGGATCTTCCTGCCACGGCGTGTTGGAGAGGCCGCCCCTCCCACCGCCGCGCCCGCCGCGCCCGCCTCCGCGTCCTCCGCGCGACATGTTGTTTGGCTTGTCACTACCGGGATCTCCGTGTGGGTTTCATCGGCAGGGCTCGTGCGTGTAGACGGACAGAACACGAGGCGCGGAAAGTGAAAAAGGAAGAGGCCTGGCTTTCATGCAAAATTCGAAGTAACTTTTTGGCGGGGCTGCCCAGAACCAGCACCAGCACCAGCACCAGCGGAGCGGAACCGCCCCGCCCTCCGTCATGGCAAGTGCCCGCCAACCGACAGGGGTCCTGCAGGCGAGAAGATCTCCCCGCAATCCAGGCACAAGCCGCCTTACGACAGCCGGCAGCCAGCAAGACCGGCGAGCTTCTGTCTGTTTCTCAGCTTACAAAAACACCAGCCAAGCCGACTTCAAGATCCTTTAGCGCCCACGTTTCGCGATATTCCTCTGTTGCAACTCCTACTCCGGTCCACTACGTATTCGCGCACTGAATAGAAGCCTCTCTGGCAGGTCACAACAATGGACACAGTCCCGATAACGGGGGTCGACGAGCTCGACCAGCATCTGGACGAGCTCACTCAAGACCCAACCCTCCCCCTCAACGCCAAGCTCTTTGACGATGTCGAGCTCCAACTCACCGGTATATGAGCACACCTGATCCATTCTCCTTACTATCCTTCACTGCGCTAACCGCATGTCTGTCTCCAGAGAGCAACATCCCGGCCCTGATACCGCGCCTCCTTCCCAAGCTCACCACCCTCCTGAAGCAATACCCCTCTGACCCCGCCGCCCTCGCCAGCCTCTCCACCAAGCTCCTTGGCCCACTGTCCTTCACACAGGTTCTCTCACTCGCCTCCGCCGACTCTCTGATCCAGGCGCTGCGCTCCCCCGCCCCCTCCGCCAACCTGCTCGCCATGTCCGTTCTGCACAAAGCCGCCCGCAGCCACGACGACGCCGCCACCCTGTCCACCATGCCCGACCTCCTCGCCGAGTTTCTCCGTCGCTGGCTCGCCGCGCCTCAGGTCGAGGTCGGCGAGAGGGGCGGCCGCGTCCTCGGCGACCTGCTCGACATCGACTGCGAGCTGCCCCCTCCCCCGCCCCCGCCGCGCGACACCAACGACCCCCTCCTTCAGCAGCGGCAGCAGCAGCTCATCTTGCGCACCGCGCCCGGCCAGGGGAAGATGTGGCGGCGGCTGCTACACGACAAGGATATCTTCCACCTGATCGTGGCCCTCTGCTCGGCGCGCGACGCCGAGACGGCTGCCTCCCCGCGCCAGCTCTCCCTCGCGCAGGGCCGGCTGCTGCGCGTCCTGCCTCGGCTCGCGGTGCTCAACCTCGCCCCGCTGGCGAGCTCGGAGCTGACGCCCAGCAACGAGGGCATGCTGCACTTTGCGGCGCTGCACATGGTGGACACGAGCGACGCGCTGATGCACCTGTCGCTGGTGGACTTTTTCGAGGCCCTCGTCAGCGTGACGCGCGTGGCGGAGCCGAGGACCCCTTACCTGACCGAGACGCTGCGGGCGCTGCTGCGCTCCGCGACGGAGGACGACGCGGAGCTGAGGGAGGCGCTGGCGAGCCTGCCGGACCGGACGGTGCCGGAGGAGGCGGACCTGCTGAGGGCCTGGCTGAGGGAGGTCATGCCCGCGTCGCCGACGAGGGTCAATGGCCATTGGGAGGGGAGGAATGGGTCCTGAATATGACGGCTTGAAAACGCCTGTCTGAGCATGAAGAGTCTGGGATAGCTGTGCTGGGAGACGAACACCCGGCAGAGACTTCAATCCAATAGCTGCACTGGCAGCCAAAGCAAGTGGCGCATCCCGCGACTAGTCAAGCAGGATGTTTGGTTCCACGAGAAGAAGTCGATTGCAGTAGGGGGAAGGAGGAATAGGGAGTGGAGAGGAAGGCTGGCAAGAAGGTCGCGGTGCCGGCGAAGTACAGATCCTCCCTCAAGAGCGGACTTCCTGAAGGAGCGAATGGTCCATTCATCGTGAAGGAAACAGTGTAAGACTGGCTACATTAGACAACAAGACGCATAGCGATGGGCACGGTGGTGGAAAGGCTATTGATAGTAACACATCACTACCTATATCAGAACTCTCAAAACACTCTAATCGTCAATCCACGCCAAGATACGCCTTTTTGTCACTCTCATCTATGTACGGCCTTTGCGAAACGCCGAGGCCAGGTGAGCGACGTAAACGTTTTATCGTCCCATGAGCTTGGTGGAAGCGTCGCCGCTTGCGTCATCCACGCTCCCCATGGCGGTCTCCGAGCTCGACATCACGCTGCCCCTTCTATCCTCCTCCGTGCTACCACTCGATGTCCCTGCCGTGCTGGCTAGGCCTTTGATTCCCAGTGATACCTCTCCTACGCGCCGCAGCACCTGCAGAAGTGCTGCCCTCAGATCGCCCGTGAGCTCCTTTCCAACCAACTCCACTACAGAGGGGTAAAAGGACTCGATGTGGCTCTTGAATGCCGGCTCCGGGAAAGCCGCATAGCCCTCGAGCACATCGACGACGACCGGCCGCCATGCCACAATGTTGCGGTGCTGTGACTCTTCTTCGAGGGCTATGTATCCGTTGATGATGTCCTTGCACAGGGGGACAAGCGCGTTTTCCACATCCTTCTTGCTCTCGCTCCTCTTAGGGTCGTTGTCGGCGAACATGCGGAACAGGATGGCGATGTAGGTGGCGGCAGATCCGCTCTCCTGCTTCAGGAGATTTGGCGGCTGCTTCATGAACCCCTCCCGCCAGAGGCGCATCCGGAGATCCTTGTCACTGTTGAAGCGGCGGGCGAACAGGTACGACTTCTTTAACAACGCCATCAGACGGAGAAGCTCCGTCGACGGGATCTGGGCATAGACAGCTTCGTTGCTGAACAGCTCGTTCACCGTCTCGATCATCAGAAGCTGCAAGACACATCTACTTATGATGCGGTTGAAGAACCGACGACGAGCGGCCGTCACCACCACGGGCTGCTGTTGGAGGTTGTTGCTTGGCTTGTAATCTTCCAGTTGAGCCGATGGCATCGTGGCTGCGGTTGGAGTCTTGAGCGCATCATCGTCCGCCTGGGTCGATGAAGCCTCCGACTCGCTGGGTGTGTATCCGTTCTTCTCGGTGCCGTTGATCTTCAGCGATTTCTCGTCAGCCGGCGACTCAATCCCTGGGCTCAGAGGGCCATAGTCAAGACCATTCGGCGGAGGTGAAAGAGAAGCAGTTGAGTTGATTGTGGTTGCCGAAAAGAGCTGATACGCCGTGGTCCGCTCGAACAGCTCGCAAAACGCGCCAACGATCTTCGCCCAATGCTCGGCCGTGAACTTCGTCACGTTCTGTAGAATGAGCTGTTGCAGACAGTTACTTCCTATCCTCGCAATAGTGTCGTTTTCTTGGCATATGCATAGCGCAAGGAGCTCAAGAAACCTGTCAAGCATGTATTCCAAGGCGTCAAAGTAGTGAGTGAACAGCGTGATCATGTTTCGCAGCGCCTGGATCATGGTTGTGGACAGCCAAACAGACAGTTCCTCGTGGTTCAGAACATTAGACATCTCGGGCCGGGATCTCAGGACCATGAAGATGGGGTAGAGTTGCTGACGCCAGAGGATGTCCCAGAAATCGGACGGGAAGTCGCCGCCGTACTTTAGGAGAGCCTCAAAGAAGTAGTTTAGAGCATTCGACCGCACTTCGAGGTCCTCGCCCGTCATCAGCACGTCGTGAAACGCAAAGAGGACCGGGAACCAGAAGCCTTCCTCTACAGACGTGCGGGTCTGCTGCCCCGGGGATTTCAGATTGATATCTGCCATGCTAGTGGTGACATGAATGTTGAACCGCTGGGATAGCGGGCATTCTGGAGTCTTGAGCATCTTGGGGATGATGGATTTCAGAGTCTCCATAGCCTGAAGACTCTTCTTCTGGAATCGGATGTTCTTCGAAAACTCCGTCAAGCAGACAATCAGATCGGTGAAGGCACCCTGGGCGATGACGACTCCGAAGCGCGTCTTGTAGACCTGAGTGACATTTTCGTACGCGAGATTAACGATAATCTCATTTGGATCCCTCGCAGCCACGGTGAAGACACCAAAAATCGTCCTCCACCCAGAACGGATGTGTTCCCCGCTCTGCTGTATCATCTGAATCAAGCACTGCAACACAAGTTCCTTGACCCTGACGTTGTTTGAGTTGGACATGATGTGTTCAAAGGGCTTCAGGAAATCCTTTTGGAATTTAAAGCCGGCAAGCTCCTCGATCTTCATAAAGCGCATAGAGAGTTGCCTTAAGGAATCAACAGAGAAGATGACAATCTTTTCGTTGACGTGACACCCGACTTTGTTGAAGTGATCGCCGAGAACTTCCCAGATGTTCGTCCATTCGAATCGAACGCGAGCCATATTGTAGTAGCTGATCTCAACAATCTTCTGCAAGCTGTACATCCGGGGCGAATCATGCGCTCCGGAGACCTTGATCTCGTCCCAGCTGACTTCGGTAAGCGCGCGGGAGAAGTCAACCATAGCCCGACCCGTGAGGTTCGCCGTGTTGGTAAATATCCTATCGACCGCCTTGACGATTTCGTCCGAGCGAGCCTCATGAGCAATCTCCAAAGAGAAGCCCTGAGGCCCGGTAGCTGAGCGAGGGCGATGCCTCCTGGATGCACTCGACTTCCGCGACTCGCCCGTGTTCTCCCTCGATGGAGGTAAGAATCGGGCTTTGGACACGTCCGGCACGCTGCTCTCGTCTACACCACCGGTGATGAGCTGCAATCGGTCAAGCTGACTGATGCACATTAGGATGTCCTTCCATGAATCCTTCAATAGGTTGCCTTCTGTCTGACCCAGCTCAAGCAGCACCTTCAGGGCTTCGACATTCTTGGCCAGAATCTCTTGTGGATTGTTGAGGTTCGCCGCATTCTTGAGCGCAGAAACGAATGCCTCCCGAGGCGTTGCGAGATCGAACAAGCAAGCTATTCTTGTCGCTAATTTCATACCCTCCAGGCACAGCTTGTTCACTTCAAAGTTGTGAGTATTCTGCATCTGACTTGACAACACCGAGAAGTACGACATCCAAGTAACGTCGAACATCGGGCCGATGTGCTTGAAAGAAGTTGCCGGTATGAACTTGACGCCCGCTTTCTCGGCGTTGCGACGCTGGCTGCGGAACAGGTTCTTGAAAAGCTGCTCCGACCGGTGGGCAATCTCTTCTGACTGCTGCACGTAGGCCTCTCTCTGTAGATCACGTCCAACATTGGAGAAAGCTTGCCCTAGCCCGGCGGCGATTCCGGTAGACTGTGCCGGCACTGCGCCGGCAGCGGCCGCAGCGTCTCTCTCGCTCTTGAGTACAATTTCATTACCAGCGATATCGTCGTAGATGCTGATTAAGTATTCATCGGGCAAGTCGGCGTTGTCGTTGATACCTCTGTTGTTCTTAATGAAGTCTTCCTTGCTCATGCGCTTCGCAATCTTGGTGCTGTGTAGGTCTGTGTTGAGCAAGATCACGGAGTAAGCCAGGACGTACGGGGTGTCTGCATTGGCGAAGGCATTGGGATTTCCGGCAACATAGCGATTGGCGAACTTCAACATGAAGCGGTCGATCTTCTGAGCCTCGCCGGGCAGACGGAAGGCTTGAAGGAATTCCCGTAGAGCATCGACGAAGCGCTTCTTGGTGAAGTCCATAGAATCGACGAAGGCATGCATGATTTCGATGTGTTTCTGGTCACCTTCGCCAAGGTACTCTCCAATCTGCGCCTTGTCAAGACGTTCCTCATTCCGCAGGAACGATGCGATGTCTTTGGGCGAGTCGCTTGGGATGAATCCTTCTTTGATCAGCATCTGGATGCCTTTCTTCGGCTTGAAGTTGAATGCCTTGATGGCATTCGTCATGACAGTCTTGCGCGCCTTCTCTTTTTCCAACTGGTCAGGATCATCTTCCAGCATTGGCGTAGAAGGCAGGACGGGAGTGTCCCCCCGCGATGCGCCTTCGCTATACATAGGGTCCATCGACTCCCGGTAGTCGTCAATCGAGGCTCGCTTGTCCACGTCAGTAGTAGGTGCATTGCCCTCCGGACGACCGGGCTGCGACCAGTTGACCATCGAACGCAGGGACTCAACCAGCGCATCCAAAGCCACTCGCTTAATCGCATACTCTTTGGGCACCTCCGACTCCTGTTCATGGTGTGTCATAATCTGAGCGACAGACAGTGGCGGAGGCAAAATCGCGTTTGCATGCCAGTCGCCATTTGATTTTGACGCCCTCTCCTCATAGATCTGCTCCTGAAGGGCGGTGACGGGAACCGCGGTCGTGGCGAATCTCGAGAGGTCCTCGATGATAGTCTGAAAGATGTTGTCGACATTCCTGTCGCAATCATAATTCAAATACGTCTCAACTAATGCACGAGGGTCTTCGCAGAATCTGTGGAGCGCAGTGATGAAATGGGCCTTCTGCGACAGGGGCGCGTTCTTTCTTGCGAGAAGTGCGAGGTAAATCTCGTTCATGAAGACCTCGATTTCTTTCTGTGATTGTTGATGAGCAGCTGCGCCGAACGAACGGTCCCGCGACCCTTACCTTGAAAGGAGCCCGCATGAACTTGAGCATCAACCAGAATATGTCACAGCAGACCTCGAACACCCTATCGACTGAACTCGCCCCGTTTCGTGTGATACTTAGACAGAGATAGAACTTGATCGCTTGAAGGAAACTCGTTGGCTCGTTGTTTTTCGTGTTGGTAATAGTACATAAGGGGGATGTGAAGACGGCGATATTGTTGTGTAGCAGAGCGTGGATAAGATGGAGGGATATGAGCTTGGAGCGCATGGGCTGGCCACGGAGGTCGTACAACTGATCCGGCGGAAGGACCTTGGTCGAGAGGTTGCAGAATGACCGGAAGACAAGGTATGCATCCCTTATGTAGACCTCGTCCTCCGCAGCAAGCGCCTCCGGTGTCTCGTCATGTCCATTTTCAGGTGTCGTCTGCTCGGACACGGATCTTGCGACCCTTTTCGCGGGCTTCAGCTCGGTAACCATGGTCGGCCCTTCGCCCATGTTGGAGTCGTCGAAGCTTTTTCGGTGCTCTAGATCTTTCAGGGTCAGCTTCAATGAAGCGCCACTAGTAGGTTCGGTTGGTGTCGACTCTGTTGCTTCCGTCGCGGTGTCCGGCGACTCGTCTCCATCGATAGTAGCACCATTTCCATTGACGCTCTCCGAATGGTCTAACGTGATGTCGCTTCCGCTATGCTTCAGTCTCGGCAGGCCCATCCGCGCTTCCTTCATGTGTAGGCGTATCTTAACCCGCTCAAAGACCGTCCCCGCCATCTGGGCTAAAGTGGCTTGTGCGACCTGTTGGTTTGCCGTATTTCTCGACAACAGGAAGACGTTGTAGACCTGGCGAACCGCCTTGAGCAAACCCGCGCCGTGAACGACGATCTTATCGTTAAGCACCGCAGTCAAGAGGGACTTGACGATCTGGAGCTGGACATCGACTGGGGTGGTCTCGCCCTGGAAGCAGTCACATATCGTATCGATGGCCCTCTCGATGAGGGGAGCTCGTTCCGCGCCATCTTCGGTCGGGGCCGGGGTCGACAGAGAGAAGTATGAGTAGGAGATGAGCTGCCCAATACAGTCGAGAGCAGTCTTGGTCAGGAGGACGTTGCCGGACTTGGCGGCAAGCTGGAGGGGGTAGAAGATGACCTCGGGGTCGGGGAACTCGGGCGCGCTTTCTTTGACGGCCGCCTGCGCCTTTTGGACAGCATCGGCAAGCGGCTTGTTCCTATGAGTGTTTGCCTCGATCTTGTCCAGAGAGGACGCGACGAAATTGAAGGAGCTCATCGCTGGGGATCGGGGGCCATCCGCGCTGCCGGTGCAGGCGGGAAAGGGGGAATGGAGAGGCGAGCAAGCGGCTTATTTCTTCGACCGCGTATCCGGGCAGCCCAGAGACCCTGACAGCAGTGCAGACGGTGACCGGCAAGTTCAAGAACTTTGCATCGAAAGAGAATGTTCGGTATGTATGAAGGTAAACAGGCGCATCAACCAAGGCGAGAGGGGAGTGAAGGAGTGAGGAGAGATACTAAGGTACTCTGGACTTCGTCTTGTCGCTTGCAATATGCAGACTCGGCAGCATAGCTCGACGGGAAGCAGGTACGGATACAGTGACAGTACTGTACAGGTTGCACCTTCTAGATGGACCGTGCACGGGGAACCGATGGACACCGCGAACCGGGGATTTCAATGGCCGTCACCTCCTTTACGTAAGCAGAGCTAAACTACCACCCACGGCCGAGGAGCCACCGTGGTTTGTTAAGTTGATTAATTACCTGCACTTTTGAAGGTTGCCGTTTCCGCCTGAGGCACTACCAGTATGCACCTCCGAGCCGGAGCTGAACTCTTGTGGACTGCGGAGTTGACCTGAAGCGCGTATTTGAGCGACAATGACAAGAAGAGCAAGCGGGAGGAAAGCTGTCCGCTTCAAGAGGGAAGATTCAATCAATTGTAGTCATATATGTTCTCTTTCTCTTATTATGTGAGGTATAAAGAATCCCATAGATTCCATGTGTCGATTCTCTGCATCCTAGCGGCGATCAAACCAACGCATGTAGATGTTTCGCCGGCACTCACCCAGCGCAGCATTGCAGCATTACACCGAGAGATGGAGATGTCGCTTTTCGCGACAAGGCGTGTCTGGCGGCTGCTGGCCAATGAAGACTAAGCCCTGCCGACGAGATTTTGTCGGGAGACTAGAGCCCAAGGAGGACTAGCGCCCTGGAGCTGCTAAGAGCAACGGAGCTCCCAACAGCGGAAAAAAGGCCAGAAAATCCAACGCCACAAAAATCTCCCCCGAGAACGCATATCGGACCTCCATCAACAGCCCGAGCCGCTGCCTCTCCCTGCCACGACCACCATCCATCGTCGAGACCCAATTGCCTCTCAATTGCACTCGAGACAGTTGGCCGGCTCCCATCACCGCGCGTCAGGGTCTCTCGGTCTCGCCCCTTATCTTGTTGCTCTGGGTGCGTTCTTGCGCGGTTCCGGACAGCTCCGTTCGCATTCTCCAGGAAAAGAGCTATTTTCGGTCATTCGCCCAGCATGCTCGGCCCCGTCCTCAGAAGGCGCGTCCTTCAGCAGCGCAATACCCTTCGCTTCGTCATCCCCTCGACGTCAAACCTAGCAAGATGGTACGCCTCGTACCCGCCGCACACGATCGTCAAGATGCCCGCGCTGTCACCGACGATGACGGCCGGAAACATTGGCGCGTGGCAGAAGAAGCCTGGTGATTCCATCGTGCCCGGTGATGTCCTTGTCGAGATCGAGACGGACAAGGCTCAGATGGATTTCGAGTACCAGGAGGAGGGTGTTCTGGCCAAGGTCCTGAAGCAGACTGGCGAGAAGGATGTCCCCGTTGGTAATGTGAGCTCTCCTGACTGTACTCCGCGACGTCATCATTCGACTTCCACTCTCTTGCGCCGTTCGTCCTACTGACTACATATCAAGCCCATTGCAGTGCTAGTCGATGACAGCGCCGACGTCGCCGCATTCGAAGGGTTTACGCTGCAGGACGCCGGTGGTGAGGCCGCGCCGCCGCCGCCGCCGCCGAAGAAGGAGGAGAACACAGCCGACGAATCCTCCGCAGCTGCCTCCACTCCCGCGCCGGAACCCGCCCCCGAGCCGGAGGACACTGGTTCGTCCGGAAAGCTGCAGCCCGCTCTGGACCGCGAGCCCAACATCACCGCTGCCGCCAAGCGTCTGGCTAAGGAGAAGGGCGTCAAGCTGGATGACCTGAAGGGATCCGGCCCTGGAGGCAAGATCACTGAGGAGGACGTCAAGAAGGCCGCATCTTCCCCCGCTGCTGCTGCCCCTGTCGCCGCCGGTGCCGCATACGAGGACATTCCTCTCAGCAACATGCGCAAGACCATCGCGAACCGTCTTACCCAGTCTACCCAGCAGAACCCTCACTACTTCGTCTCCTCCTCCATCTCCGTCTCCAAGCTGCTCAAGCTCCGCCAGGCCCTCAACAGCTCAGGCGAGGGCAAGTACAAGTTAAGCGTCAACGACTTCCTGATCAAGGCGATTGGTCTTGCTGCTAAGAAGGTTCCTGCTGCCAACTCGTCCTGGCAGGAGGGTTACATCCGCCAGTACAACACGGTCGATGTGTCCGTCGCTGTCGCTACGCCTGCTGGACTAATCACCCCGATCGTCACGGCTGTGGAGGGTAAGGGTCTCGAGAGCATCTCCAACTCTGTCAAGGAGCTCGCCAAGCGCGCTCGCGACGGTAAGCTCAAGCCGGAGGAGTACCAGGGCGGCAGCATTTCCATCTCCAACATGGGCATGAACCCTGCCGTCGAGCGCTTCACCGCTGTTATCAATCCCCCTCAGGCCACTATCCTCGCCATCGGCAGCACGAAGAAGGTAGCGATCCCTGCCGAGAATGAGGATGGCACGACCGCTGTTGAGTGGGACGACCAGATCGTCATTACCGCCAGCTTCGACCACAAGGTTGTGGATGGCGCTGTCGGTGCTGAGTTCATGAAGGAGCTCAAGAATGTTCTTGAGAACCCTCTGGAGCTCCTGTTGTAAGCGCGAAGTGCATAACCTCCCGGGCTAATGCCTACTGTTTGTGCTTGCTCCATGGAGGATCATGAGAAGCTCAGGGTTGCGAGGGCCACTGGAGACATCTGCGAGGGTGGCTCCGGGGCGAAGCTGGGAGTTGTGGACCCGGACGCAAGGGCGAACTGCCGAATGACGGCGACGATGGGCGGCGCTCCGTCGACAACGCCCCATTGATGACGGTCTAGAGCGCCGCGTGTACAATTGATAATTACAGCATTGCTGCATTTCGGGGCTGAAATAAAGGATTTCATCTCTCTTTGTACATGTTGTCACCCGCTTAATATAAGTCCAGATTCCCTCAGTCGACGGCCGCCCTGGCTGTCTATGCGATGATCATTGCCACCAACGATCGTCTCTGCTCGTCTGACAACTTATTTATATGGCCATCCCGTCCGGACACACCAGGAATAAGTCACTTGTTCATTGTGCTGCGTCTTCATCTGAAAGTTGATATCTATGAAAAGGGAGAAAGAAGAGATTAATCTAGCGTGTACACCTACTTCTAACCGTTCGATCGTACAAGCCCGGTTGCCCCGTCCTAGTGACATAGGAAATCAGTCCCCATTATGATGAATGAACCAATCTTGTGAGTTATCAGCCACCTCCCACCAGTCCTTGACAACAACCACTTCACACGTTCGCGAACAAGCCCTTCCCAGCCGCCGACTTCGCAAGCACGATTAGCGCGGAACCGACTACACAAAAGGCGCCGGCGAACATGCTGATCTCCAGGAACCCTCCATACTTGTCCAGCATGACACCCGTCACCGGGGGGCCCAGCAGGGTCGCGGTCGCGGCGAGGGCCATCCCTTGCCCCATGTACGTGCCGATGTGTGATGGGTCGCTGGGGCACAGCGTCATGGCGACGGAGCCGCCGGAGATGATGGCGCCAGAGCTGAAGCCGAAGGCGAGAGCGTACAGGATGACGCCGGCGGTGCTGTCCACGGCCGTCCAACAGAAGACGATGATCGTGGTGGAGACGCCGGCGGCGAACAGCATGTTCAGGCGGCCGAACTTGTCGGCCAGCACGCCCGGCAGGATGCGGCCGGGGATCGAGGCGGCGTTAAACAGGGCGACGAGGTAGGAGGCGAGGGTGGGCTTGACGCCGATGGTGACGGCGAAGGAAGGGAGGAAGAAGGTGGGCACGAACAGGCCAATGAACAGGCAGAAGCAAGCAAGTATGAGGAGGACATAGAGACGGTTGCGGAACGCCTCGAGCAGGAAGAAGCGGCTAGCGCGGGGCGGCAGGCGGGCCTTGATGGCGACAGCACTGAAGGTGAGTATTGGCACCATGATGAAGCCACAGATGCGCACGGCCCAGCCGAAAGAGATGCTAGACGAACCGTTCAGCATCTTGCCCAGCGCAATGGGGAATACCACGCCGCCAAGAGACGACCCGGCGATAGCGATACCCATCGCCGCGCCACGCTTCTTGTGGAAGTACTGGGGTGTTGCAGCCATGGAGGGGAACATGAGAAGACCATCCGCGATGCCGGTCAGGACGCCTTGGGCCAGCATGAACTGCCAGTAGGTCTTGCAGATGCTGGTCATCATTACGGCGAACACGTAGAGGATTGCGGCGGGACGGATGACCTGGGAGCTGAGTTAGCGGTGGAAGGACGTGGTTGGCAGACAGGACGTACCTTGGCGCCATATCGATCGAACAGTGGCCCGCCGACGGCCCCAGAAGCGAAGATTAGGAATCCTTGGAGGGAACCGATCCACGCGATGCGGTCGGACGACTCGTGCTTGAGCTGATGTGCCATGTAGTATTCTTGGAACACGCCGAAGGAGTTGGTGTATCCCAGAGTGCAGAAGAGGATGCCACCGGTACCGGCGGCCACCATCCAGGCTCTCAGGCCGCCCTCGGGGAAGTCCTGCGCTGGCGTCGCCGTCTCGTCTCCGGAATCGTCCCGTGAGGGTTTCTCGACGTCGTCTGACACGGCTGCCGGGGACAGATTGCCGTCGTCTTCTTCGCGTGCCATTGCTGATAGTGAAAGAGTCAATAGAACTACAAAGTACGAATTAGGGAAGAAAAGTGTCTTGCCTGTCGCTCTAGGGATGGCGCGTTTATAGGGGAGGGCAAGGAGGCCCGTCTCGGTCATTTATATGCCCCTGAGCGGTGTTTCCAATGTGCTCTCGGCGTCTTCCACGAGGGATCCACGCCTTCAGCCAGCGGCTGGCGGAACCTGCAAAATCGCCTCCCCTACTAGCATAGCCATCCATCACATCATTCAGGCTGCGATATTGGTCAGCTCTTGCTGAAAAGCCCGTGTTGTAGCATCTATTCCGCTCAGGCGCCGCCCATCTGCGCTTACACCGAGGCCTGTGGATCGTCGGTGTTGCCGTTTCTTAGGCCCAACCCTCGGTGTTTCGCTGTATGGTGGACGGGATGCACCAATTGCGCAGTTTTGGGTGCGGACTTCTCCTCTTGCTCGGCTTATTCATCTCAGCCCCGACGGTCTTTTCAACTACAAACCACGTCTCGCCTCGCCAGCGGCCCGGTGTACGGTCGCTCGCATAATCACAGCGGACTATCCTCTTTTTACAAATCGGCAGTCATGGAAAATATACCGCCTATTGTCGACAAGAAGCGCCGAAGGCCCCCTCTCGCCTGCGAACGCTGTCGGGGGAGGAAGGTCAGGTGCGACAGGAAAAGCCCCTGCGAGAACTGCATCCGGGCCAAGAAGGCCGCTAGCTGCACTTATGTTCCGGATCCTCGACTTCGGGCACCTCGCACGGGCAGAGATGTTGAGGGTGGAGATACACAGGTCTCTGCTTCGGCATATAATGCTCCTCATCGGGCGACTACGGCAATCGACCGCGAGCAAATCGACGCCTCAGCCCATCCCCGCGAGCCGCCCAACGGCCCGCAGTGGGATTTTGCAGAGATCTCTCAGGATCCTTTCGTGATCAGCTGCCCTCTGCGTTCCAATAGTGGCTCCTTCTGCCGAAGTCCAACAAGCCCTGACTCTCCCCCGTCGAAGGAGCAAGCATTGGTCGACAAGGTGAAGCAGCTAGAGCAACAGTTACAAGACTTGCGTAGCAGTCAACAGGGCAACAACATTCATGTCGCCCCGCATCACCAAGTTCAGAAGACCACTAAGGGGATGCTCTCTAAGACCCGGTATCTTGGTCAAAGCCATTGGATGAACGGGGCGACCCTGGTACGCGTAGATGTCTCTTTTCCGCAATACCCCCATGCTCAAGGTCCGGGGCGATTGCCTGCTCTGGAGAAATCGCCCCCCAGAAAGCAATCGACAACTACAGGCTATCTAGACCTTTCTCTCAGCATGCTGGATGCCTCGCTAACCCGGTCCCGCTACAGTTTCCAATGCTCGCCATGTTTGTTCGCAAGCTAGAGGCAGACAGGACGTCAGAAGCTTACCAGACTTTAGCGGCAAGTAAAGCCTTGTCCAAGAGCATCAAGGCCCAGCGAGCGCCATCGCTGCTCTCAACGGACTTCGGTCAGCATATGCCGCAGAAGGAATTAGCGGACCGACTGGTGGCCACTTATTTCAGGACATTCGAGACGGTCTACAGAATTGTTCACATCCCCACATTCTGGCAGCAGTACCGACGTTTCTGGAACAATCCGGCCGCGGCAGACCAGGCCTTTCTGATGCAGCTCCAGCTTTGTATGGCGATAGGCGCCTGCTTCCACGATGATAATTTTTCACTTCGCCGGCTCGCGATGCGCTGGGTCTACGAGGCTCAGTTCTGGACCATCCAGCCGTCGGAGAAGAGCCGCATGACAATTCCTGGGTTGCAAGTCCTGTGTCTCCTCCATCTCGCGCGGGAAACTTGTGCCATTGGCCCCGATCTTCTGTGGACGACGGCCGGCACTCTGCTCAGAATGGCGATGTACATGGGCCTTCACAGGGATCCTCAGAATTTGCCGAGAATGTCTTTGTTTTCCGCGGAAATCAGACGTAGGCTATGGGCTACTATCCTGGAGTTTTGTGTCCAGTCAAGCTTGGATTCTGGTGGGCCACCGCTCATATCCTTCGGAGACTATGATGCCGCACCACCATCGAACTTCAATGATGACGATTTGAAGGAGACCGTTAACAGTCCGGTGCCGGCTCCTAAGCACATCGAGACGATGACACAAGTATCGCTCCAGATAGCGCTGCTGAACACGCTCCCTGCTAGGCTCGCCGTTGCACGCTCCCTCAACGAATTCAACTCCACCTATTCATACGAAGACACACTCAAGTTACACTCTGTCCTGACGGATGCTTGCCGCAAGCTGACAGCTCTACTGAATGTCTATGCTTCCGGCCAGGCAACCCAGCAAGGTGTACAAGCTCTGTCTCCTTTTCAACTCCGTTTGGTGGAGCATTCCATTCATCGGTACTTCTTGGCGCTTCACATCCCGTGGCTTGGGCACTCATGCAGCGACCCCCGCTACTACTTCTCCCGGAAGATGTGCGTTGAGACAGGCTTGAGGCTGTACCGGGGTATCATACCTCTGCACGATGCCTCCACCAGCTCACACGGTGCTTCCCCTTTCGGTGGTAGCAGCAGTGAGCATCCAATCGAGCAAGACGACTTCGCCCGTCTGTCAATCTGCGGTTCCGGAGCTTTCCGTTCTGTCCCAGTGCAAGGACTTCTCATCATAGGCTTAGAGCTTCTGTGGCAAACAGAGGAGTTCCGGGATCTCAACGTCAGTGTAACCGTGGACTCCCGTGCTAATGACTCCTTGGCTAGCACCCCAGGCACTACGACGACCAACACAACTTCAACAAGCTTCCCAGCGAGCATTCTCCGAGGGCAATTGACGTCTCAAACAGAGCTGCTTGAAGCTGTACAATTCCTATCGGCGTGGACCAAGAAGCGCATCCTCGCTGGAGAGACGAACTTCAAGGGGCATCTATTCGCTGGCTGCTTGTTGAAAGAAATAGAGTGCCTGCAGCGTAGAATGACTGAGCCGGCTCTGGAGACCTCCGTCATGGAGTACATGACCGATACTGTCAGGGAATGCTTCCAGATACTAAAGGATATGGCCGCAGCTGAGACCGTTGACCCTGGAAGTAGGCTTACTGAGTCTGCTGTGCGAGATGTGGAGATGGGAATCAACAACGACATCTACCCAACATATGGAGATATACTTGCATCTGATGGGATCGCAATGGAAACCATGTACGACTGGCCGTGGGATGACTTGGTGAGTCGCTTGCTCCTACGCGTGATGATCATGTGCTAGCTTTAACGGGTGATAACAAGACAAAACAGACGCCGGAACAAGCATTCCATGTCAATATCGGCTACGGGGTTGGTCTCGTTTTCGGAGACTCATAAACTAGCATGCCTGTCAAGAGGCCCTTGACGGTATGCAAGTATCCAAAGTGCTCGAATCAACCCTAACCAGGAGAAAGGACTAAATGTGCCACAGTATGGATGCGATTCCTAAGCGAAAAGTAAACCCTTCTTTGCTACTATCAGAGTTCCCTGCTCTCCCGGGTAAAAAATCACTAATCCAACTAGAAATAGCGCCTGCTAAGATGTTGAGGGAGTACCAGCTCCTAGGTCGCCAGTCGATCCTCGTCTTCTACTGTCTTCTCTCCTCCCCTTGACAGATTTGGAGCCGCAGAGCTGAGCCCTCATCATTCGCTCGTCAGTAGCACACGCCAAACACCTGTGTTTGATTCCTGTTCTGACCAACGACTAGGTTTCCGTCTCTGAGTGATTGCAATAAGGTCCGATAATCTTCTCTCGCCACCAACCCTGATGTCGACACCTTAACGGTGCCTAAAGTTCAACTGCCCGACGGTGATCCAAATTTTCACGGATGGATCCTTGGGAGCACATCATGGGGGCAAATCATATGGGCCCGCCCCAGACATACATCAAGACACTCAGCCCGGTCTCTCGACTCTTAAAGTTGTAGGACCGCTATCCTGGGTACTTCCCTGCTACGTCTCTTTCTCTCCATTTCCTCTTCACGCAGCAGATCGATCAACTACAGGATGCTCGTTTCACAGTCGGCTGGCCTCCTGGCGATCCTGGCACTCAGCGTCGCTGCCGAGCCTAGAAAGCGTCCAAAGTTCCTCGACCAAGCCCCAAATCTCACCGTTCAAGGAGACCCGGCACCGACGGCGTCAGCAACGGAGCCGATCAAGACGACCGTTGTTGTTAATGGGGAATCCATCGATATTGAAGCCCATAGCCCGGACCACATCCAAGGACTGATCGACCACATTGAAGACTACATCTGCAATGGACCTTATCGCGCCCAGTTCCCCGTTTTGTGCAAGGAGTACCAGCAATCTGAGGATGGAGGCCCACCCAGGCCAACTCACCAGGGCGTGGCGATCGAGGTACCTACGTCCAAGGCAGGCGAGATCAAGGCGAATCCTACCATGATCGAGCCGGTTGTCGTCACCTCCTGGATTCAAGAGGATATAGCTCAACCGACTGGTGATGGTTCACCATCTAGGCCAGAAAAGACCAAAGGGTCAGAAGTCGCCCACGCCGCGAACGAGGACACCAACGATGACAACACAACATCCACTGCCCGCCACCGGCGCAGGACGAGAAATAAGTCGAGGTCGCATCCTACTTCCCGAACCCGTAGGCGGGTGCACACCGCACGTACATCTCGGGCTCCTTACCAGTGGACTGGGACGCGTACGCTCCCGTATAAGACCTATCTCAGCGCGGTGCGGCCGCAGACGGCACTTGCCGCCCTCGGAAACGGCCAGCTGCAAGGCTTGGCGGTGAAGCGTGATGACGCAGATGTCGACCGCGTTGAGCCCCGTATCGTTTTCGCGAATGAGATTGTCACGGTCACGCTCAGCTCGGAGCATCCGCATCTGGCGGCGAGGGAACCCCAGAAGAAGCCGGCTGGGAAGACCACGACCACCACCAAGACCACCAAGACCACGGCAACGACAGGCCGGTGCTTCTCGACTGGATAGTGACGGTTTTTAAATATTGTCACTCTCAGAACTTCGAGAGTGACAAATTGCTAGAGTCTCTTCTGGTAGACCAGACAGGTCAAGGACTGTATCGTTGGCGAGGCTTACTTCCGATTGCTTGGGAGTTAGAGCTACTCTCTTTCTTATAATATCTAGCTATCCCAGATAGGAATTGCTTCTTCACTTTCTGCGTGCAGTTTCTTGCCCCTATTGATTTGTCACCTGCCGTAATAACCATAGACAGTCCTATAGGATGTCTATCCGTCACATACTAGTATCTAATGAACAACATCAACGACAGAGGCCCTATCTCACGGGAATCACGCGTGACATTACTCCAGGTCAAGGGCAAACCCCTGCTAACGACTGCTATTTTTAGACTGCGCAGACAAGGGACGGAAGCACTGATCCAACTCTTGGAAGCCACTTATAGATGCTCCTGTATAGGGCACACAGGACTTTGCCTCACCCTTCGCTGAGGGAAAACGTCTATCTTTCTTCCCATTCTTATCTCCATAGAATGCTTCCTTGATACGAAGATATAGGGTTTACAAGTTCATGAATATTCTGTCTGGAATCATAAACATCGTCAAAGGATTCTTGGGACTTGTTACCATGTAGCCACCAATAAATAGTCCGGTAGCCGTCGAACTTAGCTGAAAATGATGTCTAAGTATGCCTATTATCCCCTTTCAGCATCCCGAATGTAAACTAACGAGTGTTTTTCATAGGTAGCTAATCAAAGACCACATAATCTACGTATTAAGCTACCCACAACTCGAGCACGAGATATGGCTGCTCTGGCTGTCCACGGCGAAGCCCCGGGATGATGATGTGCTCTCAATATACCGTTTCATTTTCGGGGCCGACAACTGGCAGGTAATGGATTTATACAGTCCGGCTTCCACCATTTATCCAGCCAATGGCAAATTATTACCTCACCAACTCCAATTCTGCCTTGGCGAGCATGATGCCAGATAATCGATATTTTGACGCTTCATCCTGACAATTAGATGCCCCCTGCACACTCCGCACACTCGAGAAATCCAGAGAGACGCGTGCCGGCATGGATATCAGGAGCAACGCCACATGCTCGAACAGCTACGGTCAGGAGAGCACCTCGACACCGCCACAAACAGCGGACAATGGAGGCAAGGTGTGATGGAAGACCTCCATGTCACGATCCCTGTCCAAGTCTTCATTCAGCCTGCTTCGAGATCCCGGTTGCAGGGATTTGGGGGCCACAAGTTGCAGTGCTCCACCCTCCCGCAACTCGTGGTTGCATGTGTCTTGTTGAATATATCGCACAGTTTCTCCCGAATCTTCTTGCATCAGCAGTTGCTCGCTAATGCAGGGCCTCTACAGGTAGACCAGACATTCTCTCCCGATTTTCTTGCCGTCTTGCCACGCTCGGAGGCTCCCTCGAAGAGCTATTGGCACTACCTCGAAGCAGTGATATATTTACGATTAGACCTCCGAGAGCATGAGGGAAGCATTTTCCAGAATACTACCCTCCAGAAGTAGCCTGACATACGTCGCCGGGCCGCCCACCAACGTTCAGTGCTCTATCACCCGTCTACCACGAGGGGCACCACTGGGTGCGACACTCAACAAGACTCCATGTGCTTCAGAATCGGTCACCTGTCTCATTTCACAGCCCTTGCAGCCTCCTCGCAGCTACCATCAACTCACCCATCGGCCTTCCTATATCCGAAAGACCGAAGAAACCTCTCTGAAATATAAATATCTAGGAACAACGCTTCCTAGTGTGACGGTCATGCAGAGTTAGCCCGGGGATCTCTAGGCTCGGATACAGAGAGCAGCACGACCCCAGCGCAAGGAGCATTCCTGACCCAGAGATGCTCACCCGTTATCACGATACGGCAAAGATGGCGCTGACAAGGCTGCTGACTATCGCAACACTCTTCGCATCGACATCCTCGTCGCCGATAATCCTCCGGGATGGAATCGAGGATGAACGACTGTCGTACAACCCTGGTGGTCCATTGATCCCGGCCACAGACGCCGGGGTAGTACCACCACCGACTCCGCTATCATACCTGCCAGGTGGACCTCTGATACCTGATGACACGATTCCCGGCGGGCCAATGCTTCCGGCCACCGACGCGGAATCAGTGTCGCTTATCCCAGAGACATATGTCCTTGGAGGACCGATGATCCCTGACTCTACGGCGATTCGAGGCGGTTCTATCGACCCTCGGAGAAGAGACGATCGATTACCCTTCTATCCAGGAGGGCCTATGATAACACACCTACCAGTACTAACGGCAACGCCAACACCAATGCCTTTCATACCCGGTGGTCCCATGACCCCTGATCCTTTCATACCTGGTGGGCCCATGAAGCCGCCCCCTAGGCGGAATCCTTGTCCGGACACGGCAGCATCGCCAATCATTGCCACACCTTCCATCGAGTCATGCACAGTGACAATCTCTGAGCACTCGCCCGCCTCCGTGATCTGTAGATGGGACAGAACCCAGACGGTCTACCCCTCCACCACAACGGCGTACAAGTCCGTCGACTGCCACGGATGCGCTGACGTCTACGTCCACTATGACATGTACTTCTGCCCCATGCAGAAGATCGACGCCGTCACGACCGTGGCTACGCCCTCCACGCACTGGAGCACGGTATGCGAGCCGCTCGTCACAGCCCTCGGCGAGCGAGTGGAGGAGAGGCGGGAGGGTGACGGTGGCAACGTGTACGCGTACGCGGCTGCCTGCCCGACGACGTACGTGGTGCAGCCTCGGCAGACGGCGGGGGCGACGCTCACGCAGTACCAGAGGACAGTGACGGTGACGCAGCGGCTGGGCTGCGGCGCCGGGTGCAGCCAGCTGGTGGTCAGCACGGCGCTGGCGGGTTACGGGCCTGCGGGGCGGTTCACGAAGAAGACGACAGCGCCGGTGGAGACATCGACAACGTATATGTGCGGGTGAGGATGGCTGTTAGATTGGAATTACGTAGCGAGTGTCAGGTGCACATGCGTGGCAGTCTGTCATGGGTGATGGATGTTGGCATCGCGCGGATAGAATCCTGTCCCCAAGGCATTCTAGGGGATCTTTCGCTGGACTTCAGCCCGGAGAACTTATGAAACTTTGTATTTAGACTTTCTTCGATCTCCATCCATCCACTTAGCAAGGCAGACTCATATATATATCGGCTTGCATATCACCTGCCTTAGGTGAACTTGAGTCCCGTATTTCCCGTATTTCCAGCATGAGAGCCGTTCCATTTTCAA
Source organism: Pleurostoma richardsiae (assembly GCA_030052745.1). NCBI lineage: Eukaryota > Fungi > Ascomycota > Sordariomycetes > Calosphaeriales > Pleurostomataceae > Pleurostoma > Pleurostoma richardsiae. The sequence goes on from JANBVO010000020.1 coordinate 438,803, forward strand.
CGTGGTCGTTTCCTCTATTTCCTACTGCGGATCAACCAAGGATCCTACCGGAATGCCTTCCTCTCCCCCGCATTTTGCCCTCCGGTGAGGGTTACATCTGAGAGGAGAGTTTTCCCTTTCGTCCCACGTCCCGACTCTCCGTCAACCAAGCTTTCTAATCCGTGGGGCGATCCTTCAAGCAATGCTACCTAGTGCGCAGCTGCTAAGACAGTCCGGAAAATGGCTGTCCAAGCTAGACAGACCCCTGAGACAACGATGTAGGTCAGAGCAAACGGAGTTCTATCAATCTGTCCGAGATACCCGTCGCTTCTAATCGACCGGCCCGCGACGATCTGTTTCTCGCTACGAATGGACGGCCACAGCACTCGGTGTCCGGCCGTGCGGGAGATACCTTGGCCTCCGTCCCTCGCCCAGGCTGCACGGAGCCTGCACGCCGCTTCGTTTCCGAAATTAATCCTTCGCCCACTGTGATGCAGCGTCGAGGCACATCATAACAGCCTATTGCAGGACCCTGACCAATTCCAACACAAGTCCAATCTATTCCCGGGAAAATGAATTCACGCTCACATTGGACCTTAATCTAATCCCTCTTCTAGAACCCCTGGTGGGATACTCTTAGCTGGTCTGTATGCTCATCTCTCATCTCACGGCGAAGGCTCTTCGCTAGGCTTTCCTTGACATGAATATTAAGTTCTAAGGAGTAGGAACTGGCAAAGCCGGCTTGAGCCCGTATCCAAGAAAAATGCGCCTGACACAGATTGAGTTTTCTGTTGTCAAGTAATATTCCCATGTTGCCTAGCAGACGTTCCTGGACCTCCTGTCTGCTGCCACCTTGATGGAACGCGACCATAACTCACGCAAAAGTATGCTGAACTTAATCCATTCCTTGGTCACGCCAGGAGAATCCAGGCACATGCTTTACGCCACAATTTTGAGTGTTGCATGAGACACCAGGCGTTCCGGGGAACGCCCTAATCCTGTATCCCGGATGCTCCTTCCACGGCCCGGTTGGATGAGGTCATGAGATGTCACCAGATATATACTCTCCTCGTCTCCTCTTTTCACAGACTGGCGCCTGGGAGCGGGACTGGAGTCGTCATCGTCAACCCCTTCGACAACACCACCAATCTTTGAACGTCAAGGATGATCACATCAAGTCTCTGGCCGCTGCTCGTATTGGCAGTTCCTGCGCTCGGGAGTCCTCGGCCTGCGCCCACTCCGCCGCCTCTGGGAGATGGGACCTCGGCCGAACCGACGAGCGCCTGTACCACATGGATAACGTCGCTCGTCCAAGGCTTCCACGGCCCTTTCACCCCTAAGATTGTCAAGACAATGTACACAACCACTGACATCGTCTATGAGAGAGTGCCTTGCGGCGGCTGCATACTCCTGTCGACGGCCAAGTTGGCGCCCGCCTGGGGAGGCATAGGGCCAGTACAGATCTTTACTGGCACCACGACCATGGCCGAGCCAACGAAGCTGACCAGCACCATCTGTTCGGCCGAGGCGACACCCCATCACGGCCAGATTCCTGGCAACGCTCTGGAGGTGGAGAAATACGGTGCGCCGCCGGCGAACTGCACGACCACGCTCACCCACACTCGCAAGCCGTGGTGGTTGACTGCTAAAATGAACGGTGCCAGCACCGTCTACACAACTACATCTACTTCCTACGAGTCGGTTGACTGCAGCGGCTGTGCGCTGACCTTCATGACAACGGGGGTACCCTCGACGTGGGGTGGCCGCGGCCCTGTCGTGCACAATACCGTGACCGTTACGGCCACGACGGCCCACGTCGTCACTCGTACCGTGTGCGCCTCATCCACGGATACCGAGTCCCTGATAACCAGGTTGGTGAGTTCAACACCCTCGGCGTCCCTACCCCGGCGTCGGGACGGCGGCGACGGCTCTTGGGCAATACCGCCCGACGGCACACCTTATGTCCCGGACTATCCCGATCACCGCGAGAAGAGGTGCACGTCAACCCTGTCGCTCCCCGGGGAATATGAGGATGGCGTCACTACCGTGTTTGTTGCGACCACCTGGGTGTTGAAGAGGGTTGATTGCGGCAGCTGTCTGCATCTGAAGACTGTGACGGATGAGGACCACGGCGGCGGTGTTGATCCCCAGTACGCGGGAGGAGAAGTCACCATCGGTATGAAGACCAGAACCATTTATGCATGTGCAACGCCGACGGAAGGCGGATAGCTGGAAGGTCTAGGGAGTCAATAATGGGGACGTCGCCAGGCACACCGCATACCTGAACGACAAGAAGTGAATATCGGCTACTGTAGTTGACAAACCCTATATAAACAGGACTCGGACGTCCTCTCATGTTGTCAAGTTTCCAGTGACGAGATTGCTTCATCGCAGCCTCAAGCTTGATCCACTCTATGGTCCCATGTCCAGCACCAGAACACCTACTGAAGAGCTGCCACTTTCGACACGGCAAGATTGAGGCAAGCTCGCGACTGGCTAAGCCTAGGAATCGTTAGACACAGGAGTATCCTTCGCCCGCTGTCGAGTTCCCGGTCCCGTCATAGACCTGCTTCAGCGGATAGGGACACAGAGTCCGTTTGATAATCGGCGACGTGCCCACGCTGGTCGCTGCAAGCGAATCCGGGGCGATGCCGCTCTCCACCCATCGGCGCATGGCGTCGAAAGTTGTGTCAGGGAAGGCGCCGTTGCCACCAAAGCAGTGGTTAACACCGGGTGCGAGGAAGAGACGATAGAAGTCGTGGACGTTGGCGTCCAGTGCCGTGACGGCGTCGTAATAGTGCAGGCTTCCACGGGTTGGAATGATGCTGTCAGTCTAGTATAGAGGTTAGCGGTGACAATCGTGGGGGATACGGGGACCATAATAGCGCACCGTTCCATGGAAGCCAACAATTTTTCCACCCCGATTGCGGAACGCAGAGAGATCCGGGTCAGCAGTCTCGACGAAGGAGTCGTAAAGCTGTGCTGTACTCTGGGCAATGCGGTCGAATTCCTCGTGAGTGAGGTTCGTCGTAGTAGCGTTCGCACTCTTTTTGACAAAAAACTTCACCCAGTATTCAGAGAGATCGAGATTTCCGCGGGTGCAGGTCCCATTAGACGCACATGTAGTCGAAATGATGGCTTGGTCCGTTGCGGACCCCGTCAACGCGCCGCCCTTGTTCACGCCAAACCAGATGGATGAGTTGTCCACCCGCTTAGCTCCGTCCCACTAGATAAAGAGAGTCAGCAGGTGCAGTTGCCCGGAGAGACACATGCTATAGCTACTCACAGTCCCCTGGACGATCGCGGCTGCAGCGGAAGAAATCGGGCGCTTGACGCCGAAGTTGGTGCAGTTGATGACGGTGCCGACAAGACTCGCGGCGTTGAAGTCGCAGGCGTCGGGGTCGGTGATGACTCCATCAAAAACACCGTCGTTTCCGTCGCATGCCTGTAGAGCGGCGTCGGTGATGGCGTCGATCTCACACGAGGGTGGATAGACGCCTAGTGAGTCCATAAGGAACGCGGGCCACATGTCTTCAACGAAGAACCGGTTCCAATTGATCGCTGGCGCGCTCGCGGCGATGCCATCATAAGCGTCTGGGTATCGTTGCGCGAGCATCAGGCCCTGGCGGCCGCCCTGGGAGCACCCATTGAAGTATGAATACGTGGGAAGCTGTCCGTAGAAGCTGTTGATAACGCTCTTGGCGATGACACTGGCGTCATTCAGCGAGGTAGAGCCGAGGTTTTGAAGGAGATAGAGGTTAACGTTTCCCTCGCTGAGGAGGGCCCAGTTCTCTGGGGTGGTCTGGGAACCCAGCCCGGCGTCAGTCCCCACGGTGGCATATCCCTCGCCAATGGCTGCCTTCATCCCCATCAACCCTGCGTAATGCAGGCCGGCTTGGTATCCAGCACCCCCAATAGCTTGCAGCCTCCCATTCCAGGTATCGGATGGCATCCAGACTTGCACGTTGACCACGTCGTCCTGACCAGGATGCGTGTAGGACACTGTGACATTGCAGAAGCTGACATTGGTCACGTTTACCGAGCCGTGGTTTACGTAGAAGCCGATAGGGACATTCTGAGAGAAGTTGGCCACGTAAGTGGCTTCAAGGGACAGAAACTCGGCCCCAAATAGAGTGGGATAAGGGAATGATGCTGCAGAACACGCTGAGCCAGACTCGGAACTATTAAAGAGAGAGAGGATCATAATGAATATATGCCTAACGAATGTGCTTAATGATTGCAACGCAGCGGTATAGCCGTAGTCTGCGATGGAAACGAGAAAGTAATGTTGTGCGATGGCAGTCATCTCATACATATATGTGTGCGTGGGTTTATATCTGATTGACCGTGACGATCAACTCTAAGCCCATGAGCTTACTGTGGAACGAAGATATTAACATGACAGGAGTGATGAACCACAGGGGTAATCTGGACGCGTGGCGACACTGAGCCTCACCTATACGCGGAAAGTCGAGAAACACCTACGCAGTAGACCCATCATCTTGTAACACCTCTGAACAAACCCGCCATCAACCCACCTTGCTTTGACTCAGCCGTTCCGGGCTTACTAGGTTTAGCAACTCTCCCAGAGTACGAAGTAAACAGCGTAAGGTATGCTAGCTCGGACATGGGGTCAAAGCCCACATTCTCAGCAAGTTATTGAATTTCTCTTCCGCCAGATGCTGTGACAAGGGAACTCCAGCGAAAGTCTAACACGTCCTCATCCAGGTGAGGCAGTGGTAGCTAAAGGCGAGAAATTGCGCTGCGATTTCTTAGCGAACGTGAGTCGCAGTTGGGAGTCGTAATAAGAACATACCTACCCTAAGTGGGCCGTTCCGAGTGTGACTTACAGGCGTATTTGTAGCCAATGGAAATTGAGAACGCGTATTCTCAGCAAATCAGATGTAGGATGCCGAGAATGGAGCCTCGGATACGCGGTTTGGAGACGCCGAGTGAATACGCCGTTCCTGTTTCGGACAACTACCACGAGTAATAATGCATTGCCTGGCAAAGGACATATTAGGAACCACCATCCTCAAGTTAGAAGTCTTCGTTTGGGTTCACTGGCACAAACTGAACACTCTTTATGTCTCTTGTTTCCTTCGCGTTGCCCATACTCTTCAAGATCATTACCAATTAACTGTTTTTAGTCTCGTGAAACCACCGTGGTGATGGCTGTGGTCTGTAACCCAGAGTGGCGGACCGCTACCTGGGCTTTTTATCGATATGTGCCATCTGTGGCGGCTGCCGTCATCTTTTGCCTACTTTTCCTCGCGTCAACGATCCTTCATCTTTTTCAAATGTGGAAAACAAAGGCCCGCTTCCTGACAGCGTTGGTAGTCGGATGTCTTCGTACGCAATGGACGAGTATTCTCACGACTTGAAAACGTACTGACGCCTTTGCCTCTATAGTTGAATTTATCGGCTATGCCGCCCGGACCGGATCCGCGCGCCAAGAACCGGGCTGCTGGAGAATGATGCCGTACATCATCCAGAGTGTTTATATATTGCTTGGACCGTCGCTGTTCGCAGCCTCCATCTACATGATGCTGGGGAGGATTGTCCGCCTGACGGATGGAGAGTATCATATCATGATAAAACAACGTTGGCTCACCAAGACGTTCGTGACTGGCGATATTGTCTGCCTTTGCATGCAGGCTGGCGGTATGTGTGGATCTGCCTGCTGGGCGTTTGAATATGGCTGACGTTCACCACTAGGTGGCGGCCTCATGGGCGCTAGCCGCAACAGCCCGTCTCTCGCTGACATCGGCAACGGGGTCATCGTCGCGAGTCTCGTCTTGCAGCTGCTGTGGTTCGCCTTCTTCTGCGTCGTCGCCGCTGTCTTCCATCGCCGCATGAAGCTGGTCCCGACGAATGCTTCGATGCAACCCGGGATCCGCTGGGAGACTTACCTGCACACGCTGTACTTCGTCAGCACACTCATCATGATCCGCTCGCTGTTTCGCGTGATTGAGTACATCCAGGGCAACAAGGGTTATTTGCTTACTACCGAGGCGTTCCTTTACGTCTTCGACGCAGTTCCCATGTACATTGTTGTCGTTTGCTTGCATTGGAAGCACCCCGGTGAACTTGCGGTCCTGCTCCGGGGCGGCATCCCCGAGACCAATGGATTCAAACTTGTCAGCTATTGGTCGAAGATGTGAGGCAACAATGAGCTCTCCAGAGTGCTTCTGTATATACTTGTTTGCTAGTCTAGTCCGGTTCAGCAGCGATAGAACGCGAGACGGGTCGAACCTAGAGGGTGGTACCCTTGTGTACCACAATAGCCATGCTCGGAGAATTCTATTGGCAATATATTCCTGTCCATACTCTGTATGATTAAGTAGTGCCGTAGTGATGGACAGGAGGTATCTGACGCACGGCTTAGGTGTATATACGGGTGCCTAATCAATCTCGTCTCCTTTAAGGATGCGAGTACGTACAGTAGGTACAAAGGTAAGGTAGGGATCAGCTGCGGAGGCCGACAGGGCTCATTGTCTGTAAATATTTTAGTCCAGTTAAGTTTTTTTTTTTTTTTTTTTTTTTGGCCCTCGCGGGCTATGTACGAGGCTCTGAAGTACCAGGCTTTAATAGCCTAAGTTTATTCCTGAGAACCTCGCCGAGTCTCCTGGGTATTGCTTATTACAGGATACGTTGTGCGGCTGGAACGAGCAGCTGCAGGAGTTGTACTGTAGGACCTGGGAGAAGAAGGTTTAGGAGCGATGGGCCCTACAGGCCTCCATACTCGACCTATGTGGATTCTGGTTGGATCGCTTTCGCGTCATTCCCACTTCCACAACTTCACAGCTTGGTCAATCCTAACGTCGCTTCGATGCCTGCAGCATGCGCCGGTCCCATAGAAAGTCGCGAGCTGGATGCAGAGAGTGCAAGCGGCGACACAAAAAATGCGACGAGAATCGGCCCGCCTGTTCCAACTGCTCCATTTCCGACATTCCGTGCTCCTACCTGACCACGCCGCCGCGATCGGGCCCGGCGGTCCTCCGCCCGCTCCCCTCGACCGCGTCCACCACGTCGCTTTCGCCGGCAGCACACTCACCAGCTTCCACGGGCGTCTCCCTCCCTATCAGCGGCACGTTCCTCGCTACCGGCGATGCAACACCGGTCTTCACCCTGCAGCATCTCGAGCTCCTGCACCATTTCGAGTCAGGGATGCTGGGAAGCCTGGACTTGGACGACACGCAAGTCTCCCACATGTCCCGGACCGTCTTTGCGTACGCTCTCCGGGCCCCGTACCTGATGGACCAGATCCTCGCTCTCTCAGCTGCACATCTGAGCACCCTGCGTTTCGATCAGCGGGCAATGTACCTCTACGAGGCAACACAGTTGCAAACACGTGGTCTCGCGCAGTTCAATGCTTCACGGGCGCAAAGCAACGTGTCCGACGGTAATGTGATGCCTGTGTTCTTGTATTCTTCCTTTCTAGGACTCCACGTGATGTTCGATACGCTATTGTGGCGCGAGGACTTCAACGAGGTCCTAGACAGACTTACCACCTACCTCTCTTTGCACCGGGGGGTACGCGCCACCACGGGGCAGACCTGGCCACTCATTGAGGCAGAGCTGCGGCCGCTAATCGGAGGCTTGAGCTTTGACCCGCCTGCGGCGAGCAAGGGCAAAGAGTGTGATCCCCTTATGGCCCTTATCGACCAAGCCGACTTTGGAGAGACGAGTTCCGCCGCCTGCCGCCAGGCGGCCGAGCGCCTCCAATGGGCTTTTGACGTGCATCGCGGGATGCCGACGCGGGGCTCCCGCGTCAACATTGTGGTGGCATGGCCTATTGTCATTCCGGTCACATTTGTGGACTTGCTGCGGCAACGGAGGCCCGAGGCCCTGGTGATACTCGCGTATTACGCGGTGTTACTCCACGACTCGAGGGATTTCTGGGTCTTTGGCAACGGCGGCCGGTTCCTCCTGAAGACTATCTCAACTCATCTCGGGTGCTACTGGGACGAGTGGCTCGTGTGGCCTAATGAGATGATAAACAAGGATCGCAGGGACGATGGCTGACGCCCGTAGCAGAGCTCACTACCACGATGATAGCCCGGTTTCTATAACATCGCTCTGCGAACGGACACCGGCACGGCCTCAGCGACAACGCTTCCTCTATTACTCAGCCCCCCCCGCAGCTGCGCGAGGCGGGATCTGGGAAATTCGGACCTGGAAAGAAGACGCTGGACTTCTTCTTCGTCCGCAAAATCCCCATATGCGGGTGAATCTCCGCGTATGTGTCCAAATGACTCATTGTGATGTGGTCGCTGGCGCGTCAGTTGGCTTGACGGTATTCCCAAAGGCCATCATGTTTCGGCGCTTGTTGGCCGCTCTGTTTAGGTGACACTGACGGCCAGTCAGCTGCCCAATGTCATCCATGCGGTAGTGGAGAACTCAAAAAGTATGGAGAAGCCCCTTCTTCCAAACTAGTCTCGATGCCTTCTTGCTGACCTCGAGTGCTAGACTTTGCGGACTAGCCTGGGGTTTACACCTTCCGTTGTGGTGGCCAGCATCATTGCCGGCTTGAAGGATCCGGGGTTCCACCATTGCTTGCCGTTCCCGTCCTATCTATGTGCGTCGGACTCTGGTACTTGCTTCTGGGACTCCTCAATGTTGGGTTCGTCTTCGGCTCGCTAGTGTCCATGGTCTCACAGTTCACCATTCAGTTCAATGCTTCATTGCATGGCATGAACCACATCGCTCTAGGTCTCATAGCTAGGTCTGTTGTCTTTCTCGTCGGGGTGCAGAAAGTCTGGAAGAAATGCGGTGGCAGAATTGAGGCCATTCGGCTCGCTATGGCCAACCGCAATGCCCTCTGTCTGGTCTGGTTGTCGCGGTGGTCGGAGTTGGCTTATACCCACTTAGCGAACCTGTCGTGTCCCTTCGCCTGCCCGCCATCGTTGCCATCCTCATTGTTCACGTCATCGATGTAATACCTTCCCTGAATGAAATGCGGAAATACTGGAAGTGCCCATTTGCAGACTTCGCAAACTTTCTCATGACCTCACCTTCAATACGACGCTCACGGTGACGCCTGAAAAAGGTCTTGAAATTTGCTTTGGAGTCTTACTAGCATAAAGGGTTTCTCGCCCAGAATTCAAAATTCAGTACGGCCTCACGCTGCCTTGCTTTTTTGGAGGGGAGGATGGCGAAGAGATCCTGCGCCCGGCGTCTGCCTCATGTGACTGTAAACGACCAGGTGTTTGCGAACGCGGAGAAGACGAACAGGCACGTTGTCCACATGGCGATGACGACACACTCGGCTGCTTCTTTCATACGCAACAAAAACGACCGCGACCGAGCATGGAGCGACCGCTAGGACAAACAAGTCTGGTACTTTCGGCGCGAGGCCCGTGTTCCACAAGATACCGACCACCTGCTTCCAAGATCTCGCGTTGTGGTTCCGGACATGTCTCAGGCTTCTTTCATCGACTCTTGTGGCCTCAATGCCATTGAGGACTGTCGTACGGCGGCACTAGCGTCGAGTTTCGCGTCGTGGTATTAGGTGATGCTGTGAGTGAGCGATTCAAGCGTGCCGTGCGGACTTTCCCTTCCGCGTATGGGTCCGGGAAGGAGAATGCGGCTTATGAGGCAGAGACGCCTCAAGACTATGTGTTCGACTATTTGCCGCATGCAATTCGAACGCCCACTCGCAACAGCCGCGGTATCCCAACCGTTGAACATCTTGCATGGGGGAGGGACGGCACAGCGAGCTAGACCCTGAAGGAGTGGACAGTCACGCCTTGCAACATGCCTCAGCCTGGGATCATCGTCGGGGGCTCTCGGAAAAGTGCATGGCTCTTTATTTTTGTTCATTTTTCTTTTTTGATTCCGGTGTGTGTAGGCGGTTGTGCGACCTGATGGTTCGGGAGATTCATAACCGTAACTGGTAGTTAAACCACAGTGCAGGGATCCGCGCTCCCATGCCAGCATGGGAATAAAGTAGCGGGGCAGTGCTCGCTCTCGGAACCTGGTCTCACTGGCTATATGCAGCCTGTACGTCACCGCTCCGTGCCACCGCTTGCCATAACCAGCAAGGCGCCGTGTCGGCGACCGGGGCCCCGGTACATGTGCCGGCCCGTCTGATGCGGGTGTGCTGTGGCGCCCATGCATGGTAATGTTAAGTTATCGGCAGATAGACCAGCTTGGCAGATCTCGCTCTCGCTCTCCCCCTCGTATTCGGAGGCTAGCAAATACGCGTACAGGTCATCCGGCTCTTACATAGTAGGCCTGCGTGGGTATGAGATAGGTAGGTAGTTATTCTATTTGCCATGTTACTGTGGGAGGGATGACGCTGCAGGGAGAAGTACCCGGCAGTGCTATCCAAGAGTTTACCTACCTTACCTACCTACCTAGTGGGATGGGAAACAAACAATGCCGAGGGGTTATCTGGGTGCCAATGATCTAGCCTCATGCGTACTCCTCCTGCTTCTTGCATCGAGGTTGTACTTGCGCCCGCTTAACATTGATTCCGGGTCCCTTACCTCTCCTTTGGCGCCAAACCCAACGGGGCTGGAGTTCTAGATGAAATCTGCAGGAACCGGCCCGTCCGGAGTGCTTGACTGTGGATCCCGTAATGTGCCGGTCTAATCTATGCCAGATCGGATTCAAGCCTAATTACGTATCTTACGCTTGCATTGACGACGACTTGCTGAGCCCCTGTACTAAAGGCTGCCTTCCTGGCGTGGGGAGGTGACAGATGACATAGTCACCGTGAGCCCAGCCTCAGCTGCGCCGGGAGTTGGTTTACGCGGACAAGCTCATATTCATCTTAACTACGTAGCTAGTGTGATGGGGATGTGCGACAGGGATGCCCAACTCAGTGAGCCCCGAAGCCCCCGCAGGGACCGAGACCGAAAAGCAACGTCAAATATGGCGATCGGCTTCACTAACGAGGTTGGTGCATTCGAGATACAAATACGGACGATGTCGCTTCTGTCTCTCCCCGACTCTCATGTCTCAACCCTCCAGCTACAAGAAACTTGACCACCGGCGCCCTCGCCTCCCTCTTTAACCCTGCATCATGCCTCGCCTCGCTTCAAGCATCAAGCTCCTCGTCGCGGGGCTCATCCTCGTAGGACCCGGAATTGCCACATGTAGCGCGAATCTTACTAGCGGCGCGAACTGTGCCTGTACGCGGTTGTCCGCGCAATACAACGCCTCTGTCCTGTTCGAGACCTCCGCGAACTACACAGCTGAGACAACCGCATATTGGGATGTCCGCTCCGATTTGGAGCCTCTCTGCATCTTCCTCCCAGAAGATGCGGACCAGGTCGCTGAGGCGGTGCGCATATTCTCGTCGTGCGGGACTCAGTTCGCCGTCCGCGGAGGGGGGCATATGAACGTACGTCTCGCGCGCTTGACCCCGAATTTGTCTATCTTCGTTCTTTGTTTAGTCTGGCTAGCTCCGGACTTCTTAAGCTGAAAATCACATCTCTCTAGTTTCCCGGCTCCAACAACATCAACGGCGGTGTCCTGCTCGCACTGGAGAAGCTAACGAGCCTCGAAATCGCAAGCGACAATAAGACCGTGGCGATCGGTCCGGGCAACAGGTGGGTCGACGTCTACACGGCGCTGACGGAGCGTGGGCTTTACTGCATTGGCGGCCGCCTCAAGACGATCGGAGTCCCCGGGCTGTCACTCATCGGCGGCTTTCACTATCTGATCAATAAATACGGCATGAGCATGGACAACATCGTCAGCTACGACGTTGTGCTTGGTAACGGCACGCAGGTGGTTGCCAACGCCACCTCCAACCCAAGCCTCTTTTGGGCGCTCAAGGGCGGAGCCAACAACTTCGGCATCGTCACCAGCTTCACGTACATTGCTCTACCTATTCCGCAGATTAGCACAACCATCCAGGCCTTCAACGAGTCCACTGTTGAGTCCTTCATCACGGCCACTGCGAATCTGGCCGAGTACGACTCCCCGGATATCGCCGCCGGCGCCGTCATCAGCATCACGTATAACGCCACCACTAAGTCCGTGAGCCCCTCAATTCTGGGCGTGCAGGAGGGCACGGAGTCACCGCCGTCGCGATTTGCCAACTTTTCCGCCATCCCGGCGGTCTCAGCTCAGAACAACGTCCTGACCCCGGTCCAGTGGCACTCCCAGCTTGACAGCCCGAATCAGATGTTCCGGTAAGCTCTCTCTTGATCCACCATTCTGCCGACCCTTCGCGCGGCTACTGTCGGACCAACGGGCAACAATTGCTCGGTCTGGCGGTGAAGGCTTGCTGATGCAGTCCATGACGATCCGTCATCCAGAGTCCAGTTCGCGCACCACACCATCAAGCCGGACGCAGAGCAGCTATATCGCATATATTCTGCTTGGAAAAACGCTGTAGATGACATCGCCGATGTCGAGGGCCTCTACCCGACCTTCGTCATGAACATCCTTCCGAAGAGCGCCATGTCCGTCGCCGCGAATAACGGCGTCGGCAACACATGGGGTTTGGCTGATGACCAGTCCTGGATCCGTAAGATATTCTTAGCTCGTGCGTGCATATATGTGTGGCTCAGCACTAACCAGCGTGGTGACCACAGTATGGCAGCTCACCACGGGTTGGGCGAACGAGGTAGACGACCTGCGGATGACGAACTGGGCACGCTCGTTCGCCGATTACTGGCACGAGGAAAACAAGGCCAAGGATCTCGCCTCCGAGTTCCTCTACATGGGCGACGCTGGTGAGTTCCAGGACCCCTTCGTTGGGATGCCCCTGGAAAACGTGCAGAGAATGAGGGCAATCCGCCAGGCGTACGATCCAGCGGGCGTCTTCAGTCGCCTGAACTGGGGAGGGTTCAAGCTCGGAAGCGAATAAGCCGCCGTTGTATATTCACCAAACAGTGACAATATTTTGGAGAAGATATCCCCAACAGCTGGGGGTTCAACAAGGCCGCTGGCGCAATCATCTGGGCGGCAACATTGATACATACAATCTTTGAGTCTATTTGCAAGATAACGAGCATTCATGATGTCCGTTTGCTTCTCTTTTATATTTTTGGACCATCACTTTTAATTCTCTTAGTCTCGCGAAATGGCTGTGGGGTGATGGCTGTGGTCTGCCTCACACAGACTGTCGGGCTCCCTGTCCATTATGCATGATCACTGGCGGCAGCGGTCATTTTTGTCTGATGTTCCTTGCGCCAATGATTCTAGGAACATCTATTTCAGACTACTTTCACATACCAAAGCCATCATCCTATTCTACAGGTGGAAAGAGGATAAATGCAGAGAACCGCCAATACCGGGGCCTACCCAGTAACCAAATCAGCGTCCGAATGAGCCTTGACGATAGTAAACTTCTTGTGAGTGAGATGTTGGTACTGATTCGAGCTACTTACTATACTTATCCTATCTTTACTGTCGGCTTTAAAAAAACTGAATTCAGGTATTACCTATCGGCATGTACACCAAATCATCAATGACCAAGACCTTGCCTCGCCGCCTCCTAGTTGCCAATACGAGATTAAGCTTTAGAATAAGTGACAATCATAACAGTGAACTTTGATGCCTGGTCTTCTCCCGGTATACCGGTATTCCGATGTTTGACTTCACTAGGATGAAGACCAGTCTGAACACGATTGGTCAAAGATGAAACCGGTGTCAACAACTTGTTCCGGGACGACAGGAGGTCAGTCTTCAAAACAGATACTCTTTCACTAGCGCTAGTTAGCTCCTTTCACCGAATATGACAATCTTAAGTTACCTCAGAGCTGTGACACGGAGCCGCACTATGAATGCACCAAGGACCACTCCGATTCTAAGTATTGACCCTGGGGTGACAAATCCTGTAGCGTGCAGGGCGCGGACAACGATAAGATCAAGCTATACAAGACTTGCTAGATCGCGTCCTATATTATAATTTTCCAGATCCCGATCTACATAATTGAATACTCATGACTTTGGAAAGGTGAATCGTATTCGTAGAGTCTCCCTATGTCTCCCAAGAAGAGTACTGAGACCTCAAGCGCATATTCGCCTCTTTAGAGTACACATTATACAAGTCAAATAGTTTAACAATTACTCCGTTATATCCCCCTTTCGTTACCGCATTTATTTCATAAACCTAACTTCGGCCCATCATCTCAGTACTGTTTATATATCTGTGCTAGCATTTCACTATACTTCTGCGTCATGATTCTCTATAGTCGTACGCTATACACCTGTGAAATATCCATAGACCTAGAGCTATTAACAAGTTACCGCCCCCAGATCTCCCCCTTTCCGTCTCTTAGGGAATGTCAGTTCACTTTCCACACTCTTACCATATCTATCTTGATGATAAGCCTGGTGGCTATCTATCCAGGGCACGACGATGCGTGGATGTACATTGACTCGTGAACTGTTCAATCTTCCCCGACTTATACCAAGACGTCAGGGTCACCCACGATTCCCATGGAAGCTGCTTAGTCGCCATCCTGCGATCGCCCTCACTTAGTCGCTACCCCCCTTAGTCGCCCATGTCCGGAAGCTTCTCCCTCCCTTTGTGCCTCTCTATCCAGCGAGGATAAATCAAACTGAGCGGGTCCGCTTGAGTGAGTCGCACATCCACAGCTTTGTTTTCACAGGGTCACTTCTTTTCTTGGAGTCCTTCCTCCTTCGCACCTCTTTACCTTCCTTCTCATCAACAACTCCCACCCTCCGCCTTTCTACCTTCTGAAGGCCTTTCTACATCTTCTATCTGTGCCGTCCTGCTGTTCCGAAAAGTGTCTCTATCTCCCTCGTCCACAACGGTTTGTCAACGGCTCGGATCTGCCCTTTTTCTTGTCTTCGAAAACCACCTCCCCATCATCTCGAGGACAAGTTCCACAATGCCCTCCTACGACCGCTACACCAACGGCCCGAGCAATCCCTTGGGATTGGCTAATGAGTCCGGCAACGTCTGGAACGAGGTCATGGGATCGCGTCGCGCGTCCATCAACAACTTGAATGACTGGTTCGGACCCCTCCCCGAGTCTCCTGACCGCACGCGTCCTCCCGCCTATTTCGTTGATGACTTGCCCAATGGCTATGGTATGCTTGGAGCCCCCCCTTCCTCTGGATTGCGCAGCCGCCGTTTCCGTCCGTTGCCTGTCCGTGTTCCGCTTGAGAGCGGACGCACCTACCTTGTGATGGTCGTGGAGGAGACAGCCTTGAGCACCCAGCAGGATCTCAGAGCCGAGGCCAATCGCCAGCTGGACATCCTGGAGGCCGACCGCTACGCTCCTCATAGCATCACCACCGTCCGCAATGGAACTGCTGCGATCGCATTTGGAGAGGATGCTCTGCAGGATCTCTTTGACTCGACAAATGATATTCGGGTCATGCTGGGCCACCGTGCCCCCGAGGTATGATCGGAGTGAACACTCAAAGAGCACCATGAAGCTGACCTTAACACAGGCTACCCGACTGAACCGACCTCAGTCATCGAACGATCCAGCCCGCAACCTCGCTAGAGTTGAAGTCGGCCTAGCGGTGGTCCCTCAGCCCCCATCTATTCTACGCTTCAATCCGCCGGTCCGGCCGACTGTTTCGCCCAGCGCCGATTTCCTGGCCGAGCATATCCTAGGTGATGTGAACTGGCCCAAGTACTATGGTTGCCACAGCTCTATCAATTTCCAAGTCATTGCTGATGTCAACTGCACGTCTCCTGACCTGTCAATGCTGAGCTTCAGTGTCGGTCAGATCATCACCGTCATGAGCACTGGCTGTGGCGACTGGTGGTACGGCGAGTACACTGAGTCCAGCTTCGGCACCCAAAGACGCGGATTATTCCATCGCGCCAATGTCAAGTATCACTTTCCGACTACCAGCCGGGTCCGCTGGAATGGGGCTACTGCGTCTTCTGCTTCCTCCGTCGATTTCGACGACACCCGAAGCCATTTCCTGCTACGTCCATCTACCGCAGCTCAGCCGCAGTTGTCTAGTGCATCGGGCGTTACCCAGCAGCAGCGGAGTGCAGAGTACCCGGCCAATTATCTTTCGACTCATGCCGCAGCCCGACCGGCTACTTATGGTACATTTGACAGCTTCCCTTCCGGACTTTCGGGTGCTCGCGCTGGAGCTCAGTATGCCATCAACGACAACTTCCCCGCTGTTGACAGTGCTAGCTTCCACCTCCCAATTCGTGCTCGATCTACCAATGATTGGATGCGCGACTTCGGCATGCAGCATAACCCGGTGACTGATGATGCCATCCGCCTGGTTTCCGACGGGGAGGATGGTAACCTTGGCGCCGAGTATGAAGAGTCCGACGATGAGGAACTCATCCAGTTCAACTAGACACGGAAGATTCGCCCCCCGGTTTGTTCTTCTTCCGGCATCGAACATTCTTCGAAGCAGGAAAGAAGCGACGAACTGTGGGGATAATCATCGGTCGTGAACAATGGGCTCGACCACAAGGGATTTTTGGCTTTGAGGACACGGCATGTGCCAGCCTGTACATCAATGTTTTCGCTTTACGTGGTTTCTGTTTTGTGGCTTTTGTTCTGTGGCTTTTGGACGGCTCGTATTCCTCGCCAGGGCGAAGATGATGGAGACATCTCTACACTCCCACATGGTCGGCAAGAAGCCTCGATGGCGACTTCAACTATCTGCCAGACGATACCACCATACCCTCGGTCATCACCCTCTGTCTGTACCAGGTTCGGACTCACGTTGGAAGGTCGTTCAAATTGTCGTTCAGGGTCATAGGTTACGGTTTGTCTTCCTACTCAAGGTCATAGCCATGAGTTTCTCCAGTTTGAGATCACTTAGGCTCTGAGGCGACTCGACTGGCCAGCAGCACGTCGAGAACTCTCTTTCTAGGTAGACCAATGCTACATTGTATTTGCAAATCATGACCAGCGTAACTAAGTCTTCGTCTCGTATCTGCCTCCAAGGAATATGCGGCCATGAGACCATTTCAGAAATGTGTTGATTACAGCTCCGCCCTACCCTGCTTTCCGACGTAACCTCGGTTGTATCCGGCCATGGCCTGGAGCCATATCCCATTGCCACGTCTCAGTCATGTAGTGGGTTCAACTGCTAGGGCTGCGATTCTTCATCTGCGGATGTGTTATCCGTCTCGGGCAGCTCATAGAATACTTTGTCTGTGACATCCTTCATCCTATCTAGGCAAAGAGTGACCACCAGTCTCGCGATCCGCTCCGTATCTGCGACGCTGGGTGTTTTGCTGACCGCCGACTCCATGACTGCTTTCCAGAATTCTTTCTGCTGCTCGAGACGGGACGTCATCTCGATCCCTGAGGGATTGGCAGCTAACGCAATTTCGTTGTATGTTATGTTCCTACCGCGAAGCTATAATCAAGAAAGGTGTCAGCTCGACTTGCGAAACACGTAGGCACCCAGTGATAATAAAGGAATGTGGTCCACTTGCTTGGGTTCTCTGCTGCTCTATAATTTTCAACGTCACCGGTATACGCTGGAGGACCCCATTCTTACCGACTATGTTCAGCTGGGCGTAGAAACTCTCAATGTTGATAAGGCGCCCGCCGTCATTCATAAATGGCGAGACGTCTTTCATGACGTGCATCATTGAATGCTGGTTCTGACGGAAGTCTCCGAAGAGCAGGGTGGGGATCGCCTCCAGCGTCGCCTCCCTCTTGGCGGCAAAACGTTCAACGTCTTGACCTGAGTTATGAACTTTCAGGCACACATGTCAGTTTGAAATTGCCCTGGAACAGATGAATGGATGGACTTGGTCATTATGGGAAAGGACGGACTGGCGGGACGAAGAGCTTACCGGTGATATCGACATGTTCTGTACCAAACGCCTTCAGTGTCTGTTTGACCAGCGTCATTGGTTCCTCACAGAAGATGGCTGAGCATTGCAACATAACTGCGTCGTCGTCGTGTAAACCAATTTGCTCAAGAAGATGGCTGGTGTCTCTCGCTTCTTCCACAGTGGAACTGTAGTTGATGGCCACCCGCGCACCGCATCGTCCGAGGTAGACAGCAATCTTCTCTCCGTGGCCTTTTCCTCTGTCACAGTCCGTGATGAGAGCGATCTTACCGTCGAGGAAGCGGTTATCGTCCAATGTTTCCATCCTTAGTCCGGGTCGTAGGGGTAGCTTAGAAGTGTGAGCAGCGTGATTCCGGGGTTTGGTGTAGTTAGTATAACTGTATAAAGGCGACAGCGTGACATTCACAATCTAGAGGCGCATTACGGGCCTAGGGACCAAGTCACTCAGTGACTGCCATGAGAGTGGAGGTCGCAAAAAGCAGACGGGTCTCTGTTGACATAGGGCAGTCGATGAATCTGTTGTGCCATTGAACAATAGAGGGCGCGATAGGGCCTGAATTCTACTGCCATTCACCTATGAAGCAACATGGCCAACCTCATAGCAACTCTTTATATACCTAGGTATGTGGGTAGCGTCACCGATCTACGAGAGTACCTCCACGATTACGATATGTACCTACGTACCCTTGTGCTTTGTGGGGCTGAGTGGCTGTGGGGTACCTAACGCCTGTACCCTGCCGTGGGTACTCCGTAAGGGTTCCCGACGGGAGGTTAGTGCGCGCGGCAGAGCTGCACGACCACAGGCCTAAATGCAACCCAAGAATTAAAGTCACGCACAACAAGAGACAGGTTTGGAGAGTACCAGAGTATTTACGCACAAAGTCATAGTGTACATACCCAGGCACTCTGTACCCTCGTGTGTGCAGTGTATCTAAGGCGCCTACCTAGGTACCTTAGGTACCAGGTGATGTGAATGGGCGGCTCATTTTGCGGCGCCGTTCACCGGCTGGAAGCCACGTGGTGTCTCCGTTCTCCCCGAATCGCATAAATTCAAGGAAACGTAGACACACCGAGCAGCTTGAATACTAGGGGCAAGTAGCACATCCTCCTCCTCTTTCTCACCCTGGGCTTAGGAACTCCTTGGATCTCACCAGAGCTATTCAATCCGGAACTCGACATCTGTTCAGTCTTCCACACGCTCGATACTGATCTTCCGGGAAAAGATTATCCCCATCTGTGCCTGTCCAATCAACGACCTCCTGTTGCTCATTTTCGCCGCAGAGTCGATGACGAATAGTTATGGTCTTCTCAATAACGCACAGCGGATAAAAGGTCTCGAGCCAGCGAAAATGAGATTCGAGTACCAAGACACCATGAGCCATGACCACCGCAAAACCTCGAATAACCGCGTCTTCCAACACGGGTAGATCAAAGAAGACGTTCGATCGCTCGATGGCTTGGAGCCAGGTGACGAACCGCGGGCAAGATAATGCATACCACTTGCCGTATGGGCTGTCGTATCCATCGCCGTCGCGCCTCAATATACCCGTAACATTCAAAGCAGCTGAGTCAGCGCAGACATAGCGACTGACGGAGTCAGGCTGCAAAGAGATACTCCCAGCACAGTCTCAGGAGGCTACTCTTAAAGCTGCGACCTTCGATAATGGTGGTCAAGATGCAGGTGGCTTTGCCGTTCAGATACAACAAGCTATCGTTATCTTAACGCCATGGAATAGGAGAGCCACCTGCTACTTTTGCTCCTCCGTAAGCTTTGTCAGATTCAGCCGCTGGCACTGATAGGCCAACAGTCCGCCAGCGCAACACCCTGGAGCTCACCATTGGGGGTCAGCTTACGTTGCTAACCAGCAATTGCTAGGATGGGATAGTGAAATATTCAAGAAATCGCCCACTTAAGAAGCGCGCCGCCCCGAAGATGAACAGGTGAGAGGCTGGAAAGCACTCATCTTCCGCAGGTGACAATCCATCCCACTTCGGTCGGACGCTGGCATTTCAGGGGCTGACTTGAGACTCCCAAGGCACGTCGCGTCCCTACATTGACCATTGCCCAGGAGAAAACTTCAGGCCCCGTTCATTGCTGACTTCATCGTTCAAGGGTCCAACTCAGCCGGCAACAATGTCGTTCGTCGGATTCTTTGTTCTCGCCGTAGTCCTTCTCGTGTCCGGACAGGCGTTTGGCGTGGCTATCTTATCACGGGATACACTGGCCGAGAAAGACGTCGACGAGAGAGAAGCGCTCAAGATAATCCCCATACCTCCATTGTTTCTTTATTAAGCGTCCCAAGGAGTGGGGAGTGACGGGTATAGTCCTTCCGTTGGTTGGGAGGATGGATGCGACAGCGATAAGAGACAATGAGATCACGCGCGACGGCGGTCGGGAGTTCTATACGCAAACAGCTCGAGCGGTATATCTTGTGCATTCTCCAACTTCACAGTGATTGTACCGTGCTAGGAATCAGGTGCTCCATCTACGTGTCTTGGTGCCTTCGCTTCAATAGTGCCAACTACTACGCCTGTCATAGCTAGTCTGCTGGTATGCCGTTCGTGAACATCACTGCTTAGGGGACTGTCCAACAGCTTACGCCGGTCCTGGCTCCGTCGTCGTTTCGGTTCGCTCCCTATATGGACCCCGTACAACGATTTGAAGGGGTTCTCGGAGTGCGTCAAGTTTAAGAGCGCCTTTCATTCATGGCGTTTTGGAAATTTATCACGCGGACTGCTCCTCGCGACTTCTGTTGGTGGGCTGAAGCCTGTTCAGCATATCCTGGATCCAGAGAAGCTCTCGCTGATAATCTCCAGGAGCGGTCTTCCATTGTTTCTGGACGATCATCAGGCGCGGCACGGTCCCAGCAGACCCCAGCCCTCGGCCTCTGTCGTCCACGAAGTATTCCATCGACTGACAGATATTGCGCGCCGTAGTCGTTGCCCAGTCAGCTCGGTCGCCGAGCGGCGGCAGAGTGCTTGGGTAGAAATGGCAGACACAGGTGGAAATTTCTGATGCCTTCCCTAGATTTGTATCTTCAGAAGCCTCGCGGGAGGGGCAGGTGCAAATCTCTGCCTCCTGGACTCGCGGTGCTTCCGTCAGGGCGCATATGTTCCGATACGATTCACAAAGTTCATGGTGGACGATAAGAAGCCCGATCCAGTACAAGACGATGGTCTGGCCAATGGCGTAGGCGGGGAACTTGAACGATACAGGGAAGACCTTTCCACGGTCAGCGCTGTCTGCGATGCTATCGATCCCGGAAAGCTCCAGCCAGTACATGGGTCCGGGCAGTAATGATTTAAATTTGGCGAACCACTGACTGAGTCTCCTGTCCAACAACCATGCTAAGCGGACAATATCGAGAGTGCCATCTAGTATCTCGCGTGGGGACGATTCGCGCTCTATAACATCTGCCTTAACGTAGAGTGTCGGGACCTGTAGAAGGATATCGAGAAGTCGGTCGTAGATGTTCTTGCGAGTAGAGGCCCACGGTAACTTGAGCCAGTCGCCATGTCTTAGGAAGGTGGTCGACCGTTGCTTGATACCTTGGAAGACCTGCAAGACGCCAGTGCGAGATGGTTGTCAGAATTGAGATGGATCAGCTCCCCCTCCCCTTCAAATGGCGATGAGCACTCACAGTATGAAGACGGAGGGCCTGGAAGACACTGTGATCTAGCCCATCGGCATGCGCAGCTGCACCACGAGCTTCCATGAGCGCCATGGCACCGGCGTAATGGCGCGTATATGCCTGTTTCATCAAGCCCGGCGCCTCGGAGAACTCGTACATGGTCAGGGCCATACATGTCGTGAGTGTCTCTGTTTTGTATCTCGTCGATGGATTGCGGATTGCGACTTGCAGCTCTCGAAGGCTGCCGGTGAACAGGAAGAGGCTCTCATATTCGAGAGCTCTGTGTCCCCTGAAACGCGCCAGGCGCGAGGAGCATATTGCAAGAAGAGCGTTGGCCAGAGACGGCGGGTGGTCTGGGAGCTTGGAAAGGTGGACGAGCCAATGGCCTGGTCCCGCGGTACGGTGCCTACCGGCGTTCACGGCCTCTTCTGGGAGGTGGTGGACAACAAAGAGATCGAGGAGCTGCTGCCGGAAAGCATTGCGAGCGGTGATATGGTGCGGCAGAAACGTTGGAGGCGACATTTGATACGCCCTCGCGTTGGGTGCTTCGAGCTCCGAGCGCCTCGGTGCCGAGAGTTCCGAGCCACCATCACCCCTGGAGAGCATTGGGGACAGCTCGACCAGCTGGGACAGCTCCAGCCCACTCCTATCGGCTGGGGTTACTGATGATGATGGCTCATTAGGCGCCCTAATCAGATTCTGCAAGACGAAGACATGTTTGCGTTGGTACCCGGTACAAATGCGTTTGGATTTGATGCAGTTACCGCATGTGGGCTTCTCGCCGCCACCCTACGATACCGGTTAGCCAAGTCCACATCTTTGTAGGGAGAACCATGTTACTAGCCTTTATTCTCCTCTGCTTGCATGTGTGGCATGCTTTAGACTTTCAGGAACACCCACCATGTCGGTGTCGAGTCTGCCGACTGCAATTGTAGAGTGTCTATGCGGATCCGTATGCTAACCGCTAGGACTACAAGAGGTAGGTATCTCGCAGGTCGACTCTCCGTCCCATCTATCTCTTCTATATTCTGCCTTCCGGTATCAATATGCATTCATACGATAGCTAGACACATTCACAATGAGCCCACAGACTACCATGGTCCTTGGGTGTCGACTCTGATGAAGAGGCGCCGTGGCGGTGAAGGGTCAGTGAAGAAAAGCGTTGAGGTTGTATTCCAGACATCTCCCTCAGGTCACGTACTCTGTGAAACGGGTTGATTAGTGGCTTCAGCTATTCACATAAAGAGGAAATTGCCGAACAAATCTTCAAGAATAAGCAGTGATACGATGCTATTAGGCCGTAAAAAGTCCGTTCTTGCGACTTTGTTGTGAGGCGGGTAAACCATGCAGCCGGCTCCTGTTCCTGTAAGAGGCTGTTTACAATCCACCGACAGGACGAAATGTGACTCTAAGGTCTGACCGGCGTCATTTCTAGATTAAATACCTGCAATGAATCAGGCTTTGTACTGAACACACTTAGACAGAAATAGATAGTCTTTGTAGTCTTAGATAGAGAAGATAACATGCTTGTTGCAAGGTGAAGGCGATTTCTTCCTATTGTCCACCGGTCCAGAAAATGTAGCTCTCGCTTCGTGAACATGATATTGGAAATAGAATGGCTACTATGGTGGGATGGGTATATTTTCACTGTGGAGTAAGTCTTCCCTAACACAAGGATTAGATTCCAATCAATTCCAACCATCTCTAGTACTATGGCAAGGAGTAAAAGGTTTCACGATGAGTGTTACGTGTTCTGGGTGCTCCCTCTGGGAGCCCCTAGGCCACTTCCTACAGGCATGGCACGTGAGGTGCCATGCCTGGCCCTATTTAAGGCCTGTCTGCTTGACAGAGGTGATAGATAGAGAATCAAGCTCTTTATACCTATGTACCAGATATCCTGACTTGAACGTCAAGCCTCAGTCTATGCAGACTCCCACGCAATCAATCTTGATTGTCTGCGTGCTAACCTAAGCAATAAGTCCCAACTTACTGTGGCAGTCTACGTATAAGGACTAGATAAAAAAGACATTGATCATGATCTATTAGCTGGTTGAGAGCGATGAGTCTTTAATGATGTGAAGGTGTTATATTTGGAAAATTAGAATACAGTGGAGAATGTTCGTGGACAGAGAAAGGCATACTCGACACTTAAGTAATCTCGGCTGTCCTCCATCGTAGACAAAAGGAGAGACGCAACCTGAAGTACTTAGCGGAGCTTGAGGGGTGTAAGTGATCGATATCCTGGTGGTCTGCTATCTCGCATGGCCCGAGCCCTAGGACATGAAACCCCACTAGAAAGACCTATCCACCGAATTGTGACTATTTAGATGACATTTCTGACAACACGCATAATGTAATGCCGAACGCCCTTTTGCTTCTCCCCATAATAATGTCTCTGGTCCTCCGGGACATCTGCACCACTGATAACCAGCTGATCTGCTCTCATACCGGTATAAATATCGATATCCTTTATTTTGACGTATAGTGGGCGATCTTCTGGTCGGACAAACCAGCTGTAGACCTTCCAGATGAAGTAAAGGAAGATAAGGAAAGGACCGGCGAGGTATAGTTCGAAGAATGTTGTAGGATCCAAGTTGGGACCCCCGACTGGGTATAGCGCGACATAAAATTGTGCGACAAGGGCGATGACATTGATGAACAAGCACACCCAGGAGCCCCAAACACCGAATGCGGCCCTGAAGGGCAGCTCGTCGACGGAATGACCATTGGCGGCCCTACGAGTAGTTAGTCACCGAGTAGCCAGCCGATAGAGCAGTTTGGAGCTTACCAGGCCCGGCGGAAGCGAATATGAGCCAGTGCGATACTGCCGTAAATAAAGAGGATGGAAAGGCCTGACAATGATAAAAGCCAGGTGAAGATATCTCCACCATTTGGCGCCAAGTTGATGAAAGCTAAGCATCCAAAGAGGAGTTGAACGATGATCACAGTAACAGGGCGTCCCTTTTTGTCAATATAACCAAACAACTTGGGACCCATGCCTATCCATGAAGTTAGCGGTAGTAAAAAAGCTATGAAACGGGTGTACGCACCATTTGCGGCCAGAGCCTGTATTGTGCGAGTCGAGCCATAAGTGCAGGAGTTGGCGACACTCATGACAGAGATCAAGATAACTGCGTTGAAAATCGACGGGAGGACCTTGATGCCAGCGAGCTGTATGGCGATGACAAAAGGCGAGTGACGGGACGTGGAACCTTCGCCAGTATACAAAGGACTGTCGGCTGGTACAATCAACCCAACGAGGAAGAGATTGATGATGTAGAAAATGGCGAGACGCCAAACAACCTGCTTGGAAGCTCTTGGAATTTCCTTCAAAGGGTTGGCAGACTCGGCAGCAGCCAGTCCAGTGAGCTCAGTGCCAGTATAGGCAAACGACGCTGTAACGAAAACAGAACAGAACCCTTGGAAGCCGTGGAGGAATGCACTCCAAGGCGAGTGCCTACATTGCGTTGTTAGCCTTGCCGGCAGCCAGATCGAAAGTCTGAGCATACCAGTATTTTGCACCAATATAGCCTCTGTCGTCTGTTGGGACGCCGCCGCAGTTAATGATTATTCCGAGAATCATGAAGCCTAGGCAAGCGGTGATCTTCATAATACTCAGGGCGAACTCAACCTGTTCCAGTTAGCTCGGTCGTTGGAATAGTCTCGGCAAACTCGCCTCGCCATAGCCCCTCACGCCAAAGATCTGGATGGCAACCAAAGCGACAAGCAGCGGGACGATCCAAGCAGCGTTGTTGATGCCCTCCGATCCGGGCCAGTAGTGGATGATGTTGCAAGCAGCTGAGATCTCGAAAGGAAGGACGGTCAGCCAGCTGATGGCATACTGCCAGCCGCAGGCAAAACCCCAAGAGGGATCAACGAAGCGGCAGATGTACATATTGAAGGCTCCGTTGACCGGGTACATGACAGCCAATTCTGCGAGAGCTTGCATCACGAGATAACTAAATGACGCAAGTTAGACAAGGACAAAGCCTTTCAGGGTCGAGGAAGCATACATCATCAAGCCTGAACTCATGTTAGTACCACGTCGCAAGGGTTAGAGCAGCTTTACGCACCAATGATCATGAAACCAAGAAGCACAGAAGCGGGTCCACCAGTCTGGAAAGCACCGCCAGAGCTAACAAACAGGCCAGCACCAATTGCACCACCACTATATGCATCGCGTTAGTATACAGAGGTGACGGGGACAGAGTGCCGAACTTGCATAGCAATCATCTGCATGTGTCTGCCTCTCAGGTCTTGGTGAAGGATGTTTCCGTGAACCTCAGCCATCGATTCCGGGTCGCTACCCAAGTGTCCATCGCGTGGGGGCTCGGAGCCCAGAGTAGCGTTGACATGCTTCTCAGCAAGGTCACCATTTTCGTGTTTGAGACTCATTGTCGCGGAGGAAAGACTGAAGACAGGAGCCAAGGCCCTTTTTTTGGTGGTTGTTTTTTCTTGGGGAGAAATGGCTACGATCCCCCGTCTTTTATGGCTCCAAGCACCTCAAGCTTGGCCGTCATGCCAAGATAAGCTTTCTCGATCTGTGAATGGTTGCGGGAAAACATTACGCAACTTTACCGGCCCATATTTGATTGGCGAAACTGGTCACACACACGGCAAGCCCGACCACCTTCTAGAAAGGTTACAGGTGGCGGGGGCTAGAGACTAGCTCACGGGGGAAGTGGGGGGATACGATAAGCGGGGCCGCCACTTAACTCGCGAGGCACGAGAGCTTGGCAGATTCTCGGAGATAATTGGCCAGCGGGTAGTCCTGGTAGTTTCAATTTGCAACCGCCGTGACGCGACAGGTATGAGTACCTCAGGGCACTAGCAGGGGGTGGGGCGGTGCAAGAGCGAGCTAATTGAGACGCTATACCCAACTAGGAAATTACGAGCCCGGAGTGGCCGAGACGCGGCAAACAACAACCTCATCCCTTTACTCCTAATCCTCCCTGCCTTGCCTGCCTTGCCTGCCTCGCCTGTGTCACGGCGAGGTTATTTGAGGTGGCACAGGCCGCAGTAACGTACCGTATTGACTAAAACTGGAAGTTGAAGAGGAAGAGGTAAAGGGAAGCAATTTGAACCCGCAGTCTAGCGGGGCAAAGGCCGTGACTGGGCCGCGGTCACGTTGCCGGCTACATGATACATCACGTGATGGTCAACACACCTGTCAGCGCGCCGTCCAGATAAGTGCCGGGTACTCACTCCATAATAAACGGTCTAACCTTTTTTACTCTGATAAATGTAAATGAATTAAAGCTGCCTCTTGACAAACCATTATACTTAAGATTAATCTTCTGTCACATCAACCCTCACAATTAAGCTTTCTATTGGTCCAGTTTGGTTCCCAATACACTGTATCGTGTTCTGGATGGGGGGGGCTACCTCTGTACCTGACAAGGGGTCCATACAAAAGCAAAAGCTCCGAAGTTCCTTGAGTTCTTCGTCCGGTCGACATCACGGTCGGTCAGCTACAAGCGGATGCTCCTACGAAAGCAGATGTTATGCCCACCCGCCAACATTCCCCCGATCGCTCCTGCTCTTGCAGCAGCGCGTGTTAATGTATGTTGCTAATATCTCCGTCGCAGCCGCCACGCGCTTGCTTTCTATTGCAAACATCGACCTCTAACATAACGTCGCTGGCATCGTCATCTACGGACTGGTTGTCCGCTTGCTTCTCTATCGCCTTAAACTGATCTCCTTTGAGTAGCTTTTGGCAGCCCTTTCTGCACAAATTTCATCTTTCTTTTCGGCGCTCCGAGATTTTGAAGCTTGCGTGTGTTGTTTGCTCGCTTTTTCCTTTTCTCCGACCGCTTTTTAGCAGCATTGGCTTTTTGGCATGCTAACATCTCCATTTCGCCAGGCGACTGGAGGATTTATAATCCTTGCTTCTTCTAAACAATGCAGTAAGCTATCATTTCTGCCTTGGTAATGACAGCTTTTCGCTGCCAGGAGCAATAGCGCTCGTAAGTGTGAAATTTGCATCGTTGCCGCTGTTATGTAGCCAGTGATACATCTTAGTTCAGTTAACAACTCCCCGAGGGTAAGAGGGAAATATGGAAGAGCCTGACGGGTAAATCTGAAAGTATCAAGACGCAGTGACGTAAGGGTTATGAAAGTCAAGATTTAGCTTAAGCAGAGTCCGGAGTTCTTGTCTGATATCGTAGCCAACGAGAAAGATATTGCGACCGTGTGGCATGCAATGCTTGATACTGGTGAGTATATCTCCGTGCTTAACAATGACATGTTCGTCGAAAAGCAATTTCAGTTGAGCATTGCGACAAAATTGTGGTGAATCAGTGGCGAATCCAGAATTGCTAAAGCAACTTGAGCATCTGAGTTTCGGCCTAGGTGTTCGAAGCTGGCAGTACTCTCAAAGTCGATCGCTACAAGAACAGAGTCGTGGTATTTTTGCTGCGCCGCCGATGCGCCTGAGAGCCCAAGGACCCAGAGGAGATCCCGTAGACCATCTTCCGCAATTTTTGACCATACACAAGAAATGATCTGCTTGTGATTCTCGGCGTCCTTACGGGGGGTTCCATTGTTGTAATGATTTGAATGGTAGGTTGCCATATCTCGAGTAAATTCAACTACGTTGACGCGCTCTAATAAGGGTATCAGCCTCAATTGTAACCATGCGAAAGGCAGAAGTCTAAGCCTTGAGTAGGACAGAGATATTGAATCATGAAGCCTTGGGACCCACGGGCTGTTGTATTGCTTTGCATGTAGATAAAGGGGCGATAAGAAGTCCGAGACACCGGTCGATAGAACGAACTTTAGGAAGAGCGTACCTAAAGTGCAAGTCACCGAATAATTATAAACTTTCGACCTTGCTACAAGGCGCCTAGGAAGCCCTGCTGCGCCCACCGATGACCAGGATCTTGGGCTTGCGCAGAGCCGATAGAAAATTCCCCAATGCTCAAGAGTTAAGCAGAAGCCAAAGGCTGATTGATCCACCGTCGGCCTTTTGACTGCTTCCGCAGAGCAAATACTACTGATTCAAGCGACTCCCACCCTCTGCAGCTTAGGCCGTCGTGAGAAATTGTGAGGTAGAGAGTACACGACTATTATTGAGCTGAAACGGATTTTCGGGACCGTGTAATGTTTATCACAACACCCATAACGATTAGGATAGCGCATCTTGTTTTGTAGGGTCGAGCAGTGCGCTCTTTTGGGGAAGTTATCGAAGAAGGCATGCTTGTAATTCTCAGTCTTGATAATGAATCCGAGGACAAACCCTTCTCCCTCACAGCTCCTTGCTTCCCATAACTGCGGAATCCTATATTACTTCGCCATATGTGTTCTTCGGTCATCGAGGCTTTGTAGATCTAGCTTTTGCAACACATATCGAAAGACCTTGTTCTCCTTGTCTGTCAAGTCCATGAACTCGATGTTGTCGGCATGTTCCCCGCTGTCCCGAAAGTTGGCGGGGTCCGCGTCTCTTCTCTTGTTCTCCCAGGCGTTGATGGCGTAAAGCACCAACAGAATCACGACTGCGGCAGCCCAGAGCCCCACGCACGCCGATTTGGCCTTGGGATAGTACGGACCGTCTTGGAAGATTTGTGGCCCAACCAGATACGCGACAGCCATGGCCGTGAAGGCGAGACCGTTTGTTGTGGTCTTCTTTGTCGTGCCCAATACGTTAGATGAGATCATGCTTAGCACCAAAGAATGAGCAGGCTCCTGTTCCACTGAGAAGGAAGTAGGCAGCTAGCTGGCCAGGACGGTCGTAAATCGGTGCTACCTGCATCAAGCCCACCAACAAAAGCAGTGAGATGGTACGTATGCCAGCTGCAGTAAGGGTCCTCTGCTTCGTCCGATCCGCGATGTAACCGGCAGCCAAGTCAGAGATGACTTGAACCGCACCGGAGGGCATAGCAAAGAGGAGTGTTTCCTTGCTTGAGAAGCCCAGCCAAGTCCTGATGTCGGTGAAGGTCTCCCGGAATTGGGACCACTTAAACTGCTGAGAGCCCATACCCTGATGGTTCATCCGGAGACGCTCAATCGCAATAACCTTTTCTCCCTCGCTCAACCACTTCGCTTTCAGAGGCGTACTGGCGAAGAAGAAGAACATGCAGATTCCAAATACGCTGGAGGCGATTCCAGTGCACAGGACGAGAGTCCTCCAGCTTGTGAAAGAAGCATTAGGATGCTTCTCAAGACCCGCAACGCAACCGTACGCGATGAGGCCTCCGATAATGTTGGACACGCCGATAAAGCAGGACCAGATGCCGACCCGCGATGCGTGCTCGTACTTCCGGTACCACGAAGCCGTGATGAGCAAGAACCCACATGAAACTACTGCCTCACCTGCGCCCAGGAAAGTTCGAGCGGCCATTAGGCCCTGGAAGTTGTGGGCAGCCGCCATGGAGGCGAGACAGATACCCCAAAGAGCAACACAAACGGCAATGTATTTGGAGGGATCGAAGTATTGCAGCGCTCGATTATGAGGGAAGTCGGCTACGAGATAGCCAACATAGTAGACGCTACCGACCCAAGAGTATTGGCTGGCATTGAGGTTAGCATCCTGCTTGATACCCATGACGCCAGCATAGTTAAGCCTGGAGCAGCACTGTCAATGTCCGTTTCATGATGCTCAGATAGTTATCCGTCGACGGGGCCGCCGCCTGTCGCAGGTTTCCGCGCCGGTTACCGAACAGCCAATGGACTTTGTTAGCATGACTGAACAGAGTATTACCCAATGCTCAGCACTGCAGTTTGAGTCCCAAGCTTCCTCACGAGACAAAGCATCCTCTCAGTTGTGATATTGAACCCCTGACAACGGACATACGAAAGCATCTCAATGTTGGGCTCGTCTCCCTCATTGCCTCCTTCTCCATTACCTTGCGTTAACGTGTTCGGCCACCATAATTAGACCATATAATGCAAAACTTCGCCAGCTGAGCGATCTTCAGGAAGCATATCGCTTGATGTTGATTGCCAATTCCAGTCTTCCCCCTTGTATTAGCACTCTTTTGCGTCCCCAATTACCATCGTGGAGTGCAAACGGGGCTCATTGTTGTTCCTGAATTGGTTCGAGAAGAGACTCAACATCCCGAACCAAGGTGGAATATTCCGCATCTTACAGCGCCTGGCGTCGCAGTTGTCCGTCGCGATGTGCTGCCTGTGTCGAGACCAGTGGGGCCGGAATCAACCACATGCGGGGGAACTTTCCCGACCGGCAACTTCTACAAAGCCTTGGTTTGCTTTAACACTTGCTAGAAATTTACTGCATGATAGTGGTCTTACTTGATACTGCTACTCTAAGATGGCCATCTACACCATTCACACGTCTAAGCTCTTCGATTCTAGGGCCAAATAGGTCTTAGATGACGTCTCTATAACGGTAGATGAGGAGACGGGTGAAGTCACCAAAGTCTTCCGGCGGGACGCACCCCTCCCTAGCATGATCGTAAAGCCAGGTATTGACCTGCGAGACAAGTTTGTGTGCCCTGGGTTTGTAGACCCTCATACGCATATCTTCCTTCATTCTTATGACGAGACTCCGCCCGCGAACCAGAAGAGAGATGAGAGTTTCGTTGAGCGTATCATCCGGTCTGTGAATCACTGCCTGATCGGCCTCTTGGCGGCGTACACTACCTACAGGTATGGAGAAGACTCTTAATACGTCCCACTGAGCCTCGCTAACCATTACCACAGAGATCTCGGATCGGAGGGCATGCAGGAAGCCGATTGCAATGTGCGGGACAGCAGCACCTGCAGTATGCATTGCTAATGGTCCATTATGGCTTCACCAATCCTGCGGCTGTTGACGTCTGGTATTGCATTGGGGAGGCCGCCTAGCTCTGTGTTCAACTCAGCTACAATCGAGATGTTCCCCCCGGATCGGCCCTGAGTGCTGCGGAGATAGATTCTAGGCGGTGCCTTTTCTACGCCACTTGCGCAATGGAATGGTACGCATGGCCCGTTAGCACTTCAACTCAAGTCTCACAGATAGCAGGGCAATCAGCTCCCAAGTACACATTCCTCCTACTCTCGCTTTGGACTCGATCAGCGCAAAGTATCCGTCTAGCCTTTCAGATCAAGCCATCGAAATGGGAATGGCCGATGGGCCACGCAAAAAGGCTTCGGCTTGGCATATGCTCGATCTCCGTCTGCTTGAGATGGAATGCCTGCGAATCCTTTTACCTTAATGATCGGGTCGACAGATTTGAAGAGTGGTTCACCAATATGACGCTTCGGCTCGAGGAGTGGTACAAAAAGTCATTTGAGTTTGCCGCGGAGAAGAAGCTCGAGTTCCGCAATATCCAGGACTATTATGTCCGGGGCAAGATACACCGCCCGACTCCCAGGTTGCGGCAGCCCTCTCGAGCATCTCGCCTCATCTGCATTGAGTCTGTCCAAGCTCTGGTCGAGGATTACAAGAGGCAACGGCAGCAAGGCCGATTGTTCTATCCATGGCATACCGGTTATATACTGTTCGAAGCTGGCATATATCTCCTCGACACCGCCTGGAACTGCTCCCCGTGGCTGCTCGAAGTTGTCAACTGCAATGAGATCATTGACTGCATACGCGAATACCCTCCCATGCTGCGCAAGGTTGCCAACTTCTGGCCAGCCTTAGAGACATGCACCGACACTTTAGAGGAGCTATCCGCACCAGTGTTGCTCCGTCTAGAAACTGCTGTCCAGGGGGGAATGGTCACTGCCGGTCTGGAAGACGACTTGACGACCGCTCGCATCGTCGAGCATCTTTTTCCAATCGCGGATATTGGAGTACAGCCCGTGTCAAATCACGAGTCCACTCCATTTGACTTCAACGACTTTGATTGGGGCATGGGTGGTCAGTTTGAGATTATGGGAAACGATGACATTCTATCATTCTGCATAGGCTCGGAGTCGACCTTGAACACCTCCAATATATAGGCCTGATACAATAATTCATCGCTATGGCTTCTTATTATGTTGCTTCCTCGTTAATCGCGTGTTGAAGCCGTAAGGCCCTGGCTTTGCCTAACCATCAACTACGCCACACAATTGAGTTGCCGAAAAACATTCGGGGATCTCCCTGTACAGCTACTTCGACGTACATGCCACTAGAAAGAGTCTCAGCATTTAGGTGCAAGCCGACAACAATCTCGTAGTCCACACCGCTACATACTATATTCAAACAAATCATAGTAGAGAGGAATGCCGATATACTTGTCGGGAAGTGTTCATTTCTCTCCTTACGCTCGTCTATCAGCTGGCGAAGCGATGGCGATGGTTGTCGATAGTGGTCTTGTCCCCGAAGCTCCGCTATGGGTCTGCCGCTGGACTCCGACGGGACTCGCCCTTCGGAGCGGAGTACTCCGCAGCGATATATGTATGCCCTCAAACTGAAGTGAACAGGGACGCCTGGGTCATTCAATAGCACGTTCAAGAAGGCGCAGTGTAGGGCATAGATGCACAACCCCGATAAGATTAGAAGACCGAGTTTTGTCGGAACGATTGCATCCCCGATCATTCCCAGCATTGTTAGCAAAGAAGTCTTATTTGTCTTTGCGATTCGCCCTACAAACACCCTCCCTGATGGATCACACCTGATGCTGAAATATAGGTCTCAATATTCTCTGGTTGTTGACTGCTCTTTGAGATTTTACTATCTAGACGTTGTAGAGACGACAGCTCTGGAGAAAACTTGTTAAGAAATAACGCCTCATACCCCCACAACATCAAGACAGCATAAAGCTCGTTTACAGTTTGCAAAAATGGCCATCCAAAATGTACCCTAATGTTATGATCGGACGACATGACTACCTCGTCTTCGATCTCCGTATCGTAACCCGCTGTAGCACATTTGTCACTATAAATTTTTCATTACCTCCCCCCCCCCCCCCCCCCCCAAAAAAAAAAAAAAATCGCTGGACTCTGGCCGCCTGAACGCTCGAACATGAACTATGACTCACAGACCATGTGCGGTGCAGCGTCTCTCAGACTTGTGTAATGCAAGAGAAAGGGGTGCTGTAACCGTCCATGTAGATACGACTTGTCGGGCTTTTCAGATAAGGGCGAGAGCTTCATGACTCTGTACAACGCACTTCATTCAGCTATATTAGCACTAGGCGCTTCCCGTTCTTGCGTAACCTCTTGTCCAGGGTGCCGGGTCTCGTGCAATCTAACTGCGGCAAACGACCGAGCACAATGCATCGCGCGTCACGCAGCTCGGAAAGAGTAAGGAGAAATTTCCCGTGATCGGGAGGACAATATATCGGCGTCGCTACCAGCTGCTTGTGTCGCGTGGTTCGCGGGAACACCCCTGAAAAGGCCTTGCTATATTTTACGGCAGGGGTCCAAGATGGTCACACTTGGGGCTCAAAAGAGGAAAGAGCCGGGTGAGGTTGGCTTTGCACGCAAACGTTGGTAGCCAGTTGCCGTTTCCCGTCCTTTCACCCTATCCCATGCGTCGGCCTGTAGAACCCCAGAGTCTCAGAGCTCTGTTTAGCCTGCAGGCAATAGAATCCGATTCATTTTCGATTGGCTTCTCAAAGACGAAATGGAGACTGGATCGATACATTCAGGAGCCTGTCGAGGCGTGCGTCTCGAAGGCATTGGCCGATCTGGCTGAGCGAGCTGATGCGGGGGAGTGCAACCCTGAGGGTTGCTGAAGTTACATCGACCAGGTTGAAGTTACATCGTCGACACTGGATTCTACCACCATGCATCTCCCGTCCTGCAGAGCTATGCAAACGAGCCTGCCAGTGTCGGGCTAAGAAACTTGGCGCAAACAAGCCGCCATCGGATGGCTTTCGGTGTAGTCCAATGGGAGGGCTTGCCGTGTACGCACTGACACCATGACGACAAATCATGAGTCTTGTTAGTCAACATAGTGCCTCGAGCCGTGTCAATAGACCAGCTGAGAAGTTATAATTAGCACCGCGGCTCGGATGTGTTGGATGCGCATCTTACCTCGAGTCGGATAACGGTTGGTTCCTCCATGACAAGAAGGCATCATACGTAAGCTTACCAAGGTGTGCCCCGGACTAGCCCCCCGTTGTTTAGAAAGGATAACTGCAACCGATTCTAGCCTGAGAAATGGCAAGCCTCCAGCCGAATGGTCTTGAACCCCTACTATCTACGTAACTTAGAAAGTTCACTTAGAAATTCCACTTAAGACTCCAACATGATGTAAGCTAAGGGAATTATAATTCCATGTTCCGCGCGGACATCGTCTTCCTGTAGCCAACGATGCCATTCCGCCCCTCCTTCGGGTCAGTCTGTGCGTGGTTTTGTGCACGACTCAGCTTACGCGTTGCACAACATGCTTCCGAAGGATCATACCTCAACCAGAGGAGAAACTGTATTGATGTGCCGTCTTGCATCTCGCACAGTTCCCCACTAGCCCGTGGCAGCGTCGGTGCCGTGCTAACTAGTAGGTCTTCCTATAGGTCCGGTTCCAACTTTACGCTGCCCGAGAAGGCCGGGCGGCAACTAATTGCCCGGGTAACTACCTTAGTCTGTTGATTTCCCTCAGGTGCCAACTTTCAGAAGGAGTGACACTCTTCCTTCGTAAACTCACTGCAAGAATCTTTGATCCAGTCCGGTGCTTGCCGGTTTTCTCGTGGCTCTGTCTGAGGTCATATTTCCAAGCAGATGACTATGTCAGCAAAAGTCCTTGCGCTGAGACGCTTCTATGTGACCGAAAGCTGACAAGACACTTCAAGGCACGTTTAGATACGAATAACATGGTGAGTAAGGGTCTCCGCAAGCAGAGATCTTCCCTATAACCGTATTTGTCGAAGCTAAGGCCTCTTCTGGACCTATTACTGATTGCAGGGCTGTAAGCCAGATAAGACGGTAGACCTGCAAGCTTAGTTCTTCGCCAGACACATGCCTGTGCTGCCCATGGGGTAAGGTGGTGCACGGCTCGACAAGGTAGCCATCGCAATCATGAAAGAGCGTCAAGCTCTGGGGTTGTGCGGAAGGAAATTGCTGCCAGATGCCAGTAGCGTCCATGACAGCTACCTTGGTGCAGGTCACGTCTTGCTGTCCCATGCAGGTGTCTTGAACTATTGATCGTACCCTTTAGCCTAACCCCATTCACAACCAAGAGGTGTAGATGCTGCCGACATCGACATTGCTGCTAGAGTGCTGCTACCCACTCATCTCATGAAGGCGATCCCACCCTGAACGCATCACGTCCCTTCTAGGCCCTTCGTCATAATCTTATCTTATGCTACATGGGGAAATGACACACCCTCAACGAACAATAGCGTCCGGTCATCCTATCTTTTGAGCCGCAGCAGGAGGTCACTCGTGCATCAACATAAGGGTTGCATGAAGGTACAGTGTTCACGGACCCGTCTTGAACTACCTCTTGAGCTGTCATTATAAAGTCTACGCTCTTCTATCAGTATCAAGTTTATCGGACGGGTTGCCAAACACTTTGCACAGGAGCTTCGTTCACTCCATACTACCTATACGGCTTGTCTTTCTCCGTCCTAGCTGACCGCCCTTCAGCATGCGCTCTCTTACATCCATTCTCTTCTTTTATTTCACCTTACTCCTTGCTGGGCTGTCCCGAGCTGTTCCATCCCCTCCTGCGCCTAGGGCACCAACTTGCAATACCCCTTCCAATCGGGCCTGTTGGACATCAGGCTTCGACATCAACACGGACTACGAGAGTAGTACCCCAGTGACAGGCAAAACTCGTCCAGTAAGAGCCAAAATCACCAGGAAGAGCGATGAGAGCTGACACTTCCAAGTATGTGTTGACTCTTACTGAAGCGGACAATTTGACTGGCCCAGATGGCGTCACCAAAGACAAGGTCATGCTTGTCAATGGTAAGTACAGTTTCCTAGGTGACAACCGATCTCCATGCTAACATTCGGTTATCCAGGCGATATACTAGGTAATTTCTTAACGGCTTGCCCATGGAAGGTGATACGAGGACTAACCTTCAGATTGAAAAGGCCCGACAATTGTCGCCGACTGGGGTGATCGAATTAGTATCACCGTAATCAATAACTTGAAGACAAATGGGTGAGCTGAATTCTGGACCATAGTGATAAAGCCCAGCGTATAGCTTACTTCAAGTAAAGGACTTCCATTCACTGGCACGGAATTCGCCAACTCGGAACCAACCTCCAGGACGGCACCAACGGAGTTACGGAATGCCCCATCCCGCCGA
The DNA here is from genome assembly GCA_030052745.1 of Pleurostoma richardsiae. Classification (NCBI taxonomy): domain Eukaryota; kingdom Fungi; phylum Ascomycota; class Sordariomycetes; order Calosphaeriales; family Pleurostomataceae; genus Pleurostoma; species Pleurostoma richardsiae. The sequence continues at coordinate 475,279 of JANBVO010000020.1, forward strand.
GAGGAGGTAGCAAGGTTTACAACTTTCTTGCCACACAATACGGCACCTCCTGGTATCATTCGCACTTCTCTGCGCAGTACGGAAATGGCATTGCTGGTCCCATTCAAATCAACGGCCCGGCCTCACTGCCCTATGACATTGATCTGGGCACTTTCCCAATCACGGACTACTACTACAAGACAGCTGACGAGCTTGTCGAGATCACCCAGACACAGGGCCCTCCACCGAGTGACAATGTTCTATTCAACGGAACGAATATCCATCCGATCACCGGGACGGGTAAATACTCAAACGTAACCTTAACCCCTGGAAAGCGACACCGCCTGCGTCTGATCAACACGTCAGTCGAAAACCACTTTCAAGTATCCCTTGTCAATCATACTATGACGGTGATCGCGGCGGACTTCGTGCCCGTCAACGCATATACTGTTGACAGCCTCTTTCTCGGGATTGGACAGAGATACGATGTCACTCTCGACGCGAGCAAGCCTATCGACAAGTACTGGTTCAATGTCACCTTCGGAGGCCAGAACTTTTGCGGAAGCTCGAACAACCCAAAGCCCGCAGCAATTTTTCACTATGTCGGGGCATCAGGGGGCCGTCCTACTAGCCCAGGGGTTGACCCTGTTGATGCTCAATGCAATGATCTCATCAACCTGACGCCTGTTATCACCCGGGCAGTGGCAACTTCTAGGTTTATACCAGATGCTGGTAATACGCTGCCCGTTACATTGGATGGTCCTCCGACATCGCCGCTATTCGTCTGGAAGGTGAACGGCGCGTCCATCAATGTGGACTGGACCAAGCCTGTAGTCGAGTACATTTTGGAAGGCAATACATCCTACCCTGCGAGCGAGAACATTGTATCAGTCGACCAGGAAAACCAGTGGGTATATTGGCTTATATCTAATGATCCTGACGCAGCCTTCAGCCTTCCGGTAAGCCGTTATTCCTTATCTTCTCTTCCATGGATGTTATGATTACTTCTGCTAAACGTAACACAGCACCCCATCCATCTTCATGGCCATGACTTCGTAGTTCTCGGCCGCTCCCCGGACGCGACACCTGCTTCCCAAACTCGGTATGTGTTTGATGCAGCGACAGATATCTCGCGTCTGAACGGCAACAACCCTACCCGGCGCGACGTCACCATGCTTCCGGCCAAGGGCTGGGTACTTGTTGCATTTAAGACGGACAACCCAGGGGCATGGCTGTTGCATTGCCACATCGCCTGGCATGCTTCAGCCGGACTAGGAGTGGACTTCCTGGAGAGGGCGAACGACTTCAAGGGGAAGATCTCTGCCGAAGACGCGGCTGCGTTCAGCCAAAATTGCGCGTCTTGGAGGGCGTACTTCCCAAGCATGGACCCGTTCCCCAAGATTGACTCTGGTATTTGAAAGATTGAATTACTTGCGCTAAGTTTCAAGATAGGATCACAAGTTGGTCCCGACTAACGTAATCGAACTGGTACCTTCTCTTCTCTTCTTGTCCCAAGCAGTATAATAGCACATGTAGCAGTACATATAGCGAATATACTCCGACCGTTCAGTCGATGGACGTTCTCGTACAGAGCTTAGGATGGAAAATAGCACTAGTCCTGCTTCGCCTCCGCCTCTTTATCTACACAGACCCGTCCCTTTACGAATACTTTCCTTATATGACGATCGTCACAGCAGAACAGGACCTTCTGGAATATGTCCATAGGTGTCTCGACCTCTTTCAGCCGTATGCTCCCCGCCCCAGTCGCGAGCCCGGCTAGTGGGTTAATCAAAATAGCGTCGAACTCCTTGCCAACCTCGAAACTACCTACCCTGTCCGCGATGCCGCACACATCGGCGCCCCCAAGCGTTGCCAGGTACAGTAGCTCGTGGATCTCAAGCTGCGCCCGCGGTCCTTCCGTGGCGACCAGAGTCCGCGACACATCACTGGCGCGGCGCAGGTTCTCGAGCACGCTGGCGCTGTGTCCGCCGGAACAGTCGCAGCCGAGTCCAACCTTGATGCCAGCGTCAAGCAGCTGCCGCACCCGGCATTCCCCACTGCTCAGATTCAGATTGCTGCTGGGGCAGTGCGATACCCCGGAGCCGCGGGCTGCAATCAGGAGACGCTCCTCATCCGAGAGGTGGACACAATGGCCCAGTACTGTCCTGGAAGTGAGGACACCATTGACATCGAGGGTGTGCGTGTAGGAAGGGGATGAAGGAAAGAGGCGATGCATTTCCTGGATTTCCTCAGTGTTCTCCGACAGATGAGTCTGCATTGGCAGATCCTCCGCTGCAGCTAGTTGGGCGAGCTGCCTCATGCTTTCAGCAGACAGGACAGGAGCAAATCCAGGTGTAACGATAGGCGTCACGACCGAGACCTCCGGATCAAACGTGCGGATGTACTTGATGAGCTCCTTAGTCCTCTGAACGGCGTCTTCCGGCGAGTGGTTACAATATTCCTTGTAGCCGGACTTATCCATGCTCGGTTGCCCGATGAAGCCTCGCTGGCCGTACTTGAAACATTTATCCGCGAGGACCTTCGTGGACTCGAGATGTATGGTCCCGTAGTAGCAGACCGTTGTGGTGCCATTCCTCAGCGTGTCCCGGACTACCATGTCGTAAACCCTGTCAGCCTTATTCGTGGACGCGAAGGTCATCTCCGTCGGCCGCGTGTACTTGTCGATCCATTTAAGTAGAGGTAGGTCCATTCCAATGCCACGGTTCTCCCACTGTGGCGCATGCGTGTGCGTGTCAACCAAACCTGGAATCAGCACGTCGGTGTGCTTGAGAGTAATGAGTTCCGCGCTGTCCAGACCATACTTTCGTGCTGCTTCGGCGGCGTCTGCCGCTAAAGACTCGACAAAGACAATCTTGCCGCTCTCATCTATCCCGATGGCCGTCTCTGTCAAGAGCTGGAACTCGCCGGCTGCGACTCCTATGCAGTGGGCCACCACGCCGCCGAAAATCACTCGTGTTCTGCCCATGGTCAATTGGGTTACGGAAGAAAGGACCAAAATTTGCTCCTCATCCAGGTGCTCCGTGAAATCGCCTTCGGCAGCATGATGCTTCTTATCTCCTCGTGCGGTGGGTCGCGTTTGTGGATCGGCTGCGTCGGCCGAGAAGAGATCTTAGCCGACGAGAGTCGTCTAGGCCGAGAGACGCGACAAGGCCGAGCACGGCAAGCCTTCCGCCTGAACAGCAGAAAGTCGTAGACTTCCTTTCTATTTGTACCTGTTCAAGGTTTCCATCTATAGAGAGATAGCATCCCCACGTAGCAAAGCGTTCAGACTCAAATCATTATGCCTCACTCTACCCACGACAAGTCAAGCATCGAGATTGTTCCGCTCCCCCCTTCCGAGAGGAACAACTCGCTTCTCGGGGCGGAAATTCACCTCAATGGTGCAGACTTGGATAAGCTGACTCTCGCTGACGCCGAGAAGCTCCGAGAGGGCCTATTTGAGCACAGCGTTCTTGTCATCCGTGATGCCGGCGTTTCCTACGGCAGCACCCTCACCAATCTCTGCCGCATCTTTGACAATAGCCCTCTGGACAGCCACAGCGCCGGCAAGAGTCCGATCCGAGAGACAACAAATATCCTTAGCCGCAACCAGGCAGGACGCCTAGCTGATGACCGGGATGTGGTCGTGATTGGAAATGGCAAATACCCGGGATATCAGGGGACCGAGGAACTGACCTTGCGGCACGTGGTATGTAAAATGGATTTGTGATCCATGTATGCCCCTTTTTGATAGTTCTCATGACAGAGCCAATCCGAATTCCACGCGGAACCTCTCTCAGCGGAGGAACTGGCCACCGGGCAGACTCGCTTCTACCGATGGCACATCGATGCTCCTCTGTACGAGCGGAATCCCGGCAAAGTTACCATCATTAGCTGTAGGGAAACACCAAGCTACCTTCCCGACCAGACGATTGTTTTTGAAAACGAGAAAACGAAACAAGTCCCTGCTGGCGGGACAGCATGTATGACGACACCTTCCGCGGGGGGGGGGGGGGGGGGGGGGTGGGGTGCAGAGCTGGTACTGACTACCTGTCTATAGTTATCTCCGGTGCAAGGGCATTCAGCCTCCTGTCTCCTGAAGAAAAGAAATGGGCGATGAATACCAGAGTCCAATATGCGCCTCGAGCGTACAGCTGGATCGGTGACTGCAAAGCCACCTCCGACGGCCTGACTATCGCTAGTCAAGGTAAAGAAAGAGACTTCGATGCCCTAGAGTCTTGGACATGGGACAAGGTCCATTCGTATCCTGTAAGCGCTATATTTATTCTATTCTACAATGAGGGTCTCGACTGACCTCTGCGCAGCTTGTGTGGCGTAATCCAGGCATACCGAATCGCCCGCACCTCATTGTCCTCGGTTGCTGCGTGTACCAGCTCATCACCACCGATCCAGAAACAGGCGAAGAAACTAGGGTTGATGACTTTGTCAAGGCTAGGGAGATAGTACATGGTCTGATGAAACGGGCCATGAACCCCGAGTATGTGTACGTCCATCGCTACCAGCCAGGTGACCTCGTCATTTGGCACAACCACGGAGTCTGGCACTCTGTCACCGGCGAACTGGGAAATGCAAAACGCTTGATGTGGCAAGCAGCACAGGGCACCCATGAGAGCCCCGTAGGCGCCAAATGGGATGAGGTTGATATTGACGGGTCATCCTGGACAAGGGACAAGTGGCTTGTTGCTTGAAGGGCTGCCGGGATAGATAGGAGATTTGGGTGCAGAGGTCTGGTAACAAATTGAAGGAGGGATTTAAGTCCTCCAGCATATATATTACATTGTCATCAGTGACTCTAGTAACACTGATATCGGCTCTATACTGTCCTAAGAGAAGCAGATTACCTACTCGTACGGTAGAATAATTATTGAACTGTCGGCACCGTGTTCGGCGTAGTAATTATGGGACAACCATGCCTGAAGAGTATTTCCCCCCAAATCACCGATGAGAAATTTTCACCATGTCTCCTTGATAAGGTTATTGAAGATTCATAGACGGCCTGGGTTACTGAGGGACTCGAGCGAATGTGCAGGATCAGAGCACCGTCAGCGAGCCCTTTCGAAATTGCCACTCGAGGACCACATCGCCCAAAGTTCAACGGACAGTTATGTCAATTCTTGAATGACAATTAAACACAAAGTACAGCCAATATCTCCTTTATTCGCATAAAAAGGGGCCCACGGTACGAGCCTAGCCACCACAGGACCCCGCGCAGACATGGTGCTTGAAATAGGACAGAATTCGTGGAGATCCATCGTCCCGAAACGCTTCTGCAGGCCCAATCCCTCAAGCTGTGTCCTTATTGATCCTTCTAGTCCCGGCGGTATGGCGCTCGACTTCCGACTCTAGGCCGGTAAGCACCTGAACCTTTCCGCTCAGGACAGTTGCCAGATCAGGAGCATCCGTGTGCGACACGTCAATCAGGGCGTCGACTTCTTCCAAAGTCTTGCCACGGGTTTCGATCCAGAACATGGCGACGTACGCGAGCTCGAGGAGATCCCAACTACCGAAAACCATATACGTCTTCCACCCGATACCATCGAGGGCGAAGGGGAACACATATGTGGTGAAGATGCTAGATCACACGTCAGTTCGGCGAAACGCTGAGCACCTACTGCCTGATTAGGAGGGTAGACTCACCCCATAAGAGCAATTGACAGGGTATAGATGGCCATCCCACTCGCTCGAATCGAATAGTGTAGAACCTCAGGAGGGTACATGACGGAGAGAGGGGTCCAGCCAAAGGAGTACGATCCTTGGAAAAGGAAGATAGCAGCGACGGTGGCGTAGCTCCCTGAGAGGTTCCCCCCCGAAGTATAGACTAACTTTTGTCAGCATACGCCATGAAGCCGCAAGGTAAAGGGGGAAAGCAATTCACATCTTGTAAGTGCACCAACCAAGAACATGAAGATGACCATGCCCGCGGTAGAACCGATCGCCAAAAAGCGGCGGCCCATGCGTTCTGCTAGACTTGTGCCGAGAAGAGACACGATGAGGCAGAATACCGAGAGGACGATATTGACCTGTAGCTGCTCAGTGGTGTCTCTGATCCCAGCCTGGTCGAGCATGTCTCCCAGGTAGTACCTTTGCTGGTTAGCTCACAGTCGAGAACTCAAGATAGGTGTTCTTACGAAATCACGGTATTCCCGGACACGCTCCCAATGACCGCAACAGACAGCGCAAGGGACATCCTTTTTCTGTTAACCGGTGTTCTAAATGGTTCGACCCAGTCCTTCTTCGTGCCGGCCTCCTTCTCAAACCGGATGGTATCGGTGATCTCGTTGAACTCGGTTACTACCACGGGGTGCGCCCTGCTGCCGCCTCCGCTGGTGATAGCCAGAACCTCGAGGCCATCCTCGAGGCGATCCTGGTATATAAGCCACCGGGGGGATTCCGGTACGAACGGCAATATTGCAAGACAGAATATGCTCGGGAGTCCCTGAAGAATGCTTGGCGCTCTCCAGGCCCAGGTTCCCGATAGCTGGAAGGTACCGTAAGTGACTCCGGCGGCGATCAGGCCGCCGACGTACCAAAAGTCGTAGAAGATACCGAGCGCAAAGGCCCTCCACCTCATGGGAGTGGTCTCTGAGACGTAGGTAGGCGTGGCCACCTTGCTCATAGTTGTACCAAACCCGATGACCATTCTGCCGATTACGAACATAGCAATGTTCTGGGCCGCTGTCTGGAGGATGACACCGACCAGGGAAATGATAGCGGCCCAGAACATGCCATGTTTACGGCCCCATCGATCACTAATATACCCACCGAAGGGGGTTGAGAGTGCGCCTCCGATCCATATCGCCGAGGTGAGAAGGGAGCGAGTCGCCGTCTCAAGATGGAAGTAGTCGTTGTACTGAGGGAGGATATTGAGGCCGTTGGTCATAGACCCATCATATCCGAGAGTCTATAGATGATTAGCCGAGTCTCTCAGGAATGTGGACTACGTTACCGTTGATGTGATAGCAGACGCGCCGATAATCAAGGCCGTGAGGACAATAGGTGAGCGGGGCACCAGGCTCGAGACATAGCGTCTTTCGTGCGTCTCCATGTTGGCTAACCCGGGTACTTGTATTGCTGTTGTTGCATCCTTCGAAGTAAACAGTCGAGATGTTGGTCTTTATCCTAGTTCATATATACGACATGCCGACACGCCGGCGTGAAGTGACTCGACTGATATCATTCAATGCTATCATTGACAGATCACAAGTCCCAAGATTTCGAGACTTCAAACGCACTCGACCGGATAAGACACTATCTCTTCCGAAAGGCAAGGAGCTTCTTATCTAGATGGTGTAGATAAGTAAATTAGATGTGTCGCGAGTCAGGTATCAAGGTCAAATGCATGGACTGGGCCGGCGTCTCGGCCGTGATTGCACCTCGACCGGCCATCACAATTGCCCGACATGAGAACGGGGCCACTGATGTCTCCACGCCTAGAACTCTTATCTCGTAATTATATCTAGCTTCACATCGTGAGCTCAGTACACCAGCGGTCATCCTCATTGGCTCACCCGCATTCAGCCTTCTTTATATTCTTCGCAAATTAGGATGTCTGGTAGTCTCGAGGTCTGGCCGCAATGGCCCGAATTCTCAGCTGCGGGCGGTGAACTTGATGACTATTGCCTCAATCTCAAGAGGAAGATCATTGACCAATATGGAGAGGAGACCCTCCGATCTAGCTGGCTCCAAGTATGCAGCAAGCTTGAGATGGTCACGGCCGAAGTCGCGAAAGAGGGAACAAATGCTATTCCGGTTCTCAGTTTTTCGGAGATGGAAGGCCTGACCGAGGTTCGAAAAATGGAAATTGCTTCAAGGGGCTGTTGTGTCGTCCGGGGCGTGATCCCAGAAACCGAGGCGCGGCAGTGGTTCGATGAGCTGAAGATCTTCATCACGGATAACGAGGGATCCCATTCTACTGAAGGTGAGCCTCCCAGTACCGACATAGAAGATGATCTATAGAGAGCCTGGCTGAAATATCCCAAGGATGGCCCAACAAGAACCCGATCCTGCGGTTATATTACACAACACCTCAGATGGCTTCTCGGTCTCACACAAACCAGTTATCCATTCAGCGGAAGCTCAATTCGCTGTAGCATGACAACTCAGCGGATACAAGTGAAGAGCCCCTAACATACTGTGATGCCTTCAAAATTCGTGTTCCTGGCATCCCTTTCCTCGGTCTCGGCCCGCACATGAACGCCGGAAGCCTCTGCCGCTGGGCTGACGACAACTACCGCAAAGTGTATGATGCGATATTTTCTGGGCATCCCTCCGAGGTGGACCTATACGACCTTGGGCTAAGGAAAGACGCGAATCAGGCCATGTTCGATAAGGGCGCTCAATCTACCGTCCTAAGGACCTTCCAGGGCTGGACCTCCATCACCCCCCTGAAGCCTAATGAGGGCGGGATGCTACTGTACCCAAATCTAGAGACAGTAGTAGCCTATGTGCTGCTGCGGCCCTTCTTCAAGGAGCCAGAGCAAGGGGAGGTACTCGATGCCAGTAAATGGACTTTGGATCCAGACTCACCCTGGTTTCCTGGGACGTTCAGGGACAAGAGCCAGATGGTCAGCATCTCCTCCCACCCGCACCTTCGACTCCGCGACTGTATGGTGCATCTTCCAGCCATGGAGCCTGGAGATACCGTATGGTGGCACAGTGATGTAAGTCGTCTGCCTTTCTCTCAGACCGTGAAGAGGGGCCGCTTGTTGACTGAACGTAGATGCTTCACGCTGTTGAAGTGAATCATGACGGCCCGGATGACACGGCTGTCATCTACATAGCGGCCACCCCAACGACGGAACCCAACAAGGAGTACATCGCAAAGCAGCTGCAGGACTTCCGGGACGGTCATATACCTCATGATTTCAGGCCTGGGTTCGACGCCGATGAGAGAAGGCTCAAGGGGTTTGTGGGCGAGGCGGCCATTCTAGGTGAAGCGGGTCGGAAAGCATTCGGAATCACAGTGTAGGCTCTATAAAACAGGATGTGAAGAAGGTCAACAGCATTCGTTTATTCAATCTCATTCATCGAATCGTGTGTAAACAGATCGCGTCCATAGTCGCTCGCGAAAGAGGCATTCTTGAGTGGGTCAAGTGTGAAGTCATCCACCAAATTCCACGACAGCGACTCATTGAACCAGAGTTCCAGCTCGCTGTTATCCACTCTTCGAGGTACATGCAGACCTGAATGAGGGCTCCCTCTAGTATCACCAGGAGACTTCTGTCGGTCTAGAGGCCGCAGCTGTTGCACAGATGTCCTGGTGACAGTAGAATCTGATCCTGATTCTTCCTGGAGGTGCCTATTGACACGGGAGAAGTCAACTTTCATCCCTTCATGTCTGGCATCATCGCCCATGTGACGCCGTTCTTGTTCCTCTTCTAGTAGCGCCGCCAGTATGCTGGCACCACGAACTGCCATCTTATTATGGCTACTCTCAGAGAGCCCTACTCTCGCCGCTTGCACTAGCTCGCGGTTCCTTCTGCTCTCCGCTGTCGCCTCGGCTCTGTAGAGAAGATCAAGGGCGACGATAATGGCTGCGCTGATAGTGAATGCTGGAACAACCCAGATGTCGGCCACAGCAGAAGATCCGATCCGTTCATACTCCCGCAAGATAGTGAGAGAGGCCGAGAGGCATGTTGTTCTGGTATAAGCATACATCGGGGACCGAAAACTTCGAAGGAGAAAGGCGCGGTGAATCATAATAACCTGTGCGGCGGTGAGCTTGTGCCGAATGGCTGTAGACCGCGTGAGATGATGTACCTTGTCGGCAGCACTGATTGTAAGTGTCTTTCTGGCCCAGCTTACCCACGACGGCCATCTGGGATCCTCGGCAGTCTGTCGAAGGAGAAAGGAGGGCATCTGTGACGCCAAATCCCGCAGTTTAAGGTCGATCTCCAGGACATGCTGGTAATGTTTCTCTGGAGCCAGGCAAGATAACCTGTGTGCGCCGTCGACAAGCTGAGGCATGAGGCATGCCACTAGAAGTGTATTAGCCTGCCTCGAAAGTGACATCCAGCTGAGCGTTGGCTTCACCCACTTTTTGCAAGCACAATGCAGTATGAACTGACTGTCGGCTGGCTGCTATGTACTTCCTCCAGGTCATGGTCGTCGCAGTTGCTCGGCATGACAGTGGTGAAATGGTCAGGATTGATGGCTAGATCTGTCAAAAACTGATCCACATTTTGAGAGAAAGGGTTCACTCCTCACTCACTGTACGTGTCAGAGAAGGGAACAGCAAAGTAGTCCTGAATGATGAGTTGCCACCAAACGCGCCTTCCAACGTGTAGCGTGATGGCACTTTTCCAAGCGTCGTGAGAGGCCTGTGTGAGAGCCGGAGGCTTCTCCTTGAGCTTGTCTAGGCCGAGGCATTGGGCAATACGGATCGCTGACCCTAAAAGTATGTAATGAGAGTTGCTACTTCCTAGGGGATGGGCGATGAGCGTTGAGATGGCAATAGCCTGCACGGAAAAGACTGTGAATTCAGCTTAGCCTCAGCTCGAATCGACCGCTAAAACAAGCACTCACTGGAATGGCGGCTCATGAAGTTGCTCTGACTCAAGGCAGCGAGCATCGCATCATACCATCTCCTGGCCATGCATTTGGGATGGTCTTCTAGCAGCATTTCGCCATTATGCGGATAGCACCACGCAGCTGTCTGAAAAGAGGTGTTAGATTCGAAGCAGACTTGTCTAAAGATAGGTGCTGAGACTCACAGAGAGCACAGAGAGGTACAGCGACGCCCAGCTGGGGTCGACCATTGTCCCCGTTTCCCAGAAGAGCTCGCATTGTTCCAGAAATGTAGGTGAGTGGATGGCATTGTGATGCCAGCACAGATATTTTATATGAAATGAGACGAGACGCTTTGCGAGCCAGAATGGTGGAAGCTCTACATGGGTGCCAACGTCGTCGGAGTGAATCGGACTAGAGGATGTGGTTGGCGTCTGTCCCCTGGTGCTGCCACCACTGTTGTGCTGGCGATAGTTACGACCCCAGGCGAGATACTCTAAAGTAAGTGCTAATCCGGCGTGGTCCTTCCCAAGAGGTGATGCTCTGGCCGCTGCATACTGTGATTCGTATGACGGCGTACCGGCAGCGGTCTCTGGGACCGGCGATTTGTCTTCCGGGACCGGGGACACCTCAATCGTGCTGCTGTCGCTTGTCGTCCTTTCTGCCACGTCGTCGTTCTTCGCAAGCGTACCTTTGTTGCCTTTTTCAATCTCGGAGATGCGCTTCTCTAGGACTGGAAGAATGGCTTCAGGGGTCGCCACTTCAAGCAGCTGTTCTCTCATCTTCTGCAGTACGCGGAGCTCGACGACCTGTTCCATCCACGCTCGTCGCGTGTTAAGCTGTACTGTCTCCCTAGAACACAGATGTGCCCGTCCATGCTCGACGCAGCGATTGCACGGAATCGTCTTGCTACAGCGCACCTTGGATTTGGCACAAGCTGGCGACCAAAGTTAGTACTTGATCTCGAGTATCGTTGCCGATGACTCCCACTTACGCAAGCATGTGAAGGACAGCCTCTGGGAGACCTTTGTCACGCGATTCTTGTTCATGCCTGACTGCGGGCGATTGCAATTGGCAGGCATCGCGACCGTCAGATGTGGTGGCTGGATAACTGTGTGTTCCTTGTTCGGGTGAGGCGGTAACTCGCCCGAGACTGTTATCTTGCCTCATCGTTGGGGGATCCTCACCTAGGTAAGGCGGCCTTGACTGATAAATGCTTAGCCTTATCTGCATCTGCCCCCGGTCCGGTACCGACACCACAAAGGCGATCTCTCTGCCGCAAACGCAAGAGTCGAAAAACAGAAGACCGGGGAAAAGGGGAGCGGAAGACACGAATAACTTTGAACGCTCCAGGGCCAAATATACCCCATCATTTGGCTCACTGATATTAACCGTCCTATCAAGTATGGGAAGACTCTACGCCCATCTACTACCATGACATCCTAGCAGACGTTATTTTCCCACACAATTCAAGCTACAAGACGATTTCAGCCACCCAAATCTCCGCTAGATCTTAGAGCCGTATATCAAGCCCGACAGCACGTGTGTCGATGCTGCCCCAGACAGCCCATCCCCCCAACCCCGAGAGTCAGTGAGCGGTGAAGGTCGTCATGACATTGACAATGGCTCTCTAGGCTGCTCAAAGATACTGTCATTATTAGCAAAGTCCGAGAAGATGTCAAACGGCTGTAAGATATCAGCATCCATGTTCGTTCATTTGTTCATTGAATATCGGTCCACTCACAAATGCTTCTTCAAAAGACAAATCCTGGGAACTCCAGAAACCGTCGGCCTGCGTCTCTTCGTTAATTTCTTCACGGTTCACGCCATGTAAGCAGACATCAGCTTACTCCGGGAGACGAGCTGTCGTTATAGCCCCGTCCCTGTTGAGGATTCAAAGAATTGTGATAGGACTGTAGCCTCCGCCTCAGTATTTCCCTCATCGATCTGATGTATTCCTCTCCTTCGGCGATAGCCCCAGCCAGTTCCAGCCCCATTTCTAGCCAACCACGCACTCTGTTCCAATTGGAACCGGCGAATCCGCCATCCCTAAGCGCGTCGACTGTCCGCTTGAGGGCGCCCATGAGCAACTCCCGGTGTTGGTGGTTCCATGCGCAGCTCCCCGCATACGGGCAATCGACGTTATAACCCGGTCCGTCCGCCCGTTTTTTTTCTTCCACAGCTCGGTGTAGGAGTTCGTAACAGACAATGAGGGCGCTGGTGGAGACCCCACTGCGACATGTGGTCACGACGTGTCTGAAGTGTGCGGAAGAGAAGAAGTGCCCGCCATTGTCGTCACAATGGCCTGCATTGCTGCTGTCTGGAACGTCGAGCGCATGCGCCAGAACCGTCATAGAGGTCTCTAGGCATACCTGCCTGGAGTAGAGGAAGCTGAGGTCATGGAAAGCCCGTGCCGCAAAAGGACGATGAAGCGCCAGCAGCGACTTCCGCACCAGTACTGCGAACATGCTTTTCCGGAAGGTCGATATGTCTGGCCGGAGTGTGCAAGCAGCCTCTTCTAGTAGGCGCTTTATCTCCGAATCCATGCGGAGAACTTCCTCGTAGGGTATGAGCAAGTTGATTCTGTTGATCATCCGACAGACCCTACTTCTCAACGACCAGGATCGAGCTACCAAGATCTGGTAGCTCGATTGTGTGACAACACGAATCGGTTGGGATGGGCAAGGCCGGCCCATATCCTCGACTAAGTTATCGTCGTCCAGATTAGATGGGAGCGTGCAATCGAAGTCGCTCTCTAAGCAAGTTTGAGGCATCCCATTATCTAAGGAAGCTTGCAGGTCGAGCTCGAGTATGGAGAACCAGAGTCGGCGGCGGAGTTCAGCATGAAAAGGTGAGACCTTGACAAAGTCGGATGGATTTCTGTGTAATCCTGCTGCCATGGCCGTGCGGACTAATGTCCCTGTAGAGATCCACGTTGAGTCGTCCTGTGCCCTACCCCATTTCATCTCGCAAGATATGAGGTAAAGGCAATTAACTTGCAAGTACCCCAAGCTTCTTTGCGCCACGGGATCTTGCCTCGGAAGCCAGCTCTTCAAGGCATCGATCCACAGGGCGGTATCCTCTGAGTGGTCCGGAACAATTGGCGTGTCGTTGGTGGTAAAACAGGAAGAAATGGCACATACAGCAAGGATAGTCGCTGCAAAAACGCTGCTAACGTCCCTTGGGCGATCCCATAACGTGGGGCAGCTTTTCCTGAAGCTCGGGATGTGGAGGACTCTATAGTAAGACTCGAAATTCTCGACGTAGAACATGACGAGATCCATCACTCTTTCTCGCGATGGGAGCAACTCCATGAGCTCGCAAGCTTGACGTCGGTCCGTGTCCGAGCGGGGAGCTAGCTTATCATCGCTGATCGTCTCTCTAAGGCGGCGCGACAAAGAAAGATCCCCGGCTGATGGACTTACGGACGATGTGATGTCGGCGAACTGGAACATCTTCTATCAGTTATGAAGTGAGAATGCGTGATAATAGGGGCAACACACCTGCGAGAGCAGTATCATCTCATGGCTTCGCCCGTGGTATACCGTTCTTCCACCGTCTTCTCGGAGTATTTCTTTAGGCATCTGGATTGTTCGGCCATTAAGCGGCTCAACATACTTGTCGACGCTCTTGCTCCCGTACCAGAAGGCATTCAAGGGCAACTCTCTCCCGGTAGGATCCCTTGCTGCTGCTACTTGGGCAGCTTCGACGTCGACTGCAACAAGAGGGTCCTCTGGCAAGAAAACCTTTGATGATTGCGAGGCTCGAGGTGCTATGTCAGGTGGTGGAGCCTGGATCTCCGCAGCGGCAAAGTATGTATTTGAATTGACCCTGCTGTCTCGAGTCGCTGGTTGAGTATTCCCATTGTTGTTGGATTCAACGGGGAATATGACTTGTGACTCTTTCGGGATCCGCTGCCTGGGCAGGCGACTATCCTCATGGAAGTGGCATTTATCAGCTATCCCAGATTTGACGCAGCGAGAGCATGGTTCACACCGGTCGCAACGCATCTTTCGACGTCGACACTGGTTGCATGACAACTGCTGTCTGCGGCGTGAAGACGTCGGCTGTCTCGCTGGAGGAGAGTCCATGGAAGGGTGGCTGGACCGGGAGCCCCGGGAAATATCCCTAAGAACTGCCTATATTCTATCCAGCACGTGTTGGGTCAGTGCAGAATGCAGATGGAGGAAGATGTTCGGAGGGTTCCCCAAGAGTCCGGATGTGTTGGAAACCAAATGGGGAGAGGTGGACGGATTGCCAGCTGTGATGCTGACTCGCGTACTCCCCATTTGGGTTGGCGCGAACTCTGCCTTGCCCCATTGGGACAACTCCGAGGAACTCGGCGACTCGGATCCGTGGGTACGGATATAGCTCTCGCCGTATAAATGTGTGTAAGTCGACGCAAAACTTCACCTTTCAACCCATTTGTTAAGATACCACAGTCATTTCGAAGTGCTTCCATCCGACTACTCAATTATCTTTTCATAATGGCTATGGACTTGGACCGTTTGTCGGAATCAGACCAGACATATGTCGGCTGTGACGACGCCGGAGATGTGGGGACTGATCCCGACGTCGAATTTCCAGATGGAGGAGCGCAAGCATGGCTGGCTATCCTTGGAGGTACGGCCAGCATGTTTTGTACGATGGGATTCCTCAACGCGTTTGGGTAAGTTGCAGAAATCCCTTCACCCCTTCATACTGCTTCTCGCGGCTAATAACCGGTTGTTGTTACTGGTCATAGCATATTCCAAGACTATTACTCCCAGAACCAACTCAAGTCATATTCACAGTCCACAATCGCATGGCTCGGTTCAGTACAAATATTCTTCGAATTTGCATGCGGCATTGTCAGCGGTCCTCTCTTCGATCGATACGGTACCATTGTACGCACCTCTTCAGTCCTTCGTACTAAGAAGCCTAGACCTCCATGCTAACGCCATAGTCTTTAAAAGGCATTCATACCCGCATCAGTCACTTATGTCGTCTCTATAATGCTCACCAGCTTGTGCAGGGAGTTCTGGCAGTTCTTTCTCGCCCAGACATTGCTGGGCGGCATAAGCATCGGATTCATTTTCACGCCGGGCGTCGCCATAGTTGGGCATTACTTCCAAAAGAAGCGGGCTTTTGCCATGGGAGTTGTCGTATCCGGCTCTTCCATCGGTGGCCTCGTATTCCCCATTGTCTTGAATCGCCTTCTCTACAATAATCATCTCAGCTTCGGTTGGTCTGTCCGCATCTGCGGCTTCATTATCATGGTGGGCCTTGCCTTCGCAGCCCTTGTCCTCAAGCCACGCTTTCCTCCCCAGAAGCGTAACTTCGACAAATCCATCTTGAGAAGCCAATTATACATCCTGACTGTTATCGGAGTATGGCTCATCAACTGGGGAATGTATGTCCCCTTCTTCTACCTACCGTCGTACGCCATAAAGCAGGGCATGAGCCCAAGCCTTGCACCCTACATGGTCGCCATCCTGAACGGCGCTTCCCTGTTCGGACGGATCTTAACAGGGATGGTCGCAGATGAATTTGGTCGCTACGATGTCTTGGCTGCCGTGGCCGTCTTCTCTTCCGTGCTGCTTTTTTGTTGGCAGGCCATCAGCTCAAATGCGGGGATTATCGTCTTCTCTGTTGTCGCCGGCTTCTTCATGGGGGCACTTGTGTCCCTGTATCCGTCTTGCATTGTACAGATCATTCCAGACCCAAAGAACTCCGGCGTGGTCCTAGGAATATCGTCTACAATCTGGGCGTTTGCTTGTTTGACGGGCACACCTGTTGCTGGCGCGATATTGTCAGCGCACAGTTTCGCACAAGTTGGAGATTTTGCTGGCGCTGTTGTCCTTGCAGGTGGAGCAATCGTGGCAGCTGCGAGAATTGTTGCTCAGCCCAAGCTTTCACGCCGTTTTTGAACAGTGAATGGTATCGCATGAGGTCCAGATGTCGGCTTCGACAAGAGGGGAGAAGATACATATTGGGAGTTCAACATTTTATAACACTTGTACATTCAATTGTTGTGTCAGGTTCTGAGATATCCGTTTCGGACATTTAATTACAACATCTCCATCGGCGTCGCGGCACTTTCACCTCAGTCTCCAGCCAGCCTGTGTCACCTTATAGCTACCCAGAAAACTTTGTGCATGTTGAAGTCCGAGTGCCAACGTCTATACTCAAACTCCGGCATCGCGTTCCATGCGTCCTAGTCCCAACGAGAGCACATCTCCCGCTCCAAAGTGCGTTCAATTCCGGAGGCGAGGAATACTGATATTACAAATCCAGAAATCATACTCGCGGTTCCTTTGATAAACTGAGCAGGGTTGAGCAACGTCTTGGACACCGATGAAACGTCCGGACTGACACTCCGGATCTATATGGGATGTGCTTACGGATCGGTGGAACCCGCCGAGCATCTTAAGCCTGTCTAAGTTTAGCCTCACGGCCCGGGCCCGGACGGTTCGTCCGAAGGGTCAGTGCAGCCTCCGGATTTATAATCCACATCTGGTTGATAAATAGGGAATTGCAACATGTCTCGCAGATATCGAACTACAGCCGGTATCAAGTACCTACAGCTTAGCAGACTCATATCTCAACAAGTCGCTCTAGCCATCGCGACCCATTCGACACCCCATCGGAGCTGGGTGAGCACCACATCACACCCTCCATGGCACTAAAGACCGTGTTAGTCACTGGCGCAAACGGCTACATCGGCAATGCTGTAGCCCGCTCTTTCGTCCGCGCCGGCTGGGTGACCTACGGCCTCATCCGCTCCCAGGGCGCGGCCACCCAACTCGCAGTGGAGGAGATCGTGCCCGTGGTCGGCAGCATCGACGACGTGGAGTCACATGAAACCATCAAGAAGAGCCTCCCGCCGACCCTGGACGCTATAGTGTCCACCACCGAGGATATCATGGATTACATCCCGCACTACACAAAGACTATCGAGCTCCTGCGCACGCTCGGCGCGGCAAGCAGCGCCAACGGCGTCCGGCCCCTGGTCATCTTCACCTCTGGATGTAAGGACTACGGTATGGGTCCCCATTACGACGGAGCCGCCGGACTAGCTCCCCACACCGAAGAGTCGGAGTTGAAGCCCCCGGCGGCCCTCGCTCCGCGGACGACCTATGCACAGAAGATATTCGATCATAAGGACGTGTTCGCCCCGGTCCTGGTGCGCCCGATCAACGTGTACGGCCGGGCCTCGAGCTTTTACCAGTTCTTCTTCACTGTCGCGGAGGGTGTGAGCGCCGCACGGAAGTTGCTGCCCGTTCCAGTGCCGGCAAACTCGGTGTGTCAGGCAATGCACGTTGATGACTGCGGTGACGCGTACGTGGCTCTCGCCTCCCACCCGGATCGAGTCGAGGTCGAGGGACAGGTGTTCAACATCTCCGCCAGGAGGTACGAGACGGTGGACGAGATCGTGAAGGCGCTCGTCGCCGAGTACCACTTGCCGGGGTTGAAATATGTCGAGCCGAATGCTCTGGCGCCGGGGGAGAACCCCTGGCCATCCATGCTCATCGACTTCCCGCAGTGGACGGGATCTGAGAAAATCAGGAGGGTGACGGGCTGGAGTGACCATAGACCTCTGTTCTCGGAGGCACTGCATGTATATAGGATAGCGTACGAAGGGGCTCTCACGATGAAGCATGGGAACATTGAGAGAATCCGCATGCTGGGCAAATTCTTGTGGTCATCCCAAGAGAAGTAGGGGGCCCGGGTAGTCAC
The DNA here is from genome assembly GCA_030052745.1 of Pleurostoma richardsiae. Lineage (NCBI taxonomy): Eukaryota > Fungi > Ascomycota > Sordariomycetes > Calosphaeriales > Pleurostomataceae > Pleurostoma > Pleurostoma richardsiae. Next base: position 493,504 of record JANBVO010000020.1, read on the forward strand.
CGAAGCGAAAGCGTTTCAGGCCAGTCTAGATTCAGTGTCTCGTGTCTGAGACCAAGTAGCCAATGCGCCTTTCGTGAATCATGACTTCTTTAGACGCAACTCTATTTTGTAACCCTCGCTATCGCCTCAACGTTCAATTCTGAGGGATGATAGACACTGGCTGCGGTGCAACAAAGTTGTACGGAACCACGACTCGTCCACGCATTTCCCGCTTGAGACGGGAGGTCCTGACCACGAAGTCCAATGTTGACTCAGCATATGCTCTTCCGTAGCATCCTTTCGCACCAGAGAACAAATAAGGAACGGCGACGATACCGCTCCACGGTGCTATGGCAATCTCCACTGCGTCAGCCGCCTCGCTCGGCAGCGCCTTCATCTCCATGTGTCGAGTCACAAGCAGCCAGTTCACGATTTCTGGGAAGCGCTCCGCGGTCTCGAGGGCGTTGTGGAACTGACCATCCTCGTCACAATATGAGATCTGTGCGCCAGCGCGAACCAGGAAACGAATCGCCTCAAGTCGACCGAAGCTACAGGCTAACATGAGGGACGATCCATCTCCGTCATCAGAATTTCTGTCAATGTCGGCGCCGGCTTGCACGAGGATCTCCATGTCGTGGATCTTGTTGCGGCACGACGCGGCGTTGAGGGCTCGAGCACATATCTGAGGACCCTCGGCGAGCATTCTATCCGGAATCCTCTTTGATAAGACACGGAGGAACCTGGGAAGAATGAGCTTCGAGTTCCCGCGTTCCACAATCTCGAGGAGAGTGTCAACGGCATCGTCGTCATCTTCCACAAGCTTGCAGACGTCGTAGTTCCCGGACAGGATGAAGGCAGTGAACTCCAGTTTAGAAAGCGCGTCATGCACAGGATTGTAACCAAGACAATCCTGCTTAAAGGGGTCCAAGCCGACCTCTTCTACTAGATATCTAAACAGAGCCGGGTTTCCGCCCTTGTCGGCAGAATGGTTGAGTATCGACATTCGATCAACATCCAGGACCTGAGCATCGGCACCGTGCTGAATCAACATCCTCGAGATCTCAAGAGAGCCCTGAGATGCGGCCCGCATTAACGGGGTGTAACCATCCCGGTCACGCAGATCGACCGAACATTTATGCTCGAGAAGCAGCTTAACACCTGGCACGAAGCCCCCCTTGGCAGCCACGTGCAATGGCATAGCCCATGCGTCGTCCAGAGCATCAACGTCCGCGAAGTGGGCGAGCAGTATCCTCGCCGAACCGATGTCCTTCTCGACCATAGACATATGCAGGGCTGTGGGGCCGTTGAAAAACCTGGCGCTGTCTCCAGGACCGTGGACGTGACGGTTCACCAGCCACCGAGTCACCATTCGCTGGTCAGACAGAAGTTTTACTGCCGGGTCTGCTCTTCCGTGCTCGCCGCCTTGGAAAGGGAGGTCAACCTCATCCGTCGGAAAGAGCCAGTCCCTATATGTGATTAGCCAACGGAGGGCTACTGGAGCTTCATTACTAGCCAAGAACGTACCTATAGATGTCGATATGGCTTTCAACATGTCCTAGCAACGTCCGGAGGCCCTCGGGGTTTCTTTCCATGGCGGCAACATGAGTAGGGAGCAAATCTGCGTTAAACCAGTTGAATCCAACAGTTAAAGTCGTATCAAGGATGTGCCGTAGACATCCCACGGTCTTCGGGCAAACGGATGCCTCAAGGACGACGTTGTATCCCTTAGGATTATGCATCTTGCAACGCCCTGTGAATTTTCTTGCGCCCCTGGCCAAGAAGAAATCCGTCATCGTCAGGTTTCCATTCCGGGCGCTCCAAAGCAAAGCAGTGCATCCAAAGCACCCAGGCAGCTCAATGTCGACAGGACATCCCTGCGCCAAGACGGCCTCGCACAGTGTCTGATCGTTCCGCTGAAGGGCAATCTCCAGCGCCTTTCCCAACAGCCTTTTCTCTTTACTACTGCGCACTGCTTCCCGAGGATCCCTAGTACAACCGTCCGCTGGTGCAAGCCCGGCAGCAACACGGATGAGCAGCGATGCGGATTGGACTGCGTTCGAGGCCAGAGCAGTAATTGCCGGTGTGGACCCTTGCTCGTCCTCGCAGATCATGTCGCACCCGAGCTCCAAGAGTGCCCTGACGCAGTCCAGATGATTTCTGTACGCGGCACGGTGGAGCGGGGTCCGCTGGTTCCAATCTCTTGCGTTGATGTCCGCACCTCTAGATGCTAGAAACCTGATGCCCTCGACAGAGCCTCCGAACGCTGCAAAATGCAAGGGTGTCCACATCTCCTCGGGAGATGAAATATCGCCAACTGAGGTAAGGGTGCAGTTCAGAAAGAACTCAATGGTTTCGATTTGAGAGTTCAGTGCCGCTAGATGAATCCCGCCGCAGCCTGCAAACCTCACTTTCCGCCCCTGAAGAGCACCCCTGCTCAAGAAGATGGAATCTGTTCTCTTCCAGTTATAACCAGGTCGGGCGACTCTCTGTATTGCTCGGAGAACACCGCTGTACCCCCTCAAGGCGGCTGCGAGCATGGCATCTATTCCGTCTCTAGCAGGCGCTTCGAAATCTGCACCACGGTTTATAAGCGTAATGGCACACGATGCCTGGCCTCTCATCAAGGCCAGTACTACCATCGGTGTTCCTTCTGCAGCCACGCTATTAGGGTCGGCGCCTGCATCAAGCAGCACTTCAACTTTTCTGGCTCGTTCGATCAGTACGCGAGGGCCATCAGGCTCAGAACAGAGAACCTGTAGTGCTGTGCGTCCGTAGCCAGCAGACTTATCCAGCTGCGAGCGGTCCGCAAATCGGACAATCCTCTCGAAGGATGACACGTCAATAGGTCCCGGCAAGCAGGCGTCGAACAAGGCCGACCTTCCACGGTACTGCTTGTGGACCGAGAATCCCTTCTCGAGCATCAAGTCGCACAGATCGCGCTTAACTAGCTGCATTGCCCATAGGAAAGTGTGAACCACATTGTCATGTTCTCTGATGGCGGTAAAATACTCAGTAGCCTCGACGGCCAGAACGAACATTTCGTGGGACCAGGGAGCAAGAACGCCATCAGTCCACATGGCATTGAAAAGTGGGAGGCAACCTGATCCCTTCTTCTGCTCTTCGTGTACCTTGAACGCGCCAGATTCAAAGAATGCCTCTACAGCGGCAAGAAGTGGTCCTTTGAGTATCGGCCAGAGGTTGACCCGGAGACCGTCTGGTGAACAAGTCAGCTCCGTACAAGTCTATATGGCGCAAGCATAGGGAATGATAAGTCAGCCTAGTCCAGACCGAGAAATACTAACAGTAGCAAAGGACATCGTCACAGAAGCGTTCCCACAAGGTACGCCCGCCGCCATCTTTCGAACGGACGACGCCAGGGGTTAGAAGCTCAATGATGACCCCCTTATCGGGGCTTCCCCAGAATGACGGATGGCCTGATCTATCGAGGACGCTTTTGTCATCTGTGTCCGTCTTGAAATTGAAGAATATCGTTTCTGCCGGCGTCTTGCCGTCTCTTCGAGGACCAACCAGTGCGCTGCCACATATTCCCTTGAGCAGTTGGATAAAGGCTTTGGTGGCGGAGAAATTCAGGAAATGGAATGCATTGGATCCATCATCAGCGACCGCCTCAAAATCGACGCATGTAAACTTTGCTAGGCCGTCAACGAGCTTGGGTAGCCCCCACTCCGCTGCCAGATGGATAAGAGGAATATCACTTCTGAAGTATGCGGGATCGTCCCTACAAATATCCAAGAGGAAGCATGCAGCTTTCGCTTTGCGCCTGAATTTTTCTTCGGTAGAGAAAATGCGGCTGACGAGTTCATGGATATATGCAAAAGCTTCGGCAAGGGGCGTGCGTCCATTATTTGCGGCCCGCGTGAGTGAACCATCTTTGTCCGGACTGTCATGCATATGTATTAGTTGATGTCTGCTTGCGCGCAGTAACAAACACACACACTTACTCTAACTTCTCCAGAGCCGCGAGAATATTTATGTCGTCATTGGCCGCTGCGTAGTGCCATATGCTTCTCCCGTCCTCATCCACCACGTTGAGATCGGCACCATTGCTCACCAGGATTTTCAGAACCTCTGGCGTCTCTGCCAGGAGAAGAGGGCTCCTCCCCTTGGAATCTCTCTTATTTGGATTAGATCCATGTCGCATAAGAAGCTCAATGACCGTCAGATCTCCCGCTTCAACGGCACAGTGCAAGGCAGTCTGCCCCGCCGATTCATCCGCTTCATTGGCGGCTTCCAAAGACATGTTGGGAACCCATCTTGGGTCTTGTAGCAGACGAGATATTCCGGGGCACCACGAGTCTCGAATTGCTCCCCGAGCAAAAGCCGCGAAAGTTCCATCGTCGCAGTTAACCTTTCGCTTCTGGTCCACATTTGCGCAGGGTGCACCCACTTCTGTTGCAATATCCCACGCTGTCTTAAAAAGATCAGATTGCTCGGGGATTTCTTGGGTGTCGCCAAGCTGGAATTCCCTGTGAGGCACAAGCATTGACTTCACCGCAACATCAATGATGTACTGGCACAAGGAATTGACATAGATCTTCCTATCCGGCGTTGGAACCGCATGCAACAAGACAACAGCAACCTCGGAATAGGGCCGAGTGATGTCGATTCGACTTAAGGTATCAATGAAGGCCGTGTCCATGCGCGCCCCATTTTCATGCACCGACGTAAACACCTCAACATCTTGCATTCTAGCCGAAGCTAGCAACGCTGCGGATGACATGCTCAGAAGGGTGTCGTTGAAGTAATATGGTGAGCCTTTTGCGCCCAGCCGGAGCAAAATATCGACTGTTTCTTTCTGGCGAATGCTAAATGGACACATGTGTATCCGAGTCCAGGTGGCGGAAGACACTGCAAGATTGTCAATCGCGAGTACCTGGGGCCCGATTAGAGCCATGTAGAGCGGTGTGCTCGAGCCTAAGCTCTGTCTGTCCACGTCGTACCCTTCTATTTCGACCAGAAACCAGCATAGCTCTGGAAGGCCAAGGCAAGCCGCTACATGCAGGCGGCTTAGGGTCTGTTTAGTGACCCAGTCGATCAGATCGGTGAAAGGTCGCGGAAGCCCACCGAAGCCGAATCTCTCGGGAAAGTGGCGCTGGCAGTACTCCAACAACCACGGCTTGAAATTATATGAATTGGCATCATTGAAGAGGTCACATGCTATACCCCTGACGGCATCCCAGTTTGCACTCGAGAGGGAGGGCCACCAAGAGGCTGCATAGCCATAGAAGGGATGGTCCTTCTGACGAGCGAGGATATACAGCTTCTCAGTGTAGTATCCTCGTGGGTCACGAGCAAATTCGGGGAATGTCAGGAAGCGGAGACACGCCGTCAAGAGACTTTCTTCAGCTTCTTGTTGTCCGGTGATCCACCGGTCTTCTTTATCCGATACAGTCTGCCGTGTCAGAAACTCATGGGCCGTTGGATGCGTTATCTCGAAGTAGTTGCCGGCGTCAGACCTCCGTATGAGCTTCCCGCAAACTCTTATGATGTCGGCTTCCTCGACTGTAGACACTTGATTCAGCCGTGAGGCGTTCGGGGACAACGCAACTGACAAAGCCTCGCAAAGCTCAGGGACAGTGAGCTTCTCTTCTAGATGAATTATCCAGGAAAGGGACAGCTTCCTTAGCTTCCAAGCGACGGGGTCCACCTGCCGATCCACTTGTCCCAAAATTCTCTCGTATGTAGCATCTATCGTCGGTGGGAGATAGTCCAGAGCCTCAATTCGATCAGTATCGCTGGATAACGAGAGAAGGTACTCCAACTGAAGGTCCATCCAAAGGCAGCTAATCATGAACAGTCAGCTGGATGGTTCAGGGACGTTCGCGTGCTAACATACGTAATGTTTGTTTCGAGAAAACGTTTCGCTATATATCTCGAGACCGACAAGTCTAGATCGAGTTCTCCGCACTCAGCTTTCTTCTTCGTTGTCTCTTCCACGAAACATAGTACCTCATCGGCAGCAGGCCGGATTTGCAGGAGGCTGAAGTGAGACTGGCTGGCCAAGGACAGTAAATCGTTGAAGGTTCGAGTCAGGACCAGAACCTTGCATTGGGCGCATCTGTCGAGTATGACCTGCATAGGAGCAAGCACACGGACCAAGTGGTCTGCTGCCTTCTCTATGCCACAAAGTATCACGTACACCCGATCAAAAGCCCCCGCCGCAGCTTCGAACAGTGGTACCAGAGCTCTTGATTCTGAATACTCGGCCCTGGCGTCCTTGACGCTGGTGAGCCGAGGTGGAATAGGATTGTCTAGATCCCACTTTATGTTGAAATGCTCCCTCAGCTGTTGGTATCCCTCAGGGCTTTGAGCCACGAGTTGGCATAACAGTGTGCCGAGAATGTTCGAAAGACGTCGGCTGCTGTCATCCATATAATTATCGAAATGGAAGCACACTGCTGTGTCTCGCTCGAGTCCATGCAAAATGCGCTGCGTTATCCCGGCAGCAAGAACAGCCTTACCCGTCCCGGCGGGTCCGTGTATCCAAAGGCGGTCGAGGCCGCCATGCAGCCATTCAACATACAACGGATCTTCGAGCACATTCGAGTTTAGAAGAGGGCAGCGCTGCTCTTCAAGCTTTCTCTCGGCATAATAATTTGATCTGTGGGAGCAGAGAGCGTCCAGTATCTCGGATCTCGCCTTTTCAAAGGGGATCCGAATTGGTAAGTCTAGCCAAGGCGATTCCCGTCCCCGCTTGGGACCGGAGAGAGCATGGTAGATGCCAGTCATGCTATCTGCCGCCATCGCAAATGTCATCCGGCTACACAAGTCCTGAAGATCGGTCCAGTATATCTCAAGTTCGGCTTCGGTCGTAAATAGATTCCCGGAGGGCGCCTCGCCCGAGTTTCGGGTTCCCCTCTCTTCTCTTAGTTCCTCACGTTTGAGTAAGGACACCAACATGCCTCTCAAGATGCTCAGTTGACGTTGGCATGTTTCGAGGTAGCACAGGTTGAAACCATCAAGGCCATCTTGTCGAGCACCATCGTAGGTCGAAGTAGACAGCGAGATGCTATGCAGTTGGCCCGCCAAGGATAGCACCAAGTGAGCCAATCGGAGGATCTCTGTACGGGAATTTCTGCCGGTAGAAAGGATCGGGGAGGAGAGATACTGATGGAGAAGTCGATATGTCGATTCTGCAAGAGATCTCAAGCTGTCCAGACGACTCGCGAGTGACTGACGCCGACCTTGGTGGAGGACGCCTGACATGCTGACAACCGAGATCCAGGCTTGTGACTGACGCTCGGCACGATAGCGATCATGAAGCATGGAACGCTCACGAGAAGTGCCAGACCTGTGTGGTGTTGCAGACCCGGGCCCGGTCAACAGCGAGGTTGGACCACGTTAGTCGTGATCATGCTGCTCTCCTAGACGGTCGCAGCGTCACGAACCAAATGTGATAATGGGGACCGGAGTCTTGGGAATTTCGATCCGTGGCGTTATGGTTTGATTGCCAATCGAGCAAAGCAGCGGCAGCCTGATACAAGTTTGTCGTCCATTCGACCTCATGTGACCACGTAGGCCAGGCCTCTACGGGTGCGCCTGGATGTGATTCGTCATCAGAGGCCCGCTTCTCACACCCTGAACTTTCTTTCGCCGCAACATCGCTCCTACACGAAACTTTGAATGAGGAACAAGGGCCCTGGGAGCGAGGCCGCATCGATAGTCCGGCATGAGCCCTGAAAGAAGATAGATGGACCCGTGGCAATATATGGTAGGAAGGTGATAGATTACGGAGCGTAAGCTTGAGTGAACAAGAGCGAGAGGAATCCGAGAGTGAGGCACGACAAACAGTGAGAGATGAGGCATAGAAGCTCAGGCCTCAGAGGAAGAGTTACATTCTATTTCTCGCCAATCCCTAAAGCCGTGCTAAGACGATATCCCAAACCCTCAGACATCGTCCCTGGAGACACAGGAGACTCCCTCCTCATAGCGTCTTCGGACAGGCTCGGGCGAATACGCACCGAAAGGTTGCCAGTGAAAAAGGGACCACTCGACGGCAGCAATTTTCACTTCTACAATTTGTTGTACTTCTTGAAAGCCGCAAGCAAACCCCCCGTGGAGGTGTCGTGGCCGGAGCCTTCGCCAGGCTCCTCAAGCTCCCTGCGTAACCTGGTTAGCCCGCAATCAGCGAAAGTGCTGGGTGAGTGGACATACTTCAGGATTTTCTTGGCCAGGACCTTGCCCAGCTCGACGCCCCACTGGTCGAATGAGTTGATGTCCCAGACGGCACCCTCTGTGAAGGTGACATGCTCGTAGTAGGCGATCAGGGCACCCAGCTCGCCAGGCCCGATGTGACCGCCTACCAGGATGCTGGTGGTGGGGCGGTTCCCCAGGAAGACCTTGTGCGGCACAAGGTTGTCAGGGGTGCCTTCGGCCTTAACCTGGTCAGCGGTCTTGCCCACCATCAGGGCCTCGGCCTGGGCAAGGTAGTTGGAGGCGAGCATCTTCTGGTGGAGGCCGTTGGCGATGGGGTTATGGGACTTGGCAGCGAGGATGAAGTCAGTAGGGATCAGCTTGGTACCCTGATGAACCAGCTGGAAGAAGGAGTGCTGAGCGTTCGTGCACGGCTCGCCAAAGAGGATCGCACCTGCGAGATATTAGTCTGGTCGATGTCCCAGCCACATCGCGGAAACTTTGACATACCAGTCGTATACTTCGCCGGAGTGCCGTCAGAGGTGATAGTCTTGCCGTTAGATTCCATGGAGAGCTGCTGAAGGTAGGCGGGGAATCGGTGCAGGTACTGGTCGAAGCTATTCCCTGGCTGTCAGTCCCAGCCCTATCGGGTGCGAGAGTGCGGAGGCGGTATCACTTACGGAGCAACCAGGTGCGTCTGGGCATTGTAGAAGTCGGAGTACCACACACTGAGCAGACCGCCAATGACAGGGATGTTCTCTTTGAGGGGCGCTGTCCGGAAGTGCTTATCCATTTCGTGAGCACCAGCAAGGAACTTCTCGAAATTCTCGAAACCGATGTACAGCGCTACAGACAGACCAATGGCGCTCCAGACGGAGTACCGGCCGCCTACCCAGCTCTCAAAACCGAACATGTTCTTGCTGTCGATACCGAACTTGGTGACCTCAGACTCGTTGGTCGAAAGAGCCACAAAGTGCTTCGCGATATCGCCCTTGCCGCCGGTCTTCTCGAGGAACCACGACTTGGCCGTGTTCGCGTTTGTCGTCGTCTCGGCAGTGGTGAAGGTCTTAGAGGCAACCAGGAAGAGGGTCGTTTCGGGGTCAGAGTGCTTCAGGGCCTCTGCCATGTGGGTGCCGTCGATGTTGGAGACGAAGTGCAGAGTCATGTCCTCGGCACCGTAGTGCTTCAGAGCTTCTGTGACCATGACGGGGCCACTATAGCCCAGCAAATGCAGTTAGCCATCTGGTCTTTGCCAACGCTTCTGCGGTAGCCTATTTAATCGAGGCTCGGAAAGTTTGGAGGGAGGAGGGGCGTCTACGGTAGGACACTTACAGATCGGAGCCGCCAATTCCGACGTTGATGATGGTCGTAAGCTTCTTGCCCGTGAATCCCTTCCACTCGCCGCTCCGGACCTGCTGAGAGAACTCCTTCATGTGGGCCAGGACTTCATTGACACCACCCTTGGAGCCGACGACGTCGACGCCGTCGACTTTCATTTCCCAGGGGGCGCCGTTGAGGCCGACATTGCGCAGGGCAGTGTGGTAGACGGCGCGGTCCTCGGTGAAGTTGATCTTCTCGCCCTGGAACATAGCCTCGCGCTTCTTCTCGAGGCCGGCCTGCTCGGCGAGCTTGACCAGGAGGTCAAGTGTCTCCTCGGTCAGGAAGTTCTTGGAGAAGTCGAAGAGGATGTCGGTGTCGCCGGGGCAGGAGGACACGGGATTGGGCAGCGTTAAGGTGCGGGTGAACTTGTCGAAGCGCTTGGGGTCGGCGGCAAAGGCTTCCTTCAGCACAAAGGACTTGCCAACGGTGTCCCTGTGCTTCTGGAGATCAGCCCAGGCTCCGAGGCTGGTTGCTTGAGGCATTTTGGTAGCTTAGAGGTTTGGTTCGGCTTCACGGGATGGATCGTAGGAGAGAGGGATCAATTGGCTGCAAGCAAAGGATATCCAGTCAGCTTAGTTCCCTGTGAAAGAGTCTGTTTTAAGTATGCAGCCTCCTTCAGCGCATCGCAACGAGTTGAAATTTGAGCGCCCAAGATGGCCCGTCGTCGACAGCATCACCCAATGTCCCGCTAAGATCAGCTGTTTGGTGAGGCCCTCTTTGGCCGGCGAATGACGGCATCAATGGCGGGGTAAACCTGCTGGTGAGGGGCAGTGGGGAGAGGCAGGCTGTGCGCAATTGCTTACCTGGAAGCTGCAAGCAAGCTGCCAAGGCCTGTCTGTCGGGAGTCAGTGAGCGTTTGGAGAATATCAAGAATGGAAAATTTGGTTTGGGCAAAGCAGGGCAAATCTGGCGTCGCGAAACAGAGGAAGACGACGCAGAGCACGGTTGCTGCCAGAGCTTTCTGCCCAGCCGAAAGCGGGGTTTCGTCATACTCGAAGAGCAACCCCCGCTCCGGTCAGTCCGTCGGTCGCGGTCCGCGCCTCCGACACGAAGAACAACGAGCAGAACCAGACAAATGCCATATGGGGGATGGGAGAATGTGAGATTAAACCATGAGCTCACAGTACATACCTGAGAGGTAAAAGCAACCAAGACGCTCGAGAGGTACACGAGCACGGGGCAGAGAGGACTCCGGGTATCGATGGCTCGGATCACAACAGAGGATGTGGGAGAAGTGAAGATGGAAGACAGGAGTAGCAAAGAGCACAACCACAGATTCAATTGTACCTGAGGTATAAACCGCTAATCTATGGTTCAAGGGGCCAGGACGAGACGAGCAGGCATTTAAAAATGGCCACGAACAAGGGATTTATTCCCTCGCGCCTGCTTCACCATTGCGAATGGCTCTCACTAATATCAGAATCTGATGATTTGTCAATCAAGCAATGGTGATGCGGTCCTACTGCGGTCTCCCCCCACAATGGCCGGCCATTTCGGACGGCTCGCAACAAGCGCTCATCCAGCGCATTTTCCACCTAGCTGGCACCGTTCATGAACGGCAGGATCTTGCGCCTTGCCCTTTTGCCGTCCTCTTCACTGCCCCTCATCAGCTACCTACCTACTTACATGAGGCAGCTTATCGCCTGATGTCCTTCCCCGCCTTAGTTCCTCGGCCGCTGAGTAAGGGCCATGGTAAAAGGTTGGTTAGGAGCTAAGAGCTGGCAGACTGCCTCTATGCGGCGGCGGCGGTGGTGATGATTGCTTCCCGGACACTATCGCCGACAGGACACTTGCCGTGGTCGTGGGCAAGGCATTGTTGGTAGCTGAGATGTTACCATCTGTTACTAAAAACATTAAAAAAAAATCAGCCTTCTCTCCAGGGCTAGGCGAGGTCTCTGGAGACGCCTGGCTCCAGCCGCTTATTTTGCCAGCTTGTTGTGGTGTGACTGACATAACGGGCCGATCTGGAATCTGGGACCCTCGGCCATGCCAGCTCTCCACTCGCGCTCGCAGACACCCATAGTCACACGTGGTTCAGCCCATTGGGTTTCCAATAGCTCATGACAACTCCATTTGGCGATTCTCGCCTCTACCGCCCGCATACCTAGCAGCGGGACATTCAACCATTGTATCTACACAAAGTTTTCGCCACAAGAGAATCAAAGACTCAAGGAAAGTTTCGACACCAAACACTCGAAGAGGCCTCGTCTCTACCAGTCTAGCCGGACTTCGAATCAAGTTGATGACTGACCGTAGAGATCAAAAGGGAGTCTCCTGCTCGTAGCATGTCCCGTCCAAGGTAGGGCCGAAGAATCGATCAAGGTTATCCTTTTCGCCCGGACAGGCCGTGAGCGGATAGCGGCCATAACCGCCCAGGTCAGCCATTCAGTCGCGCACATCTTCCCTTGCTGTTGCCTGCATTCTGCTGGGTGTCTCATATCCAGGCCCGTCCATGTGGCTACATGCTTCAAGGCACCACCAGCTCCGCCACTAATTCATATGCTTGCTCATTCGTTGTCTCGTGCTGTGCGCGCTCCGACGCCCGGTCTTTGCCCCCTTACCTGCTGTCCTGCAGGCTGCCCTGCAGGCTGCCCACAAAAGACGGATCCTTGACGCTGCCTCCGCCATCTGCCAGACCCGCGATGGGCCGGTTGTAGCTGAAGCCCTGGAACTGGTTCTGCATGGTCTGCGACAGCATAGGGCCTTCGACATAGGAGTCTTGCGGGGCTTCCGACGTGAACTCTGGGTCAAAATTGGCCGTATCGAGAGCGTCGGCCTTAAACAGGAATCACGTCAGTAAATAACCCGTTTACAAAAAAGGATAGAATGCCTGGGCGAGAGGAGGATGGAATGGACTGGGACTGACCACGCTGGGCTTGAATGCCGGCTCATACTTGCGCTGCAACAGTTTCCGCCAATCTATAGCGTGGAAGAAAGGATGGGCTTTAATCTCAGCTGAACCGTTCGCGCCCAATCTCTCGGCTGGGTTGCGGTTCAGCAGCTTGGTCAACAGATCCTTGGCCGCCGGTGGCACAATCTCCGGACCGGGGAAATGGAGGGGTTCGGACAGAATCTTGCGGTACATCTCATTTGTGTTCTCGTCGTAGAACGGAGGGAGACCCGTAAGCATCTCGTAGAGAAGGACACCGAGCGTCCACCAGTCCACCGTCTTATTGTATCCCTGTCCCATAAGCAGTTCCGGGGCAAGGTACTCGGGCGTCCCACAAAAGGTGTTTGTTCTGTCCTCGTCCTTCATATCTAGCTTGCACAGGCCGAAGTCGCATAATGCGATGTGTCCTTGGTAATCGAGTAGGATATTCTCTGGCTTCAGGTCGCGGTAGATGACATTGAAGCCATGCAAGCACTCTAGAGCGCACAGAAGCTCCGCCGTGTAGAACCGAGAGCGGTTGACGTCGAAGCGCTGTTCCTTCTGGAGGTGATGGAACAGCTCACCTCCGTTGACAAAGGCGAGGACGAAATAAAGCTTCTCGGGGGACTGGAATGTGAACTTGAGCGGGACGATAAAAGGGTTGTTGATCTGGGCCAAGACAGATCTCTCGGCCAAGGTGTGCGCTACTTCCGAGCGCGAGATGATGTGGGCCTTGCGAATCGTCTTGAGGGCGTAGATTCGGTTGGTATCCTTCTTCCGTACCTGCATGACCTTACCAAAGCTGCCCTTTCCGACAACCTTGAGGAGCTCGAAGTCCTCGATCTTCAACTTGCCCGTCCTGTTCTCCACATATTCAACCCCGATCTTGAGCTTGCCTGTGCCGTATTGCACGTCCACCCACTCCACGCCGCTGTGACCCAAAGCTTTCTCCCTGTTGGCGAACTCCGCGGCAGCCTTCTCCCTGTCCTTCTTGCTCGCCTTGGGATCCTCTACGAAAGTGTGCTTCTCTTCGAAGCGCGGGTTGATGCGAACAACGCCCAGGAAAATATCCTGGCTTCGGCCAGATCCGGGGGGGGCGCTGGGGTTGCGAATGTAGAGGTGGACGGCGAGCTCAGTTACTCTAGACACGTCGAACTTGTACTGCGTGTTGGAGCCGGCCCACAGAGGGTTTTCTGGGGTGCCTTCAACGGAATTGACGAAGACTTGGACCTTATCAAAATCCAGCAAAGCGTACGGCATGTATTTTCCGGAAATACGGCCGTGGTTTGTAGGGATTCCGCTGAAGCCGCCGCCACCAGAGGTCTGCGGACGAGCCCCTCCACTTATGAAGGAAGTTGAGGATCGTTGGGACGAGTTAGGTCGGATGGACCCCGCCATGTTTAGCGGATTGCCCGTAGACATGGAGTTCTGCTGGTGCTGCGGTGCGAATGAGGAACGATGTTGCTCGGGCAAGGAGAAGCCCTGGCCTTCGTGGAGAGTGACGACGAGGATACCAGGCTTGGGCGTTTTGACGACGGGGGCCTGAGAAAGGGCTTCTGACGACGCTGTTCGAGATCAGTTCAGATTTCGGGGCATTGCTGGGGCTTGGACGCTGGGTGAGGAAGACGGTACCGATATTGTTATCGCCAGTCGGCGTGGTTGCACCAGAGACGCTGGGCCTCTCATCTTTGTCCGTGATGGTCGAGGTCGAGGGTGATCGGGAGAAGGTGCTCGTGAGGGGACCCAGATGGGTCTCCTTGAGCTCTGTTGCGCGATATGTCAGCGGATGCTTCTCCCAGGAATACCAACAATTTCTAGGCAGCTTCTCCTGTCGAGTAACCGCAGCAGCCGATCTCTAGAAATATTCGCAAGGGGGCAGCTCAGGGCGACTGGAGACAAACTCACTCTTTGTCAGTTTCCAAGACATACTGGAAGCGGGGGGTTCTTGACGGTGTGGCTTCGCCGTCTACCTCGCCTGGGCGACGGAGGAGTGCGAGGCGGGGGGAGGCAGATAGGTGTCCGGATCGATGATGGCGATGCGATGGGAGCAAATGTGGGAAGTGGGAGAGAGGATCTCTGAGCGATGTGTTTGTTGTCTCGACGTGTCTAGCGAAGGAAATGGGGGTTTGAGAAGGGGTTATTCTGGTCGGAGGCGATGATGTCGGCGGGTCAAGAACCAGTGTCCGCAAGTTGGTCCGAGTGGACGATTTGTTGGCTGCTGCGGTGAGAGCGGCAGGCGGTTCGTTCGGGGTTAGGCTTGCCTGATGGTTCCATTTGATGGTGAAGGAATGGGAGGGGCCCGGGGGGGTGTGGCTCTGGACCTGGGGAGGTACCTACAGTACCTAGACACTGTATCAATGCAGCCCACTCATTTCATTTCTGGAAGCGAATTGGCAGGCGTGTCTCCCCGCAGGCGCAGACCGCAGTTACCCTACCCTAAACGTTAAGGCCGGCTTGTCTCAGAAAAGAGGTAAGTCACCTTGGGGAGTTTGCTGAATGAGTACCTGAGGTAAGGAGAAAGGCAGGTAGGCAGTGTACCTTACGGAGTACCCCGTAGCTTCGTTGCTTGTTAGTGCCCCTCATTCCCTTGGGTAACCTTACGTAAGGTAAGTACCTCCCTATCTCCCTAGGTACGTACCTTAGGTATGCTGGGTAGCGTGCCTGGTATTAGTTCACGAGACTCGACTTCACGCAAATGTCACGAGGTGAGACGGCAACTGTGAGAACATCGACTGCACCAGAGTAGCCTGAAATTCACTCGTTCTTAACTACGGGTGCCTACCTTACCTAAATAACCTAGGTAGACAGGGAGATACCCCCGCGACTTGCTGGGAAAACAAATATGCCTTAGGTAAGCCGGTAAGGTAGGTAGGTACCCAGGTAGATAGGGAGGTACCTAAGATACATGCCATAAATTAACACGACCAAGATCCTCGAGCTTTGGCCGGTCGTTCAAGGCTTCAGGGGCAGTTCGGCTCCATTCTCAGGGGCAGAAAGGGGGATTTACAGGCCACAGTGCTACACCCCCCGTAATTTAGGGGGCAACTTAGTGCTATCAAGTTCGCAGCGTTGATTATCTGCATATTTGTACCTCGGGTAGCTACTTGGTTGCCTCTGTTTTCTTTAGAATAGTTGGGAGTCTCCCAGAGAGCAACACGAGAGGACGGCTGGCGGCCATCCCGCTCTGCAGGTGGATATGACGCGGGCCTCACCCGTATCTGCAAACATCCATTAGTACGAGTGATATCCATGGATATTCGAATGATGGAGGGGGCCTTCCCCATCTCATTACACCGGATCTTCAGCACAGCCCTGCTGAGGCGACGCTTTCAGCTTTGCCGCTTCGGCCGCCCCGTAGCGGGATCCAAAGGTCACGTGCAATAGCAGGCAGCCACTTCCACGTGATGCTGCGCCAGCATTGGAGCGGCGCTCCGCAGCAAGACCTTGTTGCAGTCTCGAGATCCAGCGATGGAAACGACAGTAGGGCTGAGCCACTGCGGCCGGGACTGGATGGAGCGCGGACTGGATCCGGCCAGGAGGAATCAGCGGATTACGAATTCGCCTCGTCCGCGCGGCAGAACGCCCTTCTCTCCTACATCCGTACTCCAAGGATCCTCATCCTCCGACACGAAGGCGGCACAGCACATTTTCGAAACACATGGGGGTCGGGTACCAGCCGCCCCTGTGCATGGTGTGGGAACTCGCTGCTATTCTGCACTGATCTACACACGACACAGCCTCGTCGTCGGGTTCCTCATGACAGGCATGTCTCGCCGCTGGCGAAGATGAACTTCATAATCGTAGTGCCCGAAGGCACCACAAACCACGGGAACTGAGGCATACTCTGTTTCCCGCCGCAGCTGGTAAGACTATGTCGTCTTTCTCGCGACGAACTACGTCGCACATGCCGCGACTCTCATCACTCTGCCCGGGCACAGCCAGCCCGAGACTATCTACAGGACCTTGATGGTCCTATTCCTCTCGGCGGCGGACATGATGAGGACACTCCCACTCCTCTTTCAAAGAGCCGACTTCGTGCGCGCCGACCCGCCGGGACGTGGACTGTTATGCGGTATTCTGTGCCGAGTCGGGTTGAAGGTCTTGTCAGTACGTGTAGTCTGTCAGATAGGCAGGCGATAGTCCTGACAGCGTTTCAGACGCAGTTCTCACGCAGTCGCAGAAGGTAGTGGAACATCACCGTCTCCACGAACAGGCGAGATCTTTGGGTCTACATTAAGGATACGGCTTCGGAAATAAGCTGGGTCTCTTCATTGGCAACAAGGAAAGGGTGCCGCGGAGCAGCACTGTCATGGGTGATGCATCGTGCCCCAGAGCTTTGAACTTGTTGTCCTGCCGCCAGACATATCGGCCCGGGCCAAGGCGGTGATGCCGCGCGAGATGCGCGAGGCGGAACGACGTGCTCAGCTCGTACAGCATCCCCAAACTATTTGTCAGTATGGTCCAAGCTCTCTTTACAATCTCAACCCCTAGCACGCACGGGGCGACCAGATAGAGCGCTACGGCTACGCCGCGTCCGGGCTCACTGTCGTACCGTATGTTCTAATGTCAGTCGTGAACATATTAACAAACATGGCGACGCCCGAGTCCTCATCCATGCTCCTAATCAAGGGTTCCGAGATGAACGACGCACAGCAGTTCGGCGCATTGTTTGCCTCGGTACTGGCCGAGATTGATCTCGGGTAGCCAAACTTTCACGTCCGGAGCTGCGTGGCCAAGTTCAATGAGTCGTTCATGACCATGGTAGAGTCCGCAGTGTGCTAATAGTGCTCATATTTATGCTCCTCACCCTCGCACCGCTTGCAGTAGGAGCGGCCCCTCGCGGTTCCATGGCAGTCAGAGCACTCCGTTGCAGAGGGGATTGGAGTCATGGCTTGGTTTGCAGTCTCCACGTTGTTCGGCTCTATGGGGGGCATGTCCTCCAGCATGGCGCAGATTTCCTCTCTTCGCTCTGCTTTTCTCCTTCGTCCCATCGGGGCCATGATCATCGTGAGCCTGCAGCTCCGTGACTTCGGTGTGTGTAACACCATCAACTGAAATGGCCGTCTGCTGGTCTCTACTCCTCTGTATGTCACTTATCTCCCCGATGCTGCCTGTGGGATGAACAATCGCATCCTCTTTGAATGGGATATGTCAGTCTCGTTCCGTTATTAGCAAGCAGGGTGCTAAAGGATCGATGGCTCCAGCGGCGCGTGCCAAGCCGTCGGACAAATTTTGCTGTGCCGCAACCCCGTCCGGGCCGTTCCTCTCTTAGTGCAATTTGTCGTTGATGACAGCTTTCACATTCCCCAAGCCGCCATCATGCTGTTCACTCTCGATGAAGATTTTACAGAGAGTCCTAGAGCCCCTCGATTCCCTCGCCGAGTCGCTTCATTGGGCACCTATCGGTAGGCGAAAATGGCTCACATTTCGCGAGATGCAGAAGTGGCCGGCGATCAACTTCAGAATGGCACGTCTCTCTTCGTTGCGACCGCGCAGCGTCGCTCGCTGGCAGTTCCCAACCAGGACAGACAGATAATGCCAATAGATATAGAAGACACCAGCGAGATTCCGCGAACCCAAGGCCCCGTCTTGCCGTCCAGGATGTACATCACCGGTTGGAGACTGTACTCTCTAACGTTCGCGTCAGTTCAGCTTGGTCCTAGATCGAGGTGTGAGTAGAAGGACTGACAGGGACTATCAGTTTGTGCCTCTCGTTGCTCCTATCAACACTAGAGACGACCATCGTCAGCACCTCGCTTGTTTCCATCACGAATGCTCTGGGTGGCTTCGAGCAGCGTGACTGGGTCGTCACGTCTTACCTCCTAACTTACACAGGTGCGCCGTTGCACTGTTCTCCCCTGGGCGTCTGCTTATCGACTTCATCCAGGCTTCCTCGTGATTTTCGCAAAGTTTAGCGACATCCTAGGGCGCAAGCTCATGCTCCTCATTGCCTTGGCCTTCTTCACTGTCTTCTCGATCGTGTGCGGGTCGATTTCCTCGATGCTCGAGCTGTGAGTGTTCTTGAAACATGAGAAGAAGAGAGCGACGGCTCGTCTAATGCTAGAAAGGATCGTTTTCCGCGCCTTCCAAGGCATCGGTGGCTCCGGTATCTACGCTATGGTGACAATCATCAACCCCGAGATGGTGCCGCCCGAGAAAGTACGTGTGTCTGTTCTACTTCACACGCCTTCTATCACAGCTCCCGAGCAGCATTGGGCTGCCGAACCAACCTCTACCTCTGACGAGCAGCTCTTGGACGAGAGAACCTGACGAGATGCACATAGTGGGGTCAATATGTAGCCATCATATCCATGGTGATGGTTGTGAGCTCTGTGCTCGGTCCCGTCCTGGGTGGTGCTATCACCAATTCCCATACCTCTTGGCGTTGGGTGTTCCTCCTGAAGTGAGCTAAGAGTCACCTATCCAATATAAGATCACGCTCTGACCGTGTATACCAGTGCACCGGCGGGCGGTGTTGCCACAGCCCTGATCGTATTTATTTTACCCACTCATTTTCCGAATCAGGGAATCCCATCGCTCGAATTGAGAATGCGAGATAAGTTCTCGCGGGCTTCCCTCGCTCGTCTCGATGTGCTCGGAGCGTTCCTGCTCCTGGCTGGATCCATCCTCATCGTCTTCGGTTTCGAGGAAGCTGGCGCAAGATATCCCTGGACCAGCTCTGCCGTGATCGCGACACTTTCACTGGGTGGCGCTCTGCTAGTCGTCTTCGTCGGCTGGGAGAAGCTCGTCGGACGAGATCATGTTACCCAAGAACCCATCTTCCCCTTGCGCCTCATGAAGAAACGACTGGTCACTGGAATGTTTCTGTACGTGACGAGACACTCATCTCGTCAACTTTCCTTTTCTGATGTTTTAGCAGGATCGGATTCTTCGCGGGACCGCCGTTCATGACGGTACTGATCAACCTCCCACAGCGATTTCAAGCTGTCCGGGGCTCCAGTCCGTTCGATGCCGGAATCCACCTGCTGCCCCTGCTGCTAGCATCCCCTGTAGCAGCAGTCACATGCGGCCAGCTCGCCAGCAAGCTACGTGTCCCTCCATTCTATATTATGCTCGGCGGCACCTCTTTGCAGCTTCTTGGTGTTGGCCTCGCCAGCTCCGCAGGAACAAACGATGACAAAGCTATGTATGGTTATGAGATTATTATGGGGCTCGGCTTCGGAACCACTCTGATTACTCTGCTGATGTTTGTCCCTTTTGTCGTGGACAAGGCAGACATGGGTAAGTGCTCAGCTTGGACTCGTGAGTAGCTGGAGTCTAACTAGAACAGCTGTCGCAATGGGGGCCGTAACCCAGGTCCGGGTCCTCGGTGGTACCGTTGGTCTTGCAATCAGGTAGGTCGCTAGCTCATTGATACTCTGGAGGCCACTAAGCCGCTGACATGCCCACGCCAGCTCTACGGTCCTCAACAACTACGCTTCACCTCGCCTGTCGTCAGTCCTCACCCCTTCACAGCTGAATAACATCTCCGATTCTGTTCAGTGCATTAATTCCCTGCCTGACGCAACCCGAGACACTGTTCGACAGATATTTTCCGATGGGTACAGTGCTCAGTTGCGGGTAATGCTATACTTTTCTGCCGTTGTCTGGCTGGGGACCTTCCTGCTATGGGAAAAGAGGTTGAGGAACATAAAAGATATCGGTGACGGATACTAAACCTATAACACATGGTCTCAACGAGCCAACCAGCAGGGGCTCGTGTACGCCTTATGCCATACAGAAGTTACACAGCGTTTGCAAGGACAAACGTAGCCGCTGTGCCGGCGTCCTCTGCATATGTGAGGTGCTCCAGCAGGATCAGATCTCCATGTTCGCAAATGTTGTCACCGTCATGGCAGATCACCAGCGTCCTCGACGCGGAGACTCCTTGCACAGCCTCACCGTTGTCTGGGTCCCCGAATATGACCACCGAGCTGATCTGCGCTGTCGTCGCGGCCGGAAGAAGCGCTGCCGCGTTGTGAACGAGCTGGCCTCCCTGCGAGTAGCCGGCCATGACGAGCTTCGTGCTCGGGCACGCTGCTAGCGCCGCTGTCACGTCGTTGGCCCTGTACAGTTTGTGTTAGCCGCTCGTATAGCAGCGGTATGTAGATGTGATCTGATCGGGTGATGGGCCCCGGTTTGGACTTACATTGTCTGGCTTCCTGCCGCGTCGCCGCCGGCTAAGAAGCCGGGGATGTCGGCGGGGTAGTCGACTCCCTGCACAGCTACCGTCTCCCCCGTACCTGCCTGAGACTCCACAGCATCGAAGAAGGGCGGGCCGACGAGGGCGCCGACGTTTCCGGTCTCTGTGGTGCCCCGAGCGAAGATTATGGTGATATCGGCGCAGCTGCCGTCGGCAAGGTCGTTCTCCGTCGTATCGATGTCGAAGGCAGTGGCCAGGGCCAGCTCCGCGTCGGAGATGGTGTTATCAACGTCCTCAACGGCCACGTTGACGGGAAAGAGTTGCACCACAAGCGCCAGGAAGGCGTTTATGTCCGACCACTGCCGCTTCTCCGGGGCTGTGTGTGGCTGCTGAGTCGGCGCTGCCAGCACGCCCGAGGAGAGGAGGATAGCGGGGAGGATGGCCAACTTCATCATGCCGTTACTGATCCTAGAGGTGGTTAAGGAGGACACATAAGGTGTGCCTAATACATCTTGAGCTCAGCGGCAAGGGCCCTTATATGTGCCTAGCAGAAGCGTTTGCTCCATGGTCGGGACCACTCCGAGCCGATCGTCCAAGGCATCAGATGGGCAAGAGACCGAGAGAGTTGGGACCATTCCCTTCTAGTGCTTCCTAGAAGGGAAGGCGTGAGATCCTTCGGCGATTCTAAACTCTCCGCGTATTCTAGTACGGTCAGCTGTCCGGAAGAGAAGTAACATCACTGCGGCATCGATGTGACAGGGTAGAGGTCGTCCCGAGTCAACCATTCGCAGGTCACAGCCACATCCCAGTTAGCAGTCAAGCGCCGGCTCGACCTAGTGTGCAATGGGTCTCGCAATGGATGCAGCAGATTTTGATCGTCCAATCGCCGGTTGGGGACTCATTTACGTCGGGGGCCTGCGCATCACGTAGTTCCCTTCTCAATGTAGCGTCCGGGGTGCAGTAGATCCCTGTGCCGGGCCGCGTCTCGGCGCCCAGTATCAAGAGCTTGCCGGGCATTAAGCCCACCATAACACCAGGATCACTTTCCGACCAGCGGTCTTGGCGCGAGTAGTGAGGAATCAAATGGGACAAGGAGGATAGACATCGACACATCCTACCATGGAGCCACATCAGCTCAACGACGTTCAAGGTTAAGTAGGCACTTGCAGGCTTCCCTCCCTTCAAATGCCGTATGCGGAGTATAATGCGCGGTGACTGTTCTGCTTACCCCGGATTCCCCACGCCCCACGGAGGCACCCCTCACGCATCGATGCTTGGCTAAGAGTCCGGGGTGGTCACTTATGCGGGGATGAAGATCACCTCGGCTCGACGTCTTTGCCAACCTAAGCATGTGCATTTCCGTGAGAAACCCCTCGAGAATATTCCCGACCTCTCCGGGATGAGAGATTGTGGCCTGAGAGATCACTCCAAAAACAAGTCACTCGGACCTTTCCGAAGGTGAAGGGCTCCCCCGATCTCGAGTGTGCTACTTAACGCAACCTTTACAGTGCGCCGCTCTTGCGCTCTACGCTGTCCCGGGCGTTTTGCTCAAACTTCTAGGACAGACATACGACGGCGCACCGTTGGGGTTTCTACGGTTAGCCTAGGTCTTGGGACATGTAGCATCTGACCCGCCAGTTGCAAAGCTAACTTAAAACTCATCGATGTGCTCTGGTACAACAACAAGTGAGATCTACGACGTGCCTATACTCCTACAATGCGACTAAATCCAGAATCTCTGAGCCTCTTGATCAAAGAGCAAGCGCTGGTCTCTATGCATACTTCGGCTGTACGAACCCCTTGGGACCGAACCATGTCCCCTTCAAGAAACTGTTCCAGTATACGGGCGGCTTTGAGAAACGGATGTGTTAGCTCGGCTTCACAGGCGATGGCTCTCATAGAAACTCACAAAGAAATCCTTCTTCAGGTGATAGAACGCCCGCCTGGGCTTCTCCTGACTGCCGAACACACTGGCAAACGTCTCTTTCGGCACTCCTCCGTACTTGAACTCGCAGAGCATGAGCTCACCGTGGCCGGTCAACAGCGGACAACTCGCATAGCCATCATACTCGGCGTTCGGCTCCTTTCCATTTATCGCGGCAAGAAGGTTGTGCACCAGAACCGGAGCCTGCGAGGAGATTGCGGCCGCAGTTTTGCTGTTGGGGAGGCTTGACGCATCGCCGAGCGAGAACACATTCGGGTACCTATGGGTCGCCCGTCATTAGCAGCCGCGTATTAAGAGCTCCATCAATACTAGGCATAACTTACTTGGTATGCTGTGTCGTCGCCTTGTCGACAGCAACCCAGCCGGCCTCATCAGCTAGAGGTTCATATCAGCATCATGTCCCGAGTCTTCAGCACTGCCGGGACGAGAAATCCGAGAAGCTTACCCAAGGGTGACTTCGCCACCCAGTCCCACGGCTTCTGCGGCGGCACAACGTGCAAGAAGTCAAAATCTCTTTGCACCTCCTTGCCGCTGTCGGCCAGATTCTTGAAAGTAGCCGTCCTGCTCTTGGAGTCAACGGCGACGAGGTTGTGCTGAAACAAGCCCTCGACATTACGCTCCTGCCGGAGCTTGTCCAGTGCCTGGGAATACTTTGGCACCGCGAACATCGCTACAGCACGGTTAGTGACTGATAGCAGACAGTCTCTGGAGCATGCTGAGTACTTACAAGCAGCGCCGGTAGCGAAAGTCGCATCGATGTTGCCCCGGACGCCATCTTTGTTCCACTGGGACAAAGCCATCCACATGACCTTCTGCGGGGCGCCAGCGCACTTGATGATGCCCGCTGGCTGAGTGAATATGGCCCTGCCCTGTTTGAAGGACTGGATGTTCTTCCAGACCTTCTCGACCGTCTGTGCAGAGTAGATGGTGGAGACGGGGCTCGCAGGGTCCTCCAGCGCAGCCGGGAGACCGGCAATGCCGGCAAAATTGGTCTCGAGACCCGGCGCCACAACCAGGTAGTCATATGTGACATTAGTACCCTCAGCCGTCTTCACGACGTTGTTTGCCGGATCGAAGGTGGACACCTGCAAAGGGTAGTGCTTGACCCCCTCCGGGATGACGGATGGGAGAGGTCGCTGCATCCCGGAGAGCTGCTTGAGACCAGTGCCCACGAGCGTCCATCCTGGCTATACCCGCCCACGCATGTCAGGGGCCTGTCATGGGAAAGCCGGGGGTTCCTCGTCATGGAGACCTACCTGATAGTGGTGAGTTGAGGCCGGATCGAGGATGGCGATATCGGGCTTCTCAAGCTGCTTTGAACGCGTCAACTGGGCAGCTACTGTTACGCCGGCCGTTCCGCCGCCGACGATAACGACACGGTGGTGTGCTTTTGCTGGAGATGAGGTCGCGTAGCTGCGTGCTGCTGAGGACGAGCAGAGGCCAGCCGCAGCCCTGGGGAGTGAAGCCCGTGACAGCACTTTGACAGACGCCATGGTATCTCAACAGTGGGTCCGAATAGGCGAACCGGAGACCTAGACGAGGAAGCTCAGTCTGGAACAGAGTTTCTTGTCCAAAGGTCTCCAGCTCGACGAAACTTGCACGAACCATCACCATGCCTTACACTAGGGAGGTCACGTGAAAGCACGCAAGAGCTCAATCCTTCACTGGCGCGCCCCACAGAGATCCGCTTGCCGGGCCCCCTTTCCTTACGTAACAATTCTGCACGTGATTATCACGTGATAGAGTCTCTGTCACAGTCGCCGGTGCCCCTCGAGCCTCTCACGCTGAGGCTTCCCATTTTGAGTTGATGTACTCATATTTACATGACCCTATCTTCATGGGCATTTCGAAGCCTAAATGGACTGTGTCTTGCAGCCACGGCGCAGGCTAAGTACTTTGATGGAGATGGGTAACCTCCGGGCTGCTTCTGACAAGCGTAATACTGGGCAAAGACTCTATCAGACGGGAGCGTCGCTGTGGCATTTCTAAATCGCAGTGCTGAGACTGCCGAGACGTCACTTTGGCCACGCAGAGACTTTGAAGATTCATATTGGTCTATTCTTTATGACAGCATACCGACTGTGGGCCTTACGATGTTCCCTTTTTGGTGGAGGTGATTTCCCACGAAGTAAAGGCCTATAAGCTAAGCCCTCTTGACACCAGCGCTTGAGGTCCTTGTCGAGTCTCAGTAACAGTAGTTATGGGCACCGATGAAGAACCGAGAGTCAAACATGGAAAAACTTGATCAGCAGAATTTCTCAACTGATTATAGTCTGAAAGAATAGTAAGGTAGACTTTGAACATTACCATATCCATGGCGTGGTCACTAATCATTTGCCTAAGCTCTCGACCCTCAACGTGACCCATTTTCTCCTCTGAGGGACGGCCGTGGCTTCCCGTCAAGGAGTCTCTAGCAGGACATTGTCAGGATCAGGTTGTTTGAGGAAATCGGTCGGGACGGTGTCTGGTGGGGGAGCCTAGTACCCTGTTAGGCTGTGACGTTCTCGCCTGGTTGTTAAAAGGGGTTTGTGTGTGTATGTGTATACCTGAAGTCCTCCAGCCCATTCTTTGACTTTGTCAAAATTCTTACATTTGTGCCTAGTGTTGAAGTCCGGGAATGGCGTTGGCTTGTCTCTGTTGTACCATACTTGACCGAGAACGCCAGTGTCGACATTGCACATCAGGACCTGGCGTAAAGTATCGAGACAATGGGCTGTAACAGGACGTCATTCATACGCTAATAGATGGGCTACGGAATGAAGACCAACATATGTGTAGTTGCAGGATGTCTTCCTCATTCGAGAATGCATGAGTGCCCAGCGATCTGTAATAGTTGTAGTTGTAGTACAAGGATTTTCGAAGCAAATTCTGTTGATCATTAGGAGAGCAATACAACCGTCAGTGTCTTTCACTTACTAGGCAATGAAGATGATGCATCCCTTCGACGTTGACGAAGAAGCCGCCCCCATATTGATCGGCACGCTGAACATGTGCTGGCGTTAACCCACTACGGAGTCCGTCTTCCATGGAAATGATCCCGGCTCGGTCTAGCTCTCTGTGAGGAGGGTGCGTTGCTTAGAATGTGATCAAGACCCGTGCTTACAGTCAACGCCAAGCGATTCCCATGCTGCGTCCACATCTGGTGACCCCGGAAGACGAAAGATCTCCTGCTTCATGAATGATCCATTGAACTGCCTAAACGCGTACTTGATCTCAACTTCCTCGAGGACAGGCGCTACACCCACTGCCGGTTAGTTACAGCAATGATAAGGAGTACCCAAGAGCTTACAATAATGGGCAGTATACGCAGCACATTTTGCGTCGAGGTTCACTCGTTGTCGACCCCATTCCGCACCAAGCCAACCACTCAGGACATTCAATGACATCAACAGAGTTCCTATCAAGGCCACAAAGAGATTCGAGGATATATTGCCCTTTGCCTTTTTCATTACTCTCACTGTGTCTGGAGACTCCAAGTCGTCGTCGGACTCCTCGAGAAAAGCTGCCAACGGCTGCGCTTCAGAAATATTTTCTCTCTCCATGGCGTTTCTGGTAAAGTGGTTTTTTGATCAAGTTAGTCAAGAATCGGGACTCCGCCATGGGGATATGTCTGGATTATGTGCTGCCTCCTGATAAGTGAAGTTTCAGTACTATTTGTCTGCATCTGCTCTTCTCTTTCCACGTCTTGCCGCCGACGGGGTGTCAAGCCACTGCGGGGGAGCTTGTTTTCCATTGGGCGAGGACTCAGCTGCGTATGAGGCGTGCTGCTTTCTTGCACTAGCGATCAGCCGCAAACTATGAATTCTCTTGGCACTACTGAGACATCGCTGATGTTTGCAGCCGAGTCCTTGGGCAAGATTGCGCCACTTCTTCTGATAGTCAGTCATGAGGTAATAGCATGCCGGGTAGTGGTGGACTCACTATTACCGAACGGTGTTTGTGGAGAGCTGACAGATTTCTAGGTTAAATACAATCCCTTGGCGATGTCCTTGATGATGTGTTGGCGCTCGGTGAGCTCGCACATCTAGCTATGCTGTTCAGGGGGACTGGGGAATCACGAGGCATTCAGCGCCAGGAATACAGCAAAATAGTTGAACTAAGTCCTGTTTAAACCGTACACTTAAGACGCTAGAGATGACGCTTTCGATGCAGGGTTTCGGACTTGTGGCTTCATCCTCTAGCCTTTGGCGATCGAAGTCCCGCATTGGGAAGTGCCTTACTCGGACTTCCCGGTGCTGACTTGGCGTTTTCTTGGAGATGGCTTGGGGACTTGGGAGGGTATCGTAGCCCGATGCTGACTACGAGCAGAGGATGAGAAGCATATAA
Source organism: Pleurostoma richardsiae (assembly GCA_030052745.1). Classification (NCBI taxonomy): domain Eukaryota; kingdom Fungi; phylum Ascomycota; class Sordariomycetes; order Calosphaeriales; family Pleurostomataceae; genus Pleurostoma; species Pleurostoma richardsiae. The sequence goes on from JANBVO010000020.1 coordinate 520,300, forward strand.
AGGCCCCCTCGCTCCCAGTCTGCTGATCGTTTGATCCGTCGCTTCTTCGCACAGCAGCCCAGTGTGCAAAAAGATTACAAGATCCCATAGTGTCTACATTCCGGTCGTTGCAGTGGCCCTCCATTCAGTGTCAAAATGAAACCCACAACTCTTCTCGTGGCTATTCTGCCACTGGCACTTGCTGCCCCCGTCGCCGATACCAAGAAAGTTGATATCCGAGCCTACAGTTCCTACGGTGATTACTCCGATACAACCTACACCTCATACGGTAGCTACGAGGGAGACGGTTCGGGCTCTTCAGGAGCCAGTTCTTACGGTTCCTACGGAGCGTATGATCCTCCTTCGGGTGGCTATGGTTCCTACGGGACATATAAACGTGCTGTTGTGGACTTTTTCAAGAAGACGTTTGGAAGGGGATAAAGGATTGGGGTAAGGCCCAGGGTTTATCAGGACGAGTACTTCAAGCACACTTGATAGGACAAGCAACTTGCTTATTGTGACCTTCGCAATACTTCAACCGCTCATTATGAGCTTACAGCAACATTGATTGCACTCCACCAATGGCTGAGGGGTACTATGATATATTCATGACCCTTAGCTTCAATGAAACATTATGGGTCGTGTTCGATTCTATGACCAATTCAAGGCCCAACCTCTTCTCTGTAGTGCGATCTCCCATACAAAGCTGCTGTTATATGTGATCGTCAGTGCTTCTCGACTAGTCTCGTCTCTCAACAAGTCCTGCAGCTTCCAAGCGTCTTCAATTATCTCTCTTATGGGATTCATTACAGACGTCGATGCCGGCGCCTTTTCGAGCGACTCGTGAAACTTCCGCAGCACAAACGCTCGCTCCTCATCCTGGTCAGCATGACACGCTGCAACAAGGTACGGCCACATAAATGCTGAATGGCCCACTTGTCCTCGGAGGGGTACCTGCAATACCGGTTCCATGAAGGATAGGATGATGGAGGTGCTTTCTCTAAGTTGCGCAGTTTTCTGCGGAGAGTCAGGTAACAAATACTGAAGCAGAATGACGGCCGCTTGGCGAAAGGCCTCCGCTCTATTGGTAGTGGTGGCCACCGCGATCGGTTGGATTGACGAAGTCGGTGGCACCTGAATGAGACAACGGACTCTCGCTTCCAGGTCTTCTATCGATGGCTGCCAGGACTCTTGACAGGGCACCACCAGGCCAGTCTGTGCATGCTTCGTCCTCCGAATGCTGGCCACGATGTGGAAAATGATCTCTATCAGCTGATTGGAACACCCAGTGAAGCAATTGATCTCCCATGGCGGCCTCGCACTCTGTGCAAGCCAGTACAGGCCACCAAGTCGAAGCGATTCTTCGCTATCAGTGGCAGATAATGTCGAGTAGGCCAAGACACTGTGAGCAGCGAGATAATGGCCCAGAAAGGATGAGATTGAACTGTCTTCATCAGTGATGTTGGCATCACACTGTGGAAGGTCAAGGATTTTGCGTGCACCGTTCAGATGTGCCATCCAAGACAGATGCGACTGTACGTGAGAGCAGAACTCTCCACCGGAGGTCTCAAACAAGCAGAGCATGAGAACTACGCTCAGCATCTCTGTCTTTGTTATCTTGGTATCCGCTTCACCATTGCAGGACGTCTGGCTGATGGTATGTGAAAGAGATCTCAAACAAGCACCCCGATACTGTAAGGCTGTTGTTGCGTAGAGGGGGTTATGATGTTTTAAACGATTGGCTGACACGGCTAGGACAGATCGAAGGACAAGAGGAGAGTGGAAGCTGATTGGGATGATGACCTCGCGGTAGCGATTGCTGTGACCGTCGATTAACATACAGGTCGTACACATCTGGGTTGCATCTCCAGCCAGAAAGTCAGCGGAATACGGTCACGACAAAGTGAGATCCGGAACCTACAAAAGCCAAAAAGCGTCATATCTGTTAAACTCATTGGAAACTGGCGTAGGCTTCTTGGAGAGGGCATGATGTCAATATCATTCATGGGCCAGAGGCTTTGGTTCTCGGGAGCTGTCCCGGCAATCCAGTTTTCAGACAAGGCACCAGTGGTGGAGTCAGTCTCCGTCACTGGGCTTGCCCGACCAGGTCTTCCTTTCCTCATCACATACAGCGTCTCGAAGTCCGCCCATGTGGTGTTTAGGAACAGGGCGCGTAGCTGATGCTCCGCTAGAGGGTGATGGCGAATTGACGAACCCCCTGGGGGTGGGGCAGACCTCTTTTGTCGGCCGGCTTTTCCTGCACCGCCCGGAATAGGATCTAGCCACGATAGGGCAACACCGTACACACATTCCCTTCCAGCATCAGAACATCGTCTGCAAGCAGGCCGTGTCTCTGTAGCATCATTAGCAACAACTTTGTATCGTTGAATGGGCCGGCTAAGTGACAAGTACCATCACACTTCAACTTCCGTTTTCGGCAGCATAGACAGCCGGATCGGCTGCGCCGAGTCTTGAGACGCCCGTAGAAGGGGACTCTTTCCCTCTCCGTCGGCATGCTGGATGCCGACGCCGCTGGATGTCCGATACCGTCCAAGATTGGCTGCGGCGAGCAGAGGTAGCGCGCACAGTATGAAGACCGGCCTTCTACACCCAGTAACTGAAAGTGAAGCGTGACAAGCTCTCGCAACTGTGAAAGGGGCCTGAGCAAGCTGGCAAAAGGAATCAGAGTGCAGTGCGAGCGTGGGGTTAGCATTCCTTATCTCGACTCGACTTTAGGACTAAGTTAGTGTCGACTGGGGAAAGGGGCTTCCGACGAATCGGAGGTGGGACGCTGCTTTTGACTGAGGTCCACTGAGAGGTGGAGTAGAGAGGGCTTATCCGCTACTACACGTATACGATAGCACATGAGGCACGAGCGTTAGAAATCATACTAGGCTGATATTGTATCTCGGCTGTCCCTGGCACCACGGGCCGTTCCCGATATTTAACGATGGACTCTACGTCGCATACTTAAAGAGTGGACTCATGTCGCCCAAATCGGCGAGCTCTTCCTCCGTGTACTTTGCCATGATCTGGTCTCTGGGGATGCTGGCTCGTGCCGCGTTGATCCGCTTCAGGATGACCCAGTAGACGAGAGGCCAGATGATACCAAAGACCACCAGCATTCCTAAGCAGATGCCGAATCCTACGGGATACGTCGGGGCTTGATTGGCAATGAAGATGTTGGAACCCACAATCTGTCGCCGAGTTGGTTAGCCGAATTAGCAAAAAGGGGAGCTGTTAAAGGGGCAGCGGCGGACATACTCCTCCGAGTTGAGAAAACGATAACATCAAGGCCATTCCCACTGCTCGTTTCATTGAGCCGGCGCAATTGAGCGCAGTCCAAGCCATGACGGCCGGTGAGATACAATACAGTCCGCCGGCCATGAGGAATATTCCAAAATATGTAACCCCGGGGACCTGAGGATATCTCACGCTCGCGATGATGATCACGAATCCGATGGCTGCTATCGTATTGGGTATGACGACGGATAGCATCCGCTGCCGATATCGGTCTGCTAGGAAGCCGGATGTGAGTGTCATGATGCACGCGAAGACGTAAGGCGGACATGACATGGCCTGCGCCTTGAGGGCTGAGTATCCGAGGTTGTTGACGATCGTCGGCAACACGAATGAGATGCCGTAAACGACGACCGCGACAGTGAACTCCACCAAAGCGACTGCGTAGACATGCACCGAGCGGAATGCCAGTTTCGCATGCTTCATTGAGAAAGTGTCCTTCTCTCCAACGCCGCTCTCGCCGCCGTGTAAAAACCTCTTGCGAAGGACCAAGAATTGTTTCTCATCGTGATCAAGCCACGTTGATACATTCTCCGGCGACGGTGAAATGAAAAAGAACGCAAGAACGCCAATGATGACCGAGACGAGTCCCTCAATGACATAGATGAAGCGCCACCCCCTATAGCCCCAGGTATGATCCAGTTGGCCGATGCCGTACGCCAGCAGTCCAGAAAACGCCGATGCCAATGATGCTCCAGAGTAAAATACTGTCATGCGTCCATGTAGCTCTCGAGGCGAGTACCAGTTGGTCAAGACGTAAGAGCAGCCCGGATAGATGCCCGCCTCAACGATACCAAGAATGAGGCGCAACGATGTGAAGCCAGCCATGTTCGACTGGCAGCCGGTGCCAATGTTTATGATGCCACAAATGGCCAACAGGGCAGGTAACCAGGACTTGGGACCGTATCTCTTGAGGGCGATGTTAGATGGACTGGAATAGTCGGTTATAGCTGTTAATTTACCTCCCTCCTTAGCGGCAATATTATCGGACTTACACGCCTCCGAGTGCATATGTGGCGAAGAATACACAAAGGGCTGTGTTCCAGTCTTGACCACTAAGATGCATGTCGTTCAATGCTCCGAAGAGCTTCGCATTTCCTGTTGATGATCGAGTGTCAGCTAGTGTCTGCCAACACGTTGACAGCATTACGGCGCGAAGAACACCGCGTGGTTCCGCTGTGGATTCAGACGCACCAGCATTGGAGCGGTCAATATAACACAGTAAATATAGGATGATTAACTGGGGTAGAATCCGGAAGCTGGATGCAGGAGGTCAGAGCGGGCAAGTAAGTCGGAAGGCGCATCGGGTCTCTGAAGGTACTAACTCGATCTTGCGGACCAGCCTGTCCAGCTTTTCTCCTACGAATAGCTCACTGAGGCGAACGTACTCCGCATAATCTGGAGATATCACTTCTCCGTCCAAAATATCAGGAGTTCGGCTGGACGAGGCCGAGGCGACCTTGGACTCTTGTTCCGAGTTCATGATGGTGAAATGGGCTCAAATAATAGAGATGGCTGATAGGCGATAAGAGGAGATCTGGAGCGGCTCCCTGACAAGTTGAAATTGCTGGTCGATTGACTCAAGCCTAGGTTGCTGATGCCAGGAAGCCGTCAGATAGACGAATCTTTTTGGCCAGCTTCACTTAGATAGTGGGAGAAGGGAAGGGTGCCGGGCTTATTTATCAACATAAGTACTAGCGAAGAGTCAAGGTCCATCCATCTTCGTCGCTCGCCCTGGGGTACGCTGTAGCGATTTTGCTTTCAGGTGTCATGCCTGTCGTTGATATCTCGGGAGGCAAAGAGAAATCCTCCGCGCGGTAGTCGAGACGGAGGTTCACTAACCGGATCTGGATCTTCGACTTGGCCAAGGAATGTATCCACGTCCTTCGGTGGATCGCGCCGTATTTCGTAGGCAGTTGTAGGCGAGATAAGGGTGGGGAATGGGGCCTGGGGTAGAGCGACAACTGAAGCGTCGCACTGGCCATGCCGATCAACGGCCAGAGGTGATACAGTGTAGATTCCCGATGCGCGTTCTACAGTGTCAGAGACACGGCACATTTCCATCAGTCGAGGCTCCCGAGAGATCGTGCTTGTAGGAGCTTTGGTGACAGGATGTGGAGTTTCCACTTCCGGCCATCGGACGACAGCGGAGGATGATACTCCCGCTGTAGACAGAGGGCCATAGGGATAAAACAGCTATTACAGCCCCGAAAAAGCTTTATGATACTAAGTAAATCCATATTCTTCTGCCTCAATTCTGAAATCGCCAAGTGGTCACAAAGCCAGCGGCAAACATCTCAGCATGACGAAGGTCACCATCCTTGGTGCCGGGTACGGACTCTTTTACCCTTCAGCCCGAGTGCCAACCAACTAATATGCGCGTCTTTCAATAGAATCACCGCCATGGCGGTAGCCGCCACGCTTCCTAAACACTACGACATCACCATCCTCGCACGCAACCTTCCTGGGGATCCAGATTCCCAGGAATGGGCGTCGCCTTGGGCCGGGGCTGTCTGGATGGGCATGGCAGACTCTTCTCCTGCCGAACAGAAAATGCAACTCGAGGCCTTCGCCTACTTGTGGCGCCTAGCTCTGCGGCATCCGGAATCGAGCGTGAGGCGTATCGAGATGCTTGATCTAATGGATTTCATTCCCCTGGAAAAGGTCTGGTACCGGTATAAGATGCCGGGGTTCAGGGTTCTCACTAAGGAAGAAATGCCTCCAGATGCGCCGTTCGGGGTAACCTACGGCAGCGTAGTTCTCACGCCCATGATTTTCTTGCCGTGGTTGAGAAAGAGGCTCGAGGCAAATGGCGTCAAATTCCTCAGGGCCAATGTCACTTCCCTGTCCCAGCTGAAGGACATGGGACACAACATTCTGATCAACGCGACGGGAGTGGGGGCAAAATACCTTCAGGATGTGAAGGACCAGCAAATGCAGGAAGTGAGAGGACAGACTGTCTTGGTGAAGTCGGATTTCGACAAGATCTGGATTCGGAGAGGGAAAGACTACACGTATTGCTTGCCGAGATTAGATGGGACGGCGATTTTGGGAGGTATCAAGCAGTTTGGTGCCACTGAAAAGAAGGTCGACGGCGACCTTCGTGCCGATGTAAGTGATTTGACTCTTACAAGTCAACATCTCTACTAAACCTGCTGTTGCTTGTGCTGACCTCTTCAGATTTTCCGTAGGATTCACGAAGGTATCCCGCAAGCGTTCCCCTCGCCTCATTCAAAGGACTTCGCCGTCGTTCGTGACATTGTTGGTATTCGCCCCCAGAGGAGCGGTGGAGCGAGAATCGAGAAGGAAGTGATCGATGGACAGAAAGTGGTTCACGCTTACGGAGCGGAAGGTGGCGGATATATCTTTAGCTGGGGTCTTGCGCGTGAAGTCACTAAGCTGGTCTCCGAATATGAGTTCGAGTCACCAGAGCCGCCGAACCCCTTGGCAGCGAAGCTGTAGAATCATTCTTGTCATAAGGGAGGAGCTGTATGGATCTTAACTGGGAGCCAACTTCCCTACCTACCTAACTTTTACATCTCTACCACAGGTGATTAGTAGCCACAGCGATGCAACTACTCAACTGCATCTGAAGAATAGTTTTATTCTACGAGAAGATTGCCGCCGTACAACAGGCACCCATCAAAAGACTATTTGATATTTTGGCCTAGGGAGCTTCAAGATAGCCATGGTCCGGACTAGACATCTTGGATGAGACTTTGAAAGAAGTAAACACGGGTAAAAGGTGTAATGCCAATCTTGTGGAGCCCTTAAGTCGCCCGCCGAGACGCCGATAACCCTGGTCGTCGCCGGTCAGAAGAACCCTTATCTCGCTTCCAATTACCTTTAGGCGCGCCATTTTCTCCGTAGACTGCGGATCATGAACGCAGCTTACAATTAGACCCAATTGTGCGCACGACTGTTGGGAGGTTTAACATTGAACTCTCTGAATCTATGCCGACCTCGGCGACGCAATGCTGCCATCATTGGTGATCCGATCCGGCTGGTATAAGCTCACTTGTGAAATTCATATGTGGTTTCAACATCTTTCCCAAGCGTCGGCCCTCGGGGCGTCACCTAAATCTTTGCTCAGGAACTGATAACATGGCGACTACATCACTGTCCTTCCTCATTATTGGAGCCGGTGCCTTCGGACTCAGCACAGCGCTACACCTTGTCCGCCGCCGAGGCCGCGGCGATCACCGGATCGGCCAGGTGCTCCTTCTGGACGATGGAACCTTTCCGTCTATTAACGCCGCCAGCAATGATACCTCGCGCGCAGTGCGCGCCGATTACACTGACAGCTTCCACGCGAGCCTTGGGCACGCCGCCGTGGGCATCTGGCAAAGCGACCCGACGTTCAAGCCCCATTACCACCACGTAGGACGGTTAGCTGCGTCCAGGCCGGGACACCACGACTATACTGCAGCATGCCGGCGCGAAGTCGAGAAGCTGGGAATGAAGGTTGAGGTATTGACAGACGACGACGCTTCTGGCAGTCTCAAACGACGCTTCCCTGCGCTTGATGGCCCGGTGCCCGGGTTTGACCTGTACTTCAACCCAAGAGCCGGTTGGGCACATCCACGAAACGCATTGAAAGCCGCGATGGACGAATATCTGTGCCTTGGAGGGCAATTTATCGGCCATCACGTTTGCGGCCGTGTTCTTAGCAACGTCGTCATCAATGGTGTTATGCGCGGTGTTCAGACCGCTGCAGGGGTGGAACATCTCGCCGACAGAATCCTGTATGCGACAGGTGCCTATGCGACCGAGAGTCTTATCCCCGGCCTTGATACACAGATCCATCCTGTCGGCTTCGCTGTGGCACACTGGCGGCTGGACGAGGAAGAGCGGAAGGCATGGGATGACCATCCAGTCGTCGATCTTTACCACCACGGGTACTTCTTCCCGCCGGATAGCAGCGGCTTGATGAAGATGGGAACGGGCGTGATGGGATTTGGGCATGGAGATCGACAGGCAAAGACTACACACGGTGATGTTCTTTCGGGTGTCGCGGAACCTCTTAAAAGCTCCCATCTGAGAGGGACGAAGGACGAGGGCGCCATCCCCAGAGAAGCTGAGCAGGCTATCCGATGGATACTGTCACAGATGGCACCCAAGTTAATGGGTAAGACTTTCTTTGACACGAAGATATGCTGGGACGGGATGACCCCAGACGGCGCGTGGATTATCGATGAGCACCCTGAGATCAAACAGCTTTTTGTGGCAATTGGAGGCTCGGGTCATGGATTCAAGTTTCTCCCTATTGTTGGAAGCTGGATTGCAGATATCCTACTCGGGGATGATGATGGAGTGACCAAGACAGGCGGTCTACCAAACAAAAAGGAGATGAGAAAGAGATGGAAATGGGGACGCAGTGCGAACATGGGAATCTCGACGCCAAGTGTCGCTCTTCAAGGTCGGCCGATTCGAGACCTAGACACAGTATTGCAGATGGAGAGGAAACCAGCCCTTAAGCTGTGAGAGAAGCAGCGGTTCCTGAACCAGTCATCATATATCATATACGCCAATACACACACAGTAAGACTGTCTCGAGTTGGTATAATCTCAAAGGTCCACAGTAACCATTCATCTGCTGCGCCCTCAACTCGATCGATCGTCACTATATACATATCCTCTTCTCTACGCTGTGTCTCACATGTCAGCATACCAGAGTGTGCAATGCCAGTGGAATTTCTCTAGGCTGCTCGAGGGCAAAGGCTTATGTCTCTTCTCAGGATCAATTGGCCCACGAAGAGCAAGTTGGCGTTCCAAGTAAGGCTCATACTAGGGGACGTCTTCTGACTCCGCCCGAACAGTGGCGGATATACGATGTGACCCGGATTGACCTACGGTAACATCGCAAAAGGCTCATTTCCAACTGACTCACAGGTTTCTCGTGGCACCACTAAGACTGATTCAGCATGCATGACCGGCGAGTTGTAGGACTCGAAGAGCAGGGCTGATGCCCCCGTAAGCAGACAAGATCGCCATATACCTCAACTATATCGACAAGGTCAAACCTCGAAATTTATATACCCCGGAAAGCTCTTGGGCTGTCAAGGAAAGCAGCTTAGCAAGAACATATTATTACGGCTATTCACTCTTACCATTTCCCAGTGTCATCTATAGGTAATACCCAAATGCCGCCTTCGCCTCTGCGCTCATCCCCGTGTGGCCGACGTAACCATCTAGCGTTGTCTCATCCAGGGTAGTGGCAGAGGCAAAATCTGCTGGGGGTCGGCCCGATCGAGTGTACTCCAGTTGCCGCTTCACGTACGCTCTGCTGGCAGGAGTGGACGGGCACGCAGCGATGTAAACGACAGATGCATTGACAGCTCCATGATGCTCTGAGTCGACGGCATGGCACAGCTGTGTGGGGTATGCCGTCAGCCTCGTCAGCCTTGAGCAAATAGCCAGAGGAGAATAGGGATGTACTTACATCAGAGTGCCCCCATACAGTGTCACCAGGGTTCATGACCGGGATGTGCACCAGACACTCCTCGAGTCGGAGGTGCGGGTGTGATGACCGACTCAGCCGTTGACTCTGAGTCTTCACAGTGCCAGGGAACCATGAAGAGTCTTTGTCGACGGTCCACTTGGAAGCATCCATGAGCTGCAACTCATCCGAGGGCGGCTTGAAGAAGGGCCGCAGCAACACGTATGCAATGGTGGCTGCGATGTGCGGGTACACCAGGAGCGTGCCTTCTCTGGGTGCGGTTCGAGTAAGCGCTGTCCACCCTTGAAAAGAGCGGAAGACACTTGAATGGGCGGAAGCCTTGTACAGGTCTTGGACCGCCGAGATCCGAGCCCCAAGGTCATAGGGGTCATAGTTCTCGAAGTTACCCGAGAAAATGTCGGAATACGCCTTTCTGTAGGCAGGGTCGGCCCAGCGAGAGAAACTGCCGGCATCGATATGGGGGCCCAGGCCGAGGAATGGTTGTAAAGGGGGGACGATCACGGACACCATCAAAGTAGATGAGAGGGTTAGGAGAGCTTTAATCGGTGCTATCGTGCCACAGCCCGTTTAGGAGCCTCTGGGTCTCGAGATCGGATGGATGAGATCGGATGGTGTTTTGTGTCGGGGAGTCATACAGCCTCAGCATCGAGGGGCTCTCCTTCGGCCAACCAGTGATCCTGCTATTAATCTTGGAGACGTAATTCCCGAGGTCCTCGTATAGCTGATCTGCCTGCTCCTTCGGTATGACGCCGCGGATAACAAGACAACCCTTTTCCATGATCTCGTCCTTTTCTTTTCCCGTGAATCCCCCAGCAAGCTGTGACGCCTCAAAGACGGGGATCAGGGAGTTGCCCCGAGCGGCAATCTCGTCTGTGATTGACTTTAATTCCTCGCAGACAGCGATCCAACTCTTCTTCAACGCATCGGCGCCATACTCCTCGAGGATCGCCCTCTTCACGGCGTTGATTGAATTCCGGGTCCTTGTCGTAATATGGAGTCTTTTTGGGATATTCGACCCAAGCAGGCCACTCGGCAATCGCACTAGGCATGGCGGAGGACTATACCCGAAGCCGAACGACGCGAGGAGCGATGACTCGAGGAACTTACCTACCACAGTATCTCACAACTAAGAAATATGACAGGAGAGACGCTCGATAGCCAGTAAAAGGCTCATTCACTGAAAATTCGACGTGTGCACAGCAGGAGATCAGCCTGGTAGGTGTATCGACAAAGATATTGACTGTTCCTCTCAGCGGCTGAACCTCATAATCAATTACCAGCGTTATTTTTGGGGGGGAATTGCCGGTCACTCTCGCAGACCCACGCAAATCGCGAGCTCAACACGCGGGGATCTCCGAACCACCCCTGTTTGAGGCGGGAGTCTCCACCTTCTGCGGACTCGTCCGAGAACGAGACGCCGGAGCTCCTGAAAGTGCGGAGTGAATTGTGTAAGCATCATTGGCATACCTCTGTTGTGACAAAGGGCGCGGTGGTCACAGCCGTGAGGCTTCTTTTTGTAGATGCTAGCAAACACAACCAGCTACAGAAGATATCCCTTGGCGTACATGTTGCTACATTGTCCTTCTTCAAAGACTTGACACCAACTAGTAGTCGAACCAGACAATTTGATTTGACCATGCAACTACGTGACGCTCTTCGCTGCTGAACACGACAACTTCGCAAGGGGTTTCCGGTCAGACAACAGCAGATCACGCCCATGATCTGTCTCTCCGCTATTGTGGGTTCATTCTAGCTGCACTGCTGTTCGCTCTCAGACTTTGACCCATCGAGGATATCGCGTTTCTCTGTGGCCCTGTCATGGGAGTTGTGTGACTGCTCGTCTTAGGTATCCTAAAGGCGCTGCCAGGGCCGCCTGGGGTAACATGGTCAGTAGGTATTTGGTCAAGCAATGTCATAATGCGGCCAGGAGAGGAACCCAATACCATACAGATAATAGCTCCTTTCAACGCCGGGACAATAGTCACACTTCCTGTACGACCGATGGTAATTTTGGTGGTGATGTTGATGCCTTGAGGCAACAGTTGACTCACGCGAAAGCCCGAGGCGTACGACGAAAGATGCATCATCACCTAGATGGCCTATGCCCACCTCTGGAGTTGAGGGCACTAGTAGCATTCCGGTTCTGCTCCTCATACGTAAATGAACACCATAACAAGGAGTGCATACATGGTTCCGCAGTAGCAAATGTTGTCTGGACTCGGATGGAGGATAGATCAAGCAAATGCTGGACGTCATTGCGTCTTGTTCATCTCCATCGAGGAGTTCAAAGGGACATCGTGGAAATTAGTGATCCCAGTTATGAATGCCATCCTTGCGACAACTGCCAGCGTGTGCCTTGCCTCACCTTCTGGTGCGCTTAATCTTGGCTTGTGATCACAAGCTGCTGCGAGCTGTGGGGAGGCAAACGATAAGGCAACTCCTGCTCAGGTAGATCTTGGCCTTCTAGGAATTTTTTTTAAAAAAGAAAAAAAAATGCATGTGTAGGCTGTAAAATCACGAAATACAAGCGTTTACAGAGCTTTACAAGCCATCCAGGGAGGTAACATAATGTATGCTTTACGATGCAGATAGTTGGATGGTTCGTTGGTCACCCTTCCGAGACGGCGCCACCACTCGGCACACTACATATGATGTGACGGGTTAATGAACCTAATAATGGAGTAGTCGATTATCTGGTTATTAATAGCGCTCGAAACACTCGCGATGTACTCAGGTACCTGACAGTTCTCATCGACCTAGAACTGGATGAGGCACGTAGTTACGCGGCAGGCCTCGTAATAGCCCCACAAAGGAGCGTCGCTAGGGGTGATGCCCCTGTTGCAGAGCCGCAGGGTCGAGCAGGTCAAGCTTTCACTAGCCAGATTTCTGCGTCGGACGATCGGCACTTCGCCGTCAGTTCCCACCACTGTGTGGGCGAAGTCCCTGTTGGGCCTCGAGTGTGGAATGCTTCGGAAAGGGGCTAGACCTCAGCACCCGCGCCCCGTGCGGGACCGTGGCTGCAGAGTCGCAGACTCTCATATCCATCCAGTGCTGCGTGCTGCTCGATTGGAATTCCAGAGGCCGTCCCGCCATCCGTGGGAGGAATAATTGTCATGACGTGGACACAGGGGCTAATTTTATCAACATGGCGCTCCCGAGCTTCGCGTCTCCACAGAGCCACGAATGCATCTCCACCCTGGCCTGGGCAGAAAATGGTTCTAGCCTCAAGACGAGTCCGTCTCGGCTCAGAATGCCGCTATTGGTGTTTGAGGAAAGGGGCGGTGCATCCGCCTGGGCACGCCGGCAGGGCATGCTTGGTACTGTATAAGAATCCAACAAAAGGGAACCGAGTCCTTTTCTGCCGGTTTTGATCCGTCTTTGGCCTCCGATCGAACTGAAGAGCTTCTGAACTCAATTCACTTCCATTCGTTTTGAAGATTTTGAAGATGGCGATGTCTTTCGTTCACAAAGCCGCGGCCGTAGCTTTACTTCTCGCGTCTTCGGCTGCTGCTCAGACTTATACCAGTTGCAACCCGACTACGAACTGTAGGTCTTCTCTGTCGCCTGGTGACACAGTATCATCCGACACCAAGCTCAAGCTGAACGACGCATTATAGCATCGTGTCCCTCAGACACGGGTCTTTCTTCTAGCACCTACAGCGTTGACTTCACCCAGGGTGCCGACGACGACGCGTGGACGGTCACAGCGGGATCCGTCTCATACACCTCCTCGGGCGCCGAGTTCACCATCAGCGAGAAGGGAGACGCACCGACCATTGAGACGTCATGGTACTTCTTCTTTGGCCGCGCGGAGGTTCACATGCGCGCTGCGACGGGCACCGGAATTGTTAGCAGCGTTGTCCTGGAGTCCGATGATCTCGACGAGGTAGATTGGGAGTGGCTGGGTGGTTATCCCGATGAGGTGCAGACCGACTATTTTGGCAAGGGCAACACCACGAGCTACGATCGCGGCGGCACGACGAATGTCACGGATACGCAGAGTACTACGCACAATTACACCATCGACTGGACTAGTGAGGCCATTGTCTGGTACGTCGACGGGACGGCCGTTCGTACGCTGAACTACGATGACGCCCTCGACGGCAAGAACTACCCCCAGACACCCATGAGACTGATCCTTGGAATCTGGGCTGGTGGTGACAGCGACAACGCCGAGGGCACTATCACATGGGCGGGCGGCGAGACAGACTATGACGATGGCCCTTTCACCATGACAGTCGAGAGTGTCTCCATCTACAACGCAAACCCCGCTTCGTCTTACACCTACGGCGATGAGACTGGTGACTGGACCAGCATCAAGATCGATTCCTCTGACGACACCGACTCGTCGAGCAGCACCAGCGATAGCGCCTCTGCATCGTCTGCGTCGTCTGGTGCGTCTACCTCCGTAACTTCTACAGCTACCACCACCGGGTCACCGACTGACTCGTCCACGGCTACAACAGCTACTACAACGACAACCAGCTCGGGCAATTCGACTACAGGGTCTGACGGAACCTCCGCTGCGGCGAGCTCGACTGGTACATCGGTAGCGAGCGTCTCGGCTAGTGGTTATGTCAAGGAGCCGTCCCTCGGTGTGAGCCTCGTAGGAATGGCTTCTGTCGCGCTGATGGTCCTTGCCTATGTGTAATCGGCAAAATCGAGCCGTGGCGAAGAATTCTCCGTGGAGATGTTGGCTGAGTAGAGCAGGATGTGTGTTAATTCTCATCATTGTCCCTCCTGGGCATTGAATTTCGGGCTAGCACCCTGGACGCGGTAGCATCACTTGAGCGTAACCAATCTTTATGTCCTTTGAGCATGTAGTCTGCGGTCATACAAGGGTCAATATTGGCTGCTTAATATTACACATTTGTCTTCCATTTTCATGATTGGCAGTCTTGATAGAGCTATCAGATACAGCCCATAGGATGACGAGCAAGCAATCATCGCATGGTATAAGGAGAGGGAAGGTGTACCTCGGTCCCTCCGCATCTACCATCCGACCAACTTCAACAGTGCAACCGCTCCCCAGCCCACCGTCAAAACGTCAAGCAGACCACTGACATTTATGCTGTCCGAGATGGCCTCGTTATATTCGTCCATCATGGGCAGCTTGGCCTTGTCCACCCAGAATGATCGCATATACTGCGAGGCATAGCGCTGGCCGCCCGCAAGCAATGCAGTCCACACCACAAAATATGGACCAGATCCCATAGTGGAGGCGCAGGTTATTAGAGCCGTCAGGAGCGACAGTAGTGTCTGGGTGGAAGTGAGCATTGGGACCAGTCATGGAGGCATAATCAGCGCCCATACAGCGACGAACCCGGCGCCCACGGTGTAGCGGGTATCCCAGAGCCTTTTCTCTGCAAATGTGCTCCATTCTGCGGCCTTTTCCGCCTTCTCCTCGTACTTTCGAAGCTTGGGGACCGAGCTCTGGGAGTGATACAACGCAAAGCCACTGACAACGACGAGAAAACCCCCAATCACGTTCACAAGCGCCATAGATGTGGTTCCCGAGGAGTGTTCCACGTTAGTATTGCCGATTCCCCAAGGATGCAGCGCAAAAAGAGATGATGGAGCGGGAAGTTCCAAGCAGACGAGGGCTCTTGTCGTTTGATCGTTACTTCTTCCATGTCTGCGGCATCGCCACGCTGACTTGGGGGTTCCTCTCACGTAGTGACGTCATCATTCAGGACGACCAGCGTTAACTTGGACGTAGAGTACGTACCTTACCACCAAAATACAGGACTGAAACAGAATTGCCCAGCTGGAAATAAGCTTAGCAAACGTAGGACTAGGAGATGGGTATAGGATAGTATTCAACCATCAGGTTTGAAGGCGTATCTATCGTTCTAGAAATCACTACCTATTATCCTCGTCAGCTAAACTGAATGTCTTTACTAGTGAGATAATCGTCTTTTTTGGTTGAATAGTATAAAGTACATCTAATACAGGGTATTCCTACTTACTAATGAGGTATATATCTCCAGGGTACATATATGGACTAATACGGTATTAAAGAGGTTTAAACAGAAGAGCCTCGCGCTGAAATCTACCTATTTACCTACCAATTAGACTGGGTACTCGAGATTAGAATGTTTTGTCAAGGCATCTTTTCATTGATGACCTTTTCAAGAATCTCCTTCCTTCATTCGACACTAGTAAATATAGTAGTGATCGTAAGGACAGTAGATATACTATGACCACTCCGGGAGATGCTTACCTACTCAAACGCCAGACTGGGACGCACGGTCCAGCATGTCTCTTGTTTAGGTCGCTGACCAAGTCAAAGTAAGTCAATGGCTCTGAAAACATTGGAGGCGGCCGAGATAAGCACGGTTCAATCTTTCCAACCCTCCCTCTAAGGGTTAGTCTCGGCAGAAGCTGAAGGCTTACAAAGAGTTGGGTCACGAAGCGAGGAAGATTGGCAGCTGGGTGCATGTGCTTACTCAGTGGCTGTTAATACAGACTAATGCGGTTGCTGACTCGATATCTCTTGGCCACACTATGTCCGACGACATTATGCGTCAGTTACGAGAGCGAACAAAGAGACGAATCCTGGTAGCCTGAACAACTCCCTCCTATATAGAAGGACCGGCCATGGCGAATTGAAGAGTCGCTTGAGAGAAGTCCCATTCCAGACATTAATTGTCACAATACCGACTTCTCCTCAACACAACTGTCAACTGTGCTGTGTCCACGGTGCTGTCAAATGGCCAAGATCATTACTGTCTTTGGCTTAACGGGGAACCAGGGAGGCTCAGTCATCCGAGCAATTCTTAGAGACCCAGAGCTCTCGCGCAGCTGGAAGGTTCGCGGAATAACTCGAGACCCATCGAAGCCCAATGCCATTGAGCTATCGCAACAGGGGGTTCACATGGTCGCAGCGGATCTCTCCAACAGGTCCTCTATCTTACAGGCAATTCAAGGATCCGATGCTGTATTCGGCGTAACAAACTACTGGGAGAAGGGGACGCTGGAGTATGAGGTTATGCAAGGCAAGAACCTGGCGGATGCCGCCAAAGAGGCTGAAGTTGGACATTTGATTTGGTCATCACTGCCCTTCGTCTCTGAAGGTACCTAAGGTTTCAAATGAGTCTTGAGATCGGACAGGAGACTGACTGACTTGGCCAGTTACAAAAGGGAGACTTCATAATCTCCACCACTTCGACAGCAAGGCCATAGTAGAAAAGTACATCCGACACATTGGCCTGCCCGCGAGTTTCGTCATGCCGGGCTACTTCATGTCCAATATCCCCGGCAGCATCCAGCCATCTACGGATGGAAGGTCGTACAGCATCAGCTGGGTCTTTGACCCAGACACGCAGATTCCCATGTTAGATGTGCCTTCAGATTTCGGCAAATTTGTAGCAGCATGTCTTCTGCATCCAGCTGAAACGATAGGCAGCCATGTCATGGCTGCATCGGGGTGGTTCACGCCACTGGACGTCGCAAAAGCCGTGCAATCGTGCACTGGTATCGAATGCCGGTACCATGTGGTACCACTTCGTGCTTTTCATGGCAGTCCAGAGCTTCTGGACAACCTCCTTATGATCAAAGACTATGACTATTACGGACCTGGGGCACATGATGGAGTCAAGAGGTCGCAGGAATTAGTCGGCAGAGGAGTCAAGCTCTCAGCTTTCACTGACTTCTTTAGAGATATTGGGGTCTGAAAGTCCGGCTCAAGCGAAATCCATTTATGGGGAAGCGGATTTTTCAAGTTATACAGTTATAACAAGGTCAGATCTTGTTGTTGACCAAATTTTACCTCGAAGGAATAGGATCGTCGGAGCACCAGTCACAGAAGTACACTTATTTTCACGTATAATTATCGTCTACGTGCCTGTATCTCAGAATTCTACCATACGAGTGAAGCTTTGGCGCGTTTCAGTCTGTAGGTTTAGATCTAGCATTAGTATACCTCCTGCAACTAGGCCAGTTACAGATGCTATCTCTTCATTCTGTTAATCTTTCAGACTTTGCATGATCACCTCGACCTCCTCGTCTGCGGCCTCAATGATATGTTCTGGCGCGAACTGAGGATTCCAGCCCAACTCCTTACCATGCTCGGCAGTGAATGTACAACTGGATAGACAGGTTAGCTGGAATTTCTTGTGAGCTTGCTATGATTGGACCTACAGTCCCCCGAGCTGAAGGGCCACGAAGTCCTTTGGGCAGCCAAGAGCCTTGCTCATCCTTTCCAACGCCTTGTCGTCGGCAGGGACGACCTCGCTGTCACTGATTAAGTTCCGTGTTGCCATAGCTACGGCCATGGCGTTGTAAATGTCGTCCCACGCGACGCTTCCCGAAGCTGCAAGGTAGTAGCCTTTCTTTCCGTAGCCGGGATTCCTTCCGGCGAGAATTGCGCGGAGAATTTCTATAAACAGCGTTGAGTTGTCGCTAACGTGGCAGACGGGCCAAGTCTTGAAATATCGTGTTAGTCTGATTGGAGATAGTACGATCTGAGAAGAGACTCACCGGCCGCCCAGTATCAACCTTGTAGACCCGCTGGGCCCCTCTCCCGGCTTTGAAAATGGCGACCGTTTGAATGGATATTGGGTTACCAAACCCCGCACCTTTACCATCTACAGATGTGTTAGGCTCATGGACATATCGCGGTAAGCAAAACGCACCAAAAGTAGACAGTTACATACACACGATGCATGGCACAAACACATAGCTTCGAACGCCGAACTTGTCCGAGAGCTCGATGACTTGGCAGTTTGTGTCGATAGCCTAGACGAATGGATGTCAGCTGCGGCCATACTTCTGCATATCGCAAGCCTCGTGTGGCAACGGACCTCCGGGACTCTTGCCACGGTAGGCTTCTGGGCCTTCTGGATATCAAAGAGCTTCGGGTCCGTGTCCAAGAGTGGTCGTTCAGTAGGCGCGCCAGCGTGGCTAGAGAATATCTTGGCACCAGATGTCTGCTTTAACCGTCAGATATGCGATCACTTTATTCCCTTGGTAACCACAGGGCATATTTTACTCACGTGAAGGAAGTGTACGTCTTTGCCAGTTACCTGTTTCACCTCTGCTAGTGCTTTTATGAAATGTTTCTGCGATAAGCAGGACAGGGAGTCGATCAAAAAGTAAACGATGGTAATTTTGTTGTCAACGACGTTTTGACGCACTGCAAGTTCATCGCGGGTGTCGAAAGTTATCGGCTCAGCTCCATATTTCTTGACAGCCTCCGCTTGACCGTCATTGCGGACGAGCGCGAAGAGTTTCTCATGGGAAGGAAGACCGGCACCTCCCAATCGCGCAAGCAGATCTCCCCCCAAGTAGCCGGACGCGCCGGTGAGGAGGATCCTGTGAGACATATCGGCTATAAGCAAGGGAAAGAATTTGGAAGTGAGAAAGACCAGTAAAGACAGCTTCCGGGACTTTGTCTGCAAGAACCTGGTTTTCTGGGGTGTTCGGATATGATGTCTTGGTCCCCTTTTAAGTAGAAGTTAGCTGCTGTTAGCACTCGCAGTCATGCTATCATACTCGACCGAACGGTCTCCGGCGGGCCGACTCGATTAGGTAATATCTTAATTAATCAAAAGCAAGTCAGGAGGACAACGCCGCAGTTCAAACAACCTAGAAGTTAAGTCAGCCAGACGGACAACCGGCAATACTCGATGGAAAGAGGGTCCCCTAAGTTGATTAAAAAGATAGGTAGTTATTCAGCTCACGAATATGGACCCTATCTCGGTGTCTTAATAATAATAGACTGTTCCTCCGACACTCAGTATGGCTCAACTTGAAGGTTTATCCCGCGTTCGACGCTCGAAGAATTCCATCATCCTACGGCAGGATACCGCAACACTATTGCCAATTGTATTTGTAACAACGAGGCCGGCGATTGTCGATGTCGCGGTTCCATGTGCCTCCACGTCTCCAATCATCTCGGGCATAGAAGACGAGCCTACACTGCCAAATCCTACGTCCGCCAGTCCACCGGCGACCATGCCGACGACACCTCCAATAACAGGCACAATCCGGTCAGTTTTGGTAAGCTTGATGTGCAGCGGGACGTTGCGCCGCATCAACTCCGCTTGGATGATGGCGAGCTTCTCCTTTGCTATCTGCATCTTTCGCGCTGCAAGAACCGAGAATCCAAGGCTTGCGCCCGCGGTAGCCGGTGTGGTTCCAATGCTCAGGCCAAGTGAGCATGAACTGGCCAGTATCTGCCGAATCTTCTCCACCTCGCGATTCTTAAGCTCGGGTATCGATAGGTGCACCGCCTTGCCCCTGTAGGCTGCGTCGTCAAAGCCGAAAAGATCGTCAATTCCCATACCGATGCTTGTGTCAAGACGGCGCGCGATGCAGAACTTGACCAAGGCGCACTGAATATGACCGTACGCGGCCATTTGGCTCGATTTTGTCTCCCATAATGTCACTTAGCAGTGGTTTACGTGTCTCCGAGAACTTGCATAGCACGAGGCCTCAGCCTAAAACTGCCAAGTCAGTTTACTCGCACAACGTGGGCAATGGTTTCACGTGTATTACCAGCCTTCAGCATCACTCGGCCAACCATGTCTCGCCAGGCTATATACCTAGAACTTGGCGGCCAACACGTGAGAGCCCGTAAAGGAGCCAACTCAACAGGAGGGGACAGATTCACGTCCTCCATACCACCTTCTGTGCTGATTCGTATGCAGCTGGTGTCAGTGTTACTTATCTTCTGCACAACAGGGACACTCTATTCTGGCCACTTATCTTTGACATCACTACTGGTCCATACAATAACACGTGTGGAGAGTGTTGACTACTGACAATTCCGTGGTATAGTCATAGTGACCAGGCAAAAATCTCCTAATTAGATCGTCCTTCTTGGAAGCAGCCCACGAGGATTACCACCTCTGATACAGAGCGAAAATATTGATAATGTCTTTTAATCTTTATGAGGCCATGTGTATCAGCGGATTGGCCGAAGAAATTTGTTCTCACGCTGTAACTCCCATCACCGCTATAATGACATAGATAGCAACACTTGAGAGCACCCCGACGCTCTGCATACCTTGCCTCTGGGCCCTCCGTTATGACTACTGAGACTTCTACGCGTCTCCATCGCCGTCAGACTCGGTCTTGTGCATCGCCTTTGCCCTCCGCCGGACCCAATCGACGCAGCTGACCTCATCGTACTTCTTCTCCTCACCCTCGGCCAGGCAGACGTCGAGCACGCCACAGCTCTCATTCAGGTTGAAGCCGAAGAAGAAGGGCATGCTAATCCTCTCCCTGCCACTGAAGTTCTGCGCCTTGTGCACAGTGCTGACGTACCTATCGTTGGTGATGCGCTGCAGGTAGTCGCCGATGTTCACGACGAGAGTGCCCGGCACCGGCCGCGCGTTGATCCACTGGCCCTGCCTGTTGAGCACCTGCAGGCCACCATTCGCGTCTTGCCATAGGATTGTGAAGAGCTGGAAGTCGGTGTGGGAGCCGATGGAGACCTGGTCAGATGACAGTGGCGAGACAGCTATGGGCGGGTAGTAGTTGATCGCCAGTGAGGCGTCGGGGTGGGTGAACTTGGGATCGAAGTAGTCTTCGGGGAGGGAGAGGGAAAGGGCAAATGATCGCACGAGAGCTCGAGCGAGTGAGAGGCACGACTGCCAGTATCTGACGATAGCGGTCTTGAAGTGTGGAACGTTGGCTGTGGCCTCCCAAGGAAAGTCCTCGCAGCGCATATACTTTGCGATGTCTCCTGAGATGGCAGAGGCATCTGGCACTGAAGAGTCGTACCTGGGATCATAGGTCCAGGAGAACGTTTCCCGCACGTCGACGGACTCAAACGGGTTGATACGCTGCGATCTTGGAGGCTTGTAGCCGTTGAAGAACTGTGACTGGTCTGAGTTTGCATGTTCCTTGACTTCTCTGGGCTGGCGGAAGAAGTCTAGAGAGGCTGCACAGGCCGCATCGGCCACACCGCTCTCGATGCCGTGGTTGGCAACGTAAAAGAAGCCAGTGTTGGTAGCAGCATCGTGAATGCGTTGTGCCACGGATGCACGATCGGCAGGATTAGGGCTGAATATGCCGGAGACATCAATGATCGGGATCTCGGCAGGATCGGCGTCTCTCACTGGGGTGCGGAGCACGGTCCGGTGGACCGGGCCGTTCCCTGAGTCAAGCCGGAGCTGAGTATATTTACCCGCTTCCGCGAGGGTAGACACAGTGGAAGTCGTTGTGCGCATCTCGTCGAAACTGCCCTTCCTACGTACTTTCAATCCCGAAGGCTCAACACACAGGAAGGCGAAGGTCTATGTCCCTGATGGAACACGCAGCTCCGCACTGATAAGGAGAGGATCGGCCAGGTCCGCCCCGGCCCGGCTCCCCACCGTCGGAAGCGTCTTATCATTGCCGAGAAGCTAAGCACGGTAACTAGAAACGACTATCAGGAGTCGGGCATCCAGACACTCAAAGCCAGTTGCCCAGCTCCAGCATCCCCCGCCCTCTAGAGCAGGATTCGAGACGGCCAGTGGCTCCTAGGGGAAAAGGCCAAGAGCAAGGATCATCTTATCTCTATCCATGTCACACCTTCTTCTCCACTGCGACATCAACCGTGGTGGGGGAGCTGTCGGACATGTCCGCACTCTCTTCCGTCCCAGTGATTGTCTCCTTGTCTCGCTGGGTCCGGATTTCGAAGAGGCGCACCACCACGACCCAGACACACATGCCGCAGATGAAGCCCAAGCTAGCTTTGAAACCCTTCCGATACTCCGGAGCGTCAGTGACTGGGTACAGAAATTGCTGAATGACGGTGGTCAAGGCGGCTCCGAACCTGAAAATTGCAGGGGAGAATGTTAGACCGACTCCCACAAACAGGATTAAGAATGGGACTAACGAATTCATCACAGCAAGTGAAAGCGCCCGCACTTGGGTGTCGCCCGAAGTCAGGATATTCGCCCAGGCGTAATAGATGGGAGAAAGCGGTCCGTCGAGACCTGCAAACATGTATGACACGACTCGCAGCCCCAGCGGTATGTTCCAAACGACCAAGCAGATCGTCCCGAACAGTAGGATGGCGAGGTTCAGTGCCACGGCGTTCATGCGGCAGCCCGTAGCGTCCACATAAACGTTCAGAGCCAAAACCATGACAATATTGAAGCCATTGATGGATGTTGGGATATTGTTGACCTGGTAGATGGACCAAGAATGCTCAGTATCGTACTTGAGATACAGCTGCATCACCGTGTTCGAGACCTTCCCCACGGTGGTGTTCCAAAACCTGTACGTTGTCAGCGACGCTGCGTCGTGTCATGTATATGTATGGGAATCAGGAGTGAGCGTACATCCACAGTACAGTCAGGACATAGAGCTGCCATGACTTGAGGGCGCGCATGAAGAGGTCCCAGGTGAAGCTGGTTGTCTCTTCTCGTCCGTCCTCGGTGAGTCTCTCTACGCACCGCAACTTCTCTTCGTCGCTCAAATAAAAGGCTTTGGTGTCGTACGGAGTGTCGGGGAAAAACACCATACCGTAGCAGGCGATTACAATCGTGATGATGCCGTCGATGATAAATACCCAGCGCCAGGCCTCGAGACCGTTCTTTCCGTCCAGGCTCGCAAGAACGGCACTCTGGAGGTAACCACTGATCATGGTGCCAACATAGGCAGCGCATGCAAATATCGCGGTCCGTTTCCCGATCTCAGTCTTTTTGTACCACGAGCCGAGCACGTACTGTACCCCGACGAAACACGATCCTTCGAGGAATCCCACGAAGAAACGTATGGGGTAGAGCTATGCCGCGGAAAGGCTGTCGGTCAGGTACCACATTTCTTCCACCTCGGGTGGGACACTCAAGGGCCACATACCTGGTTAACGTCCTTCACTGCGTACGTACCAATGGTGAGAATGGCCCAGATGAACTCCAGCCCCGGGAGGAGCAGCCGTGGCGGAACACGCGTTAACAGAATGTTGGCAGGGATAGGTCCCAAGATCTGTCCAACCTGGAAGCAGGTCGTTGCCAAGTTAAACTCGGTGCCGAACATCTTCAGGTCCTCGCGCATGCCGCTGACATAGGCATTGCTGAGGTTTGACTGGTCCAGCCATTTGGCAAAGTAGGCAAGGCAGCCGTAGGTCAGAATGAAGAAGTCGATCTTGAACAGCAGCTTCTTCTCGCTGGCGGATGTTCCCTTGGGATACCAGATGAAGAAGGACGGGCGGTCTCTCCCGTAGGAGGACGCAAAGATCTTCTTTGCGTAGAATTGAAGGGATCCGTCCATCTTGGACCCGGTCTACGTTCTGGCCTGTCTAGTAAAGCGATCCCGGACTGTAATGAGAGGGTGGATGAGAGGCGAGAAGGACAGCCGCCCGGACAGGCCAACCCTCTGCTGTAATATGCGATCGGTGTCGCCCGCCATTCCTTCCTCACCGTATCAATATCAGGATCGTGGCTGTCGCCACTACGCCGCTAGCTGCCAAGTACAAGCTACCGGTAGTGCAAGCGGCGCAGATAGGGAGGAGCCGAGTTGCATTGGCGATGGCTACCTGTCGGGCCATTGATATGTTTAGCACGGGGGCCAGCGATACGCCCGGTCGGGTTGGATCGAGCCGGAGTGGGCCGGTGCCCCCGCCGATGCGGAGATAGGCAAGTTGATACGACGAGTGGGGAGGTCGTCACCGGCGGACTACCCTGCAAACCACGGCGGCCCGGTCGCGCAGAGATAAGAGATTCCTCTCCCCTGTTGCGGGGTCTAAAGGCGTTGTAGAGACGCGTATACCAGCCCAGGTGCAGGTCGGAGAGAACGGCCAGTCCTAACGCTCCCTCGAGCTCCTTTCTGCAGACAATGGCTGCAGTCGCATCCCCGGTCGTGAGCGCAGCTCCGCCCTCACACACCGACGTAAGGACCCCTATGCACGGGAAGTAGGCGGCCGATCAGATTAGATCCTGAATGCTAACATTGCAGACAGGAGTCGAGCAAATATGTCTACTTCCATTCCGGCGTAGAGGCGACATACCGCAAAGTCGCAGAGGCACCTTCTTCGTTCACATCTATCCCCACCATCGATCTCAGCGAGATCGACAGTCCCTCACCCGAGGCACGGAAAAGGATCGCTAAGGAGATTTACAACGCCTGCCACGACTGTGGCTTCTTCTACGTGAAGAACCATGGCATCTCCGAGGATTTGGTCAAGCGGACATTCGAGCTGCTCCGGCGTTTCTTCTCACTCGACCTCGAGACCAAGATGGATGCTCACGTGCAGAAGAACCCTGCCATTAGAGGGTATGAGCCCATGCTGGAGACTCGATTGGACCCGAGGACTCAGGGAGGCAAGTCATCCAATTCCTGGTCATGAATGCGCGCTGACAACCCACGAGACATCAAGGAGGCCTTCACGATGGGCGACTGCGTCATCGAGCCAGAGCAGGACTATGCCGGGAGGACCGGCCGGCCGCCGCCAGGACACATTACAAAGGCTCAGAACATCTGGCCCTCGGGAGCCCCGTGGTGGCGTGCGGGGCTGTACGAATACTACAACCAGATCTTCCCACTCTCAATGAAGCTGGCCAAGGTCATTGCTTTAGCTTTCGACCTAGATGAGGGCGCATTCGACCCTCTCTTCAAGTTCCCCATCACCGGCATGCGGGCGTTGTACTACCCACCGACGCCGCTGGATAAGGATGCGAACAATGTTGGACTCGGCGCACATGCTGACTTCTCCTGTAAGAAACAATGCCATACCTGCGTGTGACAACCGAGATACTAACAGGACCAGGGCTCACGTTGGTCCTACAGGATGATGTGCCGGCTTTAGAGGTCCTCAACCAAGATGGCATCTGGGTAGATGCGCCTCCGCAGCCCGGCACCTTCGTCTGCAATGTCGGCCAGTACCTGGAGCGGCAGACGAACGGAAAGTTCCCGGCGACCGTACACAGGGTGAGGAACAGGACCGGCCAAGAGCGGTATTCCCTCCCGTTCTTCTTGACCATGGATCCGGATGTGGATTTGGACGTCCTTGGCTGCTGCAAGGATGAGGGCCAGGCACCGAAGTATGACAAGATCAACGTGGGGGATCTCTACGTCAGGCGCGTCCTGCCTGCTAGACGGAAGCACCCAACGAGCATCAAGTTCAGCAGCGTGCCACAGGAGCAGTGGAAGTACGACATGCTACTCAACTAGATTTCAGTTCACCTACTTAGCAATGTCCCACCAACCGTAGCATCAGGCACGAAGGGTACCCAGTAGATTTCCGGATCGCGCCTTCGTTCGTGAATCTCAATGCCGACGCATGAAAAAGAGGAGATCGGAGATGGCCTCGTTAGGGAGTGTTGCTTGATGGTGCCCATGGTGATCGAGTGACTCCGACGCCTCATGCCGTGCACTTCCCGATACCACAGCTCTCGTTCCGGATACCACAGCCGGCGCCGGATGGACAACTTGTCACATACGGGTCCGTAGAGTTCAGTTCAGTTCAGTATTCAGATTGATATAAACAAAGATGGAGACTATCCTACACTTCATCACCCCAGCCACGACGCCGGAAACATCCAAAATCAGATGAACAGCTTGCTGCCATGGTACCTGGTCGTCTCCTCATACAAAGTGGCGCTGACGGCCAGTGTCCGTTCGGGGAATCCTTTGAATGAGGAGGCGAAAGTGGCGACGGAGTGAGCAACCAACTGGTGGGGGGATTAGGTTAGAGCGATTACCAAAGAACACAGGCACAGTGCTGGGTACTGACCTTGGTATTGAGCTCCCATGCGGTAAGGTTGACATTGCCAACGTCGTCGCACAGCTGGTGGTAGCAAGGGTCATACCAATCCCCAGCCTTGCCGCCGAATATCTCCGCCTCCTGCTTGGTCTTAACGCCCTCTGTAACGCGAACGTGAGTTTATACTTCTCTCGCTATGTCCAGGAGCATACGAGAGTGCTAAAGATTGCTCCAAAGAAAACGAAGTTACTTACCAGCACCTGTGGCAATCCCGCCCCCAGGGATGCCGTTGCGGATGAAGGCGTCATAGTCGCTGCGGCCGTCAAAGGGGATGAAGGTGTACCCGAGACCATGAGCCTTGTACCACTCAACATACAGGTCCCTCAACTCTTCCGAGCCGGTGGGATTAACTGCATTGGTTGCATTGTAGACTTGGTACGCAAAGTTGGGGCTGCCGAGCATGTCATAGTCCATAAAGAGGCGGATCTTTGCGTTCTCTTCTGGGGACAGGACAGAGACGTAGTAGTCAGAGCCCAGCAGGCCCTCCTCCTCCCCCGACCACCACGCAAAACGCACACAGTTATTTACGGTAAATTTGGTGAGCTGGGTCGCGATCTCGAGTAGACTCAAGCTCCCAGAGCCGTCGTCGTTGATACCGGGGCCTTCAGGGACGCTATCACTGTGACCGCCGAGCATGACGCAATTGTCCGAGTCACCCTCGATCGTCTGTGCGACGATGTTGTTGGTTGAAATAATGTTGACAACAGAGTCGATATAGGCGATTGCCTCAATGGTAGCCCCATTTCTGAGCTTCTTGATGAAAGGGACGGCCTCTGACCCCGCCATGCCGAAAGTCGCGACATGGTCCGGCGACGGAGTTCCCAAAGTGCCATGAAGCCCTTCATCCTCGTCTGCCGAGTCGAAGATCACGGCAGCGGCGGCGCCAGCCTTGCCAGCCAGCTCCGACTTTGCACCGAAGGCGCAGGTGCCGCGGCGGATGAAGGCGATGTTACCGCTCACATCGACGGGATAATCCGAGGAGTCGCACCCTTCGTTCTCGACGAGGATCAGGTCACCGTGAACGGGCTCCTTGTCCTTCGTTGGGGGAGTCAGACTCATGGGTGATGCGGTCTTGGGCACCTCATGGCCGAGGACCAGGCGGGACTCGAAGACATTGCCTGATACAGCCGGGAACGACTGGTTGGCCAGCGTGTAATAGTCTCCAAGCTCTGCAATGGTCGAATAGATGTATGAAAGTGTCCCAAGATGGCCTACTCGGAAGTTAAGCAGATGGTTCTCCAGAGCTGGCAACCGACGACGCACCTTCACTCCCAATCACCCGTGTGGGATGATTGTACTCTTCCTCGCCGAGCTTGGCGATCTCATAGAGCTCCTCTGCCCGCTTGAGCAGATTGTCTGCCGTGATGCTTGCCTGGAGAGCTTCCGAATCGATCATAGGCTTCACAAGCTTACCACTCAGAGGAGCTTGCTCACCCACAATTGGCGACTGAGGAAGCTGGGCAGTGACGCCCTGAAGCCCGGCCAGGACCGGGAGCCAGAGTTGCTTCAACATCGCCGCAACGACACCCGCGCTTCTTGTCAGACCTAGTGACGGAGACTTCTTACGCCGAGTCTGCTGCTGAGCACGGAAGCTATGAAGAGCGGCCTGCAGCGCAATGTAGAGAGATGAATGACTGTGCTGCTGTTTGTGCCATTTTGCCGTGCGAAGCAGGCGGCGACTTCGGCAGCCCGGTTGCTATGCGACCCCGCTAACCCAATCAGGAACTTGCGTGCTACGGACCCGAGCCGTGGGTCAGGCACGTAATGAGGTCGTTACCTACGCGTTGCCTAACTGGGTTGGGTGGCAGTGTTTCTAGTGTGTCATCGGAAATACTCACACCAGGTGAACCGATTGTCCGGACTACCTAGGCTGTAATATCGACTGCTTCCCGAGTTCAGAGCTCACTGCCTGCCTCAAGATATGGCAAATATACCTGCGGGTACATCATCTTGTTGAAATACTCGAGATGTGCATTTCCATTTAACCCCAGGCAAGCACCAGACCAGATCTGCACTGCACTGTGTCTCCGCGGCCCAAGGAGATAGATGCCCTTGGGATGCTGCTTCTTTCTGCCCGCTTGATCTACAAAAGCTACTGGTTCCGACCGGTCAGGGGAGTGCGCACGAGGTCGATGGGCCTGTGCACAGGCGCGTAAATCAGACGACAAGGGGCAGTCAACGAGGTTCTGATGATCAAAACATGAGGGTGGAGGATGATGGCGTGCTCTGCTCACGGCCGTTCCCGTGCTGCTTTCTTGGGTCTATCTATGTTCCCCAACCCCCGCCTCCTCCCGCCTCACCCCGAAGCGGTGTTCACAGAACTGCCGTAGCTGTAACGACTCTTGAATAAGTCTTCTGAATGGCGTCGTGTTCTTGACACGACAAGTGCCGGCAGGTTCCTACAGCAGCGTCACGAATCCCGAGACGCCAACTCATAGATCCCTTTCTGGAATTGAGCATTCAGAGTCTGCGTGACGGAATCGGCCGACGGGAACATCTGGCTCCCGTAAAAGCCAGCCGTTCCACTATCACGGTCAAGCCACTGCATAAAGGGGGACTGTCAGCTCACAACGCCCTAGGCAGATTATTCCAATCCCTCACATGCAGCGTCACTCACCCAGAAGCAGTTTGGCAGTCCAGACCAAATCATCGTCCCCGGGCCGCACTTATTAGGAATCGGATCCAGGGCTACTTGCCCACCGAGAGAGAAGCTCCACTTCACGTCGGCGACATCTCTCACCCCCGACTCCTTGACGAGTACCACGGGGTCGTCGTTGCGAGCCAAACGGGCCTGCAACTCTGGAGACGGTGGCAACTGTGGCCAACACAGCTCGCTGACCAGCTTGCTCGGCAGGAGTTTGCCGTCGTCGAGTAAGAGAGACTCGATCACCTTGATGTAGTCCTCTGCGGTGCTGTACAGGCCGCCGCCGCCGCCTTCGTCGTGGGGATCCACATGCCCGAAAGTCTCCATGGGATCGGGCGCAAGCTCACCATCCTCGAGTCGCATGGTGCGTTGGATGAGCCGTTTCGTGAACTCAGAGTCACGAAGGGGACGAAACGTGGTCGACCTCATACCGAGTGGCTCCCAGATGTACTTGGCCATGTAGGAGCCCAGGGTCAGGCCTTCGCCGTTAACGCGCTCGACTACCTTGCCAGCCCAGTCGATACTGGTACCGTACTCCCACTTCCCCGGCGCCCCCGGGGGGAAGATCAAGGGGTAGCGGTAGTTGAGGGTGATGGGTCCGTTCTTTGACAACTTGGAGGGATGGTAAGGTGAGTCCTCGGGCAGGCTCACGCGCCAGCCGCGAACAAGAGATTGGCCCCACTCATAGCATAACCCGCTGGTGTGCGTCAGGAGACGGCGCAGGGTCAGAGGCTCCTCGGTCGTCGTCACGGTCGGCGGCCCATCTGAATCTGACGGAGGGATAAGCACCTCGATAGGCGTTGCGTACTCCGGGAGGACAGTGGATAGTGGTTCGTTGAGGGTGATAAGACCTCGCTGGACCAACTGCAGGACTGAGATAGCCGTGAGGAGCTATTGCGAACGTAGCGTTGTCAGTCCAGCTCCCCAAGTTATGGGCACAAGACAAAGATGCCTCTCGCAATGGGGAACTTGTGAGATGGCCGTTACCTTCGTACACGATGCTATCCATAAGAGACTATCCAGCTTCATCGGCTCCGAGTCGGCCTTCAGCGACTCCCGGCCGAATGCACTACTATAATGCTTTACTCCTGGAAAGGGCGATATCAGCGTGGTGCGGCCAAATGAGAAGCAACAGCAGGAGGCGCACCATCACTGCTCTTGTATACAGCGGTCAGCGCGGCACCGACGACACGCTTCTCTGCAATGGCAGTCTCTATAGCAGACTCGAAGGGCAAGGCCGACGCCATAATGAAATATCGGTAATGCGCTTACGTCCTGGATAAGCCTCAGAAGCCGACGCGCCAGGAAAAGGTTAAGTTTGCCAGGCGGGTTATATGGTGCCTTTGGAGTAGTCGCGATGCTTTGCACCCGGTTCTCTCTCGGTCGCCGTCGGTTGCCGCGCAGCACGCGATGATGTGCGAAGCCTGGAGCCTGGAGCCGCATCCCCTCTCGCGTGCGGTCCCCTCCGAGCTGGACCACTTTAGCTCCATCCTGAGCTTTCGGCGCCTCGGTCTCCGCCATGCGCCTACTCACAGCTTGCTTTCCATGGGACCACAACCTCAGACATCATCTTAAGGCTACCCGCCACATCGTGGCCTGGGAAGTGTGATCTTGGCTATCTGCACCTTCCCACCTTTGTTCGGATCCTCGGGGTTAGGGATTCGAGAGGCGGGGAACACAGGCAGATATCGCAAGTTCCTTGCTATTTCTGAAAGCCAGCTGTGGCTCCTTGGTCGCGACGCCAAATCAGTCGGCCCGTCACCTCTACGCTGATACCGGAGGGCAAGGTTCTCGAGGGAAATAGCAAGCATTACCATAATGGCGGTGAGGTTCAAACGCTGCACAGTGCAGTGGATGATGATGGGACAGCAATGCGGGTGCGCTGGCAGCCTGTTTCAGGCTAACATGTGGACACCGGAAAGGGTGCGTGTCGCTGCTAGTGCGGTACGTCCAAGTTAGGCAGCTGGAATCAGGGGCTTCGCTTCGTTCCTCGGCAGATCAGATCACCACGCTACCTAATTTCCCACCACCACGAATCCCCGCAGGCAAGTAAGGTAGGAAGACCCCGCGACTTCAAGGGTTGAACCTGTGGCTTGTCTGTCCATCGCAGCTCCATATGGGACTCCTAAGTCTCGAAATTCTGGCAAACAGCCAGCCAGCCAGCCAGCCAAGAGTGCATCGTGTCGATGGGCGAGAAGAGCGAGACTCGGCATATCCATGCCATCATAAGGCAGGGAAGAAGAAGAGGAGAAGCGAATGTTCGAATTAGTTCGAGGGAGCAGCACCCAGCTCGAAGCATCGAACGCGTACAGACGAACAGGAGACGTGGCTGGGCTCCACTCCTTGGCCGGCCGCACGGGGCACACAAGCGGAAATTAGCCCAGGTCCCGACCCCCCGATTTCTCCTGTCCACCCACACACAAAAATTCGAGGTCCCGCAACCGTGACCGGCAAGCTGCGAGTGAGAGTGAGCAGACCGTGTGAGAGCCAGCCCAGCCGGAGTAGAAGAAGAAGCAGCGCAAGAAGAAGAAGAAGAAGAAGCTGCCGCCGCAGAACAAGAAGAGGAAGAAGAAAGAAAGGAGGGAGACGGGAGCACGACCAGCAGCCATCATGGCCACCAAGACCAAGACGATGCTACCCGGGGAGTTTGACTTCATCCCGACTCCTCCGCCGCCGAAGCCGACCATGGAGACGGGCGAGGACTGTGGCGTCAAGATCACCTCGGTAAGCCCTTTCCGAGCTCTGCCGCCCAGCTGATGCCAGCGGAAACTCCTGTGACCCGCCGCTAACCCACGGCTTCAGTACCCTGCCATCAAGAACGCTCCTCTGCCAGCCGACGGCGCTGGAGGCGAGAGCTTCTCTAATGTTGCTCTACTATCGCTCATCGCATTTGTGCCCACGTACCTGGCCTGGAAGGTCGGTGGCGGGATTAAGACCACCATCTTCTTCGGCCTCTTCACCACCGTGCCCCTTCTGATCGCCTTCTGGGCCGTGACCTCTGCTATCAGCCCCCGCCTCAACGACAAGGTCAAGCTGCCCGGCCGCCCCATTGAGTACTATCTAGACTTCAAGTCCGACGCCGACAAGGCGAGATACCATGGCAGGCACCGTATCCCCATGCAGACCTTCTATGAGAAGTACTTCAGTGGTGAGGTCGACTTCCGAGGTGACTGTCTTGAGGTTCTCGAGTACCGTCATGACTGGGCCAGTTTCCGGTTCACCCTCGACATCTTCCGCTTTATCTTCTTCCAGTTTGCCCCTGATGTCATCATGCACAGCCGTGGTCAGGGTACGTTGCAATCCTTGCCGTCCTTCAGCGCATGCTAATTCTTGCTCCCCGGAGTGGGAGACTGTCTGGATGTGGTCTTGCTAACCTCGCCACAGATGACACCCAGATCCGCGACAACTATGACCGCGGGAATGACTTCTATGGCTGGTTCCTCGGTCCTCGCATGGTGTACACCTCTGGTATCATCTCAGACGTCAACCGGGAGGAGACCCTTGAGGAGCTGCAAGACAACAAGCTAGCCATTGTTTGTGAGAAGATCGGCCTCAAGGCTGGTGAGCGAATGCTTGATATCGGCTGCGGATGGGCTACCCTGGCCAAGTTTGCCAGTCTGAACTACGGTGCCAAGGTCACTGGTATTACGGCCGCCCGCGAAGGTACCGCCTACGGCAACGAGGTGCTCCGCAAGGCCGGAATTCCTCAGGAACAGAGCAAGATCCTCTGCATGGACTACCGCGATATCCCCGAGCAGAAGTTCGACAAGATCACCGCCATCGAGATGGCCGAGCATGTTGGCATCTTCAAGCTGACCAACTTCTTTCGTCAGTGCTACGACCTGCTCGAGGATGATGGCGTTGTCTACATCCAGGTGTCTGGCCTAAGGAAGGCGTGGCAGTACGAGGACTTTGTCTGGGGCCTCTTCATGAACAAGTATATCTTCCCCGGAGCCGACGCATCCACGCCTCTGGGACCGTACGTAGGCTGCATGGAGGCTGCCGGCTTTGAGGTCAAGAGGTACGTAACCCCGTCGCATTGCTAAGAGTCGTGGTCAGCCTCGTGATGAGAAACTGGTCCAGTGGGTACTTGGCTAACTTCCCGGCTTGCAACAGTGTCGATACCGTTGGAGTCCACTATTCCACCACCCTCTGGAAATGGTACCGCAACTGGCTGGGCAACCGTGACAAGGTTGTCGCCAAGTATGGACCGAGACTGTACAGGGTCTGTCTACGACACTTTCCCCATGCCACTCTGCGAGTCTCTTGTGCTGACCTCTGGCAGATCTGGGAGTTCTTCCTTGCCTGGTCCACCATCGCTTCCCGCCAGGGTACTGCCACCTGCTTCCAGTTCACCCTCGTGAAAAACCTCAACTATGTCCACCGCGCCGACGGAATCTCAACTCAGTTCGGACTGCATGGCGCTCTACAGGCTAGCAAGGCTGCTGGCAAGGCCTCCCTGAAGGAGTAAGGTCACCATTGGCAGGCTGGTATTAGGCCCAAGATTGGCGAGGTCAACTAGACACCAGGGCCCATGTTTTCATTGTGGCTCTGACTTATTTCGCTAATAATTACGATAAGGGGGTAAAGGACAGGGTGAAAAGGGGTGCCGTGATGTTAATCACCAAGACATAGTGATGGCAGCCTAAAACCTCTCATCATAGAGGCTTCCAGATCGCGAGCAGGAAATAGATCTTAATGCCTGGTCTCTTTGGGTTTTTACCTCCAGGAAAAGCCATCAGGCATCAACATGTTCCTCGACGTCAGGCGAAGCCTATGTGGCACTCACGGGCATAGGGGCATTAGGGGCACAGGCCTAGAGGCGCGAGCCAAGTCGCGCACACCTCATCGCCTGCGGTCAGATGTTGACTCGGCCGTTGATTTGGCTGCATAATATTGCCCCTGCGACTGCCTTGTATCAATCTCAACGATAAACTGGTTACTCTAGGAATCTTCTGAATGTCCGTGACAGAGTCTTTCAACCTGACCAAATAGCTGCGCACATGCAATCACGCTCCGCAAGGTCGCAGTACATGCAAGGTAGCTCCCTCTTGGTTTCTTGCTCCCTCCTGAGGGCTGCCTCCAGGAAGTCGTTCCGAAAGCGCTGGACGTTCCCCATCAAGCCGACGAAGGCGCTCTTACTCAGCAGCTCGGGCGCATGATCCGTAGCGACCCGGACCAGCACCTCCCTAACCGTGTCATCCAGGATATCCACTCTACGATACGCGAGTGAGACGACATCGACGAAGGAAGGCGTGTCCCAATGCTCCTCGGCCGCCGCCGAGAGTTTCTCCATAGCCAGCTGCCCGAGCGCGTCTATGCCATACTTGCCAGCCTGCGCAAGCATCTCGAGGTTGAACGCTATGGCGTCGACGCTCCCTTCGCTTGAACAGTCCCGGTAGTCGGCGCTGTAAAGAAAGCGCAACATTGCCTCAATTACCTGCGGGTTCTCTTCTTCTAGATTGACAATTGGCGTAGCCGGTATACCCTGTTTGTTATGTATCATTCTAATACTTATATCCGAAGGAATTGAGGTCCCTTACATCCAGCATGTTGTTAAAGTGCCTCGACTGGCTGGCAAGCACAAGACGGTGAGCGTAGAAGTCCCTGGCCTGGCATCGGATCGTCAAGTCCGAGTATGTTGGACAGTTAAAGAACCTCTCAGGACCGTCAGCAACCGCTGTGCTCTGCAAGGAGTAGGATATATTACCCACCCTTTCAATCCGGACGCCGAAGTCATGGGTGTGGGTGTGATGCACTCGGCCATTGCGTGGAACTGGGCCGTCGATGAGGCGGAACCTATGGCCTTGGGCAAAGGCACCGCTATCCTTCGAGTCATTGCTGCGACATGTTCTGCGGGAGACATGAAACGTGGGCTCTACCGTGAGGGGCACGATTCTTATAGTCTATCCATTCCAAAGGATGCTTGAGCTGCTTACGCTTCTCACTCTCACCTCACAGCGCACTCCAATGAAAAGATGCTAACGTCAGATAATCTCCCTGCCATAATATGCTACTATGTACACCCCTGTAAGGTTTGTTCCCATAGGCGTGCCCGAGGGTGGGCAGCCATCAGGGACACTCACCCAGCTTTACCCACAGCCGCAGCCAAAGACCAAGGTAGAGTCACGAAAAGAATTCAAGAGTGCTAAGGGACGTGAAGAGACATATCTACTTAGTGATTTGGTATTAGAACTCAAGACGCCGGTACCTTGAGACAAATTCGGGTTGCCCGTAAAGATTATCTGCTTGTACAGAGCTATCCCAACAACCTAGCTTGCCTCTCCAGGAACATAACCTTCGGTCGATCTTCCTCGAGAGATAGTTTCCTGTCAGCCATGGTGATCTCGAGGTCTGCTGCCCCTTCTCGGAGAGTCCAATTCTGGAGGGTGTTGCTTCCTTCTCTCTTCAATCCCCAGGGCCCAAACTCATACCATAAGTGGGAGCCATATGACGTCCTAAGCGTCTGTGCCATCATGACTTCCACAGCGCACCAAGCGCGTTCGTAATAATCCTCATTCACAAGACTAATGAGGGCGTCACACTGTGCCACGATCATCGGCAGGGCAGAGACGCCAGGCATCGGGTTGTCTTGATCGACACAGCAATGATCCTGCCCAGATACTTCTGTCAATTACCACTCTGCTCAGATGGCCATCTCGGCGGAAGTCACTCACCACCCATATACACAGATTTTCACGATCTACAAAGGGATGTAGTTTCAAGAAATCCTCCAAAGCCGCAAGCATCCTTTTATATTGCGTGTGAGTGGCATCGTCCGGGGACACTGCCCCTGGCTCTTTGTTAAGCCATCTATACGAGAAGAAGATAAAGAAGTCAGGAGAAGCGCCTTGACTACCGTCTTCGTTCGGCGCTCGGAACTTCTGAACCTGCCCGTCGCCACTTCGTAAGAGACTACCCGAGCGTTCAAAGTCGCGGTACCTGACGAACTTCAATTGGTCAAACATGTGTCTTTTCTCCTCATCTGCAGCGATAGCTTCTGCGTACACGCAGCGGAGTCTATGCAGCTGCCGTTCTCGCGAGCCAAGCAGTACCGGTCGTAGCAATTCTTGGAAGAGCTCGCGATACCCCTTTCGAAGCCTGGCCTCGTTTTGCCGCTGGCTGATTTCATGTTCAACGTCCCCTATCAGTTGCTGTCGCAACGCGTTCAGGACGAGGAGTTCCGTTGCTTGATCGCCATTGAAGACGGCATAGTCAAGTGCCTTATAGCCCTGTTCGTCAACGAGATCCATGTCGGCCCCAGCGTCAACCAGCTCCCGAAGATACTGGCGGTGTTCTTCTGAGGGCTCCTTGCACAATGCAATAGCTGGCGTGCATGTGCCAGACGGGTTGAATTGCTGGAGGGCTTCTGCATGCCGTCCGTCCATGAGCAGGGCCCGGCCGTAATAGAAGCGAGACATGGCAAGCATAGTAGAGTCTTCCGAGCTGCTGGCAAGTGTGACGGACGCTCTCGCAGCACTGATGGCCTCATCCACGCTCCTGCGGGCGGCATAGCAAAGGGACAGACGGGAATGGCCGATGGATTCCCATGTATTTGCCTCCCTGAGCCATCGAGCCGCCCTGTTCGGTTCAATGTCTTTCAGTTTGCTACTCATCCGGAGCTTTTGAGCGCTCGAGATTCTCTCTCTCTGTTGCTTGATGGCGACGTCCAACAAGGCGTCCTTCCCGTTAAGCAAGTACAGCTGATAGTTAATCATGCCAATGTTACCCACCGCACGGCAAAGGCCACGCTCAAATCCGATCTCTTTCGCCGTGTCGTACTGCATCTGAAGAGCCCGCCGCGCCGCTTCAAGAAGGTTCATCTGTCTGTAGACAACGCCGAGCTCGCCACTGAGCTCGACGCGTTGGGCGCTAGGCCTCGTCCCGGATATTGCTTTCTCCAGGAAGTCCCTCGCTTGCTCATATCGACCAAACCGTCTATTCGTGCTTCCCAACTCTCCGAGAACCACATTCCTATAGCTTCCAGCCTCCAACAAGTACCTAGAACGCTCACAAAGGTTCAATGCACTACTGAATAAACGCAGGGCGTGCTCCCATTCGGCTTTCTGTGCATGCCGCCGCCCTCGTTCCATCAGATTCTCCCACGAACGAACGGTCTCGACCATTCCCACAAGAGCAGCCGGTGTAACGCCTGCAGGATCACGGAGCTGAGTAAGGGACTTGGCGTCTTTTGGACCCAGCACTCCAGCCTCCTGCACAAAGCCGCGCTGAGAGTCGAAGAAGAAGAGGGTTGCGTGCAGAACATCCGGCTCTACTTGGGATGTGTGGAACGCCGCCGCGGGGATGGAGTAGCTCATGTTTCCACTGTGAACTTCTGACCGGGTGTGTGTCGCGTTAACCAGTTTCCCGGAGTTTACCACCACGGAGTACGTCTGGTGTGTTTTGTAGTTGGCGTCTTCTTTCCCGCCATCATTCCACGCGAGGGAGTACTCGGCGTGGGTGGCCGTGACCGGATCTGTTGCGGGTCCAACTGCATACGAGCTGTCCGTGGCCTCCCCGGCCAAGATCCAGCTCTGAGCAAAAGGCTGATGTGAGTGGATTGCGAAGTCAGCATGTCCACGCCGTCCATCAGGCAGCCAGACATGGAGACGGAGAAGCTCGTCGATCCTCCCCTCCTCTATGAGGCTGCACAGCGGAGTCGAGAGGAATCCCTGAGCACTTCGAGACGCCGCGTATGAGGGCCGCAACGCCGCGAGGCCGGTGACAGCGTCACGGATCACGCCCCATATGAGCTCCAGGTCGGCAGAAGTCACCGCGATTCCTTCCCGGCTCTTTTGCCTCAAGAGGGCGACACCGAGAACTAAGTTGGCGAGGTGCCGCAGCTCCCCGTCGCTGTTTTCGAAGCTCTTCGCAAGCGATGACTGTAGGTCGTCCAGCAAGATGCCGTCACATGTTATCGTCATTTGCCCGTCTGCATGCGGATTGGCGCACCTACAGCTACATGCTTGAATCCACTTGATTAGGAGGTCTATCACATCTAGTGATGCTCGGGTCGCTGCAACAACTCCTTGGACTACCCGAAGAAGCCCCCTTTGCGAGAGAAGGTAGGTTGCACGGCCCGCGAGATCGCCGGCAAGCCCATCGGCGGATCTGTCAACGAGGTCGGCATGACGGCCCAAAGCGGTGATCCCGGGCCCTGTGGTCTGCTCCAGGGACGGCATGCTTAGGTATCTTTCGGGGCTGTCTGCGTGGCGGGGTAGACGCGCGTGGGAAATCCTCTAGATGATGGTTGCAGTGGGAGTTGCAGGATGGAAGTGGATGTGGCGGAGCGGGACGTAGACCTGCAGGAAGAGCGAATCGGCCTTGCTAGTCCTGCACGCTCTCCGCGCCAGACGAGCCAGTCGATTGCCAGACCTCCTCGCACACAGCACGTACCCGACAGCGAAGCTATCACTGATTTTGTATCGCCGCCCGCGCGCCGCGGATAGGCCACGGTCTGTGACAGTCATTTAGGCCGCATAGCCACCGCCGACTGTCAGTCATGCATATCGGATGGAGCACCGCAGCGATAGGCTTCGCGTCTTGCCTGGCAGCCGCCGCCCGCAAGAATCTCATCATCGACACCGACCTATTCAGCGACTGCGAGTACGTCGTTACTCCCCTCTCGCCTTGTGGCTACTGGCACACTCTGGCCCCGTATGGCTGACA
Organism: Pleurostoma richardsiae; assembly: GCA_030052745.1. Classification (NCBI taxonomy): domain Eukaryota; kingdom Fungi; phylum Ascomycota; class Sordariomycetes; order Calosphaeriales; family Pleurostomataceae; genus Pleurostoma; species Pleurostoma richardsiae. Next base: position 559,051 of record JANBVO010000020.1, read on the forward strand.
GCAAGGAACCCCAGTGACGCCGGCGCTCTGCTCCTCGCTGCCACCGCTCCCGATGTGGTTCTTCTGGCGGTGAACGTCAACTACCCTTCGTCCTTCTCTGCCCTTGCCGTCTCCGCCATTCTAGCGCACTATGGACACTCCCACGTGCCTATTGGCATCGTGCGCCCTCTTACAAACGAGACATTTCTTGACACTTACTACTACGAGCTTGGCGAGTTCGCGAGCAAAGTTGCCTATCACTGGTCAGGGGGCACTCTACCTTGGGGGGCGGCCGAGCAGGCCTGGGATCCAGTGTCATTGTACCGTAAGGTACTCTCCGAAGCTGATGACGGCAGCGTGACCGTCGTCTCGATAGGCTTCTTCGAGAACGTGAGCCATGCCCATTGTCCATATCAACGGTCATGTCTGACGATGCAGCTCACGCCCAAAGCTCTCTGCTCTTTTGAATTCGAGCGCAGACTCTTATTCGGACTTGACGGGGACGCAGCTTATAGACCAGAAAGTCTCCGAATTGGTCGTCATGGGCGGCAAATACCCTTCGGGAAGAGAGTTCAACTTCTGGGGAAGCGATCCCTCCCTGACTGCGCACGTCATAAACAGCTGGAAAGGACCCGTTGTCTTTTCTGGCTCCGAGATGGGTGAGACCGTCGCAACTGGCCGATCCCTCATGGAGAACGGCCCCCGAGGCGATCCTGTACGGGCCGCATACACCTATTACACTTATGGAGTTCCCCGTTTCTCTTGGGACCCTCTGACGGTCCTTTACGCCATTAGAGGACTAGGTGACTACTTCACGTTCGGAAACGTGAATGGATACAACCATATCGAACTTGACGGATCAAATCGCTGGATCCCAGATGAGAATGTCAGAACCCAGCATTGGCTGAAACTCAAGAAAGATAATGTGTCCGTCGGGGTACACCTCGACAGGATGTTCCTAGAGGGAGCCCGTTCAGTGGTGAAAAGGCCTGCGCCATGGTTTACACCCCCTGGCCCCCCTCGTACACGTTATCACCTCCACGGGGAACTGTAGCAGAGCCTCAAAACTATTATTGAGGCCACAGCATTCCAGCATGGCCGACCCTACAAGAGAGAACAACCAGAGCCAAGGGGGGTGCGACAAGGGTCCAGCAGCGCGCCGCATTCAGGGGCGGTAGGCGCGAAACCCTGGTCGCTCAACAAGTCTCGAGGACAATGTTCACTTTGCATTGCAGGACGTATCCTAGAGGTAGACATTATGTACCCGCTAATAGGCTGCTTAACCATATCGAAGCCCATATCGAACATCTTGAAGGGGTTTGTTTCCTGCTCTCTGCTGATGCCTTTATATGGCTTCAGCTGGCATACTCCCTGCCTTATTCAGTGCGGATCAAGATACGATGTTCCCTTTCGCGCCTTAACGCCCCCTTGTTGTACAACCTACAAGGCCACGCTTCTTCCTGGTAAAAGCATCGGCCAGCACTAAGGATTCGATACCCAGAGAAGCTCGGGTCCAGCAACGGCCACGCTAGGAAGATCCTGCAGCTTCACGGCGGATTGCTTGACGAGGACCCCCCAGACATGGCCGTACAGAGTGCTGGGCACCTCGGCAAATCCACTGCTCTGCACTGATGAAAATTGCAGTGTTCCCCATGCCCCAAGCCAGGCCAAATAGAGCTGTCCGTCCTTCTGTAGATTCGCGTCGATGGCGACAGTCACGCTAGCGACCCGGTCCGTACTGCCGAGTTTCTGGACGCTGGTGAATTGTAGAGGCGGGATGGGTGCGGAGAGCCATTCCATCTTGTCGGGGCAATCGGCCACGTAGTTATTCATGGCGTAGCTATAGGCCAGTGCGGCGGGCATCAACGCCTCTCTAGGCGCGGCGGCGGCCATGTGATTCTGCATCATGTTGACGACGGCCGTCATACGCGACTTGGCGCCCACCTGGGTTGCCAGTGCGGGTATTAGCCAGGGGTCGGTCGAAGCCACCTTGCCGATGATATCCAGTATGAGACCAATCTCCAAGAGGAGCAGCGTCAGTGCTGCGTGCAGGAAGGCGTCGACGTTCATATTGGGTATGTTGTACGTGCACAAGCCCATCACGTCCTTGGAGTAGTGCTGCAGCGAATCGGTCGATGTGCTGCGATGCACGAGGGCCTGCGCCGACAGGGTGCCGATGATGTCGACGATGCTCTTGGGGTAGCTGTTAGACCAAGATCCACCATTTAGCTTGCTGTAGCCGTCGACGACAATCTCTAGAAAGATATCGTCAAACCACTGGAGGAGTTGGAGCAGGTCAGTGGCATTGTCACTGATAGTGGGTGCCCAGTTGTAGCTATTCGGCGGACCGCCACCGGCCATGCCCGAGAGGTAGTCGGACATGTTTTGTCCCGCCGGAGGGACATAGGAGATGGTGTCGAAGTCGAGTCCCGTGACATTAAGGACGTTTCCGTTCAGGGATGGGATGACAGTACCATTCACAGAGAGCACGCCTCCCAGCGGAGCCTCTGGCAGGATGGTACTCTCAGATGCCTTCGCCGCGAGGTCTATGAAGGCCAGAAGGGTATTGCCGGTGGCCGGCCTGTGGCTTGGGGTTAGTATTTGAACGCCAGTCGTAAACGAGTCTCGCCACTGGATATACTTACGCATTGATGCTGCCGACCATGCCGGACTGGCAGTGAGACTTCTTTGTCTGCGCGCAATAGAACCAAATGGGCTTTGTGTCGTTGATGACGATATCAAACAACACGCCGGACGGGGATACGTTAGTTGGAACAAAACCACTGGTGAATCCGTGGTCCAGAGGGTGGCAGGGATCGCCGAAGGAGGACTGCACGACGGAGTGGTTCTAGAAGGTCGTCAGTTCACCTGCGGATTCCGTAGTTCTGGGTTCGGCTGCTTCGAAGAGTTGCTTACTGCTGGGTTGAAGCTGAACTCCACCATGGTTCGCGGCAGTTCGTTTGTCACATTGTTTGGGGTGAATGTCAGATTCCCGCCTAGGCCCACGTCGATATGCAAAAGGCGCAGGCCACCCACGGGTAGGCCATCGGGGGGTGACGTGCTGGTTGAGGCTGTTGCCGCTTTCGCCTTGTAGGCGTCAATTGTATTGCCGCTAGTTGGTCTGCGACATTGCAGCCATCATCATCATCATCAGCCAAAAGTCTCCGGATGAGGTGCGGAGAGCTATTCTACATGTGCGCCATATCGCCAACGACAGCATGCAGCGGAACACTCACGCATTGAGGGCGTGCACCATGCCCTTTTGGCAGTGGTCGCCGTTTATTTGGCTGCAGTAGACCCATACTGGCTTCGTATCGTTGATGCTTATGGTCCAGGTAGTCGCCGCCGCGACGTCTGGCAAGGGATTAGGGGTGAAACCAGAGAAGAAGCCGCCCGCGACTGGGTGGCACGGATCGTCGAAGGACGACTCCACCACCGAATGGTTCTAACGAGGTTGTTAGCAGCCGGTCAAACGTCTTTATGTCCTCGCAACGGCCACTGCGCTCACCTTTGCGAAGAAATGGTATGTGACTGTATCGCCCACAGCTGGGTTCAGCGTCTCTGGCACAAATTTTAGCTGCGAGTCCTTGCCGACTGTAACATCGTAATGGGCGGCTTCGGCGATGGACACAAGCAACAAAACAGGCAAAAGCAACAGCGTAGAACGACACATTTTGGTTCCTCCTTTGGCTCATTCAGACAACCTAGACGGTGTTACGGTAGTCCTTCACGCGCAAGGACCGGAAGAGTCAGCGGGCGAAACCAGAGAGAGCACACGCGGCCAATCCGTCCTTCTCCCAGCAGCGCAAGTGACTTGGAACTGAGCGCCATTTTATGAACAAAAACTAGACGCCGCTCTATATCTACTGTTGGTATTGGCGGAAAGTCTCGCTCCTTGAGGCCTGTCCTATCGCCGGTATGCAGAGTAAGCGCTGAGTGGCTGGAGGCCCCTATTCCTCGCGTGCCAGGCCAACAGCAGGGACAAGGATGATTGCTATTTGCAGCTTATTGCAGATGCTTTGGCGGGTGAGCGCCAGCATGGCATATAGCCTGCATATCAGACAAAAATATCACGGCCAATAGGGTGTGTCGTCCGGAGCGGAAGGGGAGTCTGCCGGCTTGAGGCAGAGGCGGCAGGGGAACGGCGCAGCTCATCAGGACCGCCTCTTTCCCCGGAACGCTCTGTTGGCATGCTTTGTGGCTTCCAGCAAACCCACAGCCTCCCGGAGCGCTTCGATTCCGGCTCCTCGACTTGTAGAAGGTGGAGTTATCCGTCCGCCTCCCGTCTCCGCAGTCGGCGGGTGAAGCTCTCTGAAGGAGATCGCGTACATATTCGTACAACAATAGCCTGCAAGCCGGAGTCGAACAGTCCCGGACGAGGTCATCGCAGGGGAAACACTGGCTAGAAGTTCCGAGTCGGCAGCCGAGAACTACTCTGCAGTGTCTAACCTCCAGACTCTTCGTGGGTGGTGGCTCGCTTGGCGGGTAAGCGCTTGCACACTCCCTTGTTCTGTCGGCCCGCTTGCTTCGGCTCACGTCAGCCCCACAACCTCATGCTGGGATGCGACTCCATTCCGCCGAGGTGGCAGCCTCTTTGGACAGCGGCGGCCGCTTACCCCGGAGACGTCACTGGCTACCAGACCTTGGCGCTTCGCCCGGCGTGGGTGGGATGACCAGGGGTCGCAGCAGGCAAGATAAGGTAAAAATAAGCTTACCTGACAAAGAGTCATGGGCTGGTCCGCGACAGCTGCGTATGGCCAACAAACAACACGGAGTCGGAGTGCGCAGCCACCGGGTCGAGCCTAGGGCACAGGCAACCCGTGCCGAGCCTCTAAAGAGAGCTCCTAAGCGGTGCTGCCAGGCAATCTTCCCGGCCCTTCAATGTTGGTATAACCTCAGTCTTCCCCCACAGGTGGTCTTCCAGCTTCTCTCACTCCTGGCTGTTTCTCCTCTTTTCTTTGTGTTTTTCTCGCTTTACACAGGAGCCGCTGCCCCCCATCGTTCCCACTCTCGGGTTGACGTTCCTGCAGCAATGGCCGGACGACAGTCGGTTCTCAACTATCTTCCCGGGTTATTCTCCGGCCTTGCTTTTGGTCTGATCCTCCTCATCCTTCTCCCCGGTGTCAACCACGCTCTGCTTGGTCTTTACTATCTAAAGGTTGGCGGCGATATACAACGAGGCTCGCTGATCGGACGAATGTACTTACGGATAGTAGACCGATACCTCCAACCTCAACGTGCCGTCCAGGCTCTCTAACTCGACATTTCTGAGAGATCTTTCCACCGTCAGCGGCGCTGACTACGTAGGGAAAGACGCAACTACCTCGTCCCTCGAACTGGGCGAGGTATACACTGTCTATCTTTTGACATCTTGCGCCCGCACAGGTCGCTCGGTCGACTGCGCCCAAGCACGTGTCGGCTTCAAGTTCGATGCGACCTCCGACTTGAAGCTCGACAGCACGGCGCTGCAAGGGACATATGACAACAAATATCTGGATGCGCTCTCCGCTTACTCCAAGCTGTCAGGCTTCATTTCCGGTGCTTATGTGCTGTCCTGCGCGCTCGTCATCCTCACACCCTTTATTATCCTGTTTACTGTCCGCTTCCCAAGGGCTGGTCTGCTGGCCGCCGCCAGTTCCGTCATTTCCGCGCTCTTCCTCCTCGCGGCGAACACTGCAGCCATGGTCACCTTCAAAAACGTGGACAGCACCTTCAATGCCGCCTTTAATAGCGCGGGGCTCAGCTCATCGCTTGGCACCAAGATCTTCGCGCTGTCGTGGGTTGCCTTCGCCGCCTCACTGTTCGCGGCCATCGTCTACGTCATCCGCGCCTGCAGCCCTGACGCAGCAACACGGCGCAGACACATGGTGGCGCGCTCCATGGGCGACAAGCCTGGCGCTTCGGCGGTGATAACGGTAGGCGGTCCCGTCAGAGTCGGTGACGATGCCGCCGGCACCGTCGAGGGTGCTACCGGACAGAAGAAGCCTGGTTTCATCGACCGAATCCCGACATGGAACCGGCACAAATACGTGCAGGTCGAGAAACAGCCGGCCCTAGTGCGGACAGACGCGGCCGGTCGTGAAAGGGCCGTCGTCGTGGAGTCACCCGATGATGTGAGGCGCAGGTCAGAGGATGACTGGGCAGCGGCAGACGAATACGCCAACCCTGGGGGCCGAGGCATTGCTATGAAGAGTCTTGCTGGAGGAAATAAGCCCCGGAGAGATATGAATATGGCATACGAGCCGTACAACAGCGCCAGCTAGTGGGTCGCAGTCCGCGAGGAGGTCTGCACGGTTTTGTATCACGTCCAGGTACCGCCGGCTTTGAGAGAGTTAGACGGCGACTGCGGCGTGCTGATGAAAAACATGGTGCATTTCTCCAGTTGTGGGCGAGCGCCGTGCATTCAATAAAGACCAGATGATGTTCACTAGGTTTCCGCAGACGCGGTCCAGGAACAGACATCGTGTGTGGCCAGGACTACGACGTACACTGTAGCCGACGAAGCTGTTCATGGCATGGAAAGACTCTGTTGCAAGCGTCACGAAGGAGAAAGCAAAGACAGGGCTCACTCTGTTCGTCCTGCGTCCTGTCAACCTAGCAAGCATCGAGGGACTTGGGACACCTTTTGGGGTGGGGAGGGGGGGTTCTCAGTTTGACCCCGGCTGATAAATGCCCCTGATCAAAGGAAATTGAAGAGAGTCGGGCCAGCGTGCTTTAACACAGACGAGGCGCATCATCATGTTACATGGGCGCTGTTATCAGCCGAACATAGGCTCATTATTCGCTGACTCAGCCGCGTGGGACGTGGTCGTGCCGTTGTCATATTCCACCGTATTCCCCGCCCGAACGAAGTAGGTACCTACCTGAAGTACCTACTTTGGTACCTACCTTACCTACCTACTGCGTCAGCTCAGCGCCGTTGTGAGCTGTGACTCTCCCATCACCTGGTCCTATTGGCGATAGACTCCCGTCTCGTTTCCTCTTTTCCATGCGTGGAATCATGCGATGAGCAACACAAACTCGGAAATTCTTCTGGTACGTGTGAAGTCCTTGTGCGAAATCCCGATCTCAGTCTCCGGCAGCTTCCGCCGCACAGTTTCCGGCCCAGGCCCGGGGAGCCGGACCCGGCCAGCGTCAGCTCAGGCGTCACATCCCTCCACGGAGCGGTCGTGAAACCTAAACCCTCTCTCTGCCACCCTGGAGAATGGTGTAGCCATCTCGCATGGAGTGGCGCCGCGAAATGGCTTAGTAGGCTTGAGAGAAATACCGGCGGAGAGAGGCCAGTCTCTCCTTCAATGATGTGCTGACACTGGAGAATCTGGATAGGCCGGAGCGGTGGCAGCATTCACGGTCGACCTGATGGTCTACCCGCTGGACACGCTCAAGACACGGTACCAGAGCCAGGACTACATCAAGACTTTTGCAAGGTCGGCCGGAGCGAAGCAGGCGCCCGTCAACGCCTTCAGGGGTTTATACCAGGGCGTTGGCAGCGTCATCGTAGCCACGTTGCCCGCAGGTATGTCTTGGTCGCAGCAGTCTAAATTACCGGCCGTTCCACTGATTACCCGCAAAGCTGGGATATTCTTCACCACATACGAAGGCGCAAAGCGTTTCTATTCTGGCCTGTTGTCTTCCTCTCATCTGCCCGAGGCCGCGGTACACTCTCTCGCTTCGGGCACAGCTGAGTTAGCGTCATGTCTGGTTCTTACGCCCGCAGAAGTGATCAAACAAAATGCGCAGATGATCCGCCAGGGAGGCTCTGCAGGTGCATCGCGCGGCAGTACCTCAATGCAGGCTCTGCGGATGATCTGGCAGAGCGAGGGTGGTCCCGTGCGTCGCCTACTCACGGGATACACTGCGCTTATCGCCAGAAACCTGCCATTCACTGCTCTGCAATTCCCCATTTTCGAAGCTGTGCGGTCGAGGATCTGGGCCCGTCGGGATCGTACCCTGCAGAGCGCCAGCCTGACCACGAAAGATGTGGCCGCCGGCGCCGGCGATGTTGAAAGGAGGATCCAGGACAAGACCTTATCCGGCATCCTCGAGACGGGCATCGTCACGGGCGTCAGTGCCGCCATCTCGGGTTCATTCGCAGCTGTCATTACGACGCCGACCGATGTCGTCAAAACAAGGATGATGCTCGCCGCTGCCGGCAACGTGGGGAATGACAACGGCCAGGCGGTGATGAGGCAGGAACACACAGCGCAAGCGAAGGATAGACGAAGCAGTGGCGGCTTCCAAGTCGCGAAGCAGGTCTATGGCGAGCGTGGCATCCGCGGATTGTTCCGTGGTGGTCTTTTACGAGCTGGATGGACGGCTTTGGGCAGTGGTTTGTACCTTGGCACGTACGAAGCTGCGAAAGTCTGGCTCAAGGGGAACAAGGGGGCTCATGACGACGACGCCTTTTGACTTCGCCCACACGCGGCCACGAGTAGAAAGGCGGCGACTAAGAAGCCGTCAGTACCGCCCCATCGTAAGAATAGACGATAGAGTAGGCAGAGTGCAGTTGTATGATGAGCATCATATCGTAGGAGCCACACATTGGCTTCGTCTTCACTTTTCACGTTGGCCTTGGCATTGCCCTACATACCGCCGTGACGGACGCAGGCCGAGCACATAAGTCCTATATCGGATGCAGGCATAGCTGGCCTGATAATGCAATGCAATGCCGGAACGTGGTGCCATCTGCGTGGTTAGCGAGCCTACGACTCGCAGGGCAGTGACTCGAATGAATAGAGGAGGTGGGGGGGAAGGGAAAAGCGCTAATGATATACGCCGCCGCGGACAGCCCCCTAAAAAAGAAGTGCCACAGCGGCAGATAGATCACGGCTGACCCCTGAATCGGTCGCCGGTGGCGGTGTGGGACCTCAACCTTTTTGACTCTCGGAGCGGTTGGTCAAAGCCATCGCATCAGTCGGGTAACCGATTGCGCGATTCGGATGACCATGAACCACACCGAAAATTCAGTCGATGCAATCCGCCGCCTGCAAAGCATACATTGATGTGCCGTAGCACTAGCGCAATAGCCTTATGCCCCGGATCGCTCGTCATCCTTAGCCAGCATGCCACCCGGCCCTGAGCATACCGCCCATTACGCAGTGCGTGCTCGCTCGAGCTTTCCGTGGCTCTTTTCGCAATGTATGCCACAGCCTTCGATGCTCCCTACTGGCGAGCGCGGCACGTCCTAGGCCGAGCACCATCCGGCCAAGATCAGCGAACATAAATTGTGCCCTCTCCGTCGTCTCGCTCACCCTCATGTCGTCCGGCTTCTAAGCCTCCACCCACCTTACTTGCAACCTTCATCTGCTAAAGTCTACCGGAAAGCCCCAAAGACAACCTTGATAAATTCTCAAGAACCGTTCTCTTGGTAGTAGCGTTTCCTTTCCCGCTGTCCGCAACATGGTTCAAGCCGAGATTCTTGACACGGTACGGCAAACGCCTTATGGCTCGTCAACACCAAAGTCAGACCTTGTTGTGACTGAGAAAGAGCTGAGTAGCATTGAGCTCAGTCTCGAGAGAAGAGTAGAGCACTGGTCCCGCCACCTGGTCGTCTCGCCCTACACGGAAAAGGAGCACCTCCTCGATCTTGATACACTTGATAGCGAGAACCAGCTGCTAGCAGAGGCCCTGGTGCATTTCAGATGCTTGCGTGACGATTATGCCACGTCGCCGTACTTGGAGACATTCAACTGGCCCGAGGTTATCGACCGAGTGCGGGAGCTGGCGCTTGCTCGGCATCACTCGTGGAAGGAGACTTCCTTCTACATCGTGGCCTTTCGGTCGCAGATCCAAGGAAGTACGGTGTATGCCGACCTCGGCCTGCTGGACAAAGCTGCGCATGCCGAAGCGACCGCGAGCGGCGGCTTCCTGAAGTGCGTCGTTACCCCGCCTGTTGCTGATAACAAGCACGTAGGTACCTAACACTCGATAGGTACTGGTTTGGGTCCCCCAACCACGAGCTCCGGAACCTTGCAACGTGCATCTGGAGGTCGAGAGAGGACGCGAAGAAGGGCGGTGTCGGACCAGCCCACAGAAGAGCGGCAGGAGCAACCCGAGACCTTTACTCCTTCTGGAGGATCGACCGGCACCGACTTACCATCCGGGACAACGTCTCGAGCTGGGACATTGGCGAATGGGTGGACTGAGAACGGCACGCGGCGGTACGCAGCGCATGCCATGCTGAGCCTGGGAAGGGGGAGAGCTACGACGGAGACGGGAGGCGCGTCCCCGTCTTGACGGACTGTTGTGCGGTAGCATTCTCCTTGACTCGCCCATTCTTATCGCGGCGTGATCTGTGATTGCTCGAACGGCAGGCTTGGTGTTGGGCGCTTGAGGATGTCCCTTCCTAGATAAAACAAGAGTACCAATCACTGAATTCCCAGGGAAAGCACGCGTTCCGCTTTCCATGGCCTTATCGGGGAAAGGGCCTGCGAAGTGATAATGCGCGGAGATACAGCCGAGGCCAGTAGGATGCCATTGTCGAAAGGTGAAGAGAGAGAAACCAGGGTCTGCGATAGATGTACGTCTGTTTCGTGCGACCAATCAGATGCAAACGGTGGCGTTCTTCGAGAGCGACGGCGGGGGAGCTCGATGCACAAGCGACACACGGACGTGCGGATACTCTCAGAAGTGTCTCGGAGCCGTGATGAAGAGGAAGAGGAGGTCGGTGAGGCTCTTGGGGGGGGGTGTCGTCGAATTTAAACAATGGAGACAACTAAGTGTACATCGGCGTGGGGGGCGCTGGACGTGGGATATGGAAAGACGCAATGTCGTGAAGCCCCCGAAAACACAAATCAATTGGTGATCATGGAGGCATCTGGCGTGGGGTGTCAGGGTGTCGTCGGGGTGTATCTTCACACGCCAACCCTTCGAGGTGGGGGGAGAGATGGGAGGGGAGGGAAGGAGACCCACCTGCAGCTCTTGCAGCCAACCAGCACAATTCTGCCCATTTCTTCCGCTCCTGGTCCGGCATCCCACAAACCCGCGCGGTTGGAAAACTTCGATAAATCGCTTTCAAGGGCAAAGACGGCGGCCACGACGACTAGAGACTTGTCCTTCCCCTGTCGCACCCTCACGACGTCCGACGCTCACCGTGTCTATACAGTATCGTACGGGGCCTTCAAATATGGCGGACGCGCTCAAGGATGCGCCGTTCAAGGCGGTGCAGGTTGAAGCGCTGGTGAGTGCAACGTCCTCCTTCGTCTAACCCCCCTGCCCCACCATGTCTGCTCTCTCTCCGTCTCGACCGCCCTCTCGCGCTTCTGGATGCTGACCCCAGGATCGCGGTGCTGTTAGGTTGTCATGAAGATCACAAAGCACTGCTCTTCCACCTTTCCCACGACTGCCACCGGCTCTCTCGTTGGCTTGGACAGCAACGGCGTTCTTGAGGTCACCAACTGCTTCTCCTTCCCCACCATCGATGTCGCCAACACCGACAGCCATCAGAACGATGCCTCCAGTCTCGCTGCCGCCGCGCCGCGGGCCAAGGCGAACATTGTCTACCAGAACGATATGATCAGGCACCTGAAGGAGGTCAACGTCGACGCAAACAACGTTGGCTGGTACACCAGCGCCACCATGGGCAACTTCATCAACATCGGCTTCGTTGAGAACCAGTACTATTATCAGCGGGACAACGAGTCCACTGTGGCACTCGTGCACGATGTCAGCCGCAGCTCTCAGGGCTCCCTGAGTCTTCGGGCCTTCAAGCTGACAAAGTCATTTATGACTGCATTCAAAGAGGGCAAATTCACTACCGAGAGGTACGAGCGTTATTACACGTCTCTCCGTTCGTCCTGCTGACTCTGGGTGCCATCAGTCTTCAGAAATCCAAGCTGAGCTACAAGGATATACTTGTCGAGTTCCCCATCGCTGTCCATAACTCGCATCTCCTGACTTCCTTTCTGCACCAAATCCCCGCCCCTCCTGAGAAGCCCGAGGTTGCCCTCCCGTCCTCGCTGGCCGACATCGAAAAAGAGCCTGTGCAGATCCCTCCTTATCCGTCCCTCGACGCTCTCGACCTCTCTATTGACCCCTTCCTCGAGAAGACTTGTGACCTGCTGCTCGACAGCATCGAGGCGCACTACACTGACCTGAACAATCACCAATACTACCAGCGACAGCTGGCTCGCGAACAGACTAAGATCACGGCATGGCAGACGAAGCGGAAGGCGGAGAATGCGGCACGCTCAGCGGCGAAGCAGCCCCTCTTGCCGGAGGACGAGTGGCAGCGGCTGTTCAAGCTGCCCCCTGAGCCCAGCCGCTTGGAGGGCATGCTTAACGCAAGACAGGTGGAGCAGTATAGCAGACAGGTCGATGGGTTTACAGCGAACATTAGTGCCAAGATGTTCGCGGTGAGGGGGAACCTGCTCCCTGAGTAGGAGAAACCAAGGGGTCGGTCGAGACGAGATGTTGTCATCTTTGAGCCTGCTGCTGTTCACACTCTGATGGGGGCCTTGGCTTGACGTTCTAGAAGCCACAAAATGGAAGTGCATACAAGGGAGGATTGGCGTTTAGGGCCTCAAATCGCATTCATTCAATGAAGGGATTGCAACCTTCCGGCGACAGCTGGCCTTGGGGTGACAGCGACTGATGATGCGTGACGGGGTATGGAAGTGCATGTGTGCAGCCTCTTGGAGCTGACCAGGCTGCTCATGGAGGCTGCCCCTCAATGTAGCGAATGCTATAACATGCTATAACTATAACATTAGAGGTTCCTAGCACCCTGATATTATATCGAGAAGTGCAACGCGTCATTTGCCCTATACACGGCCGACCGCTGGGTAGGTTAGGGGTACCTACTTAAGCAGAGCTAGTACATACGTGCGCTCTGATAGCCGAAATACATTCCCACCTACCTAGGTACATACACAGGAGGTAGGTCGCTATCTGCGCAATCCCCCTATCCGCACATACCTACCTACATACTATGTAGGGTACCTCTAGGTACAGACATCGTAAGGGTATCAGGAGGTCCAGTTCCTTTCGTTGGTGAGCCCGGGCCGGCACGACCTTGTCCCGCTGGGCATCCCAGTTCCCGGCCAGCAAAACAGTTCAAGGCGGGGCAGCAGGAGGGGTATCTTCCCCAGAATGGCTTAGGCTGGCCTGCCCTATCCCTCACCGACTCGACGGAGGTACCTTGGCTGAAGACCTTAATGAACTGAAGAAAAAAAACGAGGCCCCTTCCCCTCCCCCACTCCCAACCAGCATCACAGCATTTTTTCCTCGCCGTGTTTCTTCTTCCTCCTTTCTTCTGCTCCCCGTCAAGAGAAGGACATCGGCTCGATTTCCTCGGTGCAATTGTCTCACTTCTCATATCACGTCGCAATTTGGTTCTGGTAAGCTGTAATTGCACATACAATGACAAACAAAATCCCATACTTCCTTTTCCCCTGGTTCCCCCCCCCCCCCTCTTCAGGATCAACCCCCGTTACTGTCTCTCCTCCGAGATAGTCCGGCCTCGGTAGCATGGAGAGCAGAAACAGCCTCCGGAGTAAAGAGAACGAGCAGAGCATCTACTGACTGTTCTAAACCACAGCCTTTCTTCTCTCTCCTATCAGATTGCTCAGCCATGTCTGCCCCCGCCAACAAGTTCAAGGTCGCCGACCTGTCACTTGCTGCCTTCGGCCGCAAGGAGATCGAGCTGGCCGAGAACGAGATGCCTGGCCTGATGGCCACCCGGGCCAAGTATGCCGCCGACCAGCCTCTCAAGGGCGCTCGCATTGCGGGCTGCCTACACATGACCATCCAGACCGCAGTCTTGATCGAGACCCTCGTTGCCCTAGGCGCCGAGGTCACCTGGTCCAGCTGCAATATCTTCAGCACCCAGGACCACGCTGCCGCTGCCATTGCCGCTGTTGGCGTCCCTGTCTTCGCGTGGAAGGGCGAGACCGAGGAGGAGTACAACTGGTGCTTGGAGCAGCAGCTTGTCGCCTTCAAGGACGGCCAGAAGCTCAACCTTATCCTTGATGACGGTGGTGACCTCACCCACCTCGTCCACAGCAAGTACCCTGACATGCTCAAGGGGTGCTACGGCCTCTCCGAGGAGACTACCACCGGTGTCCACCACCTCTACCGCATGCTGAAGAACGGCGAGCTCCTCGTTCCCGCCATCAACGTCAACGACTCTGTCACCAAGTCCAAGTTTGACAACCTGTACGGCTGCCGTGAGTCCCTCATTGACGGGATCAAGCGTGCTACCGATGTCATGATTGCCGGTAAGATTGCCGTTGTTGCCGGCTTCGGTGATGTCGGCAAGGGCTGCGCGATGGCTCTCCATGGCATGGGTGCTCGTGTTATCGTCACTGAAATCGACCCCATCAACGCGCTCCAAGCGGCCATGGCCGGCTATCAGGTCGCCACCATGGAGAAGGCGGCCAAGATCGGTCAGATCTTCGTCACCACCACTGGCTGCCGTGACATCCTGGTCGGTGAGCACTTCAGCGAGATGCCCAACGATGCCATTGTCTGCAGTAAGTTGCCCACAACCCATCTTGCTCTGCCTCATGCTCTTTCCTGACAACATCGGCAGACATTGGTCATTTCGACGTCGAGATCGATGTCGCCTGGCTGAAGAAGAATGCCAAGAGCGTCCAGAACATCAAGCCCCAGGTCGACCGCTTCCTCATGCCCAACGGCCGCCACATCATCCTCCTGGCCGAGGGTCGCCTTGTCAACCTGGGCTGTGCTACTGGCCACTCTTCCTTCGTGATGTCCTGCTCCTTCACCAACCAGGTTCTGGCCCAAATTATGCTGTTCAAGAACGATGACGAGGTCTTTGCTAAGAAGCACGTCGAGTTCGCCAAGTCCGGCAAGCTTAAGAACGAGGTCTATGTCCTGCCTAAGATCCTCGACGAGGAGGTAGCTAGGTTACACCTGTCTCACGTCAACGCGGAGCTGTCCACCCTCACCCCTGTCCAAGCCGAGTACTTGGGCTTGCAGCCCGAGGGCCCTTACAAGAGCGACCTGTATGCTCCCCCCCCTCCCCTTCTATTCTTATTTCTTATTTTCGATTTGTCTCCACTTCAGCGTACTGATTATCGCCTTAGCTACCGCTATTAATCTTTAACGCTACGTGTACATCCGAAACCTTGGTCGTGGCATCTTCAACACCACGGACTCTAACCACCGCGAGCCGTCTTGGCCGGGGTATCCTTCGCCATCACACAGGATACCAAAAAGCAATGTTTTCAACAGCATGACTGGGTATGAACATGGAATGGCATCAATGGGCTCTCTGGTTCTCTGACTATTTACGATCTGCGATTTTCGATTTTCAACCACGAGCTAGAAGGGCACAAGGGGTGGCCGGGCAACAAGTTGCTTTTTCAACAAAAAGGGCGTTGGCTTTGGTTCCTAATGTGTGTGCTTGCATGTCGACATGATATCCCTCACACCACACTGGAAAGGCGTTTTCCAGAATAGCTGAACATCTCGGTTGCCACCACTAGATGCTAGGAGCAGCGGGCCCTTCAACTGCGGCCTGATAGATGAATAGAACGAACAATATTGAGACGCTGGCGAGGAACAGACGGTATCCACCATTGCGATTGAGTTGCGAGGACGAGTGCATATATCTAGGTCCCATCGTTGCTGAAGCCGATGTCTTATGTGCTTCTTATCCGAATCATAACACCGAGACCACGGGTACTGAGGTGCTTATCAGGTTTCATTGCTAAGAACGATAGCATTGGACTCCTAGGGAATGAACATGTGTTGTGATGGTCTTGGTTTTCGTCGCGGAAGTTCGCCCCTTTCCAACATTTAGCTAGTAGGAGGCTCAAAATTGGCTCCGTCAAGACCCGGACATACAATCCCCTAGAATATATCGTAATGCCTAACTCGCTGACAAGCCGTCAGCCGTCAATTTTACTCCGCAAGGGAGCCCTTAGGGCGGTAAGCAGTCCTCTACAGCCGCCATGCCAGTCGATCTCGCGCACTTAACGCTGCTCGAGAGTACATACAAGCTTCGCAAGCCTTGTCACCCGCTCACTCCATATCCTTCTGCTCGGGAACGATGCTCAGCAGGGCTTTCTGCTGAAGCGCAGCGCGCACGTTGCCGACACACCACTCCTCGATCTTGGTCTGCGTCTCGATAGTCCAGGTGCCCATGTGCGGCACGAGCATCACGTTCTGGTTGGCGACCAGGCCCGGGTGCACCTTGGGCTCCTCCTCATACACGTCGAGGCCGACGTTACCCACCTGGCCGGCGTCGAGTGCCTCTACCAGCGCTGCCTCGTCCATTACGGCGCCGCGGGCCGTGTTGACGATGACAACACCCCGCTTCATCACAGCGAACTGGGGCCCAGAGATGATGTGGCGAGTGTGAGGCTGCATTGAGCGCGCGTCGTCAGACCAGAGCCGTGACAAGGTGCGAGAGGCCAAGGGTAGATGGGAATACTCACATTAAGCGGCAGGTTCAAGCTGAGGACATCGCTCTCCTTCAGAAGACAGTCAAAGTCGACGTACTCAGCACCACAGTCGCTCTCCAGCTCAGGGGCAAGCCGCGTACGGTTATAGTACCGGACCTTCATTCCGAAGGCGAGCGCCTTCTTGGCGAGGTTTCGGCCAATGCCTCCCATGCCGAGGATTCCCAGCACCTTGCCCTGGGGGTCATGGCCCAGAGCCGGTGGCGGGTTACCCCTCCACGTACCGGCGCGCAGGTTGACCATACTGGCGTTCAGGTTTCGCAGCGCTCCAAGGATTAGGAACATGTTGGTGTCTGCGGTGGCATCGTCAACCGCCGTGGGCGTGTTTGAGACCCTGATTCCCCGGGCAGAGCAGGCGGAAATATCGATCTGGTCATAACCGGCCCCGCTATGGCAGATATATCGGAGGGAGGACGGCATGGCATCTAGGAGCTCCGCATCAAGCCTGCCCGTGAAGGAGAAGGAGTCAAAAGTCCTGTAGGCCACATAGCAGCCGTCAAAGGCGCCGGACTTGGCCTCGGCCAGAAAGTCGACTCGAGTACTGGCGCTGGGAATAACAACATCTGCCAATTGGGCGATCGAGCCCCAGGCGTCATGGGCACTAGGAAGGCAGGCGATGCCGGTCAGCTTGCCAGGCGCAGGGAAGAGGAGCCCCTTGCTGCCCACCACAGCTGGCAACTCACTGTTGCACCTTGCCCAGGCGCAGCACCTTAAGCCGCGAGTTACTGGTGACAACATCATCGGCAGCCATTGGCGACTAAGTAGGAGGGCAGCGGACGCCGTGAGATGGAAAAGAGTTTGGGAGAGGCGAAAGGAAGGCACCCGAGCGGTTTCAAAGATAATCTAACTAACGGCGAGCTCTAGAAGCCGGGCGGAATTAGAGAAGCTGAGCGAAGAAATGGGACTTATCTATTGATAAGATGCACTTCTTCCCGCCGACAGTGGGATGGGGCATACACGTTCCTTGTATTTATATCTCTCGCAATGCCCGCAAAGTACGGGTAGGTAGGCAGGGGGTTAGAGGGGAAGGCTAGGTAGCCCAGGCATCTCAAGCTAACAATCTCCCTACCAACCTACCGACGATACCCGGCCATCTCTGGCGTTACCCAGCAGTATCCCGAGTCCCCAGGAGGGATGGGAAGCAACTCTGCCGCCGGCGACGTGGGCTCCTGAAAGCCCGCGAAGGCCTGCAGACATAGACCGGGAAGGGAAGGCGACGGCCAGGCAGCCAGGAGGACTTGCGCAGGGACCGTGAGCAGCGGCTAGAGCGATCTCTTGGCCGCCTGCGCAAGCGTCTGGAGGTGACGCCTCTGCTTCTCTGCCTCGTTGCCTCGCCATACAAGGTGAATGTGTTTGAAATACCTGGCAGCTAGCAGGGCTAGCTAGGGAGTTAGCAGGCTGACAGGTTCCCCAACTCCCCGGCCACCGCCCGAGGACCGGAGACAATCGCCAAGAGGGGAAGGATGTGCAGGAGGCGAAGCTGACAGGAACCTGTCGAGGATGCAGTGTAGGTACCTACCTAGTGTGGTACTATGTAGAGATGGGCGGGACCGCCTCGAATTTGCGGTTTATTACCATGCTAGATGAATAAGACAGGCGGTTTTTATTGCCCTAACCGCCGGTGTCGATGCGGACTATTAGGTAGGTAGGTAGGTAGTCTCGGTGATCCCACGCCGGTGCCGAACCCCGGAGAGCGGAGGCTCCATGTGTGTTAGTCACTCCCTGGTGCCGGCGCCGGTCTCGCAGTCTTTGCACGTCTACCTGGAAGAGGCTCAACCATCTCTCAGTGGATGCCGAGGCTATGTGCGATCCCTTTGGGTCCCGGTTCCTGCTCTCCTGCCTGTGAATAGTACCGCGCTACCTCTTGAGGAGAGCGCATAGCCAACACCAGAGGTCAGGGAGATAGCTGGGAGAGGTACGTGGCAACGACACATCTTTGTGGCACGTCCCGCGGTGGAAACAGAGGGTAGACACATAGAAAGAAGGTAACGAATGCATCATTCACATCAGCTACGTCTTCAACGGTGACCTAATATTCCCCTGCCAAGGCAAGGCCAGAATCCGGCACGGCGACGCCAGATGTAGAAGTACACGTCGGGCCGCCCACTATGTCCCTAGCTAGGTAATTGACTCTCCACGTGTTGGTCCACGCCCCTCCCCGGGTTCTCCGCCGTTTCAGCTCGATAATCGTACACATCGCTTGACGGGGCGTATGCGGTGTCCCTGTTGAATCCAGGCCACAAGCTGAGGAAAACACGGGTGACTGACTACAGGGGCGTGAGTGAAGACATCCTAGCTATGCCATCGGTCTAGGTCATTGTCGATAGATGGATGTTTGACTTGACGAGACTCGTTATGTTGCGGACCTCACCCCCGGCGACTGCCCGAGTTTCAGCCTCATCAATGGACGAGTTGATCTGATACTGATAGATCGCGAACCGCTTGCCAGATCTACCCTTCCAGCTGACCGGCACAAAGTCGCGTGCAGAAATATCCTCATTTCGTGGTTCCAGGTGCTTTACCAATACCCTTCCGTACACTGACTGGCCGCCATGCCACCCGGGGGAGAAGAGAGGGTGAAGCTGCGGTGCAAAGCAACCAGCCACCATATGTCTCGAGCTGGGCTCTAGTATCTTATTCATACGCGTACGGTTTAGGGCCTGCGAATATGGGCAAGCAAGGGATGCCGTATAGAACCATGAAAGCTCCACAGGGAGCCCTGAAGATGATCTTTGTCAGAAGCTCGCAAAATCAGGCAGCTATAAGTCGTACGATTTCAACGAGGCCTCCTG
Source organism: Pleurostoma richardsiae (assembly GCA_030052745.1). NCBI lineage: Eukaryota > Fungi > Ascomycota > Sordariomycetes > Calosphaeriales > Pleurostomataceae > Pleurostoma > Pleurostoma richardsiae. The sequence continues at coordinate 578,249 of JANBVO010000020.1, forward strand.
GTAACGTTGGTGCCGGGGTTGATGAAGGACTTTGTAGCGAGGGATGCATATCGGCGGACGACATTTGTGGTTCCCCCGGCGGTAGTAGCCTCATTCATAATGAACTGAGACGCGACGTAGAGCTTGTTGCGGGGCTCGCTCTCGTCAAGGTGTTCCGGCACTTTGTTCTCGTAGCCGGGCTCGAAGTGCGGCGTCAACTCTCGCAGGATGGCGAGGGAGTACAGCACGTCGCGGTTCTCCCTCCCATCGAGGAGTGCTCTAAGCTTTGAAAGGATGTCCTCTCGCTCCGCAGCACCCTGAACCCGGAGGTACTCGCCCAGGCTGAACCAAAACTCGAACTCTTTCTTGCGATTGCTATCCGCCTTCTTCGGAGGAGGCATCAAAGGATTCGTGGGCAGGGAACCTCCGCTCAACAATGTATCGAACACCCGGAGACGATTTCGTACTTCGATGGCATCATCCTCGGGTACAGGGTCATCACTGGGATGGTTCGTTCTATCAGGTGTGGAATAGGCCAACGTGGTCAGAGCCCAGACCAAGCGGGTCTCGATGTTGCCCGAGTAAGCCATCTGGCTCGCGTCCGAACTCGAGATGTTGGGCAGGATGCGAAGGAACTCGGCGAATTGAGAAACGACATGTTTGTTAGCGAGGAAGGTGCTAATGGGATTCGAGCCTTGGCTTTTGAAGTTGTACCACTGAGACTCGAAAAATTGGCATAGGCCAGGTACATAGATTTCATAGTAGATCTTGGTGACTTCCTCTATGATCTCACGGGTTGGCGGCGAGGCGCTGGTCGGAGGCGCCAATCCCCCAAGGGCTATGAGCTCATCGACTTTCATCTTCTTTGCTGGATGAGTCGAGTAAGCAGGTGCGATTTGGTCTGCGTGGGAGATGAGCACGGGGAAGGCAAGGATGGATAGACTGAAGCGGAAGAGGGGCCGCCACCTCTGAGTTGCAGTGCGTCTCCGGACCTTGCGTCGACGGACGCAGTCGCAGGCGTCGTTGATGGTGCAGCTGCGATATCCAAGGCAGGATCTATGTAAGCAGACGCCTCGAGGCGCTCGCTGCTTCCCGTCGGAGGCGGCGCTGCAAGGGTCGGCTCGAACGAGAGAGGTGGTGGCGGGGTACTTGTAGAGTAGGTGCTTGGTGTCAGCGTGGGTTGCTGTACGTATGTGATGGTCGATGATGAGGCCAGATTAGAAATGGGAGCGCCAGCGCTTGCTGTTGCCGACTGGCTGCTTGAGGCTGGCTGGATTGTAGCTTGGCTTTGCGGCTGCTTGAAGATTGGGTCGTAGCCTAGGCATTCACGTTTCGACTTTTTGCAGTTGTTGCACGTCGGATGCGTCTCGTCGCACTATTTACAATGGCCGAGTCAGAGTACTTCCGGCTAGGACGTTGAAGAGCTTTATGAGGGCAAGATGGGGCTGATCTCGGGGAGTTGGGGCGAGGCGGGGTGCGAGAAGGTGCAGTAGCTGATCGACGGGCCCGTCACTGTTTGGACCAACTCTTAAATTTTTTTCCCCAGATTCGCCTGGGAAAGTCGGCTGCGGGAGCTTGGGCGGAGGGTATAGCTCCCTCGCTTGTGGTAGCTCAAGGTCAAGCGACCCGAAGCGAAGCTTAGCGAAACGGCTTCAAGGGGCTTAAATGGACAACGCCGATCTAGCGACGTCCAAAACTTCTCTCTGCTCTTCTAGACCTCTCCATCTCTGCTTCAGGTACCTCACCAGACAAAGATGTGTAGAGCCAGAGGTCACCGACTGCGCCGAAGCACCAGGAAGTGATACCATGCCAGAGAGGGGAAGGGTGACAGCAGACTGGAATCGACGCACCTTTATCCTGCGCTTTCGACAGGTCAAGCACCCAGTCTTGGTTCGACGCTTAATCTCCTATTAGCAACAGGAATTGCCCTGGTCAGCGGCCAAAGAAAAAGCGACATGTCGCTCCAACTGTCCGTCCTTCAGGTCTTGTGGGAAGCGTACACACCTTTTTGTGTCTACCTCCGCTCAATTGGACTCGGGGGTCGTAGATATTCGGGGGGAGTGCGAACCTGGCCATGGGGTGGTCGATACCATAGGGCTGAGGCGGCATCCCGTAGTAAGGCACGGGGAGGCCGTGAGGATTCGAACCAGGAATCGGCACAGGCATCGGCATGACCTGCTGCTGCTGCTGCTGCTGGAGGGGATCCAGGCTGCGCATACTGGGCAGAGCGAGGGGGTTGGACGGGTGTGGAGGCTGAGGCTGAGGAGGCGCGCTGACCGTACTCGTCCGGTACTGATCCATTGTCTGCGCGGCGGGAGTCGGATATGCGTACTGAGCAGGCATTGTCGACGACGGATAAGGAGCGCCAGGGTAGGCGTGTTGGCGAGCAGGGCCAGCGATCGGCGGCGGCGGCGGCGGCGGCGACGGGTGATGGGACATGGGCGGAGACGGACTGGCCGGCGTGACGCCGTCGTTGAGACTGGCACGTTGGTCAGAGCCGTTCTGCAACTGAGAGCGACGGGCGCTTGTCACTGCTGTTGTAGCTGTACGAATCGTCGTAGTTGTTGCAGCAGGGTCTCGGGTGGAGGTAGAAGTAGCAGTTGCAGAAGAAGAGGTTACTGGATTTGCAGCGAACAAGGAGGCGTCGAGGGCAAGAGCTGCCGTTGCAAGGCGGTTGGTGGTGGTGGTGGTGGTGCTGCTGCTGCTGTTGGCCACCACCGCGTCGTTCTGACTGCTGGGGTCGCCTGCTTCCTGTGGCTGGTTCGCTTGCGCTTGGGCAGATGTGTCTCGCTGCTGGTGCTGTTTCTGGTGCTGCTCTGGCTGATCGGCGTGATCGAGTGTTTCGAAGACTTCCAGCGCGTCCGGTACAGCCAGTGCTCTTTGCTTCGGTGACGCCTGCTGCCCTCGCGACGGGCTGTCCATTGCGGAAATTTTAATTTATATTTTATGGAGCCACCATTGCTTGTTGACCAGCGGCCAGGGGTCAGCTAAGGGGGGAAATAACGCGACCCCGGACGGGCGGCGTGGGAGTGGTGGTGTTGGTGAAGAGTGAGAGTGTGTGGCTGCATACGCCTGGAACCAGGCTAGGCGGACTATATTAACAGGAGGCCGTGCAAGTCGAGGTCGGGCTCTGCAGTTCTGCTCCATGTAGCTGTGGGGTACCGATGAACTCGGTGCTTTAGACCAGGAACACGTTGAAACTTCACACGTTAGGTAAACTGTTCAATATGGAAGTGGCTGGCCGCCACATGATGATATTGAATGGACTTCATATGTGAGGGTGAGCAAATTGGGAGACCCAGATGGCGTACATTTGCATACCTTGTTGATATGTTCCCGATCAGCAGGTGCCAAAGTCGCCGGAGACAGCAATAAGGCACTTCATCCTCGAATTCCTTCCACGTCTGTGCCCACCGACCATCGGTGCAGCAATCTGTCAGTTCTGTACTGAGATAGCCTGTATACAGACTACAGGTCACTTGCACAGATTCCCAGTGCGTATGTGGGACGTCGGACCACGCGAGACCGGGGGAGGAGGAGGTTCGCCGGCTGGCCGGGTCCAGTATGGATGGATGTGGGCGACACGGCTCGGGAAGATCGATGGTTGATCATCTTGGGAATACTCTGTCCGTCTCTCCACCAATCGCACCTGATTTAGACCTGTCATCTCGAGCGCCCTGACAAATGGTATGTATCACCCGTCCGAGGGTCAAAAGGGCTGGCTGGCGGCCAACGTGTGGGCGTGTGATTTGTACAGTACAGTAGACCTCGACATACTAATAGTGACTATCCATATACTGAGCAACGCAGCCCGCCAGCTCGAGGTGCTGCCGACCACCCCCGGAGAGTCCGGGCTTCCCAGTCATATCGAGTGCCTGATCAGAGAGCCCGGGTATCTGCGCCCACATGTATAACAACACTGCTTGTTCGCTCTCTTGAGCCTGAGCTTCGAGTACCACACCCGTCACTCGAGTTTGATACAAGCCCTGACCGCCAGGGAGGCAGAAGAATCCCAGTAGCTAAGCAGTCTGGGTGCATGCGCAGGCGTGCACATGTCCCCCGCAGCCCCTCCAGCTTCTTCTGTCTTTGGTCAGCCCAGGATTCTCCGAACGCACCCTGATGGAGGAGCTAAGTATCCCCTCGTCGTTCCATTTCTTAGGTAGGTAGGTAGTATTGTCCCACCGCCATTGGAGCTAAACAAGCGAGAGACGCACAATCAATCTTGGTTTCGATATATGCGCGGCTCAGTCAAGGCTGTCAACGGGCTGGAATCCCGGCTGAAGTCACCGTGGCACATTTAGGCTTTTTCGTCTTTCGATATCTGCGTTCTTGTCTTCAGTTGTGTTTAAACTGCGCTGGGCTGTCTTAGCGACTTGAATCAATGCCTTCCTGACCCTACCGGGTCAAAGGAGTAACATATCGGGCGGAGTGCACCCGCTCTTCAGAAATACACTCCCGGAGCCGGAATCCGGACCGTAGAAACCCCCCCGAGGTGGCCCAGATAGAACCTCACACTCTACATATCCATGGCCGGGACACAGTATCCATGAATCTGTCAGCAGCAAGTGCGTCTTCAAGCCTGAATGCTTTGTCTGCTTTTGCTACCTGGTAATCCCACGTGGTCGGACCGTCCACCTGCGGTCTCGCCTCCAGCCGTCACTTCGCAACCGTCCTGCCGAAATAAATATTTACACATGGCAACGATGGCTCTCATTGTCTCCGCATGCGTCGTAATCATTGCGGTCTAGATAGTCTAGCGCTAAGCTTGCTGTCGTACTTCAGGCATCCCACGGGCCGCAGTCGAAGTGCACAACGCCTATACACGAATGGTGATGATATGGGTGAGTACATCCGCACCTCAAGTGCCTAAAGTTTACGGTACCTGAGGCACCAACTCCGACTTTTCAATATGCTGTGGTGGACAGGTGACAGCCAGCTGGTTGCCAGGTTTGAGGACTCCAACGGCTGGGACCTACATGACGAAGCACGGGTAGCTAGCTCATCAGGTAACAAGAGGCACCTTAGATCCACCAACACCATTCATGAAAGTGCTCTTTACCGGATAATTATCCTTGACGAACCAGACGGCGGTTCGAACCCGACGCAGAACTTTCGGAGAAATATACGCCTGACGTACTAATACCCTCGCCAGCGAACTTTAGGCACACTGGCGGGATATCTGTGGTTACGGCGGAAAGCTCCAGAGCCGGAGGCTGCCAACAGTCCGTACACTCACGAGCGGGATATTATGAGCCAGGCGCCCGACCGGCCGAGCTTGACGCCGCAGCTGTGCTTCTCGACCACCGTGCTCAGAGGTAGACAATCGTTCGGCTTGTTCCCCCGTTGCTCGACCACTGAACTAGAGCTAGACTTCCTCCGGCTATCCCGCAGCGCCATAGACGACTCCATCACCCAGAATCTGAACGCTCTGGTTACGCCAGCCCAGGCTGGCTTCGACCCGTCCTCCACATCGAAGCGCACAGCGCCACGGCTACGTACGAAGCAATTAGACCCTAGTTCGTGCCAGGGCTTCAAGGACACGGTGTTGTTCCCATCATGGCAAGCACGGTCCGACGTGCTCAGCTATTGTGCGCTGGTGGCAACGAGCCCCGATCCGGATGATCCCGACGTCGCTGTTCGAGAGGCTGAGCTTGAGAAAGACAGAGAACGAATAGTGGACGAAAGACTCGATCCGTACTCGGCGCGATTCTTTCCTACAGAGCCGCGAACTACCAGGCTGGCGGAGCTGCTACGGTTAGAAAAGGGGGTTGAGAACATTGTCCGAGCGCGGACATGGAGTATCGTCAGAGAGCGCTGTAATGAGCCGGTTGAAGATTGGGAGGAGGCTCTTGCCAGGTGGAGAAAGAGCAAATAGCATCGATCGCCTGGGGCGTCTCAAGACGGGAGTGTGTGTTGCGCCTACCTATAGGCTATCTCGGCAGTCCCGACCTTGTAGGATACGGTAAAAGCATGGTCACGGCGTTTTGTTGCTAACCCTACGGATGGGCGCTGATTCATGAGACATACATGTGCAGTAGATGCAACCTACCTGCCTGACTGCTAACAAGCGATGAGCACCTGCTTAAGCTAGGATACATATATGAGTATGCCATCGCGGTGCCTTAGGTAGCGTTGGAGCGACGCTGCTAATAAATCTATCCCCTGCACACTAAGGTAAGGTACCTAGGTAGGTACTCACACTGCAGTACCTTCGCGGCCAGCTGCAAAAATGCCCCACACTGGAGAATTGTAGGGCCGCGCTTTTCAGAGCTTCATCCCGAGCACCTCAAAGGCCCACCTGAGGGGTGACAATGTCTTAACAGACGAAGCATAGCTAGAAGCAAACCGTTCTTAACCAAGAGATTTCTCGTCGCGACGCAAGGCTTTGGCCAGCAGTCATTCCGTCAATACGCCGTGGAGTCATTTCGTCTTCTTGCGACAACAGTGGCTCTCTTTTAATCGCGCCACCTGACCCCGACTGCCCAGTGTCTCTACAACCGGTTAGCCACGAGATCACGGAGAGACAAGTGATACCCTTCTTCCCGCCTGGTTTCCAGTATTCCACTCCACAGGACGGAGATCCGGCGTCTTCTTGTCTTGGAAAACTGGTCTTTTCAATCAATTGACCCAGAGTCGCCTCCTTTGCAGGACGAGAAAAAGATTGTCCGATGCCTCAACCTCTTAGCACGAGAGAGGGCAACCTCTTTCGCCAGGTCGTCCGCAACTATGAGGACAAGCAATATAAGCGCGGGCTGAAGGCGGCCGACCAGATACTGAAGAAGCATCCGAAGCACGGGGATACGATGGCGATGAAGGCTTTGATCCTGAATGCCCAAGGGAAGACTGAGGAGGCATTTGCGCTGGGCAAGGAGGCTTTGACGGTCGACATGAAGTCCCACATCTGCTGGCACGTCTATGGCCTGCTCTACCGAACCAACAAGAACTTCGAGGAGGCGATCAAGGCGTACAAGTTTGCGCTCAAGCTGGAGCCAGAATCGAGCCAGATCCAGAGAGACCTCGCCATCCTGCAGATCCAAATGCGTGACTATCAGGGCTACGTACAGAGCAGGTTTGCTATGTTGCAGGCGAGGCCCCAAGTACGGCAGAGCTGGACTGCGCTTGCTGTGGCACATCACCTCGCCGGCAATTTGCAAGAGGCGGAGAATATCTTGTCGACCTATGAGGAGACCATGAAAGTACCCCCGTCCAAGACCGATCTCGAGAACTCGGAAGCTGTCATGTATCGCAATATGATCATTGCCGAAATGGGCGATACGAAGCGAGCATTGGACCATCTAGAATCTGCGGCCAAGTATAACCTCGACCGTCTCGCCGTCATGGAGGCGCGCGCAAAGTACCACACAGATCTGAACAACAAAGAAGAAGCTGCAAAGGCATACCGCGCCTTGCTAGACAGAAATCCAGAACATCCCGAGTACTACCATGCACTGCTAAAGGTGCTGGACATCCCCGAGGGCGATCAGGCCACCAGGAAAGCCATATTTGACGAGTATGCTGAAAAGGCACCGCGTTGTGATGCCGCTCGCCGGCTTCCGCTCGATTTCTTAACCGGTACGTCGATTTGTCACCAGAGATTTTTGAGAGCGTAGCCTAACATTTCGCAGGCGACGACTTCAAGAAGGCGGCTCGCCAGTATTTGACTTTGATGCTTGACAAGGGCGTCCCATCAACCTTTGCGAACCTGAAACACCTCTACTCCGACGAGTCCAAGAAAACTATCCTGGCTATCCTGGCTCAGGAGTATTTGCAATCCCATGAGATCTCCAATACTCAGGGAGAGAAGCTGGTCAATGGTGACAGCTCGAAGGGCCATGGCGCTGCGCTATACTTTCTGGCGCAGCATTACAACTACTTCCGAAGCCGTGACCTGAGCAAAGCCATGGACTATGTTGAGAAGGCAGTCCAGTTAGATCCCAAGAACGTTGACTTTCACATGACAAAGGCCCGGATATGGAAGCATCATGGCAACACACAGAAGGCCTCGGAAGCCATGGATTACGCCCGCTCTCTTGACACAAAGGACCGCTACATCAATAGCAAGGCCGCGAAGTACCAGCTTAGAAATAACGAAACGGAGAAGGCTCTGCAGACAATGGGCATGTTTACACGCGGGGACACGGCCGGCGGGCCGCTGGCTGATCTTCTGGACATGCAGTGCGTCTGGTATCTGACTGAAGACGGCGAGTCGTACATGCGGCAGGGTAATACCGGCTTGGCACTCAAGCGCTTCCATGCCATCTGGAACATCTTTGACACCTGGCAAGAAGACCAGTTTGACTTCCACAGCTTCTCACTCAGGAAGGGGCTGATCCGCGCCTACATTGAAATGATTAGGTGGGAAGATCATCTACGAGAGCACCCGTTCTACTCTCGCGCGGCCATCGACGCACTCCAGGTCTACCTTGAGCTGCACAACAAGCAGCATGGATCAGGCGCGAACGGTGTCAACGGTGTTAATGGAGTGGCTGAGAAGGTAAACGGTGATGACGCCGCGGAAAAGAAGAAAGCAGCAAAGAAAGCGAAAAAGGAGGCACAGAGACTTGAGCGGGAAGCGGCAGAGCGGGCGGCGAAGCAGGATCCGAACAAAAGTGTGACCCAGAAAGGCACAAAAGCAGACTCCGAGACGGCCAAGAAGAAGGATGAAGATCCCTTAGGACTCAAGCTCGCCGCAACAGCAGACCCGCTCGGAGACTCGATGAGGTTTTTGAGCCCCCTGCTACAGTTCAGTCCGAAGAACATCCAGTCCCAAAACGTTGGGTTCGAGGTGTTCATGCTGAGAAGTATGTGAAGTCTTGTTAGCCCTTTCTGCCACTCATCGCGAGTACATGCTAATTTATTGCTTGCAGAGAAGTATCTACTTGCTCTCCGATGCCTCAATGCTGCCCTTGCACTCGACCCCGAGCAGCCCACAGCCCACGAACAAGCCGTCTCTTTCCGACTTGTCCTGGATCGCAATGTAGACACACTGCCACCGAAGGTCGCGGAGGTCCTCATGAGCGAACTTGTCACGGTGCCGTCTTCGTTGCTGCTGAAGTCTTTCAATGAGGACTTTAAGACAAGGCACGCCGAGAGTGTGCAACACGTCCTCGCCGCCATCCGTGTGCAAGACAAGCTGGGTGATGATCAAGACGGTCTCAGCAAGGAACTCCTGGGCCTGCTACAAATAAGCGGCATCACCCTCGACGACGCCGCCGATGTTTTGAAAACGCTGGTAGCCTGGCGTAGCGCGGAGGCTGAGTTGTTCAAGAAGGGGGCGAAGGAGAAATGGCCTGAAGCATCAATATTCGCTTGAACAGGATGGACTGGGCCGCTCCAGAGAAGAAGCAGGATGGCTCTGTCATGCCAGGCATCGCATGGGAAGATGCTTCGCGCCAGAATGGGTTTGAAGTACAAGAAGGGTTGGCTGGCTGCTCGCACGGTACAAGACATTAGAGCCTACAGAACCGGTTCGCCAACTTGGATGCGGACAGTTAGGGGGAGGGAGCACTAGATTCCGCGACACCGGTCATGGCGGCATACATCCGGACTGCATCTGTTTCCAACTGCGACGCTCTTCATGTATCAGACTGGGCAAGAGCGCTAGAGAGACCCGGGAAAAGAAATGTTCAGAGATTCGGTTCATGCCTCACTCACCTCATATGCCTACGGACCTACCAGAGCACACTTGACTCCGCTCACTTACCTCAGCTTACTCTGACCTGTGCATCATGTACAGCAGGTATCGCCCAGCTATGGCGATCCCAATAGATGGTCTCAGTCAGTATTGCTGAAGCGCCACCCGAAGGTCGTGTCGAGATACTGAAATGGGGTCAACCGTCGGTCGACCTACGGATTTCGGTGTAATTGCCCTCTTGCGTACTTAGGCTCTAATCGGCTCAAAGTCAGTTACGTTATAGATCCCGTTACGAGATACTTCCTCTCTACATAATAAAACTAGGTCAGCAAGAAGTATCTCTGAATATCCCTAAAAACGTACCAAACCTTTTCTAGCTTACCCCTATAATCAACGGAATCTACCGTAACCGTCAAATCTTTACGATAGTTTTAGAAGAGTTACCTTATAGTATACTAGTCGTATAGTTTTATTTCTTTCTAATATTCTTTTAAGCGAATTTAATTGTAGTTTAACCTTGAATATTATTTTCCTAAATACTCCGACCGATATAATAAATATAGCCTTTTTACTCTCTACGAAAACCTCCGAAACCGAAAGTATATTCGACGATTTTAATAATCTAATCGATTTAACGTAAAATAACGATAAAGGCCTTAATAATATTTTATCGGATTTATAGTTTGTTTTTAGTTTTAATTAGCGAAAAACTAATTTAATACTGTTTATTATTAATTTCCGCGACGATTTAAAAGAATTTAAATTCCTCGAAATATTTTAATTATTCGAAACCTTTTTATAGTTATCGATTAAGTAAAAACGAATTCCAGACGTAAATAAAGTTTCTAATTAATCGGAAAGTAAAATAAAGATCGTATATATTACGTAAATAATAAAATATATAATAGATTTATTTTAAAAATATATATAAGACGAAATATTTAAAAATTTAAAAGCTAGTATTTAAAAACTTACTTTTATTTATATTAATAATTAAATAATAAAAATATATCCTTAATTTTTTTAAAACTAAATAAAAGTAAAAAATAAGTACGATAATAAAAAGAAACGTTACCGGCTTTTCCGTACTTTCTTCGACTTTAATTTAAGTTCTAGTTTTAATTTTAAAACCGGATTAATTAAAATAAACGTAAATATTTAAAATAAATTCCTCGTTCGAAATTTAAACGTTAATTAACTTTAGATTAAACTATTAGATAATAAAGATCTATACGACGGAGTTTTTTTCTGAAAAACGGTATTTAGTAAATAATTATTAAGCGTTAAAGTGGAAAAAAAAGAAGAAAAAAATACCGAATCCTTACGAAAAAATAATCGAATAACTACGTTTATTTTTATATTTATGTACCGTAAACGCCGAAAAAAAGAAATATTTAATCCCGACTTTAATTAAAAAACTAAAGAAAATAATACTAACTATAATATTAATATTAATTTAAACCGTAAAAAAAGTAAAAAGTCCGATTTTACGTATATAAACCGTAATATATAAACGTTAACGTAATTTCTTATAAATCTTAAACTTATAAACGTTAAGAATATTATAAAAACTATCCGAAACTTTCAATAAACTTTTATAACGAAAATAAATACTTTCGAATTATTAAAGTATATCGAATATTTAAAAAACCTTACTTTCGTTATTATTTAAAATAATCTTACGACGAATTTAAAAGAAACGTACGTAAACGAATAAATTAAAAATCTTATTATATAGTAAGTAAGAAAAAAAAAAATTAAAAGTCCTTTAAAAGAAGAAAAAAAGTTAAAATATAATAACCTATTAAATTAAACTAATAAAAGTTAACTCTTACTTACTTTTTACTTTTAACTTTCTTACTTATTTATTTACTTTTCTTCTTCCGACCTATAACTATCTTTATACCTTTTCTACATTTAAATTATAACTTAACGGTAGATTTTTATTAACTTAACGTTTTTAATAATGTAATTTATATATTCTTAAACTTTTTTAAAGAACTCTTTTTCCTATTAAGTAAACGGTAATAGTAATAACTTTCTATTTATAATAATAAAGTTATAGAAAATAATAATAATATAAACGATCCTTTACTAAAACTTTATATCGTATTCCGATATAAATACCTTTACGATTTTAAATTTCTATTTAAAAAAACTAAACGCTTATTTAACGATTATACGAACTCGTACGTATTATAAATTATATAACTTTTTATACGTTTATAGTAAATTATCTATATACTTTTAATCGTTTAAATAATATTTAACGCGTAAAAATAAAATAATAATACCTTTTCTTATTTTAAAACTTATATTAATTATATAATAACGTTTGTTAAAAACTTTAAACTTTCGATCGAAAACTTTATTATAAAAAAAAACATTATAAATCGATCTTTTAATACCGACGAATACGAAATTAAAAGAAAAATCGAACCGTATAACTATAAAGACGTTTTAAATTATAACGCCCTTACGATCTTTTTAATATTATTACTTTATAAATAATATATAAATAATAATATATATATTATCGATTACTTTAATATAACCGTTAAAAAATCTTAAAGTTAAATTAATTTCATATTCGAAATTAAACTAATTATTTTCTTTTAATTTAATAATAACTATATAAAACTTTAATAATAATTTCAGTACGTAATAAAAAGTTATTAATATTATACTTTAACTAACTTAAAACTTATAACTAATATTTTACTAGTTTTCGTTATACGTAATAATTTAAAAGAAAATCATTACCTATTACTTAATAAAAAAATAACGAGTACTAAAAAAAATAATATTCCCTTTTAATTAAATTATAAACTTATTAAATATTAACTTAAATATATAAAAAAACAATTTAAACTAAATAATAGAACTATTTAAAATCTTATTTATTAATAACCTCGCTATTCTAAAACCCTTAAAATAAATAACTTAACGAACTTTTAACATTAACGAACTCCTTTTTCGAAAGATAAACTATATTAAAACTATCGCCGCCGCCGTAAAGGCTACTAAATTTATACAAACCCGATTTATACTTTCTAACCCTACTACTATTTTACAACCTCGTAGAGCCGTTTAACCTCGTATTTATAACGAAAAAAACTCTTAACGGCCGTTCAAACGCGTTATAAGAAAAGCTAATTACGAGCCCGATTCCTTAGTAACTAGGCTATATACAGGTATACCGATAGGCCTGCAAGGAGGAGTACAATGGTCATCTTATATAACTCCGTAACTCAGTTACGATCTAAGTTTACTCTTATATAGGGCTAAATTTGCTACTAAATAGAGCTTAGGCTGATTAGAAATAAGGAAATTAGTTATTTTTTGGCCGCCGTAACTTGGTCTGTAACGTAACTAGGTCGAGCCGATCAGGCCCTTACTCAACCGAGTTTTTGTGCTTATCTAAGGTACCTTATCCTCTTAATCCTATGCTTATCAAGGTACCTGACCTAGCTGAGGTACCTTATGCAGATACCTTACGCAGTAGGTAGGCAGGTAGGTGAGCAAGTAGTCCGTAACTAACATTAGGTACATGCACCTCCGTAACGTTGCCGGCTGGCATCCGAGCGTTCCGGCTGCATGGGACGCTAGAGTGAGCCTAGGATTGGTCTAGTCTACTCTTGATGTCTCACGGGTGCCTCGGCGCGCGAGCTGCTCCCCCCCTTCTGCGTAGGCGCCGGTCGGTCGAAATTGAAATAAACATGGGAGGGAGGGCAACGTGCAAGCGGTACGCCAGAAACAGGCGGAAGAGCAACGGATCTATACCTTCGTTCGCAGGAAGGGGACACAGAGACAGAGAGATATTCGAAAGAAGAAGCAGAGTGCGGGCTCCTCCAAAGCTGTCGTTCTTGCGCCGGCCCTCGACGACGCTTCCCGATCCCTCGTTAAATTGCACTTCGGTCAATATTGGCAACCCCCGTCCAGCACGTTGTCTGCCCGGAGTCGAGCAGGCATTTCCCATCCACCGTTCCTCTCGGTCCCGTCGGCTCTCTCTCCTTCTGTCTCGTTCTGCGTCTTGCTCTCAGCGACCGCCAGCATGTCATCATAGCCGCAATCCGCCTAGAGCCCGATCGACCGAGCGACGAAGCTTACCTTGACCGTCATGGCCGCCGAAATGGACCTGGCTGAGACGAGCTTTCCGGATCCTCGACCGGACAATACCCTGCGCCTTGGCCGCAACGTGTCCCTCGTCATAGAACGGGACACTCTGGTCGTTCTAGGTAGGGACGCGATGTGCTGTGGCAGCTTCTTCGCGCCACAAGACCGCAGAGGTCGACTTTGGGGTCAGAGGCTGTGCTAACCACCACAGACACCTCTCCGAGAAAGAATCGTAGCAGCTGCACGAATGTTTTCTCTAGTAAGCTTCTCCCGGCCCTCCGCTCCCTTATATCTCCTGCGGCTTGCATAGTGGCTAATACTTTCTGATCCTGCTGCATAGCCGACCCCTCGAGCTTCAACATTACTATCCCCCTCTATAGTGTGCTGTGGGCAGAAGTCTCACCTGACCAGCGGACTCTGACCGTTGACTATGCTCAACAAGCCTCTCAGAGTCGGCTGCGTGCGGCTAGGCTAACTTATCCAATTCCTTCGGCGAGCGAAGACGACCTACAAACCACGCCACCTGCTGCGATTCCCGCATGGCTCGAAAGCCTTCTCGCCAAATCTTACGGTCCCGCGACACCGGCCAAACGTGCATATGTGCTAGTTAATCCTCATGCCGGCCCCGGTGGTGCCGACAGAAAATGGGAGACCGAGGTCAAGCCCATCTTCGACGCTGCGCGCATGCCCATGACTGTTGTGACAACGACCTACTCGGGGGAAGCCGTCAAGCTTTGTGAGGAGATGGACATAGACGGCTTCGACATCATAGTCCCATGCAGTGGCGATGGCTTGCCGCACGAGGTGTTCAACGGCCTTGCCCGGCGAGCGGATGCCAAGCGAGCGCTGAGCAAGATGGCCGTGTGTCATGTGCCCTGTGGCTCTGGCAATGCCATGTCCTGTAACCTTTACGGGACCCACAAGCCGAGTCTGGCAGCCCTGGCCATCGTCAAAGGCGTTCCCACGCCGCTTGATTTGGTGAGCATCACCCAGGGCGATAATCGTTTCATAAGCTTCCTCAGCCAGGCCCTAGGCATCGTCGCCGAGAGCGACCTGGCCACCGAACACATGCGATGGATGGGCGGTGCCAGGTTCACGTACGGCTTCTTGGTTAGGCTCTTCCGGAAGAAGATATACCCGTGCGACCTCGCCGTCAAGGTTGAGATCGAGCACAAGGATGGCGTGCGGGAACATTACAAGCGGGAGCGGGAGAATAGCTCGTCGGAGGCCCTGGACAGGCTTGCGACACCCGCCGGAGCCGGTCTGAGACGCGACGGCTCCACGACAGAGTCAGAAATGACAGCCTCGGGCAACGACGAGGGGTTACCTCCCCTGAAGTACGGGACCGTCAAGGACAAGCTCCCGGCCGGTTGGGAGTTGATTCCCTATGACAAGATGGGAAACTTCTACTGCGGGAATGTCCGTTGCCGCGGTAAGCTATTTCTTCAGACCAACGCGGATCCTGACTGTGACACAGATGGCATACATGGCACCCGACGCCAATTTCTTTTCTGCTGCCTGCGTCAACGACGGCCTCATGGATCTCGTCTGCATCGACGGCGATATCTCGCCCCTAAAATCCATCGACCTCCTGCTATCAGTGGAAAATGGTCATTTCTTCGAGAGCTCACTTGTCTCCTACCGCAAGATATCAGCCTACAGGATCATCCCCCGAGACCAAGAAGACGGATACATCAGCATTGATGGGGAGCGGGTACCCTTTGAGCCATTCCAGGCCGAGGTCCATCAGGGATTGGGCAAGGTCCTCTCCAAGAGGGGCGTCCTCGAGGCGCCGGGACCTAGGAATTGGGACAGGGTTACTAATACCGAACGGCTACACGCATAGACTTTTTTGAACGAAGAACAAAAGCAGAGACGCCACAAGCCGGCGGATGGGATCTCTTGGCGTCGCCGCCAATATTGCCAACGCAAGGGACCAGCGAGGTGCCATTATAACAAGAGAGATTCGATACCCACTAGATCAGGCAGAAAAATAGAGTCACTTTCCGTTGTCACCGGGTGCAGTCCCATCAGTCTGCAACAAGAAATCAAGCATACCGTACGTGTGCTGTACTAGCTGCTCCTTTTAGTACTCTCAGCGCATGCCATTCTCGGACTCGTATCGCTGGGAGCCGTGCAACGTGGCGCAACTATACGGACGTCTATACGAAGCTAAAGCCAGTTCGAACGCCTTACGCCCACACGCCTAGAACATTCCTGACAGGCGGTATCAATCATCGAAGCCGTCCCAGCTGTCCACATCGCTGCCTTCCCCTCTATCGGTGTCTCTCGCGTCTCCATGGTTCTTGGGGTGTTTGTTCCATGGCAGCCGGATGTCCGCCAAAGAATCCTTCGCACGTATCCTGACTGCTGTGCTCGCCGTATGTCGTTCTAACGTCTCCACCAGGTTACTGATCTGATGCAGTATCTGCTGCCCTCGGAGAAGTTCAAATGTGTCATCAGCATATTTTTCATCCTTCAACATGCCCACCTTTTCCGCCTCGTCCACCCAGATATCCAACACATGAATCCTAAGACCCGCGGGCACAAGCCTCGGAAGAAACGGGCTGTGTTGGTTCGTTGAGTCGCCGTCTTCCCCTTCCCTGACGGCGTCCTTCCCTGCATCTTCGCCGTCTCCGTCGATGCTGAAAGGCCATTCTCTCAGCAAGCTTAGGATCGCGTCGACGCATGCGTTGTCCCAGCTGGTGCCGCCCTGCCCACCTTTCATCCACTGGAAGCTGGCGCCCAGCACCCTCCTAACGAGCAGCAGGAACTTCTCCATGCGCAGCACGTCAATGGCAGTCCATTCTCGCGACATGGTGGCCCAGAAGCCTTGCAGCCAAGGAATGACCGCGTCGCGCGGCATGCTGTAGATGAGACCCGCAAGCTCGGTGCAAAGAGCCTGCTGGGGGAGGGGACGGTCGCACATCCATAGGGCGTAGAAGAGGCCTTTCCAGAGCTTGAGGACGTCGACGGGAGATAATGAGGAAGTGTGCTGTCTGGAAGACAGGAACGTCTGCAGGGAGTTGAGGGCTGCAGTACGTGTTTTGCGATCTGCGAGAGGTGGGAGGCATGAATGTCAGTCCAAGGGGCGAAGGTCCACGGAGATAATAAGGAATGGACAAACCACTTGAGGCGAGGTTCTTTATAAACGGCATAGAATTCTGCTGGGCCGCCATTGCTTCGATCACACCTTACTCTTTGCCCTGATGCAAGAAGGAACTGAACTCTGCTCACACGGGCGTCGGTGTTCCTGCTAGCCTTCCATTATTTTTTTCCTTCTCTTGCTCCCCACTCAACTCTATCATAGTCCCACATTTTCTTGATAAGCAGGATAATTAGGCTTATCTTAGCGTGATCGCCTGGTGAAGAAGGGGAGATCACGGATCCCCGCAAGAGGTACAGAATAATTACTGACCTTAGATCCGTTGGGTAGGTACCTTCGGTAGATATGGCATGAGGTCGGCAATGTGCCCTAGGTACCTAATTACATTGTAGGTGTGAGTACTCTGGGTCTCAGGTACCTTAGGTAGGTAGTCAAAGTGGAGCGTACATCAGCGAGGTACGGATGTAGACTAATATGGCCTCACGGTTTTCCTTCATTTATAAGGTCCCTAGGGTCTTGAATGATATCCGGTCAAGTCTGTGGACTGGAGTTCCCAACCACCTCCTTCCAAGGCCAATAGCTGCTATCGTCGGATTATAGGCTTGCGCGCCCAGTACCCAGGATACAGAATGCTCCCCCTAGAGGCTCTCCAAGTCAAACTTGCCTTCCTCGTCGACCGATTTCCACACGTCCCCCAGGACTGAAGGTATCCTCTTCACGAACTGCCCGAAACCCTTCTTGCCCACGATACCTCCGCTGTCCCGGTCCCAGACGACAGTCCCGCGAAGGATTGTATACCGTGGCCAATTAGCGACGCTCCTGCCCTCGTATGGGGTGTAGTCACAATCGTGATGGAGCATTGAGTTCGTCAGCGTCATGTCCGGCCTCTTGCTGTCCGGGTACCAGATCACCAAATCCGCATCCGACACTCCAGGCATGATGGCTCCTTTCCTGGGATACAGCCCGTACAGCTTCGCCGCGTTAGTCGACGTCACCTCCACGAACTTGGTTAGGGCTAGTTTGTTGGCGGAGAAGGCCAGTGGCAACCGCGTCTCAATGCCGGGCAGTCCGTTGGGAATGTACCGGAATCGGCCGACGGGGTGCTCATGGGTGATGCACGCCTTCTTCCCCGTTTCCGCGTCATCAAAGCGGAAGGGACAGTGGTCCGAGCTTAGGATCGTGAAGATACCGTTCTTCAGACCCGCCCAGATGGCTTTCTGGTCCGCCTCGTTGCGCGGCGGCGGAGAGCACACGCACTTTGCACCTTCAAATCCAGGCTTGTCAAGATCATCCCGCGTCAGGAAGAGGTACTGGGGGCATGTCTCGGCAAAGACGGGCTGGCCGTGCGTCTGGGCCTCTCTGATCCTCAGGGCTGCGCCGGGGTCACTGACGTGGACGAGCAGGATGGGCGTATTGGAGATGAGAGACGAGAGCGCAATGGCACGGTTTGTCGCTTCCGACTCAAGGACGGCCGGTCGAGAGTTGGAGTGGTACTTGGGCGACACCAGGTTCTGCGCCTCGAGCTGGTCTGTCAGCCAGTTGAGGACGTCTCCGTTCTCAGCATGGATCATGGTGAGTATGTGCAAGTCCCTGGCCGCCAAGAGGACCGATAGGATCTGGTCGTCTCGAAGCTGCAGAGCTGTGTAGGTCATATAGATCTTGAGAGACGTGACCCCTTCGTCTTCTTTCAGCTGTCTAAGCTCCGACAAGGCCTCCCTGCTAGGGTTACCCATTAGCAGATGGAAGCCGTAGTCGCAGTAGCAATTCCCCTCCGCGAGCGTCTGCGCCGCCTTCAGGGGTATTAGCACCGAATCCTCGTGCTTCTGCTGCGGGGCAAAGGCGACGATGGTGGTATTGCCGCCGGCAATAGCAGAGCGAGTCCCTAAGAGTATCGGTCAGCTCACATCGCCAAGGAACCTGGGACTTGTTTCCCGTTCCCACCTGACTCGAAGCTGTCAGCAGATGTTCCCTTGCCAAACATGCTCGGCTCCTGCAGGTGGACGTGACAGTCAATGCCTCCTGGCTACGCCGCTCTTCAAGTCAGCTACAGCCTTGACCGAGGTACCGAAGAAGACCGCCTCCGCGCAATCCAACGAAGGCTCACCATCACATAGCCTCCTTCGGCGTCTATCACCCGCGCCGCACGAGCGCTCGCTAAGGACCCTGAGGGTGCAAGAAGGACGATCTTCTCGTCCTTGATGGCAATATCATAAGGGGCTGCATCCGCGGCGGTGACGCAAACACCGTTTGTGACTACGAGGTCATAAGTGGCATCCATGTGTGAAACTGATGGCGAAGAGTGTGTGCCCTTCTCAAGTTAGATGTGACAGGGTGCTTATACCCGCATTGGTTCGAACTGTTGTGCTGCGTCCGTTCCTCACCATGCCAGACGGCGACGATGCGGCAGACTCAGATCTCGCGACCATTCCCAAAGAGGGCCGGGCGGCCAAACCCACGCATAGAGGTGTACTGCTCACTTATCGCCGAGATAAGGGTGAAGGACGCGGAGACCCGCGATCGCGGCCAAGAAGGCGGCGATACGGGACTTTGTGGACCTTTCATTGGAAGCTCTTGGGCAACGCTCATTTGCTGGCTGTTGGCCGGCGATGCTGCCCGCTAGCAGAGATGATTAGCATGCCGGCGGGGCTTCGGCTTCCTTGATCTCTCACATTGATGCTCGTCTTATCTCAATACGTTGCCGTGGCCACTGGTCACTGCCGGATGGGTTGTCCGAGTCCCTAACTACGAGAGACTCCAGAGTCCAGTTTTGCGGAAGTCGAATGTCATGACTCGGCCGTCTCCAGCAGATCCCCGCTCCGCCCTGCTCTAGCACCATAAATATTTCACTCAGGCGCTTGCCCAGTTATAATGCAGCCCACCTGCCGACCTCACCTCGGGCTACCGCGCACTCTTGTCCCGTTTTCTCCGTCGTCGTGCGGCCAGGGTCTACAGCCTTGACGGTAAAATTCAGGAGGCTGTGGAACGTTGTATTTGCACTGGCGCTTGATGGCGGGCCTCCCGGGTCGCCGCCCTGACTGCGCTGTGTTAAGAACTCGATCGTGGCTATTACCCCTCCAGCACCGCAGTCAGCTCTCACATAGCACGCACAAGGCATGCATTAAACTCCGATATTTTCTGGCCGGCGATGTTGCGTGGTTTGAGTAAGGCCTAGCATTACAAGGGCTCGCAATGTGTCCAGTTGAAGCGCAACACCTTGAAGACCAGATTGGTACGCTCGTTGCCTCGAATCTTGTCAATAATTATCATGTCGCGGCTATATCCTACTAGACGAGCTGGTCACTGACAGGGTCTTATCGAGAGCGCACATCCCCACCTCAGCGCGGCATGATGTCTGCCCGTCTTGGGACAGTTGACAGCCATCCCGCGTGTTGACGCGCCATTTATTGAAGGGGCCCGGTATGCATCCATATATCTTCGCATCAGTAAAAAGAGTGATAGGTCGCATTACCATGGACGGTCCCACCATATCAAGGACACAAGCAAATTCTCGAGCTGAAGAACTGATCAATGCATCTCAACAACACCATAACTAACTAGCTGGCTAACCATACACGATCTTCAGACCAGCAATCTTGAGTCGACTTTTGCTGTCCACGCCAAAACCACAAACGAGGAGTCATGCAGAGAACGTATTCTTTTTTCCACCTACGCCTCCTAGGTAACTCTCACGGTGCTCCTTGTCCAGCAAACTCCTGTGGAATGGGAGGCCCCCTACAGCTAGTCGAGCTCTAATCATTGCCCCATAAAGCTGTCCGTGGGTCATCATTCAACCATCACCGTCACGGAACAGCAGCCGGTCGAAGCAACATACATCACCTGCTAAGTTTGCCGTGGTAATTCCTCGCCGCCTCATGGACGAAGGTTTGCTCCCGCTAGTCCTCTCACAGCTCCTCCTTGGCCTTGACCTTTGCATCTGTGGCCTTCTGTTTGGCCGCCTCGGAGCCCGCTTTCAACTGATCTAAAACCCATTGATAGCCATTGTTGAAAGTCTCCCCCAATTTGGCCAGGATCGTTCCGCTGGGCGTAGATGTGCCATACTTGAAGTAAGTCGACTGCTTACGGGCATAGGCACGGAGCTCATTGAGGGTAGATCCCTGATGGACAGGCTGCCGAAAGGTGCCACAGTCAGCGCAAGTTTTATGACAATGAAATCTGAGGTGACGGAATGGGGCTAAGGCCAACATACGATGCCGAAACTGTCCAGGTAAGCCTTGAGCTCACTCTCGCTCCAAGTGTCGAATGTATTCCTCTTGGCCGCACTAGTAGTCTGGGCGAGGTAGCTCGTAGCGGATTCCAATGCATCGCCGCCGGCAGAGGCAGCCGAAGTGTACGCTGACTGGGCGGCGGAGAGCAGCTCCTCGCGGGTCGCGCCGGCCTTTTCGGCGGTCTTCTTGGCCGTAGCGTCACCGGTCCGCAGCAGGTAGTCTCTAGCGGCTAGTCAGTGCATGAGGATTGTCGCAATATGTAGGGCAAGGCGCGCTTACTTCAAGTTCTCAAGGGAGAAATCGTCGAAGGTCCAAGCAGTCCAGCCAGTGGCGGCCCTGTGCGCATTCTTGCGAACCAAAGCACGGAGCTCATCGGTCTTGGAGGCATGCGGCACAGGCTTCAACTAGTTAGCCGGGTTGTGCAACTCGAGGGGCGGTTGGTTCAGCTCACAATACCGCGGGCATCCAAATATGCCTTGAGTCGGCTCTCGGACCAAGTATTGACGACCTCGTTGAAAGCATCTTGGGCAGCCAAAGATGCACTGTCGGTCGCACGCGCGTATTCGTTACCGGCCCTAGAAGTGGCGGCACCGAGATAAGATGCAGCTGTGCCGGAGACAGTGTCACCTAGCAGCTGGGCGCGGTGTTTGCGGACCAGGGCACGGAGCTCATTGACCTTGCTGCCATGAGGAACTGAGACATGGTTAGGGCGCGGCAACACAGACTCGAACGAATAACACCTACCGCTTATGCCGTTCTTATCGCAAAACTCTTTTAGCTGGGAGTCGCTCCAGGCATCGATAACCATATCGGTCAGAGTGGCATATGCCTTTTGAGCACTCGCCGTGGCGCTGGCACCTTGTTCTTGCGCCTTTAGATAAGCGATGCGCGAATTGCGACGGACAGAAGCAATGAGCTTATCTCGCTGCCGACGAGATTAGAATACGAATCAAGGCAGCCATAGCCAAGCAAGACACTTACAGTAGTTGGCTGAGGGGCCGGGAAGCCATGTGTGTCGAGCCACTCCTTGAGCTCAGATTCTATTTTCGGTGTCAGTCACAAATGCTGAGCCACGACACGGATTCTAGATTCCTCACCCGTCCAGGTGTCATAGAGCCAGTTGCCAGGATATGATGCCGCTTCGCCTGCCTTCTTGGCGACGGTGTCATAGTTAGATCGGGCCTTTTGGAGGAGGGTGTCACGTTTGCGTGGTTGTGGAACTGGGCCGATTAGCGACAGTGCCTGGTCTCCGGACGGAGTTCAAGTATTGCTCACCTGGAATGCCATGGTGGTCGCAAAAGGCTTTCAGCTGGCTATCGGTCCAGGTATCCAGAATCCAATCCTTGATGCTCAAGTAGGCATTCTGTGCCTTGTCCTCGGTTTCGTACCAAAGTCCCTTGACTTGAGCGATGAGCGAGTCCTTGTCGGCCTTGGCAGTCTCCTTAGTCTCGACACCCTTTGTCTTGAGATACGCGTTCAGCTGCTCTGCATCCCAGTTGTGATAGGGAGAAACGACATTGGTCTCCCAGTTTTGTTCCACAAGCTTCTCAAGGTCCTTGCGATCGGCGGGGGTTGGATAAGGCACATCATGGTCGGAGAGCCAGCGTTCCAGTTCGGTCTCGTGCCACTTGTTGTATGCTGTAATAGGAGAGGAGAGAGGTCAGAACATGGCACATCATGGGAAAAGACAAGAGGGCAAGGTGGAAGATGTTGCGCGGGAAGCTGCGGACCCCGGTTCAAGAGTTCGGTGCTCTCCGGTGAGGAAGATTGAGGGCAGAGGAGAGGAGACTTACCGGCCTTGCTGAACCAAGTGCTGGCCAAAGCAGCATCGGCCACTACGGCGAGAGAAGCAAGGACGTTGAAGAGCCTCATCTCCCAAGAGTATTGGGGACGTATTTGCCGGTGGGCACTGGTTCGACTCTTCACAAAGGTGAAATCCGGTACGGATTAAATATGGCTGTGTATAGAAATTTCGTGGCGAGGTGGAGGACAGGTCGTCGGGATCCAAGTATGTTGAGGTAAGGTTGTGGGAGAAGCAGAGGTGAAAAGGCGGCAGACAATAGGAGAGCGTTTTGCCTGATGATTGAGGGGAGGACAAGGAGGCTCTTGTGGGCGCTGAGAGAGGATTCGCCAGGCAAAGTCAATCACGTCACTCTTTGTGACCTTGACAGCTCGGCTTGTGCTGTTCTGTTTACGTACAGTACCTTACCTACCAGTATGAAGGTTGGTGAGGTAAGTAGTACGGGTAGGCATCTGCAGTTTGAGGTACCAGACTGAGGTAACAACAGATGGGATACCTGACCTTAGCTACCCTACCAGAAAACAACCTGCCTACCTTAGGCATAGCCGCATAGAGGGAAGCTCAACTGACGGGAGGACTTGGAGATGGCGTATCTAGGTAGTTAGGTACCTACAGCACCTACCTTACGCCCTACCCACCTACCCACCTACCCACGTACTTTCCTTGGTAGTGTACCTACGGTAGGGCAGCGAGTGGAATGTGCCTCGCTTCCACCTAGGTGTCTTTGTGTCAGTCGAGCAACGGTTAAGCCCATAGGCCTCGTCAACTGCGTCAGTCGCTTGAAGCCATAGATACGAGTCTGTTTCATGATCGTACCGCAACAGACGAGCAGAAGCCGCAGTATATTCTCCTATGTTTGCAATGTTGGTCGCCCTAGATACATGCCGTGACGTACGGGCCTGTGCTTTTGCAGAAAGAGTGACGGTGATACGGGTCCTGGCGGAGGTATGACGTTGCAGACGTGGTGGCTTGACAGTTTTGTGGTCGTATGATTGGTTCACGAGCACCTCCACGCTCACATCATTCGCTGCTCCTCGTTCCAGTAGTTAAGAAGTACTTACGTCATGCCCGCGTCTAACTTCAGCCACAGCTTTTGGCAAGCTTGGGCAGTCATCTAGAGTACTTTGTACCACAGTAGGTAAGCAGGTGGGTGACAAAAAGAATGGCCGGTCCCGTAACAGCTCGCTCGATTGTATGTAACTAAATATTTTCACCATAAGGCTCTAATATTACGTAAATATAGAACGCTTATTTTAGAGAATATATTCGTTAGTTATATCGTTTCCGGTAACTGATTTACTACGCAGTAGAGCTCGTGTGGTGTAGTCTTGCCGTTGACGTCGTTGCTGCCATAAGGCAGTTATGGTAGTGATCCGCCCATTCTTTGTCACTCACCTGATGAGGTAGGCATCTGGGTACTCGGATACTTGGCCTCAAGTTGTAAGGAAGCTGCCTTACGATCTATGTATCTACATTAGCTAGGTACCTAGATATCTATACCCGACTCTGCGGGGTACCCAAGAGCAAGTACCGACATAGGTAGGTTCGAGTACCCTCCAGGTTAGCCTGGCTGATCTGGATCAGAGGTCACGACCCCCAGGTCTCGGTTCCGGAGGACCGCTCCGCTCCGGATCCCGGCCAGTACAGTGCACGCCGGAATGCTGACTCCACAGGCCGCAGGCTTCGGCCTTAGCCGACCACGCAAGTCAGAGGCTCTGTGTTGGAAGAGAAATAGGCGCAAAAGTCCGCCCGTCCACTTGATGGTCGCTGCAAGTCGCTTGCTCTTGATGATGTCGGCGGCGGAGAAACCATCGCCGCCAGAATATCTCCGTCTACTTGTCACACGCCGAGGCACATCCCCATTATTGCTTCTAATAATGATAGCGAGAGTATCAGCATATAGTGAGTCGACTCTCCTCGAACGTTGGGGCATCTACCGCTGAGCCCTGCCTCCCACCCAACTCACACCTTGAAGACGTAGGGGCCAGCCGTATTGGGCACCAAGGACTCCCACTAACCCCGACGCCCAAGAACCGTGGCATCGATCGATTATGGCCTCCAGACCTCAAACACAGCCGTCACTGAGGAACTTCAAAGGCGTCACCTCCAGCCTAGCAATGGAGACAGCTCCTGAATCTTGTTGCAGCTAAATCTCACAGCGCGTGATAAGGCCGATCTCAGGCATAGGGATGTCTCCAGAAGACCACGCGTACAAACCCCATCCGGGGAGTTTCACGAGATGCGAGGGTGAACTCGGAAGGAAAAGGACGGTCTCAAGTATAATCCAGTTATTTACCGACTTAACTACAAATCAGACGCTGCCAACCATGTTGCCTTGGCTAGCAAATCCTCCGCCAGGCGTGAAGAGCGAGAACTGTCTCCGTGTGATTTGGTAAGGAGAGTAATGAATACACTATATGGACAGAGTCGCAGCAGTGCGGTCTCGCGTGGACAACAGCAGACTTTCAAGCTTAAGCTCAAGCTCAACGCTCCGCTGTTGACGCACAGGAAAGCCCTCATTTTGTGTCGACAACACCAGTAGGCGTCTCGCAAAGGACGTCTTGTCCAAGCTGTCGTGAACTGTCAGCGACTAGCTATTTGGGGCCCTGGAGGACATGCAGATCTGCAACTTACGATTGGGAGGACACAGCAGCGAGCGCGCTGGCCAATGGCCGCACAGATCGCACTGAAGTTATCGGCCGAAGTTGGCACCGTTGGCGCTGCATGATCTGTAAGCCAGCCGTCTCAAAGGAAGCTTGTTGATCCAACATCGACTCACGATTCCCACAGTCCAAGTCCGCAAGCCCCAAGACATCAGTGGCACAGCACTGAGAAGTGCCGTACAGCCCAGAGCAAGCCACGTACGTCTGGCGGTTGTCCAGCTGCGTGGGAATGGCGACGGCACCGGCCGCAGAGAGTGCTGTGAAGGCGACGAGAAACCTCATTGTGGGACCTTTGAGACCTTGTTGAGACGTGTTGAAGGAATAGAAGTCACTAGTTCTTGATGGTGAGCGAGTAGTGTCGCTTTCTGCTGGATGAGATAGATGGATGATTATATTGCGTGACGAGAGTCGGATCCGAGCCTGGTATTTATGTTCGATTCATCCACGGGTCTTCCACCCCGGTCGATCGGCTTTCCTCCTCCTGCGTCACCAACCTGCGAGATGCAATCAACTCAACCAGCACAGTCCAGAATAGCTGTCAGCTCGCTCTTTGTCGTCATATCAGAACTGGGGGATGTTGGCTCCCTCCCTTATTCCTGGTGAGCAGATGCCTCAGTTCCAAGCTTTCAGTTCAGGCTGTCGAATATCATGACGACGTCCGGCGCAAGTGAGGTAACATGGCCGACGGGAGATGAAGGCAAGGACGTTGCTCGCCGATCTTCTGGGTGCTGGGCGACTGCGCCTGCCGTGGCAGGGATGAATGTTGGACAACGAATCATGAGCGCGCGAGCCTCGTCTACCAACAATGCTATAGTACCGTGGGCCCCTTGCGCGGTGTATGGCAATGCCATAGAAGTTCCCAGCATGGCCGCTCCGCATTCGCACGTCCCATGCGCTATATCGTCATGTCATCAGATGAACTGGCCAGGCCCATAATCGAGATATCCCTGGCGGCACCAGGGGCCAATGGTATTGGACCGCACGACATGAGCTGTTTGCCCTGGGGCTAGACCTTGAACCCGTACCTATAGTAGATGGCACTTAAGACCAGGGGCATGTATGGTAGGAAATGCAAGGAGTGAAGCCAACTGTGAGGCACTGCGACGCGCCCCTTCGTGGACCTGCAACGCTGAGGCATGCGTGAAGGCCGGAAAGCCTATCTGCAATAGTACTGGCAGACTAGAAGACTACTATGTAGGTACACGGCGCAGTGAGGCACAGTCTACAGGAGTTCGATACTCCCACCCCTTATTTCGGAGGTGGGGGGATTCACAGCTGGCATGACACGAGAGCCGCATATAGAGGAAAGGGGTATCGCGGTTGGACGCAACTCGCCCGGCGTCATCAACGTCGTATTCTAGCAACTCATTGCTGATCAGTGACCAGAACAGGAGCCGGCCGGGATATATTTTTGGGTGCTATGAGAGCATGGGAACCAGGCACGAGAAACAGGGAACGACACAGACCGGGGAGGCCGATGCCGATCTGGTTACGAGTCCGCCAAGCCTCCTGCTATCCGGCGGCAAAAGTGCCGGCAGGGGATGGCAGTTCAAATAAGGTACGAGACGTCCTGTGGCCGCTAACGCTCGTCGAGCAGCTTTGATACCGTATGTGGCGATGGCAATAGCCAACTGGGGCGTAGCATCCCTGTCCTTCGATGACGACCCACTGCCCACCGTTACAGATTCCCGACCAGGGGCAAGTTTGCGGGGTACTCAGTCCAGTCATGCATGTGTGAATCCTCATCAACACCAACAATTCTATACTATGAATTTGCGTAATCCCGTTCGGGGCGAGGTCCAGCTGCGACATGAAGGGCAGTGGACTATTAAACAGGTCTCGAGGGACCGGACATGGTCAACTACGCTGTGTCGAGACTACCGGGGCAGCGGGGACGCTTCTGCACACAGTACGTGCTGGCATGTGCACCCCGGCAGCTAAGTAACAACGTGGAAACCCGCGAACAGGACTTGCAGGACATGAGAACCTGCAGGACCTGCAGCATACAGACACCGCCGTATGGTGTAAGCAAGGTATGCCACGCAGGTACGTCCTATTCCCAGGGACATAGTTGCACACATACATACTAAGGTACCTACCTAGCTAGGTATTTATACCCTGTAGCTTTCACTGTCGACAGAAATAGACATGTTACTCAAGTTGACACCGCTCGGCCAGGGCAGCGGTTATGTAGGGACATCTGCTGGAAGAAATATTCAAGATAGACGCCGGAAGCCACCTACGATGATAGGCCGGGAGTTTACACGGCCGTTGACCTCAAGAGGGCCGAAGCGTCGGACATCATCACGGCTTGCAGCCACGATCGTGTAGGCAAATAAGAAGACGGAATTCGTTGCATCGCCACCATAAACGCCACAGCGGCGATGCTGCTAGATGGCTTGACCATCTCTCTGCAACGTGACGGTTCTGAGGTCCTCCCATTTCCATGGCGCCACGGGCAGGACACAAGTCATTTGCTAATGTGGATCAAACAGGGAGGGTTCCCAGCAAGGTCGTTCCGAGGAAATAAGAGGCTAATCTACTGACCGAAGGCGAGATGCCGCAGAAGTTGTCCGCTAGCACGTAATCACGGAGCCAGAGCCACGTAAATGACCGAATGGGATCAATAATAGTAATATACTACTCCCTACCGCCGGCTCTTCGGCTTATGATCGATCGTACAGCTAAAGTCCCCATCGCTCGGCTCCAAAGAGGTCCTCCGCCGGGCTGAACCGCCTCACAGCAGCGGGCCAGGACTGCAAGTCCTCGTGACAGCCAAATCTAAGCATAGAAGTTGACGGTCTACGTACGAACTCATGTATTAGCTTCCAGGAATTGAGGACGTTGCGTCGAGGAATTGCAAGTTTATAGCTCACCTCCTTCTTCTTGGCCTGTACTTCAGCGATGGCATCGACGTAGTGTTCATGGCTAATCTTGTTCTTCCCCATACGCAGCGCAATCATGCCTGCCTCGACGCAGACCGCTTTAAGCATGGCACCACCGAACTCGTCGGTGCTCCGCGCGAGCTCTCCCCAGTTGACATTCGGATCGACCTTCATCTTTCGACTGTGGATCTTCAAGATCTGGGCCCGTGCTTCCTCGTTCGGGAGTGGGAATTCGATCTTCCTGTCAAGGCGTCCAGAACGCAAGAGAGCAGGGTCAAGGACATCAACGCGATTTGTCGCGGCCAGCACCTTGATACGGTCATCTGAGGCAAAACCGTCCAGCTGATTGAGCAGCTCGAGCATCGTTCTTTGCACCTCTCGGTCACCACTTTTCTCGCTATCGAACCGTTTCGTACCGACAGCATCGAGCTCATCGATAAAGATGATGGCGGGCGCCTTCTCCTTGGCGAGGGCAAAGCAGTCGCGGACAAGCTTTGCACCATCACCAATGAACATTTGCACTAGCTGCGGGCCCGCAAGCTTCAGGAAGGTAGCATCGGTCTGTGCGGCGCATGCTCGCGCGAGCAGTGTCTTTCCAGTACCCGGCGGACCGTACATCAACGCACCTATGAGGATGAGGCATGTTAGATGAGGAAGCCTAGGAGAGGAGCCAGCCATGTCACCGTCCCATACCTTTCGGAGCTTTGATGCCAATCTTTTTGAACCGGTCTGCTTCTCTCATCGGCCACACGATAGCCTCCACCAATTCCTCAATCTGCTTATCCAATCCGCCGACATCGGTGTACTTTTCCGTAGGCTTCTCGTCCACCTCCATAGCTTTGACCCTGGAGTCGTATTCAGCCGGTAGAGTGTCGAGAATTAGGTAAGAGTCTTTGTTCACCCCTATAAGGTCACCAGGCTTGAGAGTGTTGGGGTCAACAAGACCTATGAGAGGGAGAAATATGGTTTGCCGAGTCGAGGTCTTGATGACTGCAGATTTGCCGACCCTTGTCGCGTCCAGATCAATGTTGGCTCCTTCTTCCGACGACTCGGCGGTGGGATCGAGATCTAGAAGTTCAACGACATTACCGACAAGGTATGGGAGCTGTCTAGATAGTGTAGGTGGACATATCAGCAAGCACAGCCAGGAGGGTACGAGGACAGATTCTCATTACCTGTTGTTCGCAATCTTCTCCATGTTCTCCTTGATCTTTTCGCCCATGGTTGCTTTCTCATGTGACAGCCGCTGATATTCGCTCTTCATGATGCGGGAATCATTCTCGAGGAGGCGTTTGCGGGTCAGGATGTCCTGCGTGCTCAGGCTGAGGATCTCTTCGTCAAGGACGTCATCTTCGTCCGGCTCGGCATCCTTCATTTCAGCATCGCCATCTGTTGGCGTCTTCTTATCCTTGTCTTTATCGTCTCCCCCATCGTTCTTCTTGTCCTTGTCACCGCGGTCTCGGCGATCGAGATCGTCGAGCTCTTCGAGAGTGGACATTGCGAGAGAAGCGAGGTACTAGCAGCGAACAGAGAGAGGGCGGATTAAGGAATAGACAGAATGATAAGGGGTGAGTGAGTGATGGACCTGCCC
Organism: Pleurostoma richardsiae; assembly: GCA_030052745.1. Taxonomy (NCBI): domain Eukaryota; kingdom Fungi; phylum Ascomycota; class Sordariomycetes; order Calosphaeriales; family Pleurostomataceae; genus Pleurostoma; species Pleurostoma richardsiae. Next base: position 608,250 of record JANBVO010000020.1, read on the forward strand.
CGGAGCGCGGAAAATTAGGCGTAGTGTGTGCGGATGGAGGTTTCCCGGGTTGAGTTTTGTGCTTGGTTGAACTGCGTCGAGCTTTAAAGCTGGCTGGGAGCTGCAAGGCAGGCGGCGAGTCGCGTAATCAGACAGACTCCCGTCGCTTGCTGTATGTCAGTTACCTAAGGCGCTCGCACCTCCCACCTGAGCTATCACGTGATATTATAGTTAGAACGACCGTCTTCAATGCATGATACGACCTAGGTGCCTACCTAGGTACATTGGAGATGATAATATAGTACGGGATACCTAGGTTCAAGGACTTCAAGCAGAACAATGCGTGCGTACGGAATATTGGTGATCCAAGCCTGTTGATTTACGCTTTCTATTCTGAGCTTGAGCCCTATGCATTAAGCCACACCTCTCCATCAAACTACAACGCGCTATCGCTACTGCCTACTACTGCACAAATGAACTACCTTACTATGTAGTTATAACCTGCATGCGATGCACTGAAAGCTGCCCGCGAACACATCCGCTTGGTAGGCATGATAGGATTTCGCATCTCGCTAGACACTCGAAGCGCCTTGGCCTTCGGAAACAGAGGACGTGTGTCCTGGTGCTGCTACCCACATCGACGAGACGAGTACATGAGCCGGCGTGTCAACCGATGATAAAATATGTTTCAGAGTGTTCAAACCTCGTGGTTTCTGTCGTCGAACGCTGGATATCAGGCATCTTGTACTCCTGTTGTCGCTCAGAGTGTCTGCCACCCATATCTCTTCCAATCATGGAACCACTTGAAAATATGACTCGGAAGCAGGTGTGTTGCCAAGCAGACTCAATTCCGACTAGGGGGTATATATCAAAAGTGCAAGCGCGCAGAGCACGCATAATTAATGCTAGTTGCCTGAAATCGGCATCTCCTCTAATCATAGAACAAATACAGCTTTACCGCCTACTCATCATCCAATATTCGACTAGCTATTGGCCCAAAGACAGGAAGTTCGAATCTAGTTCCTAGTCAGCATGCCATGCCAATCTTCGCAGAGTAGGTAGGATGAGGAGACTCGCCGGTCAAGGGTGTCCGCGTCTCTGTAAGCTCTCATTGTAAGCCATGCGATCAGCGCAAAATCCCCGAGGAGTATGAGCCAGCTTAGTATCGTGGACCAAGAAAAGATGAGATGCACGACGAAGATGGCAGTGAACAGCAGGCTGGACTGCCACGCATGAAATCTGGCTCGTAACGTCAGCAAACCGCCAAGTCACAAGGAAGGGCTAGCAAATTGAAGGGGACAAGTTGGAAATGCAATGAGGCACCCAGAGAGAAAGAGAATCAGAGGCTGCTACGGTTGAGGAGTGAGAAAGCAGAGCCATCTCCCCCGGATCGACCATCGGCACAACAGCCCCTTCAATAGGTAACAATATATCCGCACGTTGTTGTCACCGCATCAAGTGCAGAAACGATGATGGGACCTGACCGATACGCACCTGACGTAGTCGCTCTTGCGTTCCAGGATCAGCAACAGTATCGCGCCAAGTGGCGGCACTGCCAAATATGCTAGGCAGGCCTCATAATCGAGCCTGATACCCAGGCTAGTGTCAAACTCGCTTAGGCCTTCCCTATCCGAGGCGAGGCCGCCACCAATATTGCCAAAGTAGCCGTCGCCGCCGCCGCCGCCGTTGGTTGGTTGGTAGTTTGAGCTTGGGATATTGTGCCAGTTGCGCTGCGGCTGGGGGTGCTGCAGTGGAGGCGGGCTGCTTTGATTGGGTCTCTTCGGGTAATGGGACGGAGAGAATGGCCTCCTCTCGAGCGAGGCGCGCGGTGACGCAGGGCTTTCCTGACCTGGCGAGAGGGTCCGGCCATGCTCCGGTGGGGATGACTGATACGGCGCAAAGTCCATCCGAAATCTCTATCACCTCGGGGTGATATATATCTTAGCCGAAACTTATTCTCCTGCCGACTGCGCTCTGCTTAAGAAGATAACAAACAAACGTAAGGCACGGGACGGTGGGTTGTTGTAAAGATCTCAGCTCTCCCAAAGATGAATGGACGCGACAGATGGCTCGTGACGGACAGAGCACATGCACGCTAAGATTGGCGTACAGTGGTGCTAGAGGGGGCTGGAGAGCCTCAACGCGGTAAGTGGGTCTACTACCGACCAGTACGATACTGTGTATATAGGTACTGTAGTACATCTTATCTACGGAGTAGGTACCTTGCCGACATAGGTACATACACGTGAAGGAGCGGGTCCGGCAGAAGTTGAACTCCGTCAATTGTCTTCCTTCGGACCACTCTACCAAGTAGAGGATTTTACAATCCTATCGGGCCAGCGGGCTCATTCCTAGGCTGTATAGACTCAGGTGCCTACCTACCTTGCTACCTAGGTAGGTACCAGGGTACCTAGCTAAATATCTATCTTATTCGCCGAAAATGTCGTATGGGTAACATATCAATACAGGGAATTATAGTATCACGTAAAGTCAGCACAAGAAGTACTGGAACTTCGTTGTGTGGAGCTCTGAGTGAAGGCAAGCGCACCACCGCGTCTTTCAGTACCTTAGGTACCTAGTTAAACCTGCGCTACTACTCTTAGAGAATTAGCATGTAGATCTGCGTAGGTGACATTTCAACCCATCTGTTTGACATACAGGCTACTACAGCTATAATACAGCATACACAACAATGAACGGCGACAAGTAGGGTCACGGACCAAAAGGCACGTCTTGTACCCGATCGATTCGCCAGAAACTACTCCTTCTTCGCCCCTGTACTCTCTTCTTCCTCTCCTTCCAAAATAGCCCTCCGGCTCTCCATTGTTAGCCATAAACTCTTTCCCGCCGCATCCAAGGTCGTAGTCAGGCTCAAGCCAGCGCTTTGTAGCATTGCTACAAGCCGTGCCCTCAGGCCATCTAGGCCACCCTCGATGCCACCGACCCACCTGACACCTTCAGGATCAAATACTTTGCCCTCGATCCTTCCACCAACGAGGAGCAGTTTCTGCAACCCATTTTGCACGGCTATATCATAATATCCGGGGTTCTTCTTGCGGGAAGGAGCGGAAAATGCCGGCGGAGACGGCGAAAGGACGGTAAGCGCAGCCGCAAGGTGTTGTGGTGAGACTGCAGGGAACGTGAGCAAGGCGAGCGGTCCCACAAAGAGCGGCGCGAGTTGGGCATAGACAGAATTCTCTGGCACGCTGGCTTCAGCAGATTTGACGGCCTGGTACGCCGCCCTCGACAAGTCGTGGGTGTATGCCTTATCCACCACTGATGTCGCGGAAGCTGAGACGGAAGCTGGGTCAAAAAACTCGACGATTTTAAGCGCCTGGTCCAGCATGCGCGTCCGGATGACCTGCAACTGAATTGCAGAGGTTATGTCTATGGATGCTTGAGGACTGACTGGAGAGGCAGCTGGTGCCGAGACCTCAGCAAGCGCCAGATTAAGCTCGCGCCTGATGGCAGCCCACTCCAGCGCCGTGAGGTTGTTGTGTTGGAAGATGAGAATCAGTGGGGTTGACCGGAGGAGAGACGTGTAGGCGCGGAGCAGCTGGGATTTGCGCACTTCGGGAGGTCGTGCGGTCGGGGGCTTTGTAGGAGGCACGTAGTCGTCTGGCAGTCTCAGGGCAGAAGAGACAACAGAGCGTGCGGTTGCATAGTCTCTCTGTGACAGATTCGTCAACCGGAGCTGCCATATCGAAGCGGTGCATCGTGATGCCAGCGGGGTCTGCTGCGTAAGGGAATTTGCTAGCCTGCTTGCAGCTCGACAAGGAGTTCTGGCCGGCATGTCCGGCAGGTATTCAGACGAGAGGCCCGGATAGCTGGCTGGCAGATGCTGAGCTGTATGGGTAATAGGAAATTACGTCGAGTATCTTTTGAAGGCAACCGGTTGAGAGGCAGGTCGGATCCAGGCTGCTGCTCTTCTCGGTTTTCCGACTGTCTAGAGAGACGTTCGTTTGAGTTGGTCTCCAAATTTTTGGCTACGAGATTGCCGAAGCACGGGCCACCAGGTACGAACGATTCCCAAGGTGGGGCTGAGAACAGCAAGGTGCCTTATGTACTTTGCTGTGGCAGTGTGGTTAACTTATCTTAATTGCCTGAGGTACCTACCCCAGGTATTTTAGCACTCGCACTCCCCGGCAGTAGGATGGGGTCAGGTCGCGCGGCTCAACTCAGGTGGTGGAGACTCTGTACCTCAACTAGGTACCTGCCTGCTTAGACAGGTACCTGCTAGGCACTTGTAGACCCACTAAAAAAAGACCTGTAGCGAGTGAGTCAACTGACATGAACAATATGATCAACCACCTTTGTCGTAGCAGGTGGGAGCAGCGTTCTCGACCCGTAAATGCCTTTAGTCGACTCAGCTACGTCTTCAGCTTGTCTACCACCTCCTTCCAGACTGCATCTCGTCTCGCCTAGACTCAAAAGGACAAGACCGGGAACATGAAGGCTACAATGCCAATCCTCGCGGGGTCGGCGGCCGTGAACCAACCCCTCATCGACATGAAGCCATTGCTCAGCCGTCTCTGGCCGCTGCAGCCAGCGGTAACCCCGGATGAGATAGCCGAGGCAATTTCCTACTTCTTTACAAACCAAGTATCTGATGTGCAAGCCGGGTCGCTTCTGATCTGCCTGCACTTCACCGGCCTGGACCGCCAAGCCGAGGTCCTCGCGAAATGTGCAGCCAAGATGAGGCAGTGTGCAGCGAGGATTGACAGCACTCAGCTAAACAGCGTGATTAAATCTAAGGGAAAGGGAGAGGGTGCCTACCTAGGCGGACTGGTGAGTCTCACGATACAGCCACGAGGCAATTCGCACAGAGGCTGACCCGGCAATCACCTTAGTGTGACATCGTAGGCACCGGCGGTGATTCACACAACACGTTCAATATCTCAACCACGTCGTCCATCATCGCATCCTCACTGCTTCTTGTCGCCAAACACGGCAACCGCGCCTCGACGTCCAAGTCCGGCTCTGCTGATCTGCTTGCCAACATGCAGCCACTCGCACCACGAATATCCTCTGTCACGCCGCTGACAATCGCAGAGGTCTACTCCAGAACAAACTACGCCTTTCTATTTGCTCCCGTCTTCCATCCTGGGATGCGGTATGTCGCACCAGTACGCAAGCAGCTTCCCTGGCGTACAATCTTCAATCTTGTGGGCCCGCTGGCCAATCCAGTAGACACACACGACGTACCACTGATAGAAGCCCGCGTTCTTGGTGTGGCGCGGCGAGACATTGGACCAGTGTTTGCTGAGGCGCTCCGTATGTCGGGCGGTCGCAAGGCTATGGTCGTGTGCGGGGAGGAGGAACTGGACGAGATTAGCTGCGCCGGCCCGACCCTGTGCTGGAGATTGAAGGTCGAAGAAGGTGCGGGAGAAGGAGGGCCTGTGGAGATCGAACACTTCAAACTTTGCCCAGAGGACTTTGGCTTGAAGCGACATCCGCTGAGTTCGGTGTCGCCAGGCAAGGAGCCAGCGGAGAACGCGGCTATCTTGACGAAAATACTGAAAAATGAGCTGGCGGAAAACGACCCAATCTTGGAGTTCGTTCTCATGAATACGGCCGCCCTTTTCGTTATCTCTGGTATCTGTGAGGCGAACTCCAGTTCCCTAGGAGCCGGCGATGACGGGCGAGTAATCGTGGAAAGGGGACCCGGCGGTCAACGCTGGAAAGAGGGTGTGCGGAGGGCAAGATGGGCGCTCAGGAGCGGGGAGGCCTGGAGGCAATGGAGCGCATTTGTTGAGGTCACTAATGGCTTCAGCAACGAGTAACGTGAGTGAACCAAGTTATGTCAAGGTCAGGATATCCAGGCAACTCCGCGATTCCCTTGCAAGGGTGATCGGGCAGTATAGGTGCGTTATGAGGATGGCGTTCAAAAAGTTGAGTCTGTACTGGAACTGGACTAAATTCATTACTCGCAACAAGAGATATATTCCACCCTGTTCTATTACTATGTCCGCCCACTCTGCCCACCACCTTGCTTTCACGGACCTCTTGGTCTTCCCCTTTAGCATGTGCGACAATGTCCCAAAGACCAAAGCCAATGATGTGTATATCTCCACTCTTTATGCCAGCCAAACGATTTAGAACTATCTAGACAACACGCCTCGCACGACTCCCCTTAGCATCACTCGACCATCGAGAACAATATCTGAGACTCCCGTTGAATTGCTACTACCCTCCTGCAGCCAGCGTGCGAGGAGATCATTGCTCTCCTTAGGCTTCACCCCGTCATCACGGGTGCCAACTGTAATATGCGCGACCTTGTTGACGCATTCCCACTTTCCCTCCGGATCAAGAATACGCACCACAATGGCCATTATTCGGTCGTCAAATACGAGCTGCCGATTTTCCCGGTCAGTTTTGGTAACAAAAGGAGTATAGAGGAAGATCGGCACGCACCCGCTCGAGTAAAACCTCGCACTCTCCAAACTTTCCGTCGGCTGCCCCGCTCGCATCAGCCTCGGCTTGCAAGTGTATGTACTTCTCCCATGTCTCCGGGTGCTCCTTGGCTGTAGCACGGTGCATAAGCGTGACATGAAACTTGGGCTGGATACGGCGAGTCCCCTGCAGCTGCTTGTAGAAACGGGCCTGCTCGGCGTTCGTGGACTTGAAAGTCCTCTCGAGTAGCAAGTTGATATCCTTTGTGGAAACGTCAATCGCCACGTATTCGAGAAGCTTCTTTCTGGGGCCCTGGGCCGGCGGGGCCCGAGTGTTATTCTGCGTGCTCTTCTTTCCACTGCCACGGTTGGGTATGGTATGTCTTAGATCTGGTCTGTACTCTTCAAGCGCGGATTGAATAGCCCCATCCATCTCCAGGGACGAAGGCACCGAACTAATCAAATTTGGATACAGACGTTTGAGCTCGGTACACACGATCTCGAGGTTCGCTCGACTGCCAGCAGTAGGGTCCAAGTTAATGACTGCATCAAAGCCATCATCAGGGGGCCGCTCTGAATCGCACTCCTCAAAACGATGGATGAATCCTTCCATGATGCCGGTGACTTTGTCTCGGTCTGTAGCGGCTTGGATGGTCTGATGATTATCGCCACGTCTGAATACTCGCTCCCTAGTTATCCGACGAATTTCGTCAATATTGTCGTGGACGTAATTCAAGGCCACTAAGCGAGCACTGGGGTGCTGCATCTTGACGTCGGTGATGATCTGTTTCCTTTCGTGGCGCTGCGCATTGTTGCGATCAGCTGTGACGGCACAGTGTTCTTGCAACTGGTCAAGGACCATCCTTGTGAATCGAGGTGGTCTCTTCGGTCCAGTTATGTTGTCGTTCTGAACATGGCCGAAGTTGAACAGCTTGGAGAGAGCCACCGCGATAGTCGTCTTGCCACAGCCTATAGTAGCAATAGGCACGAGTATAACATCACCCTTCACCTCGGCCTTTCCGTCGACGCCGTATACATTCTCGAACTGGGCAGCGTCAGAACCCTTAATGTTCTTGAACGCCAGAAAATCGTTACGCAGCGAGATGATGCCATGGTTCTGGCTATAGAGCTTCCCCAGACTAGGGTCGGCCGCCAGTCGCTTTCTTGCGTAGAGGAGGTATTCCTCCGTGATTTTGGCATGTTTCTTGTACTTCGGCACCCTGCCTGCTATGATGGCCTTCGTACACTCCCTCCACTGCCTGTACATGAGATAAGGCTCCTCAAACTTGTACTTGAAGAACCAGTCCTGCCCTGGCACCGCCGCCGGCATGTGGAATCGCTTGCAACGGATGACGAAACCCTCGACGTCACGACCTTCGTGCGCTCCGGTCTCGGCAACCTTTTCGAGGAAGCTCTTCACCTCGTTAATGTCGTCCATCGTGATCAGTCCGACCTTCCGGAAGCCCCAGTCGTCGGCGAATTGCTGTACCGCAGAACTAGGGTACGTAACAAAGGCCGGGAGGTTCAGATTCAAGCCATGCAGGTAAAGCCCAGCTTTCCCTGGACCATAAGCAAGGATATGCTCCTCGAATGTGTCGTCACACAGCTCAGCCACAGCGGTAACATTTCGTCTTCGAAGTTCCCTGGCAAGATCCTGCTTCGAGCGCCCGATTCTTTGCAGCTGCTCTACCAAGGCCTGCTCGCCTGCGCTGGCATGGCTGACCTCGACATCACTGCGATCCCCCGTTGAATGCTTGCTGCAAACGAGAAGGGTGCCATCCTCCAGACCGCTAATGAAGATGATACACCCATTCTCCTTGAGAGTCAATTCATATGGTCCTTGAGTCTGTGACTGGATATTCTCCCATCGGGTCTCAAAGACTTCACCGACATTAAAGAACTTATCGTAGCCGCGCACAGCAATCTCTGGGGTACGCTCCCTGGCACAGGTGGTGAACAGTCCACGGGCATACGTGGGGAGATCACGCTTCTTGTAGTCCCAGTCCTGGAAGCGCCACGAGTCCACGACTATACCGCTGAGAGAGCTTGCCACGTCAAATCGTGTCTTCTTCACGCTAAAGCCGTGCTTCTTTCTTGACTTCGCGCAATCCTCGAGGGCCCGAACCAGGCTCGCAACTTTCTGGGTGTCCTGGGCAATATATGGTACCGCCGCGGCGTTTTGGCTGGCCCGAGCGGCTGCCTCTCCAGACGCCGCCTGCTCCATTGTGTGGGAAAAGTATGGTTGTCTGAGCTCGCCTCTGCCCTGCGACATTGCGGAGAGGCGATCAGAGAACAAGCAAAGACCTTTGCAGGTACCGCTGATACGCGTGGTATGGTTGAAGTATGCCTTGGGGAGAGCTGCAGGCGAGAGATCTGAAATAGTGGTGCTGAGAGAAATTTTCTGGACGTAGTGAGATGCGATCTTCCACATCAACCCAACGAGACAAAATTTGTCGTCTGCCTGACCTTGCGAAGTTTTGGAAGAGCAAGATAAATGGCCGTGGCATCAAGCATAACTCAAGGAAAGGAAGGCGCCGGGAGCCAGTGAGAACAAATCCTCGTGGAGAGTGCCTAAAGGTAGGTAGGTACCTAGGTACTCAACTAAAGACTTCCACCGTCGTGACTCAACCGGCAACCCTGCTGCCACCGCCTCAGATTCGAATCTTTGGCGGGATTAAAGGGCAGGCCTGTAAGGTGAAGGGAGTTGACCTACCTAACAGTAGAATCAGAAGACCGGTTAATAGGCGTTGTGATACAGGACAGCTACGTATCTGTAGCTTCCTATCGTCGCTCTTCTATGAGGCGAATCTTGGGGAGACGGGCTGCTCATTTTGGCCATTAGCGTGTGAGTTGGGGAGGAAGGCTCAAGCTACGGCTGAGTTCTTAGGACATACAATACAGCCAGGTACCTAAGGTACTTAACATGTCGCATAAGGCACCTAAGGTCGGTACCTACCTGGTAGGTAAGGTAGCTTTAATGTAATCTTACGTGTGCACTGGCAGGTCCACCTGGGTAACTACCATGTACTACCTACAAAGTACCTTACCAGCATAAGGTAGTAGGTACGGAGGACCCTACCAGAAGAACTGTCTCAGAGCATCCGAAGCCCATAAATTCCTTCAGAAGTCTTTCAGGTGGAAGACTCTATAACAAAGTCCATATATAAGCTATAATACACACTATATATTGCCGGATTGGTCGGAAACGGGGAGACAGTTGTTTTGGTAGGGCCCTCCGTACCTAGGTACTGTGGTACGGTGATCGCCCGCGCCTGGGCCCCGCCAGAAAATTGAAGAGAGGCGGCAAGTCCCAAGACGAGGTGCCTTGGTACCTATGGCTTCCGTCTCAAGGACACCGATTGTTTTTCTCTGCCATCACCCAATCTAATAGGAGCCATAAGAAACAAGCTTAACTACAACCGCACTTCCTCCTTGTTCTCACGCTGTTTCTTGATCGAGTCGGTTCTCCTACCATACAGCCCTCTTTAATGGCGCTCAACCAATACCTCCTGGCCGCTGACAACAGCCCCACGCTGCTGCCCCTCCTTCGCTCTGATCCCCCCCTCGCACGGCAGCAAGACGAACATGGATACTCTCTTGTCCACGCTGCCGCAAGCTACAACCACCTAGATCTATTGCGAGCTCTCGTCAACGAATTTCGCGTCCCCGTCGACCTCAGAGACGAGGACTCGGAGTCTCCTCTGTTTGTGGTCGAGACCGTCGACGCGGCTCGGGTGCTCGTCGAAGAGTTGGGCGCCGATATTGCTATAACCGGACAGAGCGGGCAGACGGCACGGGAAAAGATCGAGGAGGAAGGCGACTTCCCTGACGTGGCAGAGTATCTGAAGAGCAAGGAGGTGTCCGCCGTCGCGAATGGGGGGCTGGAGCCTATCAATGCTTCTGCTTCAGTCAGTTTGTCAGCCGTTCCCGAAGGTTTAGCCGTTACCGTTGGCACCATAGACAGCGGCGATGCTTCTGATGACCAGCCTGACCCGGAGCTCAGACGAAGGATTGAAGAGCTGGCTGCCAGGGATGACTTCAATACCGCCGTAGGTCAAGCGGAGCTCCGAAGGCTTGTTGAGGACTTTATATCTATGCAAGATATGACCGGGCAACGACAGGTCCGGCCGAGGCAAAATTAGACAACGCCGACGGGTTGTTATTCGTGCGTGCTTCTCACTTCCCACAGCATGTGCTCTGCAGGGCATTGCGGAAGTCGAAGAACTGTGCAGTCCCGATAGCCCTCCGCCATACCCTTCGCGAAGGAGGTCACTGAGAAAGAGAACCATGAGCGTGGTGGCAAGTCGAGGATGGCTTCGATGAGCGTCGTCCGGATCCAAGACGGGGAGAGAAAGCCCTCCCAAGTAATCCTACATAGTTTCTCCTCCTGGCCTTGATTGCGCTGGTCAGGGACTTGATAGCGGCTCAGATAGGGATCTATGTCATCATCACTGTGGACTCTGGGGCTCTGGAGGCGGATGAGCGACAGCCACTCATAGACCCCAGATGCGAACGTGTCTAGACTCGCTCGGTCGCCCTCCGCGATCAAAAGGCTCGGCGGGGTCAAGGATGGCGACGATACACCGATGTTCATGCTCACTTCCGGCAGGCATGTAGATTTGATGGGTAGATACGCATCAAGCGGATCAGGATTAGGTGCTGGGAAGTTTGAGTCAGCCTGCAATCGGTAGGTAGTCAAAAGGCATGCGAGTCGGGGCTCTTAACACTTGGTGGTCACATTGCAAAAGAGCCATGCGACTGGCGTGTCTAGGACGGTTTTGCAAGCGTGCATGAGTCTGTCGAAGCCCTTCTTTCCTCTGAACATGGAAGGGCTCCGCAGATCGTACTCGACAACCCATCTGGGTGTCGGGTTGCGCCTTCCTCCCTGCCCTTGGGGCTTTCCTACTAAGCCGGCTCTTTCGTACGTTTCTCGTCCCAAGTACATGGCTAGCTTTCCTATGCAGAGTCAGCCCATGTAGTAGACAAACTTGAGTTCAGAAGTGAGACGTGCCGTCTCTCAGGGTATAAACATTATCGAGCCTGCTTCTTCCCTCGGATATCATCATGATATTACCTGCATCTCTATGTTAGCAGCCGTGGCTGAGTTCTTCCATGTCCTTCCGGCTAGTGCTTGGAGGCCCGCAAAGACGGTCGGTTCCTTCAAGGGAGGCTTTGTATCTTCGGAGAAACCTCACCGACTTTGATATACTCCGTGAAGAAGGGACCTTCGAGTATATGCGCAAGAGACATAGTGACCCGGGCGAACTGCGGGGGAGGTCTTCTCTTGAGCAGCGCCTCCTGAAGGGCTTCTGCGCAATCTCGCGGTGCGATTATATCGGCCTCGGCACCTGTTAGCTGAAGGAAGCCGCACAAACCCAAGCATCCTGTCGGGAAATTATGGCCTGCAGACAATAGACAAACCTTGTAAACAAACTCCTGCGCTGCCAGGGTGGTCCAAAGCTTCCCCTTTGACGGTGGCTGCTCGAGGTTGATATGAGCCATTGTGCCATAGGTAAAGAAACATCTTGAGCCATCGTAGATCGTTTCCTGGAAGCATGGGAAGGCGGTCATGATCAAAGCCAGGCACGTCTCGTGCTAGGAGTCAATACACCACGGCTGGCGAGGAACCGCTTGTAGTGGCTACCTGATACCGAGTAGTATGTATCTATCTCGTAGCTTACAATGTCATGCCCTGAGTAGAGTAAGCTGTCGGGGACGGACGACGTGTGTCGAATGTGATGTGGAGAGCAGTGGAAACCCAGTGGAACCAGGCTATGGTGGTACCTTACTTGCCCTGCCTGCGAACATATACGGTGCCAGGTGCTATAGTGTAATGTTTATTTTTCCTCACACTAAGCTCGGGGATGGGTATTCCGGAAGGTAGGTAGGTAACTTAAGAAATTCTGCTGGCAAATTTCGCACTAGGGTAGGTAGGTTTTTCTAAGTAACCGCTTTTTAACCACAACAGCGACGCCATTGTGGCATTCCGAAAACAGAAGATCCGCCCTTCCCTTCTCTGATTCCCCGTCAGGCTTTTCGCTACCTCCGGTGGGATAATCACGAACGAGTAAGATAAACGGAGGTGATTCAGAGACTCGCCTGGACTATTCTTAGAGAACGTCCGCCGAGTCTTTTGGTGCCAACTTGGTGCAGGTTCTCCAGATACGGGCATGGAGTTTCTCGTGCGCCTCACTCAGGCGCACGAGAGTTTCCGTCTTCCCGAGCTGGAGGCTCTCGCAGTCGCGGAAACCATCGATTTTAAACTCATTTCATATAGCTCAGAGGTAGGTGCATTCTTGAAGGAGCGACCGGCACGAGCCTGCAGTCGCATGCGGTTCCTTATCCGCCCCTGGAAACACATCCTCGACCTTTCCTGATTACCCGACCACTGCTTCCTGCTACTTCTGCTTTGTCGAGGCATAGTCTCATATCGCTCTTTTCTAGTCTCCGTTCTGTATTATCTCAACCTCGTCTGCAGAAGCAGCTGGGAGACTTATTCGGCGATCTATCCTCGCCCAGAACGTCTATGAGCACTGGGGCAGCGGGAGCACATTGGAGGAACTGAAGGCAAATGTCATGTCCAAGAGCTCTCACCTCTGGGCGGAGTACTCCGAGAGTTCTTTCAAGCTGAACGTGGAGTCTTTCCAAGGCACTCGCAGTGCCACAGCCCGCCTGGATCTGATAAACTTCTTCTCCTTCCTACCATTCAACGGTCCGATCAAGATGGCCAATCCCGACCAGGAGTTCACGCTGTTTGAGGAGTGGGAGTTCAATGCCGTGAACCTAGAAATTCCCGATCCGTTACGCTACCACTTCGGGCGGCTCATCGGCAAAGGCGCCAGAGACCTTGTGCCTAAGTTTGACCTGAAGAAACGTAGGTACATCAGCACAACCTCGATGGATTCAGAGTTGGCGCTATTGACGGCCAACCTGGCGCTTGCTGGGCCGGGGAAGCTGTTTTACGATCCATTCGTTGGTACTGGAAGCTTCCCCATCGCCTGCGCGCAGTTTGGTGCGATGAGCTGGGGCAGCGATATCGACGGGCGGGCTGTCAGAGGAGAAGACGGGAAATTTCAAAGGAAAAGGGGTGAGAAGACGCTAGAAGGTAATTTCAGACAGTACGGCTTGCTTTCTGGACTCGGTGATGTCTTCGCTGCTGACTTGACAAACCCGCCGATCCGCCGGGCTGCGATCTCGGGTGCCGGTGAAACTGCGCCAGTACGAATCTTCGACGGCATTGTTTGCGACCCGCCATATGGCGTGCGGGAGGGCCTCCGAGTCCTGGGCTGCCGCGACCCGGAGAAGACTCCTTGGGTCGTTGAGGCTGGGGTCGCGAGACATAAGTATGTTCAAGACGTACAGCTTCTGGCACAGCACGCTGACACGGCACAGAGATCCGAATTTCATTCCGCCAAAGAAACCGTATAGTTTCCTTGCTATGCTAGATGACATACTAGCATTCGCAGTGGAGACGCTGGTTGATGGCGGAAGGTTGTCATTCTGGATGCCAACGGCCAATGATGAGAATCAGGAAATCGGCATCCCCTGGCACCCGGCCCTACGGACCGTGTCTGTCTGTACACAGGCGTTTAACAAGTGTAAGCATCCCTTAGTGGATAGTCGAAGCTACTGCTCCTATGCGATCCGACAACCACGTCTCTTTTGCCTATGTTGACTGAAAGTGGCCAGGGTCTCGTCGGCTTATTACGTACCAACGGCTACCAGACGCCAGGATAGATCAAACGGCCTTGCTGGCCTGGAAGACGAGGGCTGCGAGGGGACATGAAGGAGTGACGGCTGATGAGCTGAACCCTTTTCGTAAAGGTTACTTCACGAAGTTCCAAGCGGAGGAACAACCCACAAAAACGAAGCCACCCACAGCAGGCTGAAGGTCTCACTCAGGGTATGTTATAATCCTTGAGCTGCATCCTCTTAAAAAGGGTAAGCTCGACCTCGTTATGCAAGCCTCTGGAGGGCGGTTGTGGAACGCGCCGACCATCGACGTGGATGGTGCCGTGGGGCCTGAAAATTTGCGAGCACTCTCGGCCAGGCGATGGCAAGAAAGAGCACCTGGAAATCATCAAAATGCCCGTGGCAATTGTTATAGGAGAGGCAAGACTTGAGTTTTGCCAAACTGTCCATATCCTGTCAAGTGTCGGATGTCTACACTCCATGCAGATTGGATAGACTGCCCTCCAAGCCATTGCGGCTGTCTTGCTCGTCCCTTCGTTCAACTCGGGAGCAGAAGCAGGCCCAGCGGTCCAGCGTCTCTATCATGCCGCGCCGACACACCTGTGATTTTACCGAAACTCCATTGCGCCGAAACAACCCCTGTCCTCGACGTGCTTGAGCTCGAGTTGCTGGAACCTGACGGTTGGTGATCAGTGTCAGACAATGCACCTTCCGAGACGAGCCATCCGAGACAACTTACTTCTCGCTCTTACTATGGAAATAAATCCCATTGACCTCGCCCTTGATTTGGTTGAAACATATGTAGTAAAAGCCTTCGAAGCTAGCCCCGTTAATCGTCCTGACCCGGTGGTCCGGCACCAGAAAGTGCTCCTTCCACCTCATGAAGATGTGTTCGCGCTGAGCAACATCTTTGATCGTGATAGACGACCCCTTGCGGGCCTGTTTAGAGAAGGGTCGGAACGCTGGAAATTTAGACCAATGCGACAGGTCGATCTTATCGCTAGCACCCCAGCTTTCGTGCTTGGTTATGAAACCATACTTCGTCCCAATGATCTCGCCCTCGAAGTACGTAGTTAAAGTCGGATGGTCTTCAGTCAGGCCTGGAAGGAGGGTCAGAGATACGGCGCCAGAAAGAGGTATGGGTGACGAGGTTCCCGAGTGTAGGGACGAGGAAGAAGATAGACAGACCTTGGATGCGTAGATAACCACACAAGAAGGATTCTCGCAAGTCGACATGCTTGATCTCGACTTGTACGTCGTAGACTTGGCGCTCAGACTGCTGAGTCCCGTGGAACCGACTGCCAGGCCGTAGAAATGAGGAGGGGGAAGAAGGGATCACCTTGACAGAGACCGTCAGTAAAATAACATAACATATGTATTGCCCCTGACTCCGAAGGACTAATTAGAACGTGTTCTGGGATGACTTACCCGGAGACCCGAATATTCAGACCCTACCGTGGGCGTTACGATGTCCTCGTCGTACCCATATCCATGGACGATGTAGCCTGGGTGCCCAAACGTCTCTCCATTCGCATTGACTGGCGGGGAAGTAATGCCTCGGCCGTTGCCACGATGCCGCCGCAACGTTGCCAATGAGGTATGTGCTCTTGGGCTATCCCCTATTACCGACCGTGCAACGAACTCGTCATCCGTTTCGGACTGTTTCTGGGACTCGTGTCCCTCCCGTGCGCCAGCCAAGTCTGCTTCGCGCTCAGGCCTGCCAGCGCTGGAGTGTGGACGTGGTGACATGGTCGTAGATCGGGATGCAGCGTCATCGTCTACAGACACACCGGGGTTTTGTGCAGGCGGGTTCCCAGGCACATCCATCGCTCCTGTGAAAGGAGGCGGTGGGCGGGGATGCCAACTTGACGGTGACTGCGGCGTCTGCTGCTCATCTGGGTCAGGGCATGTAGAGTTGAACGGAAGCGACGCCTGTGAATTTGGCGCGGACGGAGTGGGCATCCTGTGATGGCCGAAGAGTAAAATCAAAGAGTTGTCTGAAGGAGTCCGACTGCGACCAAGTAGAGGGTGCGGCGGAAGAGTCGACAGGAAGAGGGAATTGCCGCGTAGCGTGCAATGTGAGTCGATGCCGACGCTGTCGTCGAGGCGCAAGAACACGAGCGATGGCGGCGGGCAGAGGTCGGAATGAATAAGGAAGCCCGGCGATGTCGCGTGGCGCCAGTTAAAGCACGCGGAGGCGGCGTTCGGAGCGAGCAAGAAGTCGGCTTCTGCAGAGAGCGGAGATCTGCGACCAAAGACAGGGGCATCAGAGTCGAGGGAATAGGTGGATGGGAACAGTCAGTCCGCTGAATGGAGATTATTTTGCAGAATGGTATTTTGCGGTCGAAAGCACCGTGTTGATGGACAGACAAATTGGATGGATAGATAGGCAGGTGGACGAAGAATTACATCAACACCAGCAACAGCGACAGCAGCAGCGGCAACGCCCTGTCAACCGCCCGCACGGGTCCAAGATGGCGCATGCACACAGCGACATCTGTGTGTATCGTCAACAATTCGGGGGTTTGGTGCCCACCATGGACAGGATTGTCATTTGCGGGATGGAGACGCACAGCAATCCAATATCTGAGGGTCGGCAGAATCGCAGAAGTGTACTCGACCGCCAGCATGCATACCAGTCAGCGGACGGTCAGTCAGCCGGCCATCGAGCCGGTCAGGGTCTGTGCACGCTCTCCAAGGCTTAGGTAATACGAATTGTAACTGCAACCTTCGCAAGACCTCGAGTGCCTTTGTTGGACACAAGTATTCCAAACCAGCAAAGCTGATCCGGGTGTCAGGGCCACTCTATAGGTAGTAGCTCCGAGTCATGCTCACGCGGCATTATCAATATCAGCATCCAACCTTGATAGCCCTGCAACGCCGCTGCGTCTATCTCTGTACACGTGCGCCGTCTTCCTGCAATGCCACAGCAGCGTGCTATTGCATGTTTTCATGTCAGATACACTACCTCTATCAAGGTCATCACGACCAGCCCTTGCCTCTCACGTCCCAAATGACGAGACGCTAAGCGAAGGGGCAGTTGGTTCTGTAATGATGACGCAGTGCAAAAAGGGTTCGACCGTGCCCCCAGTGGACAATACACCCATTCTGGGGTTTTGCAGCCATTTCTCGGTACAGCCCGCCCCCCCGGGGTAGGTCCTGTTCAGTACCAGAAGTACTTGAGTGAAAGCTAGCCGGATGGTCAACGGTTGTTTCCTCCCCCGTCCCTATCTTCATCAATTCCCATGCACACCCACGGCGACTCGGAAAGGTTGACACTCCTGAGACCGCCATCATCGCGCTTCGGCCATCCAGGGGCCGAGATCATCACAGCCTTCCCAAGCCTATCCATGCTGCTATTTTCCATGTGGGACTACTTCCACAAGTGCATGACGTGCCTTAGATGGGCTTGATCTTGAAGTGCAGTGCTATAAGGCTGAACACCAATGCTTTCAGATCCTGAACGAGATAGTAGAATACTCGCAAGCCTTCAGGGTCGGCGGATTCGGTGACGTCGACGAGAGAGCCGATCTTGGCAGTCTTTTCGAAACACAGTAAGTCTCACTTATAGCTCCAACATATGCTGGCTGGAGAACGCACCTCGAAGTTGATGTGCTCCCCTCCGATTTTGATCTCGAGCTCCTGTCTACCATCCTTGTTCTTCTGCGGCCACTTTGCATCATCTTCCCTAAATGTTGTCAGTCTCCCTCCATCATCTAGTGGCAAGATGTCAACTGACTTTAGGATCTCGCTCGTCCTGATGATTCGCTTGATCTCCTCGATCACCAGGGAACTAACACACACTAAGCAACTAATTAGTTACGAGGTGCGAGGGAGTATCAGAATGCCTATGCTGCAATGCGTGACGCACTTTCTTTCCGTATGAGGCTGTCGTTGCGGTAGTTGGAGTTGTTTGCGTATCGTGCAACCGCGCTCCTCCCGTCACCGACTACGCGGAAGTCGAATTCTGGGAAACTCCATCAGTACTTGATGTGGTCCAGGGGTCGTCCCTTGGATCCCACCTAGGAATTCGTGGCCGAAACGACCTTGGTGCCCCGAACTGTGTTTATCCGCGGTCAGAGAGCAATGCTAGAGGGAGTCAGCTACTCACTAGTAGCGCAGATAAAAGGGCTCGCCCGAAGAAGTCATCGTGCCGCCTCTACCTTGTTCAAAGACGTGAGGAAAGGAGAACAGAACTGCGAGACGCCCGTCGATTAACCGCCGTAACACGTTCGCAAGTCGGGTGTACAGGAGCACAAGGTGCAGAGGTACCTTGAATGGTGGGGCAGCGACGTAACCTAACGGATTCTCAGGTTTTTCCGAAAATATGGTAGTTCAAGGTATCTAGCACAGAATACCCAGTTGCGAAGAACCCTCATATACCTAGGTAGGTAGCACCGACCCCCCCGCTAGGAAAATCATCGCACGTGATAGGGACCTCTCGCGCTTCCTGCCACCTGTCCCACGCCTGTGACAGAACACACCAAAGCCACCGCAGGCCAGCGCTCACGAACGACTTTCACGTCAATTCTGGAGAAGTGACACTGGAGTGGCGGTCTGCGATTCTGCGAGAAATCCTGAAGGTGGATGGTGTCTCCCGGCTCACAAGCCTTCCCTTACTGTTTGCGAGTTATCAGTTTCTAACGTTCTTTGAAAGCTCCCCCGTGCCTTAGCATCCCAACAACACGAGTGGTGTTGATGCGACGGAGCATCAGCATCGTCCACTCTGGCCACTTTCTCTCGTCGCCTTTCGGCCGCGCGTAACGACCGAACTCGCAAATATGTCTTTTCTTGAGAACGCGTACAGCCTAGTCCATCAGGACAATGCTGCCGACGTCCCTACCATGTCCGAGCTGCGGAGCCAGTTGGAGAAGGGTACCGACGAGAGCAAGGTGGAAACGATGAAGCGGATCCTGACTATCATGCTGAACGGCGACCCTCTCCCTCAACTTCTCATGCACATAATACGCTTCGTTATGCCATCCAAGTCGAAGCACCTCAAGAAGCTCCTCTACTTCTATTACGAGATCTGCCCGAAATTGGACGCTAATGGAAAGCTGAAGCAGGAGATGATCCTGGTTTGGTAAGTGTCTGCCTGGCGCTCCTTTTGTATCATTCCTTCTGCCCGTGTGACAAGCTCTGACGGTTGTTGTGTAGTAACGGTATTCGGAATGATCTTCAACACCCTAACGAGTACATCCGAGGCAACACCCTGCGATTTCTCTGCAAATTGCGGGAACCCGAACTCATTGAGCCGCTGCTATCTTCTGCGCGGTCGTGTCTAGAGCATAGGCACGCTTACGTACGCAAGAACGCTGTGTTCGCCGTCTCGTCAATCTATCAACACTCGCCCTCCCTCATTCCTGATGCGTCCGACCTCATCTCCACCTTTTTGGATGGTGAGAGTGACCCGACGTGCAAGAGAAATGCCTTCGCTGCATTAGTGAGCATCGACCATCAAAAGGCGCTAGCGTATCTCAGTTCCGTATTCGACGGTATCCCCAACGCCGAGGAATTGCTGCAGTTGGTGGAGTTAGAGTTCATAAGGAAAGATGCTGTCCACAATCCTCAAAACAAGGTAAGATCTGCCTCGCCGCCCTCTACGATTCTTAGTGGCTTACCATGATGATGGCGCTTTCAGGCTCGTTACCTGCGCTTGATTTTTGACCTTCTTGAGGCTGGAGCATCCACCGTGGTGTATGAGGCAGCGTCATCCCTCACCGCCTTAACTGGCAACCCGGTAGCTGTGAGGGCGGCCGCTGCCAAATTCATCGAGCTAAGCATCAAGGAAGCGGATAACAATGTCAAACTAATCGTACTTGACCGTGTTGATCAACTCAGGAAGAAGAACGAGGGGGTGTTGGACGACCTGATCATGGAAATCCTCCGCGTTCTATCTAGTCCAGATATAGATGTGCGGCGAAAAGCCCTTGGGATTGCCCTTGAGATGGTATCAAGCAAGAACGTCGAAGAAGTCGTCTTGCTTCTGAAAAAAGAACTATCCAAAACGGTCGACCAAGAGTATGAGAAGAATACGGAATATCGACAACTCCTTATTCACTCGATACACCAGTGCGCTATCAAGTTCTCTGAGGTTGCTGCCAGTGTCGTCGAGTTGTTGATGGACTTCATCGCCGATTTCAACAACACGTCAGCCGTGGACGTCATTAACTTTGTGAAAGAGGTTGTCGAGAAGTTTCCAAAGCTACGGCCCTCTATCGTCCACAGGTTGGTGGATACTCTCGGTGAAGTCCGCGCCGGCAAGGTGTATAGGGGCATTCTATGGATCGTGGGCGAATACTCGCTTGAGGAGAAAGACATCCGCGACGCATGGAAGCGAATCAGGGCCAGCCTTGGAGAGATTCCGATTCTTTCAACCGAACAAAGGCTACTGGACAATGTAGACGGAGAGGATGGGGTCGAAAAGGCTCAAGTCGACGGCCACCAGAAACCCACTGGTCCGACGGGCTCGAGAAGGGTGCTGGCCGATGGTACGTATGCGACAGAAACTGCGCTTACCAGCCAGTCTTCTGCAACTGCAAAACTCGAGGCCGTGAAGGCGGCCCAGAAGCCCCCCCTAAGGCAACTTATTCTGGACGGAGATTACTATCTCGCAACTGTTCTCTCCGCGTCTCTCACGAAGCTCGTCATGCGTCACTCGGAAATATCCTCCGATACGGCTCGCACCAATGCTCTGCGTGCAGAAGCCATGCTCATCATGATTTCTATCATCCGCGTCGGCCAGTCGCAGTTCGTCAAGACGCCCATTGACGAGGATTCGGTGGACCGTATCATGTCCTGTGTACGCTCCCTCGCGGAGTTTAGCGAGCATCCGGAGCTTGAAACCGTCTATCTCGACGATACGCGGAAGGCATTTCGCGCGATGGTTCAGGTTGAAGAGAAGAAGCGTGCCGCAAAGGAGGCTGTTGAAAAGGCGAAGACCGCTATCCAGGTTGACGATGTTGTTGCGATCCGACAGCTTAGCAAGAAGAACACCAGCGATGGCGCCGACGAGATTGAGATGGATCTCGAACGGGCAACGGGGGGTGATGCCGGTGCAACCGAAGACCTAACCTCGAAACTCAGCAGGGTTGTGCAGCTCACTGGTTTTTCCGACCCAGTCTACGCTGAAGCATATGTCCGGGTGCATCAGTTCGACATTGTTTTAGATGTCCTCCTGGTGAATCAGACCACAGAGACCCTTCAAAACCTATCAGTGGAGTTTGCTACCCTGGGCGACCTCAAAGTGGTCGAGCGTCCCACAACCCAGAATCTTGGGCCTCATGACTTCCACAATGTCCAATGCACGATCAAGGTGTCTTCGACAGACACAGGTGTTATTTTCGGCAACGTCGTGTACGACGGCGCTCACTCTACAGACACCAATGTCGTCATCCTCAATGATCTGCATGTCGACATAATGGACTACATTCAGCCTGCCACATGCACGGAGACGCAGTTCCGGACAATGTGGACAGAGTTTGAATGGGAGAACAAGGTCAATATTAACAGCAAGGCAAGAACTTTACGGGAATTCCTCAACCAGCTATTGCAGGCGACAAATATGAACTGTTTAACACCCGAGGCAAGTTTGAAGGGAGACTGCCAGTTCCTAAGTGCGAATCTTTACGCGAGGAGCGTCTTCGGTAAGTTTTCTCGTAGTGTTATTCCAATATCTTGCAGTATGTATCTCTACCATAAGCGCCCTGCGACTAACGCATTCTTAGGCGAGGACGCTTTAGCGAACCTGAGCATCGAGAAGGAAGGCGAGGATGGACCTATCACCGGCTTCGTCCGTATACGCAGTCGCAGTCAGGGCCTGGCACTCAGTCTTGGGAGTCTGAAAGGCTTGAACAAGATCGGGACTACGGCTTGAACATGATAAGGCGCGTTTTGTAGACTGAACTCAAGACGGAACGGTACCGGGGTTTATTTAGTCCACATGCCATTTGCCTGTTGACAATGACTGCATGGGCGAACATGTACTCTTAAACATGATAACTTGGAGTCTTTCTTACCTATCTCAATGGATGTCTCGATGAGCGGGCGTCAGCAATCACCCGAAATTTCCAGTGTTACGCATCCTCTAGTACCTACCATGTGCATAATAAGTTAAACCCCCCTTTTCTTGTTTTTGAACTACGTGTACTGGCGCACGACCAGGAAGAGGACAGCAAGACGGTGTACAGGAAGCTTTCTCTCCTCACTCTTACTTGTCGAAGAGACTGTCCAGTCGCCGAGCCGCACATGCGCGAGATAAGAGCGTTTGCCAACTGATGCCCAAGAAGAAGGCTCCATCTCCATCAAAGCCAGTCCAGGCCAAGATCGAGCAAGTAAGGTGCAAGAATCTTCTGTATCCCAGCACGCCAAAAACGGTCTATCATTTGAAACAGTTACCTCTAAATGAGTAGACTATGCGGCTTCCAAGAATGAATAAGGAGTTATCTCTACGTGCAATGATGACGCGAGGGGGTATCATAGAGAAGTGCCAAGATAGAAGAATACCCGCATGAGGCGGCTTCAATGACTAGTTTCAGTCAGCTCGGCAAGCAGTCCAGCATGTACGGGCGTCGCTTTCCCCTGTGAATTCCAGCCTGCGAAGCCCGAGAGCTTTCCCCGTACCTGAAGGTACCAAGCAGCCCAGGAACAAACAAGATAGGAAACGTTGCGATGGTGAAAAGCAAAATGTGGATATCGCCGCCTTGAAGAATCGGGTTCGCGGTAGAGCACGCCTCGCAAGCTACTGGGAGTTGGGGAACTGCCCGTAAGCAGACGAGGGCGGATCCACCAAGAGTCAACCTCACCTCCAACGCAGGATCGACCAATCCAAGGACATAGCAGGCAATCGCTAGATTTCTGCAGGCGACAGTCACATGAACATAGAGGTAGGAGGGCCGATGATAGTGAACAGCGGCTCTACCGATACTCTTGCATGAAGGCGTTGACAACTTGGCCTTGCTTCCACCCTTGGGCTTCCAGAGAGGTATTTTCCTTCAAGATCCTGCCGAGATAGGCAATACGGATGCGTCGACTACACCGGTGCTAGGCAATATATATGAGCGCGCGTACGTAAAAGAGGCCGGGATAGCTCACATCTGCCTCCGCACGGATTTTGCGGACAATGCTTCTCACTGTCTCTTCCTTACCCACGTACAGCCTCAGGTCCTGAGCAGTTTCGCTTAATCGAACGACTAAGAGAAGCTGACCGTTCACATCCACAACAGCCTTACCCTTTTCTTCACGCCTCCTCTCCACTTGGTCGTCTTCGTCGACATCCACATCCTCCTCTTCGGCAGTATCCTCCGCATCAGTGAGGGTGCTGTTTGCCTCTACTGCCACCTGAGGGTCGGAGGTCATGTTAACGGGATCCGAAACGATCTGCTCGGGCAATGAGTAGTAGTTCCCGAACGCGTCGTACACGCCGTTAGCTAGATCACCAGTGGGCAAGGTGATATCGGCGGCGGCCAGAATAGTCTGCGCCGTCGCCAACGCAACCACTTGATCCCCTTCGACAGAGCCTTCGTTCACTTGCGTCTGGCCTGAGTCGGTATGCCACAGAACCTCCAGCGCAGCTTTAATGGTCTGCCAAATCTCCTGCCTACCCGTGACCCTTGTGTCGAAAAAGTCTTCACGCTCTTGAGCTAAGGTACGAGGGGTCCACACTCGGTTGCGGCTCGTCCATTCGTGCCTCCTCAGGGGCTTGTTGATATGCTGGGCGAGAGATTGGCTTTGTTGGCGGTGCCTGTGATGGCGATCATTGGCAATAGTCGGAGAGGTGGCGCGGATTGCTCCAGCACCGTGTGTCTGGGCGCCTCCGAGCGGGTGCGGCGGTATGCTGATAGCTCGGGTGGACCCAGTAGCTGTTCCTCCGGGATAGGGAGAGTTGGGGCCGTCCGGACGGGAGAAGCAGCAGCCCTATGAAAGACGGTCAGCCAGAAAGCTTGTTTGTGATGTGGCCCATCTCGGCAGCAGCATCACAATGGACAGCAAGAGGCCAGGCTAAGTAGACATCGCGAAAGCGAGAATGCTGGCATCCCAAGGACCAATAATAAGACGATGGCCGTGATGCCGTTCAGCTGTGATGTTGCAGTGCTGGGGCGAGTTGCAGTAGGGGTCAGACGTGCCATGATGGAAATTGCTCCTCGTCACTTCTTTGGACTATCGTCGATACCAGGCTACTGCATCGTATAGAAGTTTATGGGTCTCGGCGTGTTGGCTCGGACCGGATAGGGTGCCCCGTGTATGCAAAGAAACGCGACCCTGCAGATGGTTCCGGCTGCTGAGCCCAACCAAGCCAGGCCCCGTCAGGCGGCGTTGTCAGGACGAAGTTGGGATAGGGTTGGCGCATGTCATTGAAGCTGGGTCGAGACAAGGTTAGCGCTATTCCCCTTACGTCAGGTCTGGTCACTGCGGCTGAGGCTCGAAGCCCCACCTAAAAGCTGAGGATCCCCCGTCTTCCGCATACCTTAGTACTGTGGAATTGGCGAGGGAGGTAGTACGGACGGAGCACATGGAAGTGAGCATAACCTCAAAGGGATAGTATTGCGAATATTACTAGAAGCTATATCTTAGAGACATTTCAATCTTAAATCTGCTTTTCTGAACATGATATCATCACTGATGCCGTTAGGTACATAAGGTCGTGATAGGACGATCCCTCCTCCAATTAGCGACGGCGCTCTTCTCGCGATACCTCTGCTTAGCACAACGGCGGCAAGCTCATACGCCGAATGTTCTTATCTTCAAGGCCAGTGCTGGTGTCTTTTGCCATGATACGACGCGATGACTCCATCCACGGGCTCAATTCCAGCTTCTTCTAGGCTTGCCGTTCCCAAGGTAATGAAATCTTTGCTTTCGGCCTACCACAAGAATCCACGACACTTTACGCTGCCACAAAGACACACTGTCATCTCCCCTTGCATACTCTCGTTCTTTGCATCGCTCTCCATCACTTCAAGCCCATCCACGTAATCGAAGGTGAGCTCTTCACCGCGGGGAATGTCCTTGATAGCAAAGAGTGCCAGGTCGTGGACGTGCTTGTCAGCGTGATCCCCAACCCTCGCGAAAATGCGCATGTTCGGAGCGCAGCTGTGGTTGACGAAGCGCGTGGGTCCTGACTTGAACTCCCCGTCGACTTCAAGCGCCGGCCCCGCGAGTCGCGGGTCCAAGGAGCCGGGATTGCTGAACTTATCCAGCGCAAAAAGGTAGACGTCTTTGCGTTGCGCTATAGACGACGCTGCGCGCCGATCATCAGCCTCTGCCGATGTGATGATTTCCCCGAGATACTTATCCACGAACTGGCCTCGCTTGATGTCAGCAGTCGACCGCACACCTGCTCGACCATTAGCTATAGGCCTAGAGACTGTCAGAGTACCACTGGTCGTACGATGCCGGTGCAGCACAGAATCACCGGAATGGTGAGTACAAGGAGTATCGTAATCCCGACGAGGATCCAGCAGCACTTACCCCATCCTCGACTTTCCGTCCGGAAGATCTGGAGAGGCACTTTCCGACCTCTCTCTACTACGCGGTTTGGGCAATTGCCGGAGCATCTACATCCGTCGTGACACTCGTATATGGGTTGACGAGACTCCAAAGTCTCTCTTTTCAGCATACCTGCCTTGGCTCCTCTCGAGTGATAGGCGAAGCGCTTCCTTTTCGGGGTGGGAATGCCGCCACCATTACTGCTGGCCCGCGCAGTTCCGCCGCCGATTCTTGCGCCATTTGCTCCGCTGGATCTGCTGCTTATTGCACCCCGCCGAATAGTATCTTCCTCCCCGTGGATACCATGTGTCCCCACCTCCTCGTCCTCGCCGTCGTCATCCGAGACCACCATTTCTTCCAGGCACTGGCACCCCGCATACATGCAATCTTCGTCGTCCTGGCATTGGCATCCACTCCGGAACTCTTCCTCGGCGGGAGCAACACCGGGGCCAAACACCGAGCGGTCGATGAACTTGAAGTGAGGCGGTATGATAGCTCCGTCCTCCGTCTCGTTGACAATGGTTATCGGCAAGGACTTGTGGGTGGCAAAGGAGCGGATCTGGCACCAGTGGCAGCTGGCAAGCTCGTCGGAGAAGACCTGCTTGTTTTTTTTGGTCCCAGGTTAGCTCAGTTGGATTGAACACAGCGTTATGCTGCGAAGAGCGAATGCGCGCACCTGGGAGGTTTTGCCGTGTTCGAAAAAGTGTCGTTCTGTCGCGGCGTCCATTTCAGGTTGGTGAGCGAGAGTAGGACTCCTCAAGTACCCACCAAGCAGTTGCTAATAACAGGGTCAAAGTATGTAGCTACCGTAATGGGGAATGACACGTCCTGGCAGAAAGGATACACTGTGATCTTGCCTTGATGGTGGGCGCGGGAGCAAAGCCTTAAATTCGATTTCTATCTACCTAGGCAGCTCTTGCGACGTTGGAAGCACGATCTACGTCAGCTTGGACATCTTAATATGATGATTGGCCACAATGTATTCATTAAAGAGATATCGCTCTAACAAAATCACTAGCTCTGCAATAACTAGTACCTAGTTTAACGATTTCTAATTTTCTATCAATTGTTACTTACCATCTTTTGCAAGTTTATCGCTCTCATCTTCATTAACCGGGCTACTAGACGTGGCGACACTGAACAGAAAGCCTACTTTCTCTCAAGTCGCGTCTGGAGGCGGCCCCGGGGTATAGCGAATATATTCGTCTGGCGTCGCTGACGATCGTAGCGTATCCTCCACTGACCACAATTTTTCAGACCGATGGCACCCTTCATTATGTCTGCTTAATACCTTTCAGCACCCTTGATGGACGGTCATATCCGCCTGAAGATAGTACCAAGTATCGATAGGTGGCTGGATGAGGTTCGCGGCTTCTATTGTGCGATGTAGAGATCTATATAGGACAGATCGAGCCCGCGCATGCGAAACAGGAGGCAGTCTTGCTCAGCGAGATCTGCCCGCTGGTGATCCCGGGAGACTCGCTATGTTGGCAATCGGGCACAGCTCTCGAGCCTCCATTTATTTCTAGTGATGAACATCAAGACTGCGAGAATGAGGGTGAATACATAGACGCGAATATGCTTGGAGAAGCATCTTTCATAAACTTCCCAGATGCGATGTAGGAGCTAATCAGAGAGCTTAGAAGAGCAATGGGAGTCCCGAAGTACGCAACTCATGTCGTGTCATAACCCCTCCCTGTGCAGACGATCCGTCAGAATCTATGAAGCCCATCCCATCATAGTCATGTCATGCCGCTCGCGGCTCCTGTCGAGTACTTGGTGCTGGAAGCTGCCGGTGAGTCCTTAGCGCGCACAGAGAGAGCCGCGGGGCGCTCTTGACTCAGAGTTTAAAATCCCCATTCCCCTTTTCCCACCCCTTGGGCGTCTCAACGAGCCCGGCAACTTTCCCCGCCAGCACCAGTTTGAAACTGCGTGGCCGATCGGTACATAGTTCATACGTCGTTGTCAAGTTGAAAAGAAGTGTGTGGGATGAGTAGCCGGAGTCGATCAAGGTTGCCAACAAATCCCTTCCCTGCAAAATGTTAGCGTGGACTTCGCACAGGGCTTGCTAGTAACAATCGCACCTCTTCCATTTTCCCAGTGTAGAGAAGGCATACAGCCATATTCACGGCAATCATTTCGTCCGGTGTCTCTTGCTGCAACTCTCGCCACCGTGGCAGAGCAGCTCCATAGTCTCCGTCTGCCATGTCGCACAGAGCAGCTATAACCATCTTGCTCGCTTCGTCACCACGGAAACACTGGCGTGCCGCGTGCACATCCCCGATGTGCAACAAGAGCAACGCCTGGGATAAGGCCGTCTTCTCGTCGTCACGGGCCCGCAGTGTCGAGAGGTGATAAGAAGCACCAACAAAGTCATCCATCTCGATCAACGCCCCGGCGATCTTGATACCCAGGTCGTACAGCCGGTCTTTCCACAGCTCGCGGGCCGAGTTATCATGGGATGCAGTAGCATTCGCTATCTGAATGCGAGTGTCCCTCGCTAGGTCGTAGTAGCTCATAACCGCTCTCCGCGGGTCGGCAAATCCCATCGCCTGTAGGCGTACATTGAGGACACGGAGCTCCCAGGGGACCAGGTGTACCCCATCGATTTCATCAACGTAGAAGGCGCTGTTAAGGTCTTCAAGAGCCTTTACTTCCAGGGCGGCCAACGGGGTGGCGTTGATGAGCGTGAGACAAGCAAGGCGAGTGTACAAGAGGTCGAAAATGCGGACATGATCCGTGGGATTTGGTGGCGAGTAACCATCGGTGCCGGTGAGGGCATGGGCGGCAGCGACGGCAGCTGCCCGGAAGTGGCCTCTAGCTAGGAGGTCCGGGATTGGAGTGCCGGGTGAAGGCTGCTTGGACGAGTTCCTGAAGGGAGCAGGGATAGACATTGGGGGGATCGGATGGTAGATTTCTGGACGGAGGAGATAAGAGAAGTCCTTGGGCGGCGTAACCCGACGTGCTGGAGAGACGGCGCTCTGCCGGGGGTACTGATTGGACGTGCTGGGACTTTGCTGCTGCGGTACCACTGAGGCTGGAATAAGGCGTCCCGACCGCAGAGGAGATTGCGGTGGCACCGAGAAAGTACTGCTGCGTCCATTCCTAGCATCAGATATACCATGCTCCCAAGCGGGACTCTCAGATGCGAGATACGACTCACTCATCAGCGTCCAGTGGACCTTTCGTGGACGACCTTGGGCGGGAAGCTATTACACGCTTCTCAGCAAAGTTCTTTCTCCAGGTGACACGAGAAACTAGGCAGACACGGCGGATGCAGCTTGGATATGATGTGCGCCGATGAGGCGGACCAACTGAGTATCGCACTCTCACCTTTGGTAGCTGATTTGTTACGCGCGTGCCCCCTGGCTGCGACCGTCGGAGCCTGGCTCATACCGACTAGCAGGAGTGTTGGGAGTCTGGAGCACGCTCCAGGCAAACCCGAGTGTACTGGTGGGTTGTATGCAGCTGGGTCTCCTGTACGGCTGTCGAGTTGGAGAACCTGTTCCTCCTGATAGCAAGGTTGATAAAAGCGGGGCGTCGCCGGAGGCAGGCGTAAGGGCACTCGCAAGTGAGATATCCACCTGGTAGTATCTAATATTGAGATGGAACATTAACAGCCGTCTGGTCAGCTATCTGCTTGTTGGGTATTCGACGCTCAAACAGATTTCCCTAAGTTTCTAGTAACCCCTGCAAGGCGGCATTGTCTCCCCCAAAGGTGTCAGATCCGTCATAAATCTTGTTGAAACGAACCAATCGGTGTGGTAAGAACGGCGCTCGTCATCTTCCTGTGGCATAGGTAGGTGTGATGCAACACTCTCCCGCCAGGACCGAGGATAGTATGGATTAACGAAGCGTGGTAGTTCATCATCCAGAGCTGTCAAGTATAGGTATACCATCATCTAGACCGGGCTGCCTGTAGCAGAGTTTCAGGTATGCGGCGGACGCAAGATATATATCACTTAGCGAGAGACGAAGAGAGAAACTGTAATCACGAGCTAGAGAGTTATGACACTCAATTTCTCACTGATCATTCATCGTCCTCCCATACCCTGTTTGCAGTCTTGTTCTGGTTCATTTGATATTTCCCAGCCGAGCGAAGCAGATCCAGCGTTCTTTTCCATTCACTTTCACCCTACATCATCGTAGCCGAATCCCCACCCCCCCGCGCCTTCAGTAACCAGCAAAAATCCGTTGCCAGGACAATAGGCAAGAGTAACAGTAACAGTAACAGTCAAACGAGTAATTTTCTTGTTTCCTCGGAATCGCTGTCCCGAGCCACAGCCGCAGGAATCCTACACATACAGAGTGCCAAGAGTAGAGAAAGAAAAACGAGAGATAAAAGGACCTATAACTAGCTGATCCTCGCGTGCTGTCCTTTGGTAGCCGACAGGTCCAACCGGCTGGTCCAAAGCCATCCTACCGCTTCGACTGGTAGAGAGGATTTGATGGGCTGCCTGTCCCAGCTTCATCCTAATGGTAGTTTCCCCCCCACCCACGCGGCTGGCTACCATAGTAGCTTCCGCCGAAGCCCTGGCCTCCGTAGCCGCCATAGGGACTGTTCTGGTGGCCTTGACCAGCTCCGCCACCCATGCCGTAGCCTCCATTTCCGGTTTGGCTACCGTGGAGGCCATGTCCTTGGAGATGGCTGGGATAACCACCGTAGTTACCCATGCCAACGCTACCCTGCCCCGCTGTCTGGGGAGGCGGCAGGCCGGATTGCGACGGCGCATTGTTGGTGGCCGATCCTGGACGTGCAGCACTACTGATGGATGGACTCGGACCGCTCGCAGACTTTGCATCGCCGAACGGCTTCAGATCGTCACTAGCAGACGGAGCGCCACTCGGCTGAGACGCCGGCGGATTGAAGGATTGTCCCGCCTGCGACTGATAGGTCGAAGGCCCACGGCCAAACGCGTCATGTATGCCCCCAAAGCTGCTGGCTCCAAGACTCGGCTGGCTCCCAGACTGAGCTGAACCTGCCCGCCCATAGTCCCCTAGACCAGAGCCGAGGCCGCTATCGGCCCTGTGCAGGGAAGATTGGCCATA
The DNA here is from genome assembly GCA_030052745.1 of Pleurostoma richardsiae. Taxonomy (NCBI): domain Eukaryota; kingdom Fungi; phylum Ascomycota; class Sordariomycetes; order Calosphaeriales; family Pleurostomataceae; genus Pleurostoma; species Pleurostoma richardsiae. The sequence goes on from JANBVO010000020.1 coordinate 638,846, forward strand.
ATTCGTTGCCGGAGACGAGGCATGATCGTAAGGAGCTTGCGGAGACATGCCATACTGATGAGGTTGTCCGTACAGCCCGCCTTTGCCGTAGGGGCCCGCGTACCCACCCTGGCCATAGCCATACTGCTGATTCATGTAGGCGGCATAGTACGGGCTGGAGTAATAGGGATGCGTGAAAGGATACTGGCCTCCATGCTGTTGCTGTTGTTGTTGCTGCTGCTGCTGCTGCTGCTGACCATGGGGCTGTGATTGTGTGTTCTGACCGGCCTGCTGCTGGCCATGAAGAGGTGGGTTAGGCGTCGTATTGCCGCTATTCTGGGCGTCGGCAACAGACCCAGTGCCAAAACGGGACTGATTAGCACTTTGAGGATATTGGCTCGTAATGTCAGTCTGCGGGCCGCTATAACCACTGAACGATCGACCGCCCGTGGGAACCGGCCCTTCCTGCTGGCTCTGGCCCCCCTGTTGCTGGCCATACGCTTGGTTGTAGTAATTATATGGGCCCCGGTTATGCTGATCGCTAGTGTAGTACGAAGAGTAGTCAGTCGGGGCAGAGCTGAAGGCACCGCCAGGCTGCTGGCTCTGGGGCAGGGACTGTTGTTGATTCTGGAAGCCATCGAGCTGTGGCTGTGCCGAGGTGCTTGATTGCTGAGAATACGAGTCTAAAGGCTTCTGGGAGAATGCCGACGGCTCCTGCGGCCCACCTTGTCCAAATCGGGCAAATTGACCAGAGGGTTGGCTCGGGGGCTGGGGAGCTGCTATAAGTCATGGTGTCAGTTCCATTCTTCGGCACACTAACGGATGATTTGGAGGATCTGACGACTTGCCTTGAACAGGAGGCACTTGCTGAGACAGACCAGCACTCGAAACAGCTGTAGAAACATTAGCAAAAACACTTGTTTTGGGAGCGTGGGCAGGAACTTCGTACCAGCCGGTCCTGTTGCCTGCGGCAGAGCATTTCCTGGCTTGGAGACAGAGAACACCTCGGGAACAGGGGCAGGCTGCGGAACAGGTGGGAGGGAAGCTCGAGGGTGAGCGACTGGAGAGTCGCCCGGAGGCTGCGTGCGGGTCTCCGGTTCCTCTCGGTCACCATCGACGTCATCATCAAGGCCGTTCAGGCTGAAAGCGCCAAATTGGACGGCAGCACGATCAACCTCGCGGTTTCCTGGCATGCGTACGGCCTCCTCTTGTTCAAGAATCTTCCTTGCAAAACTAGGTGTCCGCACAGTGCTCCGCTCCGTAGCCTTAAGAGCAGTGGTGGCAAAGCCGCTAGACAGGACCTTTGTGGCGTGATGCTGTTGCTGAGAGGCCGATATGGGAGTTGCTGTTGCGCTGGCGCCAGAAACATGTGGGTCCCAGGAGTCGGCTGCCTCGCTGCGGGTTGTTTCTGTGACCGGAGGGTGCGATTCGTCTACGACTTGTTCAAGATTTGTCTCTGTGAGTTTATCTTTGGGCGGCGGTAACGCGACCTCTGGCACAACCACAGGATGAACGTGCGCGGGCGGCACTTCCTTCTGAGGCTGGGACGGTTCGTCGACCAGGGTGATCTCTGGTTCGGCTTCCGGGGGGGCAGGTTCGGTTGGGGGCAAAGGTTCGATCGCGGGCTCAGCTTTCGCCACAGGAGACTCTCTCGGCTTGGCGGCGAGGTTTGGGGCCGTAGACTGCCTCAACATGCTGGCCCAGGTCTTTTGCGTACCTTCAGGGATAACGCTGGATTTGGAGGCACCAACGATGGAAGCAGTCCCAGTCGCAGAAGGAGCAGAATCGGGCGGAGCAGCGATATTGTCTCCTGCAGAAGCATCATCATCAGGCCTGGAGTGATCCCAAGCGGGCGACTCCTCGGTAGAGACAGAGAGTGGGTGGTTGTCCTTAGGTCGGGCATCACCGGCAGAAGCATGCGAGGACCTTCCCCGAGCGGCACGGCCTCCACGTTCAGCGGCTCTGCTGCGACCACGGCTAGCTTCTGAAACGTTCCGTCCACCGCGGATAGGCCTGGTACCAGTAGCGGAGGGAACATCGCTACCGTTGACAGTACTAGATGTGTCTTTGGCCTTGGTTCGATTGCGGTCTTTCTTCTGCTTTGACACCTCTCCCCACTGAGAGATGGAACCTGTGGCGAGCGGCGGCCAGGTTAGCCGTAACACGCGAAAAAGGGGTAAGGTGTATGGCACTGATGCCTGACGCCGCTACTAACAGTGTGCATGCAGGAGCGAGAGCGAAAACGTAGCGGCCGGAAGTGCAACAGGAGAAGAACGTATAGTAAACATACCTTCAGCAATGCGCGTGACAGTGACATTCTCGTCACCATCCGTCTCTTTGAGGGCGAAAAGAATATCGGTCTCAGACCAGTCTGGGAACATCTCCTTGATGATGCTGGTCTTGGGGCCATATAGATTCCGTAGCTCGAGCGTATCGGGGTCATCGTCAAGGGTAGAGGGCGTGTCAGTCTCATGCTTTGAATCGCCATTCGTCGCAGGAGCACCTTTGTTAGCAGGGCGCGCTCCTCCTCGGCTCGAATAACCACCTCGACCGCCTCGACCAGAGCCTCTCCCACGGGAGGCAGCTGGCCTAGACTGGACCTCGGACATCTCTGGAAATCGTGTGCGTCTTGTCTGGAGAGTGGGGGGGCGGCGGAAGGCAGGGAATGTCGAGCTCGGCTCCCTTGTGAAGATGATGAATCCTGAAGCGCTTGCGAACGGGTGACGGCACCTTGACGGATATGCGCAAGGTTGGGTAGGGGAGATTAACTAACGGCAATGTGACAAGGTTGATGGAAGGACAGCCTTCTCCCGCGATGTTTGTTGTGCTTGTTTATTTTACCCTTTTCCCCGGTGGTGGAGGGAAGGCTGAGTGAGGAGGTGATGTTGTCACCAAGAAGGTTTTTGGTTAACAAAATCGGTAAACGCCAGAAAAATGAGGCGCTGAAAGCTGCAGGAGCTTACAGGTACCGACCTCACATTGGGAGCCTAGTAGCGCGCGTGACACTTGACGGCAGCGGAGGTACACGAGCCTGGGCCTTGGAGCTGAACAAGACGAGGTACCTTTTCTGTTGGATCTCGGTATCATGGAGGATCCACTCATACAAGGAGACACCTACCTACCCTACCTACCTTAGTGGCGATGCAGGTACCTACCTTACTTATAAAAGGTACCTAGGCACCTTGCCTACCTAGGTAGCTACCTAGATAGACGGTATATGAGGTTGGCACCTAGGTGGAATTGGTCTCTATTGGAAACGTATGTACTTTGATTTGAGCGTGAGGTATTCTAATATCTACAGGTACCTGTATACGGACCATAAAACCTGATTTGAACTTAAGGTATCTAGGACTTAGATATCTACCTGATTCTCTCTAGGTGGGTAACGTAGGTACCTACCCACCTAGCTAGTGGGCAACCCAGCTGGAACCTAGGTACCCTGTACCTAACCTGAGACGCCCTGCCGGGAGTGTCAGCCCGGTCACGTGATAATATACTAATGTTATGTAGTTGATGTTCAACTGCGGGGGACACTCGCACCTCAAACCGCCTCCCGTCAGATGTCATGGAGAGCCGGTGACAAGTCGCAGTACGCAATTAACCATCAACGAACCCTGGGAGCGGTTACAGTTTCTCGGTAAAATGTTCAGCACGAAAACTCTCAGCTCCCTAAAGGGGATGCTGCCACCCATCCACCAACCGCTGCCATTAAACCAACGCGAGGCTCAGCAGCTCCTGAATACTCTCACTGCTTCCTTCCGCAAGAATCTCGATAGAGAGCATGGCTGGCTGAACGACGAACGCCCAACCGCCAATAATGATAGCTCTGAGGCAGGCACACTTCACCCCTATTTGAGGGATCCATACCGTCGACCCACCGACCGCCATTTGCGGGCTATCCTGTCGAATCCGCTTTTCAGCTATGATCGGTCTGCACAACAGCCATCTCCTGGACGCTCGTCCGAGCGAGACCCAATGGACGTCTTCAACGAGGCAGTAGCCAAGGGATTGATGACACCACGGGGTGCGGCTGGCTGTCTACTCGCCAAGAGGCGGGAGATCGTGCAGTCGCCGACTTTGTCCATCAGGCAGACCATGGCAGCATCGAGCGCTGGCCTGAGGGTCGTGCAGTGGCTCCGGGCTTCCGGCTTAGAGCGCGATCTCTCGTTCATTACCTATCCGATGTTGACAGTCCCGCTGCTGAAGTTTATGGTTATTGAGGGATTAGACGAAATAGCGTGGGGCTGGTTAGAGCGACTGTTGCAAGGCGAAGGTCCTCAGAGCATGGTTATGCATCAGTCACCTGCTTCCCTTGTCCTCGACTCCCTTGTCAGAGCCAAATCCGACGGCGCGAGCAGCCTCAATGATGCCTATGCCTTCATTTTAAGAGGGGAGGATATGTTTGGGTCGACCTCCGCATTTGGCGCCAACTTCCTAACGACATGGCGCCATCTCTCTTGGTTGTCTACTGTTCACGCCTGGAGACGAGCCTCCCCATCCAAGACCTTATTTGAATCTTTTGTGTCTGTTGGAGAGCGCCTTCGAAAACCTCTACAGATCGACCGGGCGCACCTTGATCTGCACCACCCAACCAGGCCCAGTCATACTCTTGCCGTCAAGTTTCTGCAAAACGAGGCTATGTGGCAGAGATTCTTGCACAAAGCAAGCCCTGCTTCCAGTGCTCGCAACGATGGTCAGGTGGCAAACCCATCAGCCTTCGCATTGAGGCTCACATCCATGGGGCTTGACACAGTACAGTATCTGACTCGAAATGGTCAGAGCGAGGAGGCCCAATGGGTCCTTGACCTCTTGAGGACGAATTTTTCCTCTTACTTCAGCCGTTACCCTCCCAACTTCACAGAAGCAGTCACTTCTTCATGAGCTCTCTAGCTGGTCAAGGTTCCCAGGGTATTTTAGGCTTCATGGAGTCCTGAGTATTGCGCCTAGACTCTTGCCGGAAGCTCTCATAACGCAGGACTAGGCTAAAGCAGCTGCGCTCCTTTGGCATGGGATCAAGCGGACAGCACGGCGGAAACGTTCCATCGCGACGAGGTGGCTCAAGGATTGGAATGTTGATTCAGCACAGGGTAGAGAACGGTGACCAAGTACTTGTCCGCAGAGTGCTTAAAGGGCGGTGCTACTGAGCACTTTCTATTAGCGTCACGGCCTAATCCATCTAGCTAAGACCTCGCCGAGCACGGTCTTCCCCAGTGCCCGCTGGGGCAGGAAAGGCGGAGTGCGGGCGCAAGGTTCGACTCCGAGCCCCGCGGGAGGGCCGGTAGGTTGCTGGTGCGTAGGTCCTAGATCCTGGAGAGGATGGAGTGGCTGGTGTTCATCGACTGCCGGGGCTTAAAGATCAATGAGGGTCAGCATAGGAAAGGTGACATGCAAGTATGCGTATCTCAAGAGGTGGTACTCGTTCTATCAGCACAGCGCTTCGTACAGCTGCAGGCGGCATATCAGGTTGCGACGTTTATCACCAACATAGCAAGATTCGGCCGAATAGGGACGGTCGCTGCGCATACCGAATGTGTACTGTTCGAGCATGTGCTTTCCTTAGGTATACGGCACGTGATTTATATTTCCCTGTAGATCCATCCATTCAGTCACGTCAACAGCTAAATATGTTGCAGTAGACAAGTTCGGAGGTCTCAGCTGCCAATATCACCAAAAGTTGAACAAGGACTGGGTAGCCGCAAGATTGAACAGTGTTTTGAATGAAGGCCCTTGGGGCCATGTGTGAAGAGAGGCGTCGTATCCTATAAGCAGAATATTCAAATGGCAATGTGATGTGTCCTAGTTCAGCTCGGCTTCCTGTAAGCCATTTACCACCCTCAGGGCCCGCCTTGGTCCCATCACAACGTTGAAGAAACTTAGCTCTTGACCATCCAGGAGTCTTTCCGCCGAGCTTGTGCTCCCTCCACTTTCACTGTTCCGAGGCCGGTCCCGTACATCGTCTTGATGTCCACCAATCCCAACTACGACGGGAGCGTGGCGCTCGCCCACAGTGGACTCACGACTCGTCCCCATGGTCGGCGAATTCATACTGTCTCTTCCAGCCCACGCCAATGGCTCACTGCCGCTCGATGCAGATTCATGCCGGCTATGGCCCCATCCGTGCTTTTCACCACGGCCTTGGGGGTTGGGAGATACGTGCGAGCCGATGTGGGACTTGTTTTTGGCTCTCCTCCCGAAGATCGCGGCGAATCCGCCAAGTGAGCCGCGCGACGCGGTCACGGGAGAATTGTACCGGTTGACAACAGCCAAATGGGATTTGTAGGCGCGGACCTGCCGCCGGTACAGCCACGCACAGTAGCCAAGGTACGCCGCGGCGACACCAGCACAGCCAGCGACTACCCCAGCCGCAGTCAAGGCCTCGCTAGAATGGTGGCTTCTACCTATATTTGCAGAGGGGGACGGAGCGGGGACGGCTTCACTGGAACCACTGGCCGTGATCGTAGCCGTAGTGCCGGAGGCGGTAACGGTAAAGACCGGCGACTTGCCCGTCGCAAACGGGCCGTTGGTGGCCGGTCCAGCAGCAGGTGTGGATGCCGTAGCCCCACCCCCCGGCGATCCGCCAATGACACGGACGACCTCCTCTGGAACCATGTAGCCGTACGAGGCCGCTAGGACAGAGTTCTCCGAATTGAGATCAGCCTCCGGGGACAGCGGTTTGAACGATGAGGTCCACTTCAGAGAGGAGGCGTTGAAGACATACGCCGGACTTGAGTCGCAATCGGTTGTCTGCCCGATGTAACCGCCAACCACGATCATTTGGCCATCCCTCAAGTTACAGGTGTGACCAGCGCGAGGACTGGGCATATCGGATCCATCCTGCATAATAGGGCCAACCCAGGTGAACGAAGGGATAGTGAGTATGTACATATCGGAGTACTGGGTCTGCTGCTTCTTTCTGCTTGTCAGCCCGAAATCACTTCTGACTGATGAAGATAGGTCCAGCATGAATGAAGTCTCACAAACGGCTGAAGATTCTGTCCGCCGAAGAGGAAAATCTGGAAGCTCGACGCATCTGGCGCGGCAGCAACGACGGCGCAAGGGTTCACCCGAACACTCGGGGCATTACCCGTCGTTTTTTGGTGGTACCAGACTGAGCTTGCTATGTCGTAAACGTCAAGCGTGGAAAGGTCATCAGTGAACTCCGTTGCCGTGCCTCCAGCCAGACCACTATCCAAGATCCCCGGTCAGTAAGGGTGTTAGGATCCTAGTTGAGGACTAAGTGAATTCGTAGAGCCGACCTACATCAACACCCCCAGATCGCCCCAGCCAGGAATGAAGACGAGCGCCCCATCGGCACGCTCAGTAAATACCTCCTCGCCCTGCAGCCCGCCTTGCGTAATATTTCTGTACACGCCGCTCTCGGGGGCTCCCTTGCTGGTGCCCAAAGAGTATACCCCATCGTTGATGTAGCCGGGGTGCGTGAACTCAAGGAGACTCTTCAAGTAGACGCGTGCAACCTGATCGCTCCAGCCCGGAGTAGTTGCGAGGTCGAGATGACCACCAAAATACCAACTTCGGCCGAGCTCTGGCACGGATATGCCGGCTCCCTCAGCTGACCTCTGGACAGGTTGGCCTCCGCCGTCGGAGTTGTTGCCGGAGGATGTCAATGGCGCCAGGTACTCTGTCCAAGCCCCTGATGCGACAGCATACTTCCATATAGACACCGCGGCAGGTTCGACGTATGGGTTATCGGCGAACTCACCACCATATAGGAATAAGTTGTCGTAGTCATTCCAAATGTAGCCGTTGGCCACTGCTGGTGGCCCGTCCGGTTGAGGGAGACCACTGAGCAAGGGATGGCCGACATCCCAACCATTAGTCAAGTCGAGGGCGAGAAGGTTATTTTCTGTGAGGCCATTTATTAGACAATCTGGACTTTGAACGCGATAAGTAGTAGATGGATAACGGACTCCACGTGTCGGTCGACTGGGTGCCTGTGGCCTTGACCTGCCCACCGTACAGATACAGGGTTCCATTAAGAAAGGCAGCTGAGAAATGGAATTAGCGACTACCCCTGATCTGCCTCCATGGAGCCACTACTAGATGGACGGCCGAAGACCTCGCTCACTCTGATGACTGAAACGTGTGCAGGCTGCGGTAGGACTGTCCGTCCTCCTGATAAGACCAGCACCCGCGACCTTTCCGTGGCCGCGCACCCAGCTGAAGCTAGGGATCATAGCTGCCATGATCAGAGCAAGCATGCAAATTTTCGAAATACCGGACAAGCTTGAAGCTGGGGCGCTCGAGCTCGCCTTCGTCCTTGGCCGCTGACGCGTCACGAACCTGGTGTACCATGATGATTTTGCTGTGGAAGTTCGTTGTTGGGCACGCTTTTGCAGGTCCTGGGACACAAGGCCCTCTTTCTCCTCTCTTCCCCGTCCGCTTGAAGGGTCCCGGGGTTGCGTGGAAGCTTCAGCTGCAGCAGGCGAGATTGATTCCCTCCCTCCCATCTCTGCCAACAGCTCTTGTACGGCACCGCCGTCCTTGTGGCACGAGTCCTGTAAGCCGAGCTCCTTGAACACGGACTTTCTGTCCTTGCTGGTGCCACCAATATTGCTGGAGGAGGGATGAATTTATATCCAGCGCCGAAGCAAGGTACTCGTCCAGGTCTAAGCAGAGACACGGACGATAGCATACGCATACACCATTGGCGCCGATACAATGGCAGTGATGATTGAAAGGGTTGAGAATAGGGCACCAAAGCAGAGAATGGTGAGAGAGAAGCGGTTCACGCGACTTAGTCGCTCGAGGTCGCCACCTTATCTATCGGCACGCGACAGGTGCATTTTATCCTCGCCTGCAAAGCCTGCCGCCGCGATGTCTGGTCACTAAAGGGATGGCACATAATGAGGTCACCCTGCTGGCATGTCGAGACCTCTGCACCTGCTATCACCCATACGCCGGTCCCGTTCCAAGCAACGCATCTTCTCGATGACTGTGATTGGGGCTTTGAGACAATTACGCCAATACTGTCCCAGTCCTTCCTTGACTTCAAGGGGATTACTTACATCATGTCGACAGTGCATGGGTCTTGGCGTGCCGTGCGAAATGGCCATTGGGCGACCTGGCCTTGACCCTGAAGATATTACATCACCACCAGGATGCGACAGGTCGGTGCGCCGTATTGTAGTCCTGCCCCCAGACTCTACTGGACGGGCAGTGTCCTATAGCAGCTGACCCTGGTCAGTGATGTTAAGTGTTGTTAGAAAACAAGCTCGGGTCATGGACAATAGAAGATCCGATCCGCAGCGCTTCCTCATATATCCACCTCCTACACGGTTACATTGTAAGGGGATCGGTATATTCACAAGGCAAGGAAGGGAGATATAGTACAAAGGGTAGTATATTGTTGTTTGTAAAACTTCAACTTGTCGGTTGTTCTCCGAACGCCCGGCGAACGGCCTTAAAAGGGGGCTGTGCAGGCCCCGGGCCCTAAAAGGGGCCCGGCTAGTTACGACATTCCGTACGTGCCTGGGTATGTGTTCAGTCAGGTGCCCTGCCCGGGCTTGGGCTATTGCGGCCTAGGCTTTCTTCCTATATGAACGGGTTAGGTGTTACTTTCTTAACGTTCCTTTTATACTATCCCCCTTTTTAAGAGTGTTGGCTTCTAACGCTTAATTAAAGACTTTTAAGTAACGATCTCTTCGTTAATTATCTTCGTTAAAAAACTTTTATACTACTAGAGAAAAAAAGTAGTAGCTTATTTTATTATTAGTATCCGCTTACGATTTAATTTTAAGCCGTATAGTTAATTATTCCGTTATTCATAACTCGAAGGTTTTTTTATAACGGCCCGGCTTTAATATTAACTTATAACGGTGTATGGTTATCTTTTTTATCTTACGTTATAATATTTATAGTTAAACGTTTTTATAGGAACTTTTTTTATTTAAAGTTAAACTTATTACTAATATTTTTAAAGGTTCGTTTATTTAAATAATTAAATTCGTCGATTTTTATTTTTTTTCTTTAATTTTTTATAAAGAAATTAATATATTTATAAAATAAAAAAGGAAAATATAACATAAAAAGTAGTATATTTTTAATTATAAAACTATTATAATACTCTTATAAAGAAATCGGTATATTCATAAAGTAAAGAAGGAAAATATAATACAAAGGGTAATATATTCCTAGTTATAAAACTTCAACTTACCGGTTATTTTCCGAACGCCTAGCGAACGGCCTTAAAAGAAGCCTATACGGGCCTTAAGCCCTAAAAGGGTATAAGAAAGACGCTAGGAAGGTAGCACCTAGCCCGATTTATATAAGAAGAAAGCCTAAGCTACAATGGCCTAAGCCCGGGTAAGGCACCTAACTGAGCACATACCTAAGTACATACGGAATGCCGTAACTAGCCGGGCCCCTTTTAGAGCCCAGGGCCTGTACAGGCTCCTTTTAAAGCCGTTCGTCGGACGTTCGGAAAATAACCGGTAAATTAAAGTTTTACAACTAAAAATATACTACCCTTTATATTATATCTCCCTTCCTTACTTTATAAATATACTGATCTCCTTATAAACTTCAACTTCTATCCTTTAAAGATAGATAAACCGAGGAGATGGCACCGAAAAGAAGAACTCCCGCCGTCGCTAGGCTACTAGCGGAAGCTAGACCTTCCTAAAGGGCAGGCGGCTCGTCTACACTCTAATAGGAACCTAGGGCCTTTAAAAAAGGCTCTTCGCGGCTAGAATTACTAGAAGAACGGGTTAAAAGAGATACTTTAGATAGTTAAGACGTAGTGACGGAAACGATCGATTAACCGTCGGTTTAAAACTAAACGTATAATTAAGAAATAATTAATATAATAGTTACTTAAATTATTGCTTAAATTTAAGCCCGACGGGTATTTACTCCTATTTTAATTTACGTAAAAAAACGACTTCTTTTTTATAATTATAAAAAGTTAAAATAAAAAGTTACTACGGTAGAAATCGAAGATTAACTTTAAACTATCGACGAAAGTAATAAACTCCGATGTTATAATTATAATACCGGTTATTCCTTAAGTATTAAGCTTAGCGGTTTAGCGAAGTAGAATTACGGGTTACGAGTAAATAAAATAAATAAGATTACTGTTAGGTATAAATTATCGTTAGTAATTTAAAATTACTAGGAACGACGGGATTATAAAAGTAATCTTCGTAAGTTAAATAATCTAAGGAAATTAATTGTTTATATAAAACTATATTTATTTTATAACTTAGAACTTTTTAGAGAAATTAACTTTCTAATAATTAATTTCTGTACTAAGTTTTATTAGTTGTAATTTAAGTATTTACTTTAGTATATGCTTTTTATTTTCTAATAATATAAACTCCTAACTTGGTTACTTATTTTAAAGGATATTTAGATCGTTATACGTTAATTACTTTTATTTAGAAAGTTAACTACGTACCGTTAAATAATACCGTTTTATAATTATAACTTTTTAAATATTTACGGCTTTTATTTTTACTTTAAAACCTCCCTTTTTAACTTCTAATATAGTAATCTTTTAGAATATATTAAACGAATTTAATCGTTTTCGTAACGAAATCGTTATACTCTAAGTTTATTAAAGAAGAAAAAAAAAACTTATTAAATTTGATAAGCCGAAACCGTACGACGGAACTAAAAAAAAGTTACGTAAATTCTTTATCTAAATAAGAATTTATTTTAGATAATATAAGGGAAACTTTTTTTATAACTACGATAAAGTACTTTTTATTTTTAATCGACTTTTAAGAAACGTTTTAAATTAGTTTAAACTTATTCTCCATAATTATTTAGAAAATAATAACTAAAATAACCGAAAGACCGAAATTAATCGTATTTTTAAGAAATACGATAAGTTCGAAGAAACTTTTAAAGGAGTTTTCAGAGATTTTAATAAAAAACGAACTGTTAAATATTAACTAGTTAATTTCCGATAAAAGGGATTAGTTTCAGAATATACCGTTAAATTCTACTAAATTATATTTAAATTAAAATAAGACGACGAATTTCTAATAAACTATTACTATATAAGATTTAAAAACGACGTTAAAAACGAACTTATAAAGTTAGATCGCTCTAAAATACTTATAAAATTTATTAATATAACTATACGAATTAATAATTAATTATATAAACGACGTATAAAGAAAATAATTAAATAAAGATTAAAAAATTATTATATTACTAATTAAAAAAGAAAAGTCACTTATCGAAAATAACTTAAAAATACAGTATATAGATCTTATAACGGATTTATAAAATTAAACGCTATTTAAAAACTTAAAAAACCTTAGAAATGTTATAACTACGGAAAAAAAAAATATTTCGCCCAATAATATTCCGAAAGGTAATATTAAAAGGTATTTAAACTACGTCGAAATATTAACAACGTATAAATTAAATATAAGATTTTTAGTTGGATTAATTATTATGATAATGATTATATTATATATAAAGACGATAAAGAAAATATTAGATAATATTTAAACCGATTAAGAAAATAACGAATTTTTATTATTATTAAAAAAGTAAGTTCTTATTTACTTAAAGAAAAAAACGAAGAAAATAATCCGTTTCGTTATAGTACTTTCTCGTTATTAAAGTAATTTAAGGGATAAATTATATAAGATTTTTAAGAATAACGTAATATATCGGTATTTACTTCTTCTAAACTTCTATTAGAGCTTAACTTATACTTATTCTATATTTAACGATAGTAACTTTATAATTACTTCGATAACGTAGAAGGTAATAAAAAAATATATATCGAAAGAAAAATACTAAGAGTAATTATTAATAAGTTTTAGATATATTATTTAGAATCCGAAGATAATTATTGGATATACTTACGATACCGATATTACGAACGGATTTTATAGGTTTCGTATTTAGAAAATCTATACTATAAATATTTAAAAGAGAAATTCTACTATAAATTCTTTCTTTTTTAATTAAAATACCGATTTATTTTATAAATATATTATAAAACTAAACTTAGTAATTAAATCTTATAATAACTATTCGACTAATATACGAATTACGTTATACTTATTCGAAGTAAGTGTTATTTTTTCGAGTATAAATTACTAGACGTTAGATTTTAAAATTATAAAATTTTTTAATGTATAAACTACGTCCTATAGAAAATCGTAAAATAGTATCGATAACGTTTTTAAGGTTATTTTATATAAATACCGCGAAAAACCTTTAAGATCAAAGATCGACTTTTAATAATAGAAATATTTTAAAAGATAGAACAGAACCTTATTAAAGAAAGATACTATTACCTATTAAACTTAGAGTAAAAATATTAGACAATATAATAAGATCTACTAGATTAAATAGATAGTAACGAGTTACTTATATAAGATAAAGAAATAAAAAACAACGACGACCGTTTATAAAGAACCGACGAACGGAAAAACCTTATAAGTTCTTAAACGAGATAAAGACTGATACTTTTTAATTATTAGAGATATTCATTAGAATTAATTAGTAAATACTTAACGTTATAATAAATAGTAAGGTATAAAGGAATTTTATATCTCCGACTGTCGTAAATAGGTATAAGATATCTTAGAAAAAAAAAGAACAACTATATTAACTATATAATATAAAAAAATAACCCGTTTTTTATAGTAACGGACTAATTAATAAAGAAACCATATACTTTTAAGTTACGATCGAAGGACGTACTACCCTTATTATTTTCGATATTATTAACATAGTTAAATATTAAATAATATTAAGAATATTTTAGTTAAAAAAATATAACCCCTAAATAGATTAAATTACTAGTCGGATAAAATTAATAATAACTATTTATAATTTAAAATAGTAACAATAAACTATAGAAGTAAACGATAATAGATAGTTATTTTATACGAAAAAAATAAAAGCGAATTATTTCGACGGTATTTTATTAAAATACTTAATCTACGAAAAGATATTTTAATTAGAACTCGAAACGAGATTACTTCTATATAGTAAATAAGATTACGAAATATTTTTAAAGTTAAAGACGACACTAAAGTTTTATAAGATCTACGTATTAAATAAAACTAAACTATAAATACTAAGGAAATACTTCGATAAGAACTTTAAGAAAGAATATATACGACTTTCGATATTATCCGTAAAATACCCTATATTTTTCGTATTACGGAAAGAAGAAGATTTACGATTATATATAGATTATAAATAACTTAATAATATTATTATCAAGAACTAGTACTTTTTACTATTAATATTAAAACTACAAGATCGACTATATAGAACTAACTAGTTTATTACTCTCGATATATCTAAAATATATAACTTTATCCGTATTAAGAAAAGAAAAAAGTAGAAAATAACATTTAAAATCCGATTCGGATATTACGAGTACTTCGTTATATTCTTTAAATTTATTAACGTACTCGTTACTTTCTAAAGTATAATTAACTACGTACTCCGATAGTTCCTTAATATCTTCGTTATCGTATATCTAAACGATATCTTTATATATTTTAAGACGTTAGAAGAATATAAAAAATACGTTTATTAAGTACTATAAATATTATAAAACGTTAATCTACTAATTAACTTAAGAAAAGCATATTCTATATATAGAAAGTCTATTACATTAAAAGAAACTTGCCAAACCTAATAAACCTACCGGCCTGTCTAGCCTGTTCGACAGTTAATAAGACGACTATAGCTTTAAACCATAGCTTCGGCTTTTCTATATATAAGTTTAAAATACTAACTATACCGGCATTCTTAACACTTAAGAATTCAACCCGAATCATATTTTACTTTTATTGTAATAAGTAGTGCCTATTCATTACGAATCGACTGATTACTTTTTCATTACCGTAATCCCTTTCGTTAATAATAACGAAAACTACGTTACCAATAGCAATAACCCGTTAACGGCTTATTATAACAAGTCGGTACTTATAAATAACATCGAGCTAGTCTTTAATAACTCGAACTCTAGGGGAAATAACCTTCTTATACTAGAACTAGTTATTAAAAACGACTACGTCGATAGTAATAACTTAAAGGATAATAAGCGTAACGGTATTTATTATCGAAATAGTATTATATTATTATTATATACCGGCCCGGTAGTTATTCCTTCGTAAACGTTATCCCGTTTATTCGGCTAGATAATATTTCGATAATCGTAACGGTACTTATCGCCGAGACGATATTTATAGCCGTATCTACGAACCGGCCTGGCAGCTATTCTTTACCTTCTAAACGTTATCCTATTTAATTAACTAGATAACTTCTTAAGTCTCGATAAACCTCTTCTCTTCGATCCTAACTAAAACGACGATAGTTAACCTTCTCGTTGTAACTCTTCTCGACCTTATAAAGATTATTAACGAAACGAAAGAAAAATATAAATTACTCCGTTAAAAAATAAAAGACCGTCAATAATAACAATCTTATTAAACGTACTAGAAATACGGTATCTTCTTCGACAACCGAAGGCAGTTCTTTCGTTATCTCAAAACGACGGGCCATAAAACTAACAAACGGAACAAACTTAACGCTCCGGTAACCTCAGCTTCTTCCTTTCCTTTTCCTTTTCCTTTCCTTTCGAACTTCTCAGTATCCCTATCGCTAAAACCGTTAACTTCAGCAAACCGATACGATAAAACGACTTATCTCTACTCTTCTTAATCGTTATTAATACCTCTTCGGTAACTAATTCCTTCTAACTTTAAAGGACTTAACTAGTAGTAAAGTAATAATAACTCTAACGACGAACATAACGAATTTAAATCTAACGATCGATTTAACGACGAACCTAACGACGAATTTAACGAAACTAACGATAGTTTCGACGAGCTTAATAACGAGCCCGACGACATATTCGACGGAATTAACAATAGCTTCGACGAATACGATAACGAACTCAATGACGAACTTAACGAAACTAA
Organism: Pleurostoma richardsiae; assembly: GCA_030052745.1. Lineage (NCBI taxonomy): Eukaryota > Fungi > Ascomycota > Sordariomycetes > Calosphaeriales > Pleurostomataceae > Pleurostoma > Pleurostoma richardsiae. The sequence goes on from JANBVO010000020.1 coordinate 654,757, forward strand.
CGATAATTTTAACGAATACGACGAAGGTTATTAACGAAGAATAGGGACTATATTTATTTCTTAATATAGGAAAGTATATTATATTAAAAGAAACTTATTAAATTTAATAAACCTACTGGCTTGTCTAGCCTGTTCGATAGTTAATAAGACGACTATAGCTTTAAACTATAACTTTGGCCTTTTTATATATAAGTTTAGAATGCCGGCTGTGCCGGCATTTTTAATACTTAGGAATTTAATTCGAATTATACTTTACTTTTATTATAATAAAGTCGATTTCTTAAGATATATTATTATACTTTCGTTAATACAAATATAAACGTCTAAAATTACCGTAATTAAAAACTAATTAATATTAACAAATATTCGAGAAGTTAAAGGATTTTTAAAATTTCTTAATTTCTACAAACAATTTATTAAAAATTATAAGCTTATCGTTAAACCTCTTACTAACCTCACTAAAAAAGAACTATAGACTTTTATATAGGGATTAAAATAATAAGAAGCCTTTAATACTTTAAAATATAAAATACTAGAAAACCCTATATATACGAACTTAAATCTAATAAAACTATTCGAAATCGAAATAAACGTATCCGACTATACTTTAAGAAAATAATTAAAATAAAGAAATAAAAAAAGACGATTATATTTAATAATATTCTTTTCTAAAAAATTATACGGACTAAAGTTAAATTATCTTATATACGATAAAAAACTTATAACTATTATTAAAGTATTTAGAGAATTAAAACAATATTTTAGTAAATTAATATACGAAATTACAGTTTATATAGATTATAAAAATCTTATTTATTTTACTATAATTAAAGAACTTAATAAAAAATAGATTAGATAATTAGAAGAATTCTTAGAATTTAACTTCCGAATTATATACCGTAAAAAATCGGAAAATAGTAAAATAAACGTACTTAACAAGAAACTAAACTATTATTAAAAGATATTACTAAAATCGTACGTACTATTACTTTAAGAATTAAATAGAACATTATGATAAAACTAACGAGATATAAATATTACTATAAAAATCGAAAATACGAATAATTAATATTATAAATTACTTTAAATTTACGAAAAAAAGTTACCGACTAATATTAACGTTTAAAAAAAAAGACGTATATATATATAAGAAAAAAATTTACGTACCTTTAATATTATAAAAAGAACTTATACGTTGACATTATAATAATATAAAATATAGGTATTTAAAAGTAATAAAAACATTCTAAAGAATTAAACGACGTTACGATTACTTAAGACTCTTTACGAAAGTTAGAATATATATTAAGAACTACGATACGTATAATAAAATAAAAATTAATAGATATAAACTATATAGAGAATTATAATCATTACTTATATTAGATAAACCGTAGGAATTAATATCTTAGGATTTCGTTATTAAGTTACTCCTATTAAAAAAACTATTAATATAAGCTAAATACGATAATATTTTCGTTATCGTCGATAGATTTACTAAGTACGCTTATTTCTTACTATATAAAGAATTAAGTAATATAGAAGACCTCGTATATACTTTTAACTAAGTTATAGTTATAAACCATAGACTACTTAAAGAAATAATTTCGGATCGAAATAAACTTTTTACTTCGAAATTTTAGTAATCTCTTATAATATACTTTAGAATTAAATAAAAAATATTTATAGTTTATTATCTATAAACGGACGGATAAATAGAATAAATTAATTAAATACTAGAATAATATTTATAATATTACGTTAATTACTAATAAGATAATTAAGTTATACTTTTATTAATAATATAATTCGTATATAATACGTTAATATTAAAATTAATAAACTAAAACTTATTTTACGTTAATTATAAATTATAATTAATACTTAACTATTTAACATTAAAAAAACCTAAGTATAAAGAGATCGGTATATTTATAAAGTAAGGAAGGGAAATATAACATAAAAAGTAGTATATTCTTGGTTGTAAAACTTTAACTTACCGGTTGTTCTCCGAACACCCAGCGAACGGCCTTAAAAGGAGCCTATGCAGGCCCTAGACCTTAAAAAGGGCCCGGCCAGTCACGACATTCCACACGTACCTAAACATGTACTCAGTCAGGTGCCCTGCCCGGGCTTAAGTCATCGCAGCTCAAGCCTTCTTCTTATATAAACGGGCTAAGTACTACCTTCCTAACGTCCCTCTTACACTATCCCCCCTTTAAGAACGCTAGCCCTCAACGCCTAATTAAAGGCTTTCAAGTAGTAATTTCTTCGTCGACTATCCTCGTTAAAAAACCTTTATACTAGTAATATTATAATAAAAATAAAGTATAATTCGAGTTTTTTTTCTAAATATTAAGAATGCCGGCACAGCCAGCATTCTAAGCTTATATATAAGAAAGCTAAAGCTATAATTTAAAGCTACAATCGTTTTATTAATTATCGAACAAGTTAAACAAACCAGTAAGCCTATTAGATTTAACAAGTTTCTTTTAATATAACATATCTTCCTATACTAAAAAATAAATATAATCCTCATTCCTCGTTAATAACCTTCGTCGTATTCGTCGAAATTATCGTTAGTTTCGTTAAGTTCGTCATCGAGTTCGTTATTATATTCGTCGAAACTATTATTAACTCTATCGAATATATCGTTAGGTTCGTTATTAAGTTTATCGAAACTATCGTTAGTTTCGTTAAGTTCGTCATTAAGTTCGTCGTTAAATCGATCGTTAGATTTAAACTCGTTACGTTCGTCGTTAGAGTTATCGTTACTTTATTATTAGTTAAGTTTTTTAAAGTTAAAAAGAATTAATTACTAAAAAAGTACTAATAACGATTAAAAAAAGTAAAGATAAATTGTTTTATCGTATCGGTTTACCGAAATTAACGGTTTTAATAATAAAGATATTAAAAAATTCGAAAGGAAAGGAAAAAAAAAAGAAAAGAAAGAAACTAAAGTTATCGAAACGTTAAACTTATTCCGTTTATCGGTTTTATAGTCCGTCGTTTTAAAATAACGAAAAAACTACCTTTAATTATTAAAGAAGATATCGTATTTCTAATACGTTTAACGAGATTATTATTATTAATAGTCTTTTATTTTTTAACGAAGTAATTTATACTTTTCTTTTATTTTATTAATAATTTTTATAAAGTCGAAAAAAACTATAACAAGAAAATTAACTATTATCGTTTTAGCCGAGATCGAAAAAAAAAAAAGGTCTATTGAAATTTAAAAAACTATCTAATCGATTAAACGAAATAACGTTTATAAAGTAAAAAATAATTACCGAGTTAGTTCGTAAATACGGCTATAAGTACCGTCTCGGCGATAAATACCGTTATAATTATCGAAATATTATCTAACCGAATAAACGGAATAACGTTCACGAAAAAATAACTACCGGACCGGTATATAACAATAACATAATACTACTTCGATAATAAATACCATTACGTTTATTATCTTTTAAATTATTACTATCGACGTAGTCGTCTTTAATAACTAGTTTTAATATAAGAAAGTTATTTTTCCTAAAGCTCGAACTATTAAAAACTAACTCAATACTATCTATAAGTACCGACTTACTACAATAAACCGTTAACGGGCCATTACTATCGGTAACGTAGCCTTCGTTATTATTAACGAAGAAGATCACAGTAATAAAAAAGCAATCAGCCGATTCGTAATGAATAAGCACTACTTATTATAATGAAAGTAAAGTATAATTCGAGTTTAATTTCTAAATGTTAAAAATACCAGTACAGCCGGCATTCTAAACTTATATATAAGAAGGCCGAAGCTATAACCTAAGGCCACAATCGTCTTATCAACTATCGAACAAGCCAGACAAGCCGGTAAGCCTGTCAAGCTTAGCAAGCTTCTTTTAATGTAGCAAGTAAAGAAAAAAAGTAGTAACCTATCTTATTATTAATACCTACTTACGGTTCTATTTTAAGCCATATAGCTAATTATCCCGCTACCCGCAACCCGAAGGTCCTTCTATAACTACCCGACCCTAATATTAGCCTATAACGGTACGTAGTCCCCTTCTTTATCTTACGCTATAATATTTTACGACCTCTTACCTTCGTAGAGACTTTCTTACGACCTTTTACCTTCGTAAGGACCCTCTTATGGCTTCTTACCTTCGTAAGGACCCTCTTTGTCTAGGGTTAGGCTTATCGCTAATATCCTCAAAGGCTCGCCCATTTAAATAGTTAAATTCGTCGATTTTTGTCCTCTTCGTAAGGACCTTCTTACGGCTTCTTACCTTCGTAGGGACTTTCTTTATTTAAGGTTAGGTTTATCGTTAATATCTTTAAAGGTTCGCTTATTTAAGTAGTTAGATTCGTCGATTTTTATCCTTTTCTTTAACTTTCCTCTCCTTCGTCTAATCAAAGTTTCGTCTTCGTAGCTCCTTTGAGGGCTAGTTAAGGTATAAAAGTAATTATAGGGCTTTTTTTTTTTCTTATAGATTTTTTTTTTTCCTTAACTCCTCCCTTTTCAGTTTATTCTTTCGCTTCGTCGAGTAACCGTAAGATAAGTCGTGTCGAGGTTCTTATAATTTATCTTTTCTTTAACGAGGTTAAGTAAAAAGGAACGGTCGAAATCTTTAATCTATATAAAGTATTATTTTCCCGTAATATTTTAAGTATTAAGGTAAATATTCGGTTAACGTTTTACAATTACCTTATATTAGTTATGTTAATATACGTTATAAGAACTTAGAAATTATCGATTTCTACTTTATAAATAACTTTAAAGCCCGTTATTATATTTATAAAAGTAATAACGTACGGTATGAATTTATATATAGTTTTTAGTTCATTATTAGTTATTTATTAACAATATTTAAATTCTTAAAGAATATAAAAAGGTAATTTAAGTTATTTAAAATACTAAGTTCGTAATAACTTTTATTTACATCGACTATATAGAAAATAGTAAAATCGTCGACTATAATATAATGATTTTAATCGGAAAAAACTTAAAAACTTTTCGTAAAGCCGGTTTTTAGTTTACGAAGGCGTTAACTTCAGACTATACCGTTCGTAAGAGTAAAAACTAACGGGAACGGACGATATTTAACGAATTATCGGCGATACGTTAACTTTTTACCGTTTAGACGATATTATTCTAATATTATATTTTTTATAACTCTATCGACGTAAATTTAGTTAAAGAGTTAGTTTCGAACGTTCGACCGGCGTATACGAGTTAAGAACTTAAGTAGAATTTATTTACTAAACGTTTTGAATACTTAATATGTATTTATTTTAACCTTTTTATTTACTTCGTTATTTTATCGTAGCGATAAGTATAACGCGTTAAGGTTCTTTAGAAAGTTTTACTTCCGTTATTTTTTTCTATAAGTTTTTCGAGTTTCTAAACTTTTGTTAGTTTAGTAGTAGTTTATATCCGAGTTAATTCTTTTTATAGGAACGTTAGCGGAATCTTTAAGTCGTTTCTTTTGTTATTACGTAGTATATTAGTAAGGAGTAGTTAAATACGTTATACGAACTTATTAAACGGGTACGGACTTTAGAAAAACTTTTAATAAATAAGTTAACTACGGTTCGGGCTTTTTTTAATCTTCCCGTTATAATTAATCGGTATATTATTTTAATGAAAAAATTACTACGAAATAATCTATCGTTATTTAATAATAAAGTTAATAACGATTTTTTTACATTCGGTTCGTTTGTTAATTAATTAACGGTTAGTTTTTATAGAGGCCTTTTAAAGTAAACGTTTATATTTTCTTTTTAGGAATTTAATATCTTAAAAGTTATTATCTTTTTTTTTTTTATAATCGTTCGTCGATTAATTATTTTATTTATAATAACGTTTTTCGGTTTTCTTTTCGTATTTACGTAGTAAAGTTAAAGCGTTTTTAAAGTATTTTCGGGGTTCTTAAATGTTATATTTTACTAGCTAGTCCTTTTATTTAATTAAGAAACGAATCGTCGGTCCTTTTTTTTTATAAGTTATTATCTTTTTTATTTCTTATTTTTCTTCTTTATTTTCGAGCTTTAAAAACGATATAGTTTCTTTCTTTTTTATTCGTTCGTTCTACGATTTAAATAAAAAAATTAAGAAAACGTTATAAATACGGAAGTATATTATAAAAAGTACTACTCGATAAACTTAAATACTAATACGTTTAATAATCTTAACTTTAATATAAATCGGGGTTAACTTCGAACCGTTCTTAAATCGTAAGTTCTACGTAAATAAACTTACTACTTAACCGACTTAAAATTCTATCGGCTAATAATAAATATTATAGTATTTCTTTTAAGTTCGTACTACCCTTACTTAATGTTCGGTTATTTATTAGTAAGATTTTTTTATATTCGTTAAACGTTCGATAATACCTTAAATTCGTAACGGATCCCGTTTTCGCACTTATTTTACTATTTTAAAGTAATATCTATATAATACGTAAAATAAATTCGTTTCGATCGTCGAATAAACGTTATTATTATATACGAATTTAATATTTTAAAGGACTTTAGTTTACTATTAAAGGTCTTTAATATAGTAAGCTTTAAAATACCGTTTTAATATCTAGTAAGTATGTTCCGTTTATTCGTTAATTTACGGATAATAAGCGGTAGATATCTAGTTTTTTATCCTTTTTACTTTAATATAAATATTTCTTTTAGAATTCGTTTATAAAGAAGTAATCTTTATTATTTATAATATTTTTAAAAGTTTCGAATTAAACTTCTACGTATTTATAAAGTAACTTAGTTATTTCGGCTACGTTTAATAATTTTTAAGTTAATATAAATATTACGAACTTAATATAACGGTTTACTATTACGAAAATCGTATTATATTCCGTTCCGTTTCCGGCTATACTATTTAAAAGACCGGTAATAAAGTTAAAGTTGATCTTTTAAAAAAAGTACTTTAATATAAGTAAAAACTAAAGCTCTTCGTATAGCTTATACTTTAGTTTCTTAATCTTTTAATAAGTTTAATAAAAGGCGACGTATTCGCGAACGTTTACCGTAAAGTTCTCCTAGTAAAACTTACGAGTAATAAACTTAATAGTTTTATTAAAGTTTATATATTCTACTTTCGAGTAATCGTAATATAATCGTAAAATCTTTTACTATAAACCTTCTTAAGCCGGAATAACTAAATGATTTTTAAACTAAAAAACGTCTTCTTTATTTATTATATACCCGTTTTTTATTCTAGTTCGTTCTTAAACGTCTACTTTTAACTTAACGATTTATAGATTTTAGTTTTATAATCTTTTAATCGTATCGTATAGTTTCGTACTTAACTCGAATATTTATACTATTTCGCTTCGTATTAATTTATTTACTACGTAGTATAGGAACATTTTAAACGTCTTAACTTTAAACAGTTCTTACGTATCGTTCGAGATAACCGTCCGCTAAACTTTCGCTAAAAGGCCTTCTAGCTTAATAATTTTAAGAACTACCTTTCTTTAAAACCGAATAATTACCGCGATTATTCTTCGTATAGTTTTATACGAGTTTTTAAAAAGTAAGTTATTTTTAACGTTTTCGAGCGTTAAAACGCGTTTTATTTCTAAATTAAGAGATATTCGTTTACGTTTAGTCGACGGTTATAATTTATCTTAAATATTAAATTTAGTTATAAATTTAAGGAATTAATTTTTTTTTAATTTTACGGCTTGATTTTTAAAATTCTCGTTTAATTCTTTCGTTAATTACTAAAGTTTAATAATTTTGGAGTTAGTTTTTTATTACTTTAATAATTTTTCGTCGAGTTATAGTTTCGTTTTTAACGAAAGTAAAATATCTTTATATAGAATTGTAAAATATATTACCTTTTTAGGTTTAATGAAACTCTAAAACAGTTAAAACAACTTTAAAACACTAGAATAGGCTCCAGCTGAATTCTAGGTAATTTAAAACAACTATATCTATAAATATTGAATTCTAAAACAACTAAACGTTCCGGAATAGAGATAACCAGTTTTATATTTCGGTAAGTAAGATATCCGGTTTCATATTTCGGTAAATAAGATATCCGGTTTTACAACTATTACAAATCTAAATTCAATAAGAATTATATATATCTAGAAGAAAGACTGTAGAATAGAGATAGTTAGAGAGTATCGTAATTTGAATCCATTTAACCCCTTACCTACTTTAACAGGTTATGAGCCCGGCTGCCCATACCTTTCAAATCTGACAAGTCTATCCAATCACATTCAAGTTTTCAAACCTTATTTCACTTTAACCAATCATATTACATCATTTTCCACGCTAAAACCAATTTATTCAATACGTTTTTGCACTGGTTGCAAACACCTTTTACTGCAAAATTGCACTCTTTTTCACGTTTTCTCGACGCCCCGTGACCCGATCACGAGATCTATAAGTATAATTAGAAGATAATTGGTTTATCTACTGTTTTGTACTATAACTTGTTATAACGAAGAAGATTTCGATTTTTGGTAAGCAACTGTAAATCAGAATTGTATAAAGAACGTAATTGTAACTTTTGTGTAATCTTTAACTTTAACTACTCCTTAAAAATCAAATATAAGAGTTTTTTAACTATAAAAAATATATAATATAACTAATATATAATATTAATAATATTAGTTACTAACTTTCGAATTGGGTATAGCGTCGATTTTTAAAATCGAAATGGAATCACTTTTCAAGGTATAATACTATATAAAACCCCGACTTTTAAATAAAATATACTAATAAATTAATTTATAACTATAAAAGATGTCTACCGAGAAGGTTTCTATCTAGAAGCTTAAGGGTACTTCTAACTATGAAGTTTGGGCCCTTCGAACCGCTGCTTTCCTGACGAAAGAAGGCCTGAACGATGTAATTGAAGCTGATAATTCGGCTAACAACGCGAAGGCCTTTGCAACAATCCGTCTTCTAATAGAAGATGGCCCCCTACTGTAAATTCAACACCTGAATACTGTAAAATCGGCTTGGAATTCCTTGAAAGATTTATATTCTTCAAGGGGATTTACATCGGAATTCTTTATTTGTAAGGAATTCTTCAATTCCTATTTGTTTAAGTTTTCTTCTATGGAAGAATTCTTAAATAAGATAAAACAACTGTCAGACCAGTTGAAGGTTAAAAGCTTAGAATTACCTAAACAAGTAATAATTGCTTGGGTATTAAATAACTTATCCGAAACTTACGACGGATTTATATCTAACGTTACCTAAAG